>JAIEZT010000441.1:26814358-27414358 GCA_019594935.1 Periophthalmus modestus
GACGTAGCTAATGTGCTAGCCGCAGCATTCCAAATGGGAAATGATCATGGGCGCGATTCCGGCTCCATCGACTCTGGCTCCAATTCACTTTACATTGAAAAACTATCAGCTCTCTCTGTGTAACTGCTGCAGTGAGCCTCGTCATTTTGCTTTTAAAATGTTTGTATTAGCCCGCTCTACATGATTCTGGGGTTTTTATTTTCAGGCAAATCAAGATATGAACATGAATAAGACTCAAATCGGGCGGCTTCATTTCCCGAGGTCGCAGGAGTGACAACGTTGCTAACCGCCCGCTCCTTGCTAAACCAGCGATGTGGACAGGAAAAAGCAGTTACCTTCAACAGCCTCGCTTGGGATTGGCTCTTTGGTTGCTATGATACTCGCGATCAGAATTCCTAATTTGCAACTTGGCTCCAAAATTTTCCGCTGTAACCGCTAGCCTTGATGAGCTTCAACTGACTTCATGTTGACTGGAGCTGAATGCTGTGGGCGACGACACACTCACACACTCACTCACTCACTAGTCTACTTCTGTTGGGTATATTTTGGGATTTTTTTGAATGCTCACTGCCCACTTTGCCCCTCAACCAATAGACTTACTGGCCAATGAGTGCACTCTCGCTCACTTCATCTCAGTACAAGTTTTCGCTTATTGTTAATTGTATTTCTGTGCATTTTAGCATTCCTAAATTATACGTCTAAAATAAAGTTTTGGAGTAGAGAGAAAATTAGTAATAGATTGGATTATATTGATTTTCAAAATATAGATTAGCAGGATCTTTATGGTTTCTTACAGCTTTCACGAAATGCTCTCTTAGTGTAGCACTCTGAAAAGGCACAGAAAAAATCACTTGTATAGCTACTACTGTTATTTTCCTGTCTAGTGTTTATTTTGTCATTCTCCTTCTCGCTTCTCTCGCCTCCACTGGCTCCAGGTAGCATTTAATGATTTACTTTAATAGTGTTTTTGTGCTGACAGGATCCTTTGTGTTGTCATACATACTGTGCTTAAATCACTCATTTGTAGCGCGGTTAAGTGTACTGTTTCCACTGAGACCGAGACGGGTGAAGACTCGCTCAGTGTTAGCTGGAATAAAACATGCATTTGCTCTTTGTTGCCGGGTCAGTGAATGATCTACAGCTGATGTGTGCTGACAATGTGAGAACTCAACACCAAGTTCATTATGAGGCAAAGAGTTAATGCATCACTTTTCTTGTTTCTTGCTCCCTGAACCTCCCTCAAAGCTAACAGTCACTTTTATTAAAATCAAAAAACACAAAATAAACAACCTCTTTCTAATTCTAATAAAAAAAAAAAAAAAAATACTACCCAACTATTTTTATATAAAGCATTCTTGAGTTTGTGGGGGTATTTTAATATTTGTTATGTCTCAATATTAGCATTAGAGTTAGCATCATAGACTGTATATAAACTGGACATCGCTAACCTACTAGCCGCCACGTTCCAGATAGGGAGCATTGGCGATGTACCAGTTCCTTCGACTCTGGCTCCAGTTCACTTTCTATTGAAAAAGTATGGCCCCTCTCTCTGTAACTGCTGCTGTCAGACTCGTCATTTTGGTCTTAAATGTTTGTATTAACTCGCTCTACATGATCCTGGGGTTTTTATTTCGCCATTTTGTCTGTGAATCAAGATATGAACATTGATAACAGACAAATCAGGTGCCTTCTTTCTCTGAGGTTGCTCTCACTGGCGTTAGCAACAGGTTTGATTGACAGTGTTGCTAAGCAGGAAGGGGTATTATCTTCAACAGCCTGCCTACAGATTGGCTCTTTGCTAATCCATCCAGACCACTGAGTATGCCAGACGCCCGTCTTACCTTTAGGTTTGGTGTGGTTACCTAATTACACCAGATTAAGTGCAATAATTTTTACATAATCCAACTAGGCCTATATGCCAGTGGGCGACAGTAGTTCAGTAGGTTGTGTGTTTGTCCCCTGATCTGAAGGTTGGCGGTTCAAATCCCACTCTCTACATAAAACATCATTGGTTGAGTGGTTAGATCCACTGACTCGAAGGTTGGCGGTGCAATTCCAGCCCTCACAGATGAATGCTGTCGTTGTGTCCTTGGGCAAGACGCTTAACCCACTTCGCCCCCAGTGTCTGTGTACACTGGTGTGTGAATGTGTGAGTGGTTCCTTGTTGTAAAGCGCTTTGAGTGCCTTAAAGGTGGAAAAGCGCTATATAAAAATGTGTCATTTATATGCTGTGATTTTTCTGCTTGGATACTTGAAATATACATATATCTGCTGCTACTGTAAACACAGTCATTTAGTGGGTATTCGATATCTACCCAATGACTATATATTAAGTGAAGGTATTATGAAACGAGCGGTAAGTTATATAAGCTAATGAAAATATACCCTCGGCACTGAATCTTGCTGAACACAGGCGTATTCAAACAGCTAAATCTGAATGCGTCTGTGTTATTTTATTCTACTATATTCAAAATCACTCGTTACCATAGATCTGATGGAGCTATCTGCATTTGAGATTTTAAAAGGGCATTGCCACTTTTTCAGAAGTCTGTTTTTTCACATGAAATAGAGGTCACACTCCAGTGTCTGTGTCAAAATAAAAGCTGAATTGCAGATGATTTGAGACATGTGGATCCCAAACCCAAAGTGTGTTGTAGAGACCTGAAAGTAGACTTCCAAAGAAAGGAGTGAGGTTTGAATACAGATGTGGGCCCTGTTTGTGCTCTGTCTCCATGCCCTTACCGTGCCACTCATGTGAAGTAAACTTATAAAAGAGAGAACTGTCACCTTGATGTTTCCAGTGCAGTTTTTCATAGGAGGCGTTCTCGGAGGACAAGTGCTAAGGAAAACATCATTATGTGTGGAGAAATGTGCCGCTAATAAACCCAAAATGGCAGAGAGGGGTGCAGTTGTCAGCCATGATAAATGGCACCCGTGGAAGGGGAGTGTTGGGCGCCCTTGCTGCGGTGACTCCTCTTCTCCAGGGGGCGCTGCGTCTGACACAGGGCGTACCACTGTAACCTCTCTTCTGGACACTGACAGCACTCAGGCCAGACATAGAAAACCCTTTATTGTATATTTGTAAAATCTACTGAAGCAGGGCTGGTATTTGAATCAGATACATTTTAACTTAAGAAAATGATATAGAGCAGAAAGAGCAGTTTTTGTACCTAACAGTGTATCAGTAGTACTGTCTAAAGTTGTGTATGCTGTTTTTATGACCATATAAAGCAAGCAACATGTGTAGTAGTAGCAGCAGTAGAAGCAGTAGTAGTAGCAGCAGTAGCAGTAGCAACAGTACTAGTAGTAGTAGTAGGAGTAGGAGTAGGAGTAGGAGTAGTAGGAGTAGCAGCAGCAGCACCAATAGTAGTAGTAGCAGCAGCAGCAGCAGCAATAATAGTAGTAGCAGTAGCAGTAGTAGTAGTAGTAGTAGTAGCAGCAGTAGTAGTAGCAATAGTAGTAGTAGTAGCAGTAGTAGCAGCAATAGTAATAGTAGCAGTAGTAGCAGCAATAGTAGTAGTAGTAGTAGAAGTAGTAGCAATAGTAGTAGTAGCAGCAATAGTAGTAGTAGCAGTAGTAGCAGCAATAGTAGTAGTAGCAGTAGTAGCAGCAATAGTAGTAGTAGTAGTAGTAGTAGTAGTAGTAGTAGTAGTAGTAGTAGTAGTAGTAGTAGTAGTAGTAGTAGTAGTAGTAGTAGTAGTAGTAGTAGTAGTAGTAGTAGTAGTAGTAGCAGCAGCAGTAGGAGTAGTAGGAGCAGCAGTAGTAGGAGCAGTAGGAGGAGTAGTAGGAGTAGTAGTAGTAGTAGTAGTAGTAGTAGGAGTAGTAGTAGCAGCAGCAGTAGTAGGAGTAGTAGTAGTAGTAGGACTAGTAGTAGGAGCAGTAGGAGTAGTAGTAGGAGTAGTAGTAGCAGCAGTAGTAGCAGCAGCAGTAGTAGTAGTAGCAACAGTAGTAGTAGCAGTATTAGTAGTAGCAACAGTAACAGTAGTAGTAGCAACAGCAGTAGTTGGAGTAGTAGTAGCATTGTGATTGATTGATTATTTATTATTGTGTCTTGCATATACATGCCGAACCCTTCAATGGGCTTATAAGACACCATTAACAAAAATACATTATTCCAGACGTGTAGTAGTAGTAGTAGTAGCAGCAGTAGTTGTTGTTTCACAGTGAAAAGCTAAAAGTCATGTTATGTTGATGGTTGTGCATTCATATTCTTTATTAAATACAATATATGTTACACAAAATTGACTCTTATGAGCTATAAGCCATGTTATAACAGTGTTTCCTCCTCAAAAGCATACCTGGAGTTGTGTTATATTTACTTCACACATGTTTGAGTAACTCTTTATAATTAGTTTGTCTACATCTCCAACTCTCAAAATGCTCTGCTCCACCTTGTGATGTTACAAAATGGTAATTTCAAGTTAACAGCTTCGTTTTACCTTTTATCCAGTGAAGGAGGCAAGTCCAGGGCTGAAATCATCCACATGATTCTAGCGAAGGTGTATGGAGTTTAAATGCACTTCCTGTATTAACACATGACATCACATTTTAAGTTTGAGTGAAAAGCTGGCCATAAATATGTAGGGTTTGTGTATTAAACATGTGTAAATGAAAGAAAACACAACTCCAGGTATGTTTTTGATGAGGAAACAACATTATAACAGCAGATCTAATAAGGAATAATGGCAATTCACTTCTACCCACTTCTTCCCCACTGACTTATACACAGCTATTATTATTGTTATTAGCTGAACCTGGGCAGTGCTGTGAACTCCTCCAAGGCTTTTGGTGATTTATAGTGGAACAGCATGGAGCTTTTAAAGAAATACTAAATAAATAAAATGGACATTGTTGTAGTATGGCACACCGCTGTGAAATCAAATCCACGCGACGTGCTTTGGGTTCGGCGCTAGGCCATGAAAAGGAGAAAATGGATGATTATGGAGAAGGCAAATTACATTACTGTGGCGAATTAAGGGGACGTCTGGTATATCCAGCTGAGAGGAGGGGGCGATGAATGCTTAAGACCAGGACAAAGAGCGTGTGTGGAAGAGGAGGAGAGAGCAGGATCACAATATACTACACAATCTGTACTCATGCTGCGAATTTATCTATACAGAAAGAAAGAGGCATGTTTTTGCGTTTCCATATTGTTGCAAAGACAGCGCTGAGTTGAAAGTCAGGGCCTAAAATCCTGAGTGTGTCCAACTTGCCGACAAAAGGAGACAAGTTCTTACTAAAAAAAAAAAAAAAAAAAAATCCAACTTTATTTTTTGTTTGGCATGAGTCAGATAGAATGATACTGATTTGTATAAAAATGTTAATAAAATAAATAAAGGAATAAGCAATGGCATCCTACAGCTATGGTATCTAAATTCTGGTTGGATAAAGGTCTACATTGTATTAAAACACATCAGCCAAGTTAAAATGTTTTCCCCTCATCATTAACTCACTCAAAGTTGTGTTCTGAATGATCCGTGCATGTTTTTGAATATCCTTTATTGCCCTGTATGTGAGGTATTACTCCTCTGAATAATCCTGTTTTCACCTACCCCCTATCTCCGCCCACTATGTTTCATTCCCTGCATTTAAAGTGTGTCGAGCCTTGTCTAAAACTGTCGCAGACTTACCTCGTTGGTCCCGACCCCCATGTTGAGACCCACTGTACTAGAAAACAGCGTAATGCCGTATTTAAGTGCTATAAACTGTAGTCATGCTAATGTGGCTACACCAACCATTGCAAATTGTATTTTTTTGTTACTTTTGCCTCCCGTTTGCCAGAGAACTTACTTTGCCTTGAAGATTTACTCTGAAGAAAATATGCTTTTAAGAAATGTAGTCAGACATCCAATTATCTTCAGTAAATGTAAATGAGATAAGAGCATGCAGTGCTGTTCAAGGCTCTGTGTGAAAAAGCATGAGTGAAAAATGATGATAAAAAAAATCACCTTCGCTTTCCAACTTTCTTCTGTTCATGGGTTTCAGTTATGTGACTCGTTTGTTGTTGCCGGCCATCTTGAGGACCAACTGCCTGGTGAGACACTGTTCCTTTGGTGTAGCCCTAGCCAGTTTTAATGTAGATTTAATTCACAATCTTACCTGAGAAGAGCAGTGTGTTTCCAGGTTTTCTCATAACCAGATTACCTTTAATAAAAAAAGTTAGGCTGTGTTATTTGGATGTTTATAGTACTTTAACTCTGAACACTGCCTGACACGAACGCTACCGCTAACTGTGTTGCTGCTAACAACTTGTAAACAAGTTAATGTTAGGCCTATCTGAAACAAAGTGTTCACTGCACCGTCTGGAGTGAATTGTTGGAGTGCACTGGTCCGTCCCGATGGCGTTAATCCATTTCTGGCGACAAACAGAGTCTTTGGGGATGTTATAGAAAAATAATCCTTTCTTCTGAGACTTGCTGTTGGCACAACCCACAGCGCAGCAAGCAGACGGCATAGCTGCTTCGGTCCTCAAGATGGCAGTACCAACGAATGTGTGACGTCACTTTGGACCCATGAGTTGGTGGTTTTCAGATGACAAATTGTGATGTTGTCATTGTGTCAGATGGAAAGGGAAGAGCCATGTTTCCCAAATAATTAATCATTTGTAGTGACTAGACACAAAAACTTGCTGTTATTACCACAAGAATCTACAATTTAGCAAAATTGATTTCAGCTGCCACAGTTTATATAAAATATGATTAGCCTATAGCAGACAAGGGCAAACTCCGGCCACACACGGGCCTTTGGGCTTATTAATCCGGCCCGCTGAACATGAATATATTAAAATAGGTAAGGGTAAACCTTGTTCAAAGTATTTCTGCACATAAAGTATTTAACTGAACATTAATAAATCAATTATTAATTTAATTAATGTGTTTGGAAAACAATTTGTACAATGGACCTTGCATATGCACGTTTTGCTACATGTTACAGGGCAAATTTCTAATATAATATAAACATATACATAGAACTCATTGTGGCCCGTGTGTCAAAAAGTTTGCCCACCCCTGGCCTATAGACTGTGATGTCATCTGAAATCAATAAATATGGCGATTTGTTATTATTATTATTATTATTATTATTATTATTATTATTATTATTATTATTATTATTATTATTATTATTTATATTTTGTTATTGTTCTGCTTTTCTTTTTTTTATTTGTATTTTTTTGGCAGCTAGAACAGAAGCACAGTGCCATTGACCCACTGAGAACAAATGAAGGTAAACAGCCTCAGAGTGGTATCGCTGCGGCTGCGTAATGTAATCACTATGTTCAAACTGTCTGGCTCCATCATGTGAAATCATAAACTGGCTCACTTGTGCTGATTACGGCTGATTCTGATCACCACAGACAGCTGGCTGCTCTGGAGAGGGAGAAAAAGAGCAAAGAGGGGACCTGCGCAAAATCACTTGTAAACATTTGTTAAAGGGTCACTATGTAACTTTTCTAGTGGAAAGTCTATCATCACACTTTGTCTTGAGACAAGCAGCAGCATGAAGACGCCATCAGGCCAAGTTACAGGTCAGATCTGTGGAGAGGCAAGCCCGCTCACAGTAAGAATACATGTATTTGATGATACTTTTAAACATTAAAATAGCAGCTGTAATTGAATAATTGCAGAGGATAAGTTCAAAGCCATACTGTGGAATGTGCCACACAATCAGATCTCCATGGAGACAAGAAGGTGACTGAAAAGCTTCGTAATGCATCTTTAAAGTGAGGAAAAGGGCATAATAAAGCCTCAGAATGATTAATGTAATTTTTCAATTAATTTCAAAACTACTTCTATCAAATGTATATGTATAATGTATTATATATTTATAAATGTTCAGTGCAGGCTCTTGTAAGTGATCGGAGAGGCAGACCACACATTACCACAAGAGCTCACCTTAATGAACGAAACAACAAAACAAAAATGAATGTCGTTTTGAGCGAATGGCGAAGTACTCTGAACTGAACTTGAAAGACTATTAGCCACAATCTGTACAAAAGGTAAGAGTCAATCTAGTCCAGCATTTTAGTTGAAAAAAACACTACTAATGTAACCACCAGCTATAATGGCTTCCTGTAGAACCTTGAAAAAGTCCTGAACTTCAAAAATATAGAGTACATGCTCAAAAGGCTTTTGTGAAAATGCTAACATTCAACTAACATTTTTGTGTAAGTCAACATTCTCGGGCTTAGTTTGGAAACCGTGTATTTCATGGTCTGCAATTTTCCTGCATGTTTCCAATACCCCATTCAAAGCCATTATTCTCTGATATTACACCTGAAGTCTGACAAAAACTCTCTCAAGACCCATAACAATAGACGTGTGCTGATATCAAAAACAGACAAAAGATTTTAGGTTTACAGCTGACAGTGATAGTTGTCAATAACTGATGGAGGTGCTGATGGGACAATGAGGCAGATAGTAGAGGTGTAAAATGCGTGAAAGTAACGGTAAAAGCAAGTGATAGTACTAACATTTCAAACTCAATTTTGAATCTGATGCCCTATCCTCACCCTAGGGTCGGCCAGCCACTCAGCGGAAACTCAATGGGCCAATTGAAAACATAATAACAAACATAATAGTTGTTTCTCTACTGTACTATTACCATGTGATCTTATACAAATTGTGCCACAGATCAAGACCATTTTAAAGCTATTCTTCAGGAAAGGTTCAGTTTGTTCAGTACTGATGGTTATGTTCAGGTGGTAAAAGGGATAATTCTGTAATGTAATGTAAATTAATGCAATGTTTTGTACTTTCAGGACCTTTTAACTCATTGTCACCTTGAGTTATCCTTTTGGCACAAACTGAACCAGCCCGTTCCTCCACACAGTCACTATAGGGCCATATTGGGATAGCCAGAAGGTTGAATGTGACGTTGGTGCCAGACTAGGCCCAGATGTGCTATGCTTTTGTTGGTTGCGCTAACAATGGAGTCTTGAGAGCATTTTTCAAATAATTGTGTGCAAGTATGGAGAGGTGATGGTGTCATGGCCTTGTTCTTCACACTTTGACTCTGACGCAAATGATGTGTCATGGGTGCAATGTAAATTTAGATTTTTGTTTAACTTTAGTTGTGATGTTATGGAGGATGTGGATATTTAAACAACAAATCAGTACTTTGTATATCCCTTTTTTTGTTTGGTTATCTTTTTTTTTATGATTAAGCATGATATTGAGGTGATGGCCATTCCTTGTCTTTCTGTTAAACTGGGGTCTCTCTGACTCCCTCCATCCTCAATAGATATCCATATTTTTCCCACTTTATTTAGGAGGGGGGCATGGGGCTTTCGAATTGGGGACACCCACTTTCCTTATGCCCATTTCTAGCACCTCAGGGTGATCCCAATTCATGCCTAGGCCAGCCAAGAGACATGTCCCTCTAGTCTAGTGCGTCCTCTCTCTTCTCTGGGCCTCCTCTGAGTGACCCAGAACAACTCCACCAGCCACCCAACAGAATCGATGAATGTGCCAAATGAAACAGTCATCATCAATGTGTCAAAAGAATTGACTGTTGTGAGTGACTGCTTCAAAAAATAATCAATAAATGGTGTGTTTAGTGTTAGCAACAGGCTATGATGCCTTTGGATCTTTTTGTAAATAGTCAAATTTGTGTCCCGCTCAACCTTGGCTAAGTGTGAATACTATCTCACATAGATTCAGAACAAGGGATAAGGGTTATAATATAAAGTGTGTTATTCTTTCCCTGTACTCTAAAGTAATGTTGTTGCAGTTCAGATGTGTCCAAACTTAATGATCGTGATGTGATTTTGATGATTTTTTTTTTTTTTCTAAAGAAAGAGTCTTGACCCCTGAGTCCGGGTCAGGGTCAGGCCAGAGGTGGACTGACAGCAGCTGACGGCCCACAGCAGAGCATGGTCTTTACAAACCCAGCTCAGCTCTTATAGCTATGTGTGAGTGAGAGATCACACTGGGGCATGTACGAGACAGGACCGCACTGTTTATGTAGGAGACAGGACCGCACTGTTTATGCAGGAGACAGGACCGCACAGGACCGCACTGTTTATGTAGGAGAGGGGACCGCACAGGACCACACTGTTTATGTAGGAGAGGGGACCACACTGTTTATGCAGGAGACAGGACCACACATTGCCGCACTTTTTATGTAGGAGACAGGACCACGCTGTTTATGTAGGAGACGGAACCGCACTGTTTAAGTAGGAGACAGGACTGCACAGGACTGCACTTTTTATGAAGGAGACGGGACCGCACTGTTTATGTAGGGCAGGACCGCACTGTTTATGCAGGAGACAGGACCGCACAGGACCGTACTTTTTATGTAGGAGACTGGACCGTGCTGTTTATTTAGGAGCCAGACCCAAACTGTTTATGTAGGAGACAGGGCCGCACTTTTAATGTAGGAGACAGGGCCGCAGCTTTCTGTAGGAGACTAGACTACTCCGCTTATGTAGGAGACGAGCTTGCAGTGCTTACATAAGCACTGGCAGTTTGAGTCACTGATGTGAGATTAGAGGCTGCTGTGGTTGGTGCACATATCAAGAGTCAGACAGCTGTCAATACCTCTGCTCCTGTGAGAAACTAATGACATTTTTCATAATAAATGAGTTGCAAGGTAATGTAATTTGACTCTTCTGCAACCCCAGGCAGTCTCTAACTAACGCTTTAAACTGTAACCAGCTCTTTGTTTTATAATATATTATACCTGAGGACAATGTCATTTGTAATGTATTTACAGAGAGGCTTCAGACCATGTTTTTATTGACTTTGTTCATGAATTATCTTTAATAAATCTTTGGGGAATATGCACTTGTGTGCATAGAAATAATGGGTTTTCCTTCTCCACTTGTATTGGCTCGAACAGGTTGTTCGAATGTAATAATTCCAGTCATTAGCTTTGACTGCTGCAGAGGAAGGACTTAAATTCCATGTAAAAATCTGCTTAAGTAAAAGAGTCAAAGAATAAGTGTAACAGTACTGGCTTCACTGAAGTAAATAAAGGCCACAATACAGACACATGATCAAACACATTATAACTGATTATAGTTTATCATATTTTGCAGTTTTTAAAAACATGCCTCTGTAATGACGTAATGAACTAGTGCGTGAGCATGTGTGCGTGGACGTGTCCTTGGGCAGTACGCAGCCAAGTGAAAAGCTGATTCTCCATATGGAAATCTGTAACATATCACACAGAGCACGTTATCACATTAAAAGCTGCTTGAGCAGCTGATGAAAAGCTGTGACAGTCGGCCGACTCTCTAGGGGAACCATCTGCTGCTGCAGCCTTCAATCCGCTTCATCCGCTACATCACACCTTTGTGCGCCTTTCCCATTTCTCCCAGTGTGGACGGCTCCGATCAGGAGATGTGAGGGACTCAGTCAGTCGAGTCTGGCCTCATAGCCGCTGTGCAGGCCGGAGCTGAGTGGCTTCTCCTCCATGGCTCTTATCTCTGTTCTGTAAAATGTTAAGTGACACTCCTTTGTCAAGTACCGAGTATATCTGATCCTCTGGATATCATTAGGCTTTACACCAATCAGGTCTGACTGAGATCCAAGTAAAGAACTGACTCATACTACTGTGCTTTTAGCCTAGTGAACTTAAGCTAATGGTGGGGAAGATTATCTAAAAAAAACAAAAAAAAAAAAACATGAAAAAGTGACGTCTTAAGTGTCTCTCATCCATTTTATCCCCACTTAATGTATATGGGCTGTACAAGCTCCTGCATAAACCTCATTTGCATCTACAGCAGTGCACAGTGAATGTTAAGACTTTACTGCTAGATTCTGAGTGAGTTTTATCTCATTATTCAGCATGTATTATTTATACACATTTATAGATGTTATAATGATGCTAAGGGTTTTTTTTGTGAATAAAATGAACTATTTTTTGTTTATGACCCATGTTTAAACACTGAATATCCTGCATATTTATAAGAAACAATATTACACAATTTTGAAATTGTGAGAAATACTGCTCTCAAGTTATGTTTGCCTAAACTTGTTAAAGAGGTCACTTGCATTTAATTTGTTATTTATTTTATTCATTTATTTCCCCAAAAACTATTTTCGTATATTTTTGTTTGGTACAAGAAGATTTACAATGAAAAAACAAGTAAAGAAAAAAATGAGCAAACAAAGAGCCTTGATAATCGTCATTTATAGTTCATGGTCATTTTCCTCATACTCATTCCAAGCACAGGTCTCTGGAAAGCAGAAGTGACTGACAGAATGACAGAACATACACAGAACAGTTGAAATGAACTCTTATTTGGAGCTGGCCTGGGTGTAGCCATTGCACATTAGCACACATCCATTCATTCTCTCACTCATGTTGCACCAGGGGATACAGAGGAAGGCAGTGTTTTCTACCAGAATCCCTTTGAAAGACAGCCACACAACTTTGCCATACCTCTCCATGTTTTATCAGCATTTTGCAGTTTGTTTTGGCGGGAACTGGGTTGGCTACTGTTTTGTATAAAAATGATATAAGTAACACATGTAAAAATAGGAGGAAATACCCAACTGAAAAACCAAACTCTTTATGCAGATGTCTTCATAAAATTGTCTATGTCTAGCAACATTTAATAACACTTATGTTCTCTTTTTGTCCACGTTTTATCCATTTTATTCCAAAAGAAATGGTTCGAGGAGCAGTTATAGTTTTGCATCATCTATACAACAGGCTATAAAACACCACTTTGTCACAGTCCAGAAAGCACATATAGATTGGTGGTTGTACTGTATATAAACATATGTACTGGTTTAAGATAATTTTGCGTGCATGGCTGGCTCCCGTCCTCCTCTTCTGTCCGGACTTATTGAAAGAACTCACCATTTGGGGTTCAAACGAAAAGGCATCCAGATTTCTTTACTGGCACAATGGACATTTTGTTCCTCTAAAATGTGGTCTTTTGAAAGAAACTGTAATCCCAGTCTTATCTTGGTACCACCTCAGCAGCTCAGCCAAGTCTAAGTCTTTCCTGGCTGTATTTTAGTTGCTGATACCATGGACATCCATAGATCTCCACTCTCCCATATTTTTTTTGTCCAACACGGATTGGCGTAGTTATGCATGTAATATTTCCTTCGGCTAGAAAAATGTCTCAACAACACAAACACAGGCAATGTAAATGAAAACATTGAGTTGCTGAATCTCCCTTTTTTGTAAAGTGCATCTGTGCCCCCTTGTTTGTACCAAGAGCAAAGGAGATCGATGATGCTGTTCGTGACGCCAAACTAAGCAACATATGGGATAATGTTGTTTGGTCTTCTGTTCACTTCTAACCAGAGTTTTCAGACAGTCTCTTCAAGTCATTTCCCTTCATTTAGTTTCCAAGACGTAGGAAATAAATGACTAAATAGTGTTTTTATCATCTTTGTTTATACTGTACACATGATTTGTCTTTTGAGTCAAGTCAATCCAGTATAGAAAGTTCCTCGTATCACACATAATACTCCTTATCTTTATTTTTCTTGTTCTTGCCCGACGTTTTTGCGGTGTTGACGGGTTTCTCCTTGACGACAGTGCCGTTGGACTGCGCTGAGTTGCTGATGTAATTCCGGCTCTCGTCCACGTGGTAAGAGCCTTCGTCCCTGTTGCGGTACTTGTACATGGCGTATAAAAGGATGAGGATACAGAGCGCGGCGGCTGCTACGATGCCCACTACCATCCCTGTCGTGCTGCTGGACTCCCTGAAGACCTCTGACGGTCCGGGGAAACCTTTAGGGCTGCCACCGGTGGGGTTTGCTGTGAATAGAGACAGAAAAACCAATTAGGTTTGAAGTTATTACATATTTATTCAATTTCAAGTTTAGCTTCATCAGGACTGAGGCAATGGGCACAAATGTGTTATGAAACAGAATGCAATGATCAGCCAACTCTTAAGTAAAAGCTTCACTAAATAACTGCCATTTGCTTGTCTATTTCTAATGCTTGTAATGTTCCACAGTATATGACATTAAAATATCATTATTGTGGCATTCAGGTGATGCCAAGTTTTATTTCATTGATTTCTAAGTATATGGGGAGAGCCCAATGGGAAAAAAAAGTGCATAACTCTACTTAAAACATTAAAAAACAGGTGCAAGTGTGATTATACATTTGTTACTAGGCTATTAAATTGCATTTGTGGCACCAAAGTATCCAATTTTGCATGTCCTTGAAAGGTATTCCATTTTTGGGAAGCAAAACAGTGAGATATTCAAGCAGCCTGTCACGTAGTCCCATATAAATACATTTTATACAGTGCTGTTCTGACAGATAGCGATGGCCAACCTACTTTTTCATAGAGTGTACAGTGTTTGGTTTTAAATTTATCACCTGTTATGAAATGAAGGTCTGAGTGAAAGACTGTATCTAAAGGTTTCAAAGCAGAGGCTGAAGTCTGCATGTATATATTTCGATAATCTAGCACAGAAAGAAAGTTACAGGTCGGGATCTGTGGAGAAGCATGCGTGCTCACAGTAAGAATGCATGTTGCTCCCCATTTTCAAGATATTTTTAGCAACAATCTAATGAACGCAAGATAAATGAGTCATGTCATACTGTGGAACATTTCTTCTCCATGGAGTAAGCACCAGAACAGTTACATAGTGCATATTTAATTATAAAGAGCATGGATTAAAATGGCCATGCAGTTTTACGCTTAAAAATAATAGCTAAATCATGAGCATTCAGTACTAATTAGATGAGATTCGCATTTATCATTTTGATTTTAAACTGTTATATCTCAGAATTATGTAACTTCAAACTTATCATTTTATTACAGAAACAAATCTTGTATCCCACTGAATTACAGAAAAGAAATTATTCAAGCAACTTTTCTTTCTGTGCTGGATTAGGGAGATATAATTTACATGCAGACTTTAGCCGCTACTTTGAAACTGTTAGATACTCTTTCACTCAGCCCTTCGTTTCATAACAGGTGATGTATTTAAAACCCATCACTGTCCACTCTATGAAAAAGTAGGTTGACCATCATTATCTGAAGAAGAAGAGAACACTGCATAAAATGTATTTATAAGCGACTACTTGATAGACTGCCTGAATATCTCACTTGCTTGTTGAACTTTGATACAGGAATTTTTAATACAAGATCTCATGATTGTATAAGTCTAAGAAGTAGCTGCACCAGAACTGAGATGGGGGAAAAAGGGCTTTTGGCTGTTTTGCTTCCCAAAAATTGAATATATTTCAAAGACACGCAATGTATTTGAACAGGGCGCTCATGAAAAGGAGCGTCTGAGTCCTCTCATTGGGCTTTGCATGTGTGAATAAAGATACATAAATAAATGTTCAAGATCTACTCTCAATCAGCCTGTATTACACTCTTAACTTAGACACATTAAGGACAGCAGTTGTTTTGTAATGAAATTGTAAAAAGTCTCATCTATCATTTGGAACTGCAATCTTGAAAGATAAAAGTTGTGTTCTTTTCTCCCAGGCCCTTATGTGGATCAATATTACAGCTTAGGTTTAAAAAATAGCCCAGTTGGGGACGCCGTGAGGAGGCTGCAACTAAAGTCCATGTGTTTGATGAGTCTGGCCAGTGCATGCAGTGAGTCGGAAAGATCAGAGCCAGCGGCACTTTATCACACTTATAATTCAATGAAGCTTTTGATCAAAACAGATTATTGTGAATCGCTTCCTGAATCTTAAATAGACTGTGTGAATGACTGCGGGCTGACAAGACTAAGTGCTTCATGAATAATACAAATTGAGAATTGAAAAACTTGTTCGAATTGTTTGTGTAAAGACAAAGCCTTAAGATAGTTATGAAAAAGAAAAAAAAGTGCAGTCTTGTTCAAATTTATGTCTTTTTTAGCACAATTAGAGCTTTTTTTTTATCGATACCCACATAGTATTAGTACTCCTGAATAGACATTTAGACATGCAGAAAAGAATGTTCCTTGAAATATTTATGTAATATTAATTTTGTTTCTTTAATTTTACCCTGTGGTCTTATACTAGGTCAGTGTGATATCGAAATCTGTCTTGAGCCTTTTCCTTAGTATCAAAATCACATTTGAATGTCATGACAATACAAATTTACAATAAATGCCATACTTTTAATACATTTTCGTTCTAGTTGTTGCTAGGGGTGGTGCCAGGTGGGGGCTTGAGGGGCACAAGCCTGCCCTAGAATGATCACTGCTCCACCATAGCTCCCCCAAAGATTTTAACTACAAAGAGTTCAAAATGAGACTACAATAAATAAAAAAATAAAAAGAAAATTTAGAGATTTAAATTAGTTTAAACAGCGAAACAAACATGGAATGGGGTTGAAAGGCTCTAACTTTTTAAGTGAGTAAAAATGTCTGGCGTTGCCCCTGGTTGTTGCGTTTTACAGTTTTGGTATCAAGCTCTATTTTTGTTATTATCTTGCTGTGGTAAATTGCCTAAACTTATCTGAGTGAGTCATGCCCTGACCACAGTGGGCTGCGTGGAAGTATTAGAGCTGACATATCCAGTGTACACTCAGAGCTGGAACTGCATCAGGGCTGTGTACTGTATGAAACACTCCAAAATAGGCTCCAGTTGAGTCAGCGTGTTTGGCCAAAGGCTTCCCCCACTTCCTGTGTTTTAAATAGCTCCAATGAATGGAGAGTGTTCTGAAAGGCCTCCTGATATTATACAGTCCCCTTGGCTCATGGTTTTGTAGTAGTCATCATTTCTGCCCAAGCTGTCTTTGTTGTGTTTGGTAAAGTTAAACTCTCTGAAAGCTAAAGTGAAACTCAAAAAGTGTTTACCCCTTCAAAAATATATGATGTCCCCTTTTATGTCAAAAATATTTCATTTTAATTTAACATAAACATTTGAAATAGATCAACCTAAAAAAACGAAATTATTTATGATAGATTAATGGGAGAGTTGTGGTCTTTGGAAAGTTTTGAGATTTGTTAACACATTCAAATGAGTACGCAAGTATGAGTGATCAACACTTCCTGAATGACAGGACTGTTGTGTCCAAATGACAAGTGTGAAATCTGTCGACCGAGAAGCCAGGCGATTTTACTGGACAATTATGAGCGTTTTATTGTGTGTCTTTGTGCACCTAAGACCCATACAGCTGTTCAATCAGGCTTCAACTTAAACAAAACAAGATGAGCAATGTGAACCACCACCTGTATAATACACTGACATCATTTAAGTTGGTATTTATTCTGTCCATATCCTGTACTGTCCATAATTGTAGTCACTAGCCACTCACTGTACATAGATTTGTACCTTATATTTTTACTCTACTTGCATAATGTTGTATTTTATCATTTTAACATATCTTGTATTTTAACTCTATTCAAATCTTAGTATATTTTTTTATAGTTTATCTTCATATTTGATTGCATATTTCTTTTACTGCTGTCCTTGATCTTTGTGCTGCAACCGTCAACTGTATAAAGAAGTGGATTAAGGGAGAATGAGGTCACCCATAGCGTTTGGCTCCCGTCAAATGAAACTCATCGAGGCTACAGCAGTTATAAAGATGAGCTCCATATTAGGAATTCTGACCACAGGTATCATAGCAACCAAAGAGCCAATCAGGAGCCAATGCGGAGCCCTTTCCGGTCCGCACCACTGGTTTGGCAGGAGGAGATCGCTTAGCAACGCTGTCAATCAAACCTGTCCCTAACGCTAGAGGTAGCAACCTTGGGGAAAGAAGGCGCCTCCTTGGGTTGTTATTAATGCTCATATCTTGATTTACAGACAAAATAAACAAATAAAAACACCAGGAACATGTAACGTGGATTAATATGAACATTTAAACACCAAAATGACGAGCCTGACAGCAGCAGTTATGGAGAGAGAGGTGACAGTTTTTCAATAGAAAGTGAATTGGAGCCAGAGTCGATGGAGCCGGAAGCGCGCCCATGCTCACTTGTGGTGGCTAGCAGGTTAGCTATGTCCATTTATATATAGAGAGAGTCTATGGTTGCAACACTGACATTCCCCCCACTGTTGGTCAGATAAGATTCTCTTTTCTTATTTCAAACCTTTTTAATGGGCAACTTTGAATAGTTTTGTCCACGGCGCTGAATGAAACCCTCTGCAGCTCCAGCTCTGCATGCACTTTTGGGACCCTCGTACTTTGAACCAATTTGTTAGCTCTCACTTCCAGACTGACACTTTAATGAACACTCATTATACATGG
The DNA here is from genome assembly GCA_019594935.1 of Periophthalmus modestus. Lineage (NCBI taxonomy): Eukaryota > Metazoa > Chordata > Actinopteri > Gobiiformes > Gobiidae > Periophthalmus > Periophthalmus modestus. The sequence goes on from JAIEZT010000441.1 coordinate 26,832,486, forward strand.
ACTGTGAGTGAGGCTTGAGAGACCTGGAGCTCAGACTGGTGTTGTATAAATTAGCTTGACTACTTTCCTCAGTCATGTTTGAACGTGTCACCTGTCATTTACTTTTTAATTTGAGGCGTTGTGCTCATAGACAATGTGATGGCGAAAATGCCAAGGTTACTTAATAGTCTGACTGAAATTGGTTCACCTTGTTTGGAGCTAATTTCAATCAAAAATGCTTGTTTATTTTTGACGATAAATAATTGGGCAGTCAGGCTTTGCTAAGGTACCTCTAAATTCTACACAGCATTCTTGTTTACAAACCGTGTCTATATATTACATTGAATTAGGTATAAACCCACTAAAAGTCACTCAACTGTAATTTTTCTTTAAAGGTGCACTTGCTTGACTCTATGGAGATGTTACTGCTTTGCCTGGGATGTTCCACAGTATGGCATTCAACTTATCAGTCTCACATTTAAATTACATACATTGTTATTGCTCAAGTGGGGTCCCTTCTCCATAGATCTGACCCTAAATTGGCCTGGTGACCCCCCCTTTCTTGTCTACATAGATATAAAATGTTTATTGTAACATTTCAGGAAAAAACAGTAACATCTATATAAACACAAGCAATCCCTTCACCTGAAAACCTCCATAACGCAACTTTAATCTTGATCAAAGTCCCGCTTCCCACATGGACTGACTATACTCCCTAGCTCAGGTTTTATCTCTGTAGTACCTCTGTTAACATCAAAAGCCAGACTCGTAAGTTTATCCAGTTTAACCTCCGTGTGTTAGGCGTGTGTAGTATTGAGCGAGCTGGTTCCACTTGTGAGCCTCCTGTGTGCCGCGTGAAGGACAGCAGCATTAATAGGATGATACAGCACATCTTGTCCCACATGCTACTTTTGTGCTCACTCCCAAACGCCGAACAAGCACAAAAAGAACACTGGACTGTGAGGGTGTGTCCTTCAACTTCACATTACGGCTCCAATCGCTTTCTTTATTAGCCTGAGCAGGGTATGATTATTAATCCCAAAATGTTATGACCACATTTTAGTTCATCATGGTCAAAGTTTGAGCATTCACAGCTCGTTATAAGAAAGAGGGAGGATGCGAAGTGACTGAATTTATATCCTTAAATACCTGTGAATACAAGCTGAACTGTTAGGGTTAGAAGAATGTCATTAACGTGCACCTGTTTTTCATATTCTGGGCTTTCTCGGGTTATTTTGCGTGTGGAAATGTGCTCCTTCTTGGCCCTACAAGAGGTTTAAAAATGCATGAAAAGTGTTGCTCAACTAGGCCTGTCGCTACAGAGATATACTGCGATAAACGATAATATTGAAACTACTTTATGCCACTGATGCAAAAACAATAATGCAAGAGAATTCCAGTAAAATATTTTTGTAAAATGGCAGTATCATTCAAAAGGCCTGAGCAGATAGATAGCAGACAGACAGCAGAATGCACCAATAATTGGCTACAGATGTTACTAATTCAACCCTCTGCAGCTCAAATCTTTTCATATTACAACTAAAACAGCAAAAATCGCCCCATTATTGCCAAGAAAATGTTCATAGGATAAATACTGAGCCCCAAAATATACTGCTCCACCTCAAATAAACAACACAAGTATTAGCTGGGGAGCTGGAAGTTGACCACCAAAAAATACTATAGCAGTTTCTGTTTGCTGAAGCAGTTTTAAGGATTTATGAACTGTTTTATTTTTTACAGATGGTGAGTGGGAATAGAACATGATTTATGGACCTGGCCTCTCTCTGCACATGTGTTCCAGGTTTGGTAACATAGTGACCTATAATAAATATGTATTGCTTTCATTACACTCAGTCATCAGGGTTATATTTAGGCCTGTCACGATAACAGATTTTGAAGTTCGATATATCGCTAGACGATAAATGATCATCATAGTATTGAAGGTAATTATTGCCACTGACACAATAAGCGCAGATTTAAACCACAAAAACTACTCTAAATCTACAACTATTGTTTAAACATCAATAGCTGCAATAAGTAAACGTCAGAAAAAAGCACTTTAGTACTTGGTTTGCATCTGAAATGAGTCATAGAACGTATTAATTCAACCTTTTATGCCTTTAATCTTATTGCATAGCCAACAAATAACAGAAATTTCTCAATAGTGCAAAGAAAAAGTACACACGATAAATACTGTCCCCAAAAAACACGATAAAACGATAAGTTGATATAGTAACTATCGTGACAAGCCTAAGTATATTCGCCATTGAAATGTGATTATATAAGGCACATCTCCTCCCTGCTTGCTGAGTGGTCAAGTAGACAAGTGTAGTTGAGCGGTGACATGCTTGTGTGTGTTTGCCCCGATCAGAAGAACCTTGTACAGGTCCAAAGCCAGCAGAGATCCAAGGACACACAGGAGCTGCACTGGGGATTGAGTGTGACTGAGCGTAGCAACAGATTAGCTTTGCCTGTGACAAGCCACTTATCCTGGGAGACAGGTGTGAAGAATGCTCTCGCCTTGTGGGCAGAAGCCACTGGTCTGACAATGCTATACTCCAGCAGAAGCAGCCTGGAGGCCATAAGAGTGAGTTACTTTCATATCCACGACCCTGGCTTTGTTTGGGGTCAAGAAGTTAGAGTGGAGGTGACATGGACAGTGAGTCATGTGCTAACACTATTTACAGTGTAAGCAAATCACGACTGCACTGTACAGAGATGTAAGGTGTGTGAGGGAATGATTTTAACTGACTATGTAAAGCAAAAGCTGCTTGTGAGTGGGTGCGAGGGAATGGTTTGAATGTAAAGCACTTTGGATTGCATGATATAAAGTCTGGTTTCCCATTTTGTCACTTAACCCAACTTATTTAGATTCATATAAGTGTCACAAATACCATAAGACTCCATCTTGCTGACAAAACTCCTAAGCCACTCTGCAGATAAGAGTATACGCTTTTATATTACATTACTTGCTATATAATTTATTGAAGTAAAACTGAAATCTCTTGTTTATAATGCCTGAGGTCTAGCAGCCTCAGAGAGAGCAGTGTGAGACATGTGGTACCAGTGGCACTGTTCATGTGAGCTGACACCTCTAGCTCTGGCCTTTGTTATTTTCCCTTTCCCTGGATCTGTTGATTAGCTCTCACCAGGCACCAGTCACACAGCCAGGCATGTCAGTGGGACACATTCAATCAACTCCAAAATTCACTTTGACAACCAAAGGAAGTCAAAAAGGTAATTTGGTTAATGTGAAGTTGCACAATAATTTACGTGAGTGGTCCTGGGGCACACAGCGGGCAGTTTCTGGAAGCATTAGTGACCATTAGTTTGATTGTTGTACTGCCTATATGAAGCATTTTTTATTTTTATTTTTTTTAACAATTTGGAATTCAAAACTTAAATCTTACCAATGTATTAATAAGAGCCATGGGGAAAATTGACCAAGGCATCGAGCAGCTCTCTAGAACCACTCCAAGCCCACATTCTCACTGAGATAAGGTGGGCCTTATCCAGTGCAATTTCATGTTCCTCTCTGCTATACTGTTTTAGTGTTAATCAAATGTAAGAGCCATTATAATAATTGCACCTATTAGTTACAAAGATTGTTTTATCGAAAAAACAACAACTATGAATTCAGTTCTTATGTGAGAGATGGCTCTTGTTCTTGAGGTGGGTAGAGTTACTTCAAAATCACATTACTCAATTAGAAGTAGTATTTTTCCAAGATACTACTAAATAAAAGTAAAAACAAAATTAGGAAACTACTACTCAAGTAACTGGATATCAACATAAACATTTAGTCACTTACAGACTTACTCACAATGGCAATAGTACAAATACTTAGACTGTAGGAGTAAAGTACGGTGTCCTAAAACTCCTCAGAGAAGTATAATATAATGCAAATATAGACCTACTTGTATTCTTCCTCTGACATTGCAAAAATAGTTTCAAATCATTGAATCAGTTTTGACCCTTTGTCCCATAATGGATCAGGCCCAGCATATATTACAGTAACAACACCATTTTGATTTTAACACATTGTTGTGAACCCTGAACTTGTCTATTTACTGTTTTGTCTCCGGTAATGTGTTATCCCAGAGGAGCCTCTCATAGGAGCCCAGCCAAAATGCCTCCTTCTGTCTGTTCATTAACACTCCATCACCTCTGAATGAAGGGACATAAACTGGGGATGAAATAGCGCCTGAAACAAGTGTTTAAAATGATGGCTGCTCTATACGCTCTACTCGAGTGCACCCATGGGTAAAATTAGACACCGGGAAAATGACCTTAAAGTGGCGCCTAGCTTCGTGGCGGCATAGCAGGGGGGGGGCACTTGTGAAGAGATGGAGGTACGGGCCGGAGGAGAAGGAGGAGGGGGAGGAGGGGAGGGGGTCACTTTTGAAGGATGAGTTAGAATTGTACCTGAGTAATTATGTCCTCAACATCTCATGGCAGACTTAGATTACAATATCACATCCAGGGCTGTTCAGCGTCCTGCTATCCTATCTGCAAGGACAGCGGTTATTGTTTCCGCCATTTAGTTACAAATCATTTACGTTGGATCATAATAGCAAAAGAAAACAAAAGAGGCGTATTGCTGTTGCATTGTCTTTCATCTATAAATGTTAGCAAAGGGACTGGGACGGTCTAGAATTACCTGTCGCTATGCGGAGAGCCACTAAAGACTGAGATATTGGGAACAATGTGATGGGGCGTGCACAGAGGGGCATTTTCCTCCCAATTCCACCTGGACCACCTCTTCAGTATGGACAGCGTCTCTCAGCTCCCCTCAGATATTAGCTCTGCCGCAATGAAACTTGTCATTTAGAGGATTGTAAAAGGCTTGAAGCGATCGGCCTTCTTTTGTGCCATATACAGAGAAATGGGATCACAGATTTTCCCCTGACAGCCTGGATTTGAATAAATGGCGCTCTTCAAAGACAATTTTTCCTCATTTGCGAGCGAAAGGGTTCATTTGTTTTGTAATTTGTAACAGGGCGAAGCGCAGGTTGACGGGGCCAGGGATGAAAGGAAGCAAGGAGGAAGAGAGAGGCGTTGTGGGTAACTTCAGGTGCGAGGTTCTTGTTAGGAGGTAATGGAGCAGGCCGGAGTACTTAGAAGATATTAAATGGACAGAGCGGGTTGCACCTCTCATTAGTTGGCGCTGGTAACGGGTCAAGAACCTCTGCGGAGCGAGCATGAATGATGCACAGTGACAAGTAAGAGAGAAGCTGGTATTTTTGGAGCAGAGGTGAAAGGAGAGATGGAAACATAAGGGCCACAGTCTGTCTGTTCTTAAGGTGGAGTGGGTTACAGTGGCTCAATTTGTTTTTACAATATTGATTCTTTCACTATTCATCTCAGTAATTTTATGTTGTGCTGCTGCTTTAAAAAAATCACACCTCACTATGTCATTTGAACAGATATGACATAGGCCAGGGGTGTCCAAACTTTTCCCGGGCCACAGTTTGGACATGCCTTACATAGGCTGACCAATGGGAAGGTAAAAGTCTATCTGAACAAAGGGCCAGATTCAACAGATAATTATGATATGACGATAACTCACCAATATTGGCACAAACACATTTTATACTCCAGGAAAAGTACTGTGCTGTACTGTACTGTACTTCAGCAATGCATACTTTTTCCCATTCCACAACGCTCAAGTCTCAAGTGAAGTTTCCTACAATCTCATGTACCCAGGCAAGGGACAGGAACAATAGCCAACACGCTTTAAAGTCCTTGTAAGGGCTGCACGGCATGAGATAAATATACTGTTTTATACATATTTTTTGTATAATACACAAAATGACTGTTGTTATGTATGCTTCTGTTTCAGTGACTATACTAGGATAATAGCTGTATCGGGATGGAGGGCTAAATCTGCTCTGAATGTACATCTCTCAAAATTGTATTGTGGCTCATTGTTGTCCACCTTTGTTTCTATAGCGACCCAGGCTCGCTCAATGACACTTGACTGTTATTCAGGCAGATTAGTGTGATCCCGTCTGCTGGAATCTCATCTCCACTTTTATAATCACAAGTGTCAGAGGCATCAGTGAACTGCAGCTTAGACTGTAGACAGGTCAGTACATCAGCCCAAACACTTATTATGCCCTTCTCCTTATCTAATTACCCACGTGTCCATGAGATGTGTTGCTGCCCCCTATATGTGAGACGTCTGTGTGTGTGGTGGCTCTATGCGCCCTCATCGTGAACTGAGGGCTGAGTGAGCATGAAATCAACTCCTGCTAGCATCTCTTTAAAAGGTGTTTGATTTAGTTCACTGAGATGTATGGTACTGTTTAAGCTTTGGCCTGGAGGGATCTGCTAAAAATGGAAAGATAAAAGAAAGAAGGCTGAGTTTAGTCGGCATGGAGACCACAAGTCGGAAGTTCAACTGGAGGAAAAGGGTCATGGATCTTTTATAATGATATGACCTGTTTTATTATTTGTGTTTCACAAAGGCAGTGCTAAGCGTTGTAGGAATAATGTGGCTTGGGTGTACTCTCTGTGTCACTGTGGCTTCTTTCCAAGTACACGGCCTCCTTTAGCTATTCAAAGACATGCATGAGTAGGTCACGGAATTGCTCCTTATCTACTATGGAAAGTACAGAGCTGGTTTCGAAGAATGTGGATATTAACAGGCAAATCTTTGATGAATTTGATGATGTCATAATTTCATTTGAAGTTTTTGGTAGCAGTATCCAAACTTCCAATCCACAAATGTTAAACCCTATCAGTATTTGTTGGGGATTAGCTCCACATTAATCCATATGAATCTTATAGTGTAAAAGTCATTTCATCTGACATCAATCACTTTTTTGGGGTCTAATAATGACAGCACTTTCTGAAGCCATTGTTTGTATTGTTATTTTACATTTATTTATACTGACAGAGAAGACATTGAAGTTTGTGCCAATTTTTCTTTCATGTGGATAGGCCCAGCAATATTATTAATACTATAATATTAATAGCAATATTAACCACAACCTAGGTCAACAAATCTGAAGTCTGACAGGAAAAACACTGATTCCGCCACAGAATTCTGACCTGCAGCTCAATATTAAACTATAGGGACTTTAGAATATGAACATAACCTATTGATACTTTGCAGTGACATCACACTGGGGGTGTTTAACATGTATCTCTATAGTGGAATGTTCAGCAGTCACCATGGTGACACACTGCAAACATTAGCAAACAGTGTCAATGTTTTTAGATAGTCTGAAAGCTTGTGAAAAAATCCAAAATAGATTTTAACAACACATTTTCAGGAGCCTGTGATTAAAACAAACATCCACAGTCCTGTTTAGGTCTTTAATTTTCAACAAAAAGGTGAGAGTGACAGAAAAACTAGCTAATGATAGCACACTTCTGAATAATTTTATATGTGAGATACTTTTTTTAACAGGACAAATAAGATCACCTGTTCTTTATGTTCAGATTGAGTTAAACAAAGCCCAGATTAAAGTCTAACTTGAGAAACAGAGCTTCAGACAGAGTAGTGCCTCAGTTAGCATCACACCCCCAGGAAATGTTGCTGACTTCAGCTGCAAAGTATCAATAGGAAATGTAACTGAATAAAAACATCATAACACAAGAGCTTATTAAGTCAAATATCTGCAAAAATAAATAAATATGACATGATTTCAGGCACTTATTCACTGGCACGCTACAATCGTATCTTTTTCCACATAATTATCGTAAGTGACCTATGGCTGTCTGCCATTTTCTGTTTTTAGCAGAGCAAAATCTTTCATGCCCTACTTAGTCTCCACACAGACACATTGTGTTATCATCACTGTCAGCGTGCCATGTGATGTGTGCAGGGAAAATAAAAATAATTGAAAATAGAAATATAGAGGGATCAGTGAACAGAGCTAGTGACAGCGAGTGTGAAATCCTGTTTTCTCTAAGAGCGCACTTTATTTAAAATCGGATGTTGTAGAAAAACCTTGATGAATAATCCCGGGTGAGAAAGCACACAATGCAGAGCTCTTTCTATTCTTCTTTAAACTTTTTTTTTGTTGTTGAGGAAAAAAGTCAAGGTCAAAAGAATGTCAGAAGTTTTTGACAGACGGGAACTGGCTTTGATCACACTGAATCTGTCTCCACTCCTTGAATGGCCACTATTCTTGAGAGGGATATTTCACCTCCAGTCCCAGATATTGGCCATGTGCTGCTGCCTGGTCCCTGCCTCTGTGTTGAGAAAAGCCGCAAAAGGCTCAGTCACTTCCCGCTGTGTGTGATTGAATAACCTATTAAACGTGGGCTGTGACCTCTTAAGCCAGCGCGGCACACTTAATATTTCATTACTCTCACTTCTACTTTTAAAACAATAATTTGCTCTCATATTTTATTCCCTCGGGTGCACTGCCATCGGGTTAAACAGCACATGTATTTTCCCTGTGATTCATCGGTTTACTTTTTGTAGCTTTTCCCCGCCCATAAATTAAGTCTATTAAAACCAAATGTCAAACACATTACTAGCTGCTAATGCCATAGCTTGAGGACAGAGGAGAGAAGAGAGGAGAGAGAAAAACTGCAGATGATTAACCTTAACCTGCCTATGGGCCATCCACGGTCATAGATCCACGAATAAAGCAGGGGATAGGGAGATTATTTGTGAAATGTTAAGATGTTGTATTTCTCAATGGGACTGCTGTGGTGCTATACTGCCGCTGGTGGTGTGGTGCACTTGAGAAGCAGATCCCATACAAATCAGATTTCATATGACTGCGTGTTACATAATTAATGAGAGAGGAAAAGTCAGCGTGTAAACATATAAAAAGACAAACATCCTGTCACGGCTTCCTGGGCTATGCAAGATGATATATTATGGGATTGTGCGCTGTGGGGTAGGGGGGGGGGGGGGGCATGGACATATCAGATTCAAGTTGGTTTGAAAAACATGTGCTTTCATTTATCTTCTTCTGCTTATTCTTATCTGAGTTAAAGGTGAGTGGAGGGGACAGACAACTTAAAGTCTGGACAGCGCTAAGCAAGTGACATAAGCAGTCTACCGTTTGCATGAATCTGTCTCTAAAACAATGCTTGCAAGCCCTCACTGTCAATTTGTCTGGTCTTTTTTATCTACAGTGATAAAGCCTCCAAAACTAAATTCACAATCATGACGCTAACTACTCTACCATGAACCAATTTTCACATTTCAGACGATTACTCTTCTACTTTTCAAGAGAATTTGATTATTATTTCACAATTGAATCAAAATTTCTTACGTAACTCATATTAATATAGCTAATGAGCAGCAAATAGAGAATATTGCTCAGGCTGAACAATTTTTGGAAGAGCTTTTTTCTGATTTCTCGTGAGGGAGTCTGATGTTGAAGTTACATAGCGCTCTTTTAAACTGCACTGTTGATATGATTGCAATACATCTTGAAACCCTACATCTTGTAACTGATAATCTTATAGCCGTGGTAGTTCTAATTCAACCCAACATGGGATAGCAGGCCAGCCCCATACCAATGACGGACTTCAAAGGCACATGCAGTATGTAACCTTGATCGGGGTCTGTGTGCACGAGCCCCCCCCCCTCCTCACACGCCCACACGAGGCTTCAGAAATGAGGCCCAACTGACCCCATGCCGTGCCGCGCCAACCTGTTCCATTAACATCAGTGCAGAAAGCCCCGCGCACTACTTGGTAATCAGCACCAGGCATATTTGAGTCTATTTTCACACACCAAAGCCATCACTTGCATTTTCACCAGGCTGATTGGTCAACACTTGAAACTACATGGGGAATAATTTTGTAACTTTTTCTTGGATTATGTGACCTTTGTTGTTTGGTAATGCTTTTTAATGTAAATTTAATGTAAAAAAAAATTAAAAAATTCAGTGACGTTTGTGTAGATGATATACTGTAAATAACTATAGAAAGTCGGGGTATGTTTTAATGAATAATTTATCAGTAGAGTAGTAATGGTAATAGACGTCATGGTTATGGGTGCTACAATATGCATATACAGTGGTCAGTCGTTTATCGCGGGGGTTACGTTCTAAAAATAACGTACAATAGGTGAAATCCACGAAGTAGCATTATTTATTTATTTTTTTTTACAATTATTATATATGTTTTAAGGCTGTAAAACCCCTCACCACGCACTTTATACTCTTTTCTCAGACAGGCATTAACATTTTCTCAAATTTTTCTCTTGTGTAAACACTCAAAGTTCAAGCCTTCGTGTATTAAATGTGTTGTTCACGTGCCTCTGCTCCAGCGGTATCCGCAGAGGCGCCTCTCCGTGCACAGAAACACTTAAGTCCAAAGTGTTTCTGAAATTTGTCGGTGCAGAACGTTTCATCGACATTGTGGGATTTGTCGGGGAGAAAACTTGCAAACATACAGCACTTCAGAGTCACACTACGATCCAACATTTAAGTACATTTGAACGCATTCTATACTGTACAGGAGACATGGCACGGAGGAGACTGACAATGATCTACAGTCCCTTAGCCAATCAAGACGCAGAACACAATGCACATTCATATGCTGTTATAAAAAAGCATGCGAAATTGCAGAAAAAAAAAAATCAGCAAAATTGTGAGGCAGCGAAAGGTGAACTGCAATATAGCGAGAGATCACTGTATAATCCACATGTTCTATACTTTTTCTTATTCACCTCATTCTGGAAGTTACCGTGGGCGCCCCCATTGTCATTCAGGTTGTATAATTTTGCATGGGGCTGCCGATCTTGACAGCAAATAAGTTCTATATGTACAACAAAGCTGTTTTAAAGCCTCCCAGAGAATCGCTGCAGTGTAGATTTGTTGGTCACATGAACATTTAATATTTTGCACAAATCAGCCTACTTTGTGTCACATTTTAGCTGCAAAAATGTTCCCAAATTCTCCATTGAAATGTAATGTAATGTAACCGGACGTGCCACAACAACTGTAGTCTGAAGAAGTGGGCGGGGTGGAATAAGGTCAAGGTTAGCTGTAAAAACAATATGCCAACTATGTGAAGAGAGTTTATTTGACACACAATTAAGACACTTTACTGGCCCCATTATATTAATTTATTACCTTATGTGAAACAAGCATGAACTGTTACATTAATATCCCTCTATTTTATTTAACATAATCTTTTAACATCTGCCATTGTAAAAGGTGAGGGAGCTCACACTTTGACACTTTAAGCTTCAACACTTATGCACCGCAAAGACAAGTATATGAACACACTATACAGTAATCATTGTCTTCAGTGTTATTTTTAACCAGCACAGCAGAGGTTTCCTATTGACTCCCCGCTCACTGTCAGCCTCGGCCCATTATATGTGTTACAGCATCAGGGGCCGCGTGCATCTCCAGTGGCGTCCTAAACTAAGGAGCGGATTCAATTTGCTGCAGAGTGATCTAATCTTAGTCCTATGGGGTGATAAGCTCTGGTAGTGCTGTTTCGCCCTATGCTTTGTGGAGCTAAGGGGAATAATGTAAAGCAATGAGTGAGTTTGGCAGATAGATGTCACTCTGGCTACGGTCTGGAGGGGGCGCTGTAGTGCACATGGGTTATCCAGGGATGACCTTGGGCTCCATTTAAAAGTGACGCCTTGTGGGATTATTTAGATAGTGACATGTAGGGTTAGAAGTTCAAGCTAATGCAGATGCACAATATAATAAAGACATGTTATTGTGAGCAGGTAAAGTGCAAATAACAATAAAAATAATGGTCCTCCACCTGTTTCTGTTTGGTTTAATTTCAGGGGTCATCATAACAAAACATCTGCCTTAGATACTTTAAGATAGATTTGTTTTATAAAAAGGTCTTTTCTAACAAACCCATTGATTGATACTACAAGAGACACAAAGGGTATATAACAGGGCTTGGATGAATGGATTTCTGACCAAAGTCTAGAGTTGTAGCTGTCCAAATATAAAAAGAAAGGTTAGATAAGAGAATTGAAAAAGCAGGGATGCATTTGTGACATGAGAGGTTTTTTTTTACCCAGATATCAAAATTGTATGTTATTTGGGACCAATATGTTTGTAAAACTGTCAGTCTCAATATGTGATTTTAAAACATGTGTTTGTTACGATTTTTATAAACGTGAAATGTTAATTTGTGAGATTTGCTACAATGTATCAATCTGAGGGCCTTGCTATAGATTTAAATATTGATACTGTATTGACAATAGTTGTTTATCGGCCACAGAGGCAGGACAAATATAAGATTTTCATATGGGTACCCTTGCTCTGCAGGCTAGATTGTTGCAGGGTTTGAATTCTCAAGAGAATCCATCTTGTATGGCTCCCAGCTGATCCGTTTGAGCCCTCATTTAATGTTTAATTTAGCCAAAACCTATACTGTTTTATTATCCAAGCATGTCAGCTTTGCTAAGAGTTCCTTCTCTTCCCGAACTAAATTGACAGAAGCCATTCCAGATTGATAATGGGGATAATTCAATTGAGAGTGCACATATAAATCTGGTGTTAAATATGTTATGCTTGGATAATTATAGTTCATAGATATATGCAGCTCTGTCACAGTCCTACCACACAGCCCAGAACTTGATACACTCATATCAATAAAGACAAATGGGCAGTAACGTGAGAAAGTTCTATGGGGCAGTGGATCTACTGTGTGATTTAGAGACAGCGATGGCGTCAGGGCTGTGCGTGTGAATTGTTGTGAATGTAGATATTAATCAGTGTTTGTTGTTAGACAGCTGCCACCCTGGAGCCCACAGCCGGGTGTCATATCCCCGTCAGAGCACCCATAGGAGCGGGATACTCCTCTCAGGGAAAGAGCCTCTTCGAGCAGCAGGCAGTTCACGGCTCATGTTTTGGCAGATGCCCTTGTCAAAAACATCTCCTAATGCAAGCTGCTGATGTTACAGTCATATCCTGTGTGGGGTTTGACACAGGGAGCAGATGTGCAGGGGAAGCAGCTATTCTGAAGCTATTGTGACGTACAGTATATATGGCCTTATGGGAACACTTCTGTTGTAGTTACATGGATGACAGTGCTATATATGCTAATGTAAAGTTATATGGCAACTACATAGCAGGAAGATTACATTACAAAGCGTATATAATCTGAAATCCAATTGTTTGTGTATTGTTTCTAGTCTGCACTGTCTATGTTTACAGGCACAGCAGAAATGTGATCATTATCTGATTTCTGGAGTTATCAGATTATTGAAATGTCATGTAAACAGTGAAGCGAGTAATCTGATTTCTTTCAGATTGTTTACACCTGTGCAGGTTTTGACGAAGACATTTTTGCAAAAACTAACAAACAAATGTGGCAAAACAAAGACTAAAATAGTTTAAAATGAATTGTACTTTTCATATAACTTGCTAATTTACTCTACAAATTTATTGATTAGCAGACACATGTCAGTCTAGTTTTCAGATACTGATGCTGCTTTGGTTTTTCCAAGTACAACCCTGTTTTTATCAAGGTTTAGGACTTGCACAGTACATTACAAACAAGCCTGGATTCAATCAAATACAGAACTAGAACATAATGTAGTCCTATTCTACAGCATTGTGAATATTAACAGTAAAACGACAACAGCCACAGTTTTGGAAGAACAGTCGCTAACAGGAGCACATCTAGCTGCTGGGACGCTTGGGGAACCGGAAGCGAGGGAAGTTGATAGCGCTAGCTGTGGGCCAGACATTAATTTAGTCTAGCTTTATGACCACAGCCTGATCGATAGCCTGTCTATAAGGAGACAGCCCTGGGTCTCCTTTTAATTGTTCTGTGCACTTCTCATCACTCCAGAACTCATTTGAAAGTCTTTCAATTCAGTCCTCTGCATGGGTGAAGGGTGAATGGACTCCCTTATACAAGTAATAGAGTGGTGCATGGAGACAGACAAGTGGATATGGTCATTTTTATCTGACAATGGGTTTCAGAGTGATGAAATATTCAAACAGTTTCCATAGTAGTTTACAATGTTGGCTTGGTAACTACTTTAAGAGGTTAGGAAATCATTCTTAATAAACTATTTGTTGATTTAAGTCTTTGTTCTGGTTTTGTGTAGTTATTTTTAAGTGTTACCCAAATATTTTATCTTTTAAATGTCAAAAAAGTGCTCAAAATGATGCCCATAAAGCAAGTAGTTTGTGTAGTGCTCAGAACTACCCCACAAGTGCATTCACGATGACTTTGTCTGGTCAGATTTCCTGTTTTATATTTTAGAGAGGTTTTTCTAAATGAGAAATGATTAGTGTAAGTGTATTATGAAATTGACTGTTGCTGCCAATTCACAGCCTGAACTGGGAACATCATAAAACAAACATCCCAGGTTTATCTGAATATGTGACAAAGCGAGTTCTCCAAATCTAATTCAGGATTCAGTCTGCATTATTGTTATTCAAATGTATGAGAGCTTTGCAGCAGTTCAAAGGGCTTTTGATGAACAAAAGCACCTGATATATGCTCCATAGCCCGGGCCTCAGAGGAGTGTCTCACACAGCCACTATTGTTTGCAAAAGAAGTTAATTAACAACATTAGGGACCAGTGCACTGCGGTGTACACACACTCACACGATGAGCCCGAGTCATGCTGATGTGATAATTACTGCTGAGTTTCAATCATCTCCCCACATGTGATTTCTGAATGCCGTCACACAATGAGAACTCCGTTGCCGATGCTTAGATTTATCTTACGTAGAGGTGCACTTGACAAAAATAAGTTCCTTTATCCCAAAACTTAAAACATTCTCACACAGATCTGGCAATGTGCTTGTATGTAGGAAAATGCATTAAACTACAAATGTAAAATAATAAAACCATCTAAAGTTCAACCAGTTCATTTTATATAAAATCTATGGCTTTTTAAAAAGAGCGTGTCCCTTGGGTAATTAATGATACTGGTCTAGTGGGTGAGCTTGTTTTAAAATGCTACAACTTAGACTTTTAAATTCTTAATGATCATCAGTTTGTTCTTAGTGAACTGAACTGGGAGAAACTTTTATAAAAAAAAAAAAAAAAATAAAATAATAACATAAAAAAAAACAAAAAAAACCCAAATACAATCAAATTTCTTCGATGGTCTTATGCATTAGGTTGGGCTGCTTCCATTATTAGATCAGCTGTACAAATAAGAATACATGTGCTTTTTGTGCTCAGTCAGATGTGCTGTAACTCCAGATCTAGTCTGAACAGTGCAGTGCTCGGTGTGGTGAGTGTGGTGCAGGTGGACTGGACATACAGAACAATGGGACAGAAAAGTAGAAGAAAAGGATGACTAACCTAACCCACCTGAGCTCGGCTCACAGGGATCTATGTCCTCATCATCACTGGGACACTCTGCGGACGCCACCAACAGGTCGTCTGTCGTCTGTAACAAAAAAAACACACAAAAATGAGGGACTCTGATTCAACATGGCCCAAGACCAGTTAAAATGGTGCCCATGGGGTTTTAAAGAACAATCTGTAGACCTCATTCCCTGTACTCCTGACCCCAAGAACCAAACAAGCATGATTAGTGGAGATCTTTAGATGGCAGTGAGCATAACCAAAATATGTTCTCCAGGTCTTTTGGAATAGTCTTGGTTCAAATGAAAGTAGCATTGGAGGGGGACTTCCTGTGAAAAGCATGAGAATGACGATTATCCAGATTTACAAAAATAATAAAACATTATTGTAATCTATTGATGACTTTTTGAACATAAGATAAACTGTTAAAACAATAAAATTTGTGTGAAATTGTCCCCAGCAGGTTAGTTTGAGGAGAGGGGGTTTATCGGTCAAATACAACAGCTGTGCCTCCACTGTCCAGGCAACACCGTCTTCACAGGAACAAGATCCGATTATGGGAGAACGTATCGGGCAAAAGTTCACAGTGCAATCGTCAAGTCACATGCTCAATTTGTGGCTCAGCGTGTGGCCGAGCAGCGCCCTTCGGGAGGCTGTTTAGAGCCATCACACACTTCATGACATTTAGAGGACAAGCAGCCGCAGAGGAAGAGGTGCGGATGGGAAACAAAGGCCAGAGTGCCAAGGGTCTCTCCAATACAGTGTTAGTGCTATATGTTAACTTCAAGACATTATTGTCAAATGAAATACAGTTATGTCATTCTGATATTGTTTCAATAAAAGTGATTTACATTGTAGCGCAATATTATGCTATTCAAATCTATGCATGGATAAATATAACATTTTTCTGTACTTTCTAGAGAATTTACGATCTAAAAACATCACAAAAATCAAAGTTACACAGTCAAAACCGGACAGAGAGAGACTATCCATGCATTTTTCTCCAGTAGGTTGGACTACTGTAACGACCTGCTCACTGGCCTCTTCAAACAAGCATTAAAACACCTGCAGTACATCCAGAACACTGCTGCTCGGGTCCTGACTAGAAGTAGACTAGGAAGTACGAGAGCATGCATTCTGTGCTCAGGTCTCTGCACTGGCTCCTGTGGCTCAGAGAATAGACTTTAAAGCAGTTCTGCTTGTGAACAAGTCTCTCCATGGCCTAGCACCAAAGTACATCTCTGATATGCTAGTGCCATATGAACCATCTCACACTCTGAGGACTTCAGGGACCGGCCTCCTGCTGGTGGTCAGAGTCAGGGCTAAACATGGGCAATCAGCATTTCAGTTTTATGCAGCTAAAACCTGGAACAATCTTCCTGAAGATGTGAGACAGGCCTCTACTTTGACAATGTTTAAAACCAGGCTCAAAACAGTTCTGTTCAGCTGTGCATATGACTGAAAGGCTTTTATTCTGCACTCTTTAATGTTAATTTTAGGATGATTCTGTAAAGCACTTTAAATTACTTTGTGTACGAATTGTGCTATACAAATAAACTTGCCTTGTCTTAAACAGATACATTTTATCCATTATCAATCGGTGCCTAAACTAATGTGGCTTGAGTTGGTACCAAGTTTGACAATCACTTTTAAAACTGTTCTTGTATAAAGCATCTTAAAAGCTATGAATACCTTGACCATCCTTGATATCTGTTGCCCTGGTCAGATACTTTACATTACTTTACAAAGACGTGTGAGTCTGGAACTGTATCTTGTCTCCCTGATTTTCAATGGGCATGATTGACAGTTGGATTAATCAGAGAAACGAATGGTCCGTTCTGTATCAAAACAAGCATGGCGTATGGATGTATATTTGCTTCTGAAGTATACAAGAATTTTCAAGAGATGTCTTCTGCATTCTGCTACAGATTAGAGGCTTTGATTGGCTCGGCCTGAATGAAGATGATTGTTTGATGCTTATTATAGAAACTAGAAGGGACTCGCTGGACAAGCAATGAAATCTGTATTGGAAATGTTACAATAGTCGTTTAACGCAGCGCCAGGCTGTGATGGGATCCTGTGTGTGCAAATGGGAAAAAGGGCAAACGGGGCTCTGAGAAACCCACTGTAAAACATTAGAGTGCGCTCTTCTGTGTAGTCTTGCTTCGGGCCATTTGATCAGCTCTGCGTTAAAGGTCATTTTGTTTAAGCACAGTCGCGATTTTGAGCCCCAGTACAATTTCAGAGATGGGACCAGGCCTTAGTAACCACTCACAACTACACAAGGCTATACACACAATTAGAGACATCTGAATGACTTAATAGTACAAACAAGCACAAAAAATAAACAGTATTGTTGGGTGGATTCCTATACATATTAATACAGATACAAGTACTACAAATAGGCACAGTAGTTATGATGTGCTATGTAATTTAGGCCACCTGTTCCACTATGCCATTAAACGGATTAAAGCTAAAAAGCACCTCGACAAACATGCATTCTTGCGGTGAATGAGATTGCCTCTACACAGATCTGACCCATAACGACCTGCTGGCATCACCCACTTGTCAACATATGGTCACATTTTTATACAGCGCTTTCCCTCCTTCAACGCACATCAAGGAACCACTCACCCAGCCGCACATTCATACATCAGTGCACGCAGACACTGGGGCCGAGGTCGGTTGAGCGTCCCAAGGACACACCGACGACGCACAATAGCATTCGTCTGTGGGTCGCTGAAATCAAACCGCCAACCTGTGGATCAGTGAATCTGACCGCTCAAGCAACGATGATTAAGCTGAGAGCGGGATTCGAAACGCTGAGATTTGTATCAGTGGACAAACATTCTACCAACTGAGGTATGTTTAATGCCGTACTGTGGAACCAGAACCAGAAAAGTGACCTCATTAAACTGTCCTCAGTACTGATTTATTGTAGACATAGCCCTTGTACGGTGAATCATTACGTGGGTTACCTCTTAACATAAACACATAAATGAATGGGTGCGGCCTAAGGTTAATTTAATGAGGGTAGTTATAGCTTAATGTAATTGCTGCTATGCATTTCTTCCCAATTGCGCTTCTAAACAAACCTGTAAGTTGGATTACTATCAACTCGTATAGGACAATTAAAGCTGATGTCACTTGGCCTGCACATCCATTTGGCTGCTTATAATGTGATTCTGCTACAAGTATAACATCATTTGGACATTCTGAACACGCGTCGTCTTTTACATAATAGACCTGGAAATGATAGATCAAAGCTATTAGAGGACTTTGTAGTGGTGGAGTACAGGGCTGTGTGTTTTTGGGTGCGTTTGTGCACGGGGAGCTGCGGAGAGCGTCCAAATGTAGATTTAATTTGCCAAGCGCCGCTCTGATATACAGTGTCGGCCGTCCAGATGGCAAAAGCGAGTGCATCCTGGAGTGGCACATCCATCACACGAGTGGCGTGATTTGTTTTTCCTGGCGGGAGATCTTGACACCCGGCACTCACAGGCAGAGCAACGGGAACCAAGGAATCAATATGCTCTCTCTCACCCCTCTCTCTTTTAAACTGTACCTGTCTCGATCATCCCCGCGCTCACTTCCCCTCTATCTCCGTCCTTCACTTTTATTTGCAAGTGCGGAGGAGGAGGAAGTGGTGAGATGTGTAGGTACCAGATGTAGGTTAAGTCCCTGAGGGTTAACATGGCGGAGGTGTGTGCCCATTCAAATCACAGAGCTACATGATTGAGTCTGTGGTCAATGTCAGAGATGAATATATTTGGACTGGCCTCATTGGCAATTTGTATCTAGAAGTTCACAAAATGGGACATTGACAAAAGGAACTATTGCTTAGTTACTAAAGCATGTGGCACACACAGTAGAGTAGTTAAACAATTTAAGAAGGACTTTTGTTACTACAATATGCCTTAAACTTTTCCACAGCACAGCAGCCAGACAGTGACAGAGACATTAGGTGATGTTTTAGCCTCTGTTTCTGAAGGCAGAGTTTTTTTTTTTTACCATATTATTTATGTTTGAGGCCTGTAAAAAGAGGAGAAGCCTGGCTGAAGCACATGGCTACTTAACATATGTAAACAAGTTAGTGCATTGGGCTCTTCTCCTCTGCCCGATTCGTCCAAAGTTTGGTTTTCACTCTTAAGGGTCCCTGAAGACATCCAGAGGTAAAACAGATACTATCTCTGTCATTAATAATGTTTTTAGCGGCTTTAGAGCCTCCTCAGTCTGTGTTCTGCTCTTGACACTATTCACTATAATGGCCCAATCTATTCACCAAATCCGATCCAAGCCGATACTGATGGCAGTATCAGACAGGGACATCTCTAATAGTGTCGTTTGTGTGAAATGATGTCATCTGACAAATGACACGCAGAGTGAGACAAATCTGTCAATAGTCATATAATAGTCAAATCTTAACGATCAGTTTTTCCACATTAAAGGTGCAGTAACGGTTCTTGTTGAGGACTTGTCATCTGCCTGTCTCCATAGATGTGCTGGTGCTTAGTTTGAAATTGTCCCACAGTGTGACATTTAACTTATCTGTTTTATTATTCTGTGTTCTAGAAAGGCCAACCTTCTCACAGTAAGAATGCATGGTTTGCTATGTATTTTTGAGCAATAAAAACTATTGAATAAGTGTAATGCTGTACCGTGGAACATCTCATTACATTATCATGACCCCTGCCTAAAAAGCAACATAGTGCACTCTGATAGGGTTAGAAAAGTAAATTCTTTATTATTTGTTTGTGTTGTTACTTGAGTGTGGTACAAGTTTTGGAATCAACAATAAAAACTTAAATAAAAGTAAAACTCTGGCTTACATTTTGAAGCCACATCCTGTGAAGACACCCGCTAGTGTCTATTTGGTGTGTGCCGCTTTAAACCACCCCACATTCAATCTCACTGTGACCTTTTGACCTGTAATGCTACTGTATTTCTAATGAATGGATACTGCGGTGCATTATGGCACTATAAGCTCAGGAATCAACACTAAAATGAATTCACGTGTTGCTGAGTGCCTCTACCACCCAGGATTAGTGTGTAGGTCAACATTTTGATGTGGTCATGACCTGGTCCAATCCAATAACATTATCAATTCATGGGGTCTCTTCCAGCTGTTGGCGTGCTCTTCAGCCGTGACAGTTCAATGTGGGATATGTGCTGGGCTTACCATGCAATTTAGCCTGTGTGATGAGCGCTGACAGGTATGTTGACCGAGAGAGGCCAGAGAGGACACCCAAATGTGCAGATGTTTGGTAAACACACACTGTCTGAACACATCGATTTGATCTCAACTTTAATGTGACTTTCAAGCGCCTGCTCTCAGTATTCAAGAAAGTGTTTTGGTTCTACGCACATGATTGGTCAAAAATTCGGTTTGTACCCAAAAAGAATTCAGTCTAGTATTTGATTTCTACAAAACGGCTAACATTTTAATATTTATTTTCTTTTTGAAGAACTAACTTTTAGGAGAGAAAGATGCAAAAGAGGAGCGATGGCCGATGAGCATCACTAATGATTTTAGTTTCGATCTGATGTCAAATTACACTATTACGATACTGATACCTGATAACTAAAATTCATGAAGACTCCTTAACTATAAATGATTTTTACCCCAGTATCATTATCTTTGCTCTATCCCAGCTTCATCTGATCTAAAAATAGAATGTATGCTCAGGTAAATGTTACAAAATGCAGTTTTGGTTATCCATCTGCTCACCACTAATGAAGCGATACTGAAGACTTAATAGTAAAGGTGCTACTAAAACTACTAATTTAATGATAATTTAGTCCTTGGGGGTTAACATGGCAATGGTATGTACTCATTCGGGTCACACAGCTACAAGATTAAGTCTGCAGTTATTGGAAAATATTTACATTTTTAAAACAATTATAGTATAATCTTGAATTTCACAAAATGTCTTACTCTAATGTGACTTAAAAGCAGCTATCGTACCACTCTTCTCAATGCTAAATCTCTCTTGCCGTTTTTCCCCATAAATCCTGTCTGTTTTTAGAGGTTCATTCGCCCGGTGGAGTCAGCCCAGTCAAATCACAGAGCTCCAAGATTGAGTCTGTAGTTATTCAAATATTCATTTTTTTTTTTTTTTTTACAATCATAATCTTGAATCTCACAAAATGTCCCCCTTTAATGTGACTTAAAAACAGCTACTGTACCACTCTTCGCAAAGCTAAATCTCTCTTGGTGTTTTCCTCCATAAATACTGTCTGTTTTTAGGGGTTCATTAGCCCGGTGGAGTTAGCGATGCAGCAGACATCTTGCCCACAGGAAAGATGCTCCGATAGAGAGGAGTATAAACATGATGTACCTGCAGTTCATTTTATGGAGGTACTTGGAAAATGCTAAGAGCAAAAGCTTGGGGCTCGCAAAGCATCATTAATCCAATGGTAAGTGCTGAAGCCATGGTGAACCTACAGCATAGCTCATTTATCTGCCCTGCTCACAGCTCCATACAGCACACTGCAATGAGATGTACGCAGGGAAGAGAGGGAGACAGCTGGGGATAAAAAACCCTAGTAAAATATACTGTGGAAGCATTCGGGCTGCTCTTCACAAAGTGCAGTGTTGTTTAAATACTTCATAAATCACTGGCATTTTCTGAGACCATATGTCGAAATATAAGCACCCCACATTTACTGAAATTACAATAACATTTACAATATAACGCCGCTGGATCAGATAATGTTTTAAGTTTGAAAATATCTCTGTTCTTTTGCCTTTAGGATGCAGACGTGTCTAAAATGCACAATGGGTTTGGTTAAAAACACACAAAAAACCTACACCTTCATTAGCCATAATTAATAAACTATTTCCTTACTACTATTTGTTGTCTTTGGAGGGGAAATTTATCCTCTTCATTTGACCCATCCTTCAATGCAGCTGGGGCGACCTACCAGAAGCAGGGGGGTAACCACAGTGCAGCGCTCTGGGACCAATTTCCAGATCTTCAGCAATCTTTATTACAACACCGAGACTCCCCATACAAAGGCCACATCCAGCCTTAGTATTTGAATAACGAATGTGGTAAATAGAATGAACCATACCAGCAGAATCCCCTTACTCTCCTTCTCTCCTTCCCACCCTCCTTCTCTCTCTCAACTATTCGATTTGTGACGATTGATAATGCTGCCCCTTAATGAGGGTCCAGGTCTGGTTTGGTCTGCATGCCTTCCTCATACCGCGGGCTCAGCACTTTAATTCTGCTGGTTATCCACTGCTCTGCAAGCAACCCCTACGCCGCTAACCACAGAGCTATACAGAGCTGCAATTGCGCTGTTGTCTAGACTAGAGGTAAAAAGAGAACAGAATATTTTTAGTTTAATAAACAGACTGTTATGGACAGAAAGTGGCTACCCAATGGCAAATGGGAGAAGTGTTGGAAAGTTTCAGTAAAAATTAAGACTAAACGTTCAGCAGGGTAATATCATAACCAATCTAACTTGCGTTTATTCAATTACAAGTGTTTTTGTTATGCAAAAACACCTTGAAAAACATACATTCTTAGTGTAAGAGGCTTTTACTCGCCACAGATCTGAACAGTAACTTGGCCAGAGGGCGGCAGCTGCTTGTCTCCATGGAGATAAGAGAAATTTAACGCCATACTGTGAAACACTACAGGCAAAGCAATCATATATCTATGAAAACAAGCAGGTAGTAGACCCTACACTTCAAAAGTTACTAATCTATAACCAAATACCTGCATGCAATTACACTAGGGTTGATCAACAAAGAAAAATCTACTTTACATTCTGTTGTACATGTGTGTAATTGAATATACCTACTCTCAACATAAGCGCTTGTACTCCCCCTTCCCCTCTGACTGTACATGACCCTCCTCACACTGCTTGAGAGTTGTTTGGTGAGGAGCCTGCTGTGCTCAGGAGACGCAGACACCTTCCCTGTGATGCCCTGTCTCTATGGAGAAGCAGGGCGCTCGCTGTTGTCTTCCTGCTCTAATTTGATGAATGCTTCCTGGCACACAACACGCCTCTTTGGAGACGCGCTCAAAGTCGGGAGGACACTGAAGGCATGTGAAGGGTTTATCCCAAGCATGCCTCTGCTGTCCCGCTAATGTATTCCCCTGAGAATAACGCAGGCTTTTTCTGGGACTCTCTCAGTTTTTGCTACACACATAAGCAACGTTTGGTCTACTGTGCAAAACTGATTTTATTAGAATAATAGCAATAGCCAGTGTGCCAATTGTATAGAATATTAAGATAAAATTATATACCATGATTCTAAATTTACCTTTTGGACACTTACTGCGCATGTATTTCACACTGGCTCTATTTTGAGCCTTTGTCTGTCCAAGTCCTAGGTTTAGTTCCACTTTAATCACAGTTTTGATGTGGAATATGTGCAATTACGAACACACCCAATGTAACCTACAGAGCTTTGTCTTGAAACATACAGGAGTAACATCCTCATTATGGCTACACTCTGCCATGTTAACAGTAAAAGGCATTATTTATAGAGTGACATTAAAGCAGAACTCTTAACTGCGCTGACTGTTTGCTTTCACAGTACAGCCTCAGAATAAATGGAGTAGTTGTTTAGATCTCAGGTTTACTATTGAAACGTGTGCCCCATATCACCACCGCATTTGAGTTCCTTCTTGATGGCAGATCCTGATCTGTATCGTAGCACATACACAGATGAGGCCATTATTTCCATGACATTTGTTCACTCATAGCTAGTATTACCTGGGGACATGTAGTCATTAGTGATAATTGTGGAGGTGTTCTCTTGTGTTAAGCTTTTATGAAAGTGCCATCTTGTACAAACTGTCAAACAGAGAGCTCTATTTTCAGAACACACATTCAGCTTCAGTTTAATGTCTTATTTGGCCTTTTACTTTTGCGAACAATGGTTAATAACTTTCTTGGAGATGTCTTACAAGTGAAACTATAAGAATATTCTATTTGAAATTAACCATTTCATTTTTTTTTCTAAGTAAACTCATCTATTCGCACAAGGCCAAGTCCAACTAATGGGAAGAGTTGAATCGAGAAGGCATTGCTGCAGGATAAAATGTAACTATTATGTAAAAACTGCATACAATATTCCTTTACTTTTGCACAACTTCTCAAAGCAAACTCCAGAATAAAGAAACAGGGTGATGTCTCCGTGGCATTATTCCTGAGCCTGGCCCTGGTGCAGCTGTGGTGTGGCCTGTGTCTAGATAAGTCACGATGAGCTGCAGGTAATTGGGAGGAGTTTGTTGGTCCCAAGCTTAGACTGTGGTAGGAGCACATCATTAGTGTGTGGCAGAGGTAGAGCATAAAGAACAAACACTGCTTACTTTTGTCCCTCTCTACTCTCCGTACACCTCCAGGCCAATATGCATTAAACAGTTATTCTCAAACTTTTTCTCACAACTTGCCAAGTTGTCTGTGCAACTTACTAGATTTTAAATCCGAAAAAATGAAAGTCTGTCTGAATGTCTAAAGGAGAACTCCACCAGTTTAATTATACATCAAGACTAAACATTTTATTTGGACTGTGCTCAAAACACTCAAACAGGTTCTTTTCAAAATTGCTTGCAGCGGTTTGAACTTATTCCTCACTTTCCTAACGCATTCCTAATTACTCACCACGATGAGTTTATAAGTGCTTTTCACAACTTTACAGAGCAGGGCGGAGTAATTATTTCCTGGTTCTTGGACAATGAAAACAGACAGCACACAGTGGTCACACAGTACAATATATGTGTACTGGGGTAAAACGACTTCCAAACTTGAGAACCCCCGAAAACAAGCTAACGCGCCATCAGTCGTACCATCCCACAGCTTGAGAACCAACCCACAACAACAAAATGGTGTCTATAGTCTCCTTTAAAACACAATGTACACTCTTGTTTACCCAGCTCTCACATCCAGGCAGCAGCAGTATCTTATCACAACGCCTGATGACATCCAAGTATCTAAGTTAGCACCCTGGAACTAGGTCGATGTTGATGAATAATTTACTCCCAGATGCTCAATAGATTCCCACTGAATAATGAAACCGTGTGGGCTCCAAGACTGAGTTGAAATTGCGCGTATTGCCTGGCCTTCGCCCACTCTCTCCCTACCGCTGGTCTGCCAAGCCATCAACGCCATGCACTCACTCGGCACTTTAGCTGCAAGACAATGGAATAACATTATCGTTGTGGCAGCTTCGCTAAGAAAAGCAATGTATTTTGTATATATCAGAGTAAGATGCTTATCGTGTTGAAAACATCTTGCGTCCGAGGGTTGCTCTGCCAAAGTGAAGACAAAAGATCTAGTGGTGAAACAAGACACTGGTGACAGGACAGTGGGGAAGCAGCGGTGATGGACGCTAAGCAGGGAAAAAGGGTGAAAATAGAGGTATTTTTAACTGTAATGGGAGCTCATGCAGTAAGACATGTTCTATTTATGAGGGAGGGAAGGCAGAACAGGCTCCAGTCTGTATCTACATTGTCTTTTAACTGTACTAGTTTTTAAGGGAGCTATGCAAACACGGTGAAGACACAGTATGAATAACAAGCAAAACAGGACAGTAAACAGAGGCTGACCAACAAGAGGAGTGTGTGGGGGCATGTGACTGTGTTTGAACATACAGCTGTATCACTGCAGCTCTACAGATTGGCAAAACATTACATCATACTTCAGAATAGGAATACAGCCAATTGTAGAGCATTGGGCCTTAGGTAGGAAACACCGGACAATGATCTGTAAGGCATGGCTTAAAACACATCTGCTGGGCACTGTTTCATTTGTCAATAGTAAAATACTTCTATATTTCAAGATTTGCCAATATTTTTAAGTAGTTTAGAACATTTTAGCCCCACTGTCCCTGATAGTACTCGTGTCGAACACCAATGAAGAGACATTTGTGTTCACTATCTACCTCATGAAGCATGGTGCCTGTAGGGGGCGAGCCTCTTCTTTATTTAAAAGGAGGCAGCTGCTGTTGGTGCGAGTGGACCTCAGGCTGAGTATCACAGTGTCATTAAAAACACAGAGCTCTGAGCCTCTCCATCTCACTCCCCTGGCACCGCGTGTTCCTGTCTGTACCATACATCTTCCTCTAGGCCGGAGCTGCTCTAACAAGGAGCAGGAGGCAGCAGTGAGGCGAAGTACACACCTGCTCCACACAGAGCACTCACATCATGGGATCAGATGAGCAGCACAGGGACCATCACATCCACAGCATGGAGCAAGACACTCCCACCAGGAGAACCAACGCCCAGAGCCATGTGCACAAGGAGGTCCGGACACTGTAGCTCTGCTTGTGTGTTAGTGGGGCAGATGGAGGCCTCAGGTACTGTGCATGTGCAATAAGCATGTAGACCACCAGTGTGTGAAGCTTTCTGCTCAAGACTGGTGTGCAAAAGGAAGTAGGAAAGTTGTGGATTACTAGCCATTTTGTTATGAACATGAAAAATGTAATACACAAAAACTTAAGTGGACTCAATAAGGACAATGGAAAGTTGCCATTTATGATTTTAATATTATGCTTTTATATTGGGTTTGATTTAGTCTAAATTCCATCCTCTGGTTCCTCTCTAACTGTGGTTTTCCCATGAACCATGTATGAAGATTTGGTAGATTTTTATGTCTGATGCCCTTCCTCAAAGAACCAGTAAGAGTAAGGAGTGTGGTTGAAATGCTTTGTCCAGTGTGACAAAAATATGTGCTGGGAATGAGGTTTGAACTATCAACCATCCTGCAGGTAGGGATATGCTTAACCCACTGCAACACTACCCCAAGTCTATAAATTAATAAAGCAGGTGAGTTAGAAAGCGCCTCCAGCTTAAAACATATGCTAAACAAATACATAAATCAATGCTCGCTATAGGTAGGAGATGAAAGAAACATGAAAAAAGAATGCACATGATCGTCAGCTGTAGAGCTCTAACAGAAACACAAGCTTCCAGTCTACACCATTACAGCACCGGGCCTGTGGGGGACATGCAAAGGTGCTAAGGTGCAATGTACTGTGAGAAGTGGATGTTAGGTAATTACTTCAAAATGTACACAATGTGCCTATGCCCTCTTTATACTCTCTCCCTTCACTCCCAGAAGCACAGAGCAACAACTGCTTTGAATATGGCTGCTCAAAGGCACGGTTGCACCACTTTGTAGATGTTCCTCATATCCCCCCCAGGACCAGCTCGGCTCATGTCTCTAGAAAACACATGGCCGTATAATGCCGCTCACAGCAAACATGCACAGACAATATACTAGAGCGGCGGGCGCGGAGGTGAGTGGGCGCCAGTCTAGCTGCGTGGGCCCAGACATGATTTCCCCGACTGTGGCGTTATTATTGCCATGCCAGTCACTGAGTCACAGCAAGAGACTGGTGGGTAATTCGGTCTCGTCCCGACCTGAGATGCTCCAGAGGTTAGAAAGGCTGTTATTTGGGTTTCTGATTAATCCGAATAATCAGTAGTACTAGTGACCTCTAGCTGAGCTGCATCCGGTTACTATCAGACTGCAAAAGGCTAGATGTCCACTCAATGCATTATTATTATATGGACTAAAAGAGTAAAAAAAAAAATCTATAAAAATAGATTTTACGGTGTGCATTTTTTTGTGCAATATAGAGCTATATTTCCTGTGGTTGGTTTAGATCAGGGGTGCCCAAACTCTTTTCACCAAGGGCCATATCTTGAAAAATATTTGACACGGAGAGCCACAGATCATTGGTCAATACAGTGAATAATTCAGATGGTGCATTTAACATACTTTAAATAGGACTTGAAGTAATAATATTAGGTCTGTATGACAATGCAATGTGATGTTATTTAGGTTCTATTGGTAGGATTACTCAAATGTGCCGTAAAAAGTACTGATGACCTATTTCCATTGATCATTGGCTTGTGCATATAAACTCACCAATGTACCGTCCAGCTACAAAAATAAAGGAAGGCATCTGGTTAAAAATGTACACAACCCATGCATTTTACTGATAATTCCATAACAGAGATGCTACACTGCGGTAATTCATTAAAAGTGATTATCTAGATTTCTAATTAACCAGTGGATTGCAGAGAATAGCTGTGGTCACCTTTAGCTGCGGCGTATCTGGTTAGCATCAGATTACACAAGAGCAGGCTGTCTTCTGTTATAGCTACATGTCCTCAATGATAAAATCTTAATATGAATTTCATAAGACACTATCAGCTTCCATCTACCTCCTACGCTCTACTCTCTGGTTGTTCATTACTTGCTGCCATGCCTATGCAGAAACACTACTCCACATGGTTGCATTACATGGTCGGATCTTTGTCCAGTTATCCTCTCTTTCACACTTCTTGAGATAAATGAAATCTGTCGGCATTGAAGCGTTTTCCCCCTCTGGATGCACTGATATTTTTGTTATCTTAAATCGAATCTGGAGCTGTGTGGCTTGGTAGTAATCTGGCCTGAGAGCGGAGAACTGCCCGAGAGGAATTTCATACACTGGGGAGAAGTATTGCAGGAGTGAGAGAGGAATAACAATTATAAGTGAACCTTGAACAACCCCACTTCTGGAAAAAATAAAATATGGTGCACTATATATGTAAATAAAAATACAGTGTAAAAGTAAAATTGTTTTTCAAATAATTTCTTACGCTGGCTGGAATATTGAGTCACTGTCAAATGCTCCTCCAGGTGTATTTTTTTTTATTTTGGATCAGATTTCTGTTATCCAAAGATTTTGAGATTAATTTTGTGACAAGGTATTAAATAAAATGAATCGGTAGAATTTAATCGTACTTGCTGTTTATATTTTATCATTCAGCTGGTCAATAATGGCTCAAAAGGGAGAGTGCTCATCTGATAATTGGAAAATTGGCAGTTTGAATCCTGCCCTGCACAAATCACACGGTTGCGTTTAGACAAAGCGGACCTTGCTTTGTATTAAAGCTGCTCTACCTTGAAGGAACCAAGCCAAGTTATAGGTCAAATTTGAATGCATGTTTTTCAAGCTATTTCTGAGCAAAAAAACACTGTAATTGAAAAAAAAGACAAGTTTAATGCCATATTGTGGAGCATTCAAGGCAAAGCAATCACATCTCTGAGTAAAGTTACATAGTGCACCTATGTAATGTAACATTTTTTAGTTTTAGTTTTAAATGTGGTTTGTAATCAGAGCTTTGTAACTGAGCTGTAAAAAGCAACACTTATACTGCCTACTGTTTGGAGTGACTCTTTTGACTGTATAATATTTCAGATCTCATGTTCTCTCCTAAAAATAGACAACAAATCTAAACAACCGCCTCTGTGTGTTTTTGAGGAACAAAGAGCAAAAGGGAAAGAGCTCTTCAGCGCGGCCACAAATCACTGTCTCCCTGACTTTACCTGTGTCTTGACATGCAGTCCCAGTCCCTCATCCGCAGACAGCAGCAAATTTGTCATCCTAATATAGATGCCATCATGCTGGAGATGAATGCATCGGGCCTATTCCCGAGTGTAACGTTTGCAAAAACATGACACGAGGAAAGAGGCACAGCAGCTTTGCCCTACAACATCCGACCGACCGGGCCAGTGCCGCTCCCAAAGAGTACGCTCATAATCAGATCAGACTACAGCGGGTCCACAAATGTCATCCACTCCAACATTTTAATATAGCAGCGACCGCAGGTGTGCTATAATAGTCAGATTTATGTACTACAGGAAATTCAGTGTAATCTTAGAGTTGGGCCCAGGCCTGGATAAACAGCAGACGGGGCATCTGGTGCAACTGTAAAGATATAGATATGAATGGTCTGCCTAAAAATATAGAATAAAACAACAATTTCCTAGTTACAATTTATGTAACTAGTGGTGGAATGTAACAAAGTAGTAAAGTACTGTACTACACTTAAGTAGTGAATATGTTTTACTTTTACTTCACTGCATTTGAGAGGAGGTACCTGTACTTTCTGCTCCACTACATATTTGAACAGAACTGAAAAATAAAAGTATTTTTTAATATTGTTTGAGACCTGCTGAAAAGGCTGAGGCTTTTTTGTCGTTTCTGTTGAACAAGATTCAGCAAAATCTTTATCAAAATCACCCCATTTGAAGCTTTATTAGATCTCAAAATCTGTGCAAAATACTTTACATTCTACTCTTTAAGTACATGTTTAAACGAGTACTTTAATACTTTTACTTAAGTAGATTTTTTCATGTGATACTTTAACCTTTACTTGAATTTTTTTTGGTCCAATATCAAGTGCTTCTTCCACCACTGAATGTAACTGGCCTGAGAAACCAAAGAACTACACACAATTTAAAAGGTGCACTATGTAGCTTTACCGATTGTCTCCATGGAGATGTTATTGTTGCCTGGATAGTTGTACACTCTTTATACATAGAGACAAGCATGTGCGAAGAGTTTTTAGAGTGTTTTCCAGCAGTTACAACAAAGAGCTGACATCTCCATGGAGACAAGCAGGTAGCGGAACCTCTTCAAGAAAAGTAACACGTTTAAACTAACACGAGCGAGTGAAGCTTTAGAGAAAGTAAAGTACAGTGCCAAGTTTCAAGACTTCTTTGCACAATCAGTGCAGTTCCAAGTGTCTCAGCCTTACATGTAGACTAATGCAATCTTAATCAGAGTTTAAAAGCTCACTGAGCCGAGAATCATTGGCTCAGACCTTGTTCATCTCATCTGCTGCGTCTTAGTACTGCCGTCAGGTGGGAACTGCCTGTACTGTATGTAACAGGTTTACTAATTCTCAGTTCAAATATAACAAGAAATGCCCTGTGAAATGTCAATATGCCCAGCCAACATGTTGTAAATCTGTCAATGCGTTGGAAAAGATTGCATCATCCAAACAAGACAATCTGGACTACCTCCTCATGCTGCCAGATAATAAAATGCTTCACTCGTCCAATTACTTAATATTAGGGACAACAGCAGGAAAAGCATTAAAAGGCCTGTGCCATATAATCCAAAAACAACAAACTGAGTGTAAGGTTATGGCCCACATGGAATCCAGTTGTACAGGGGCTACGAAAATGTAACTCATAGGTTGAGGTCAAAGACGTTATCCTGCAATTGTATTAACCACCAATTGCAACGTACAAATGAATGAAAACTTTATTGTAGATACTTGTTCAAACCAAACTTCACGAACCTGACCCTGGTGACTAAGCAGGATATTGTAAATTCAAATGCACACAAAAGGTTGCGCTGACTCATTAAAAACACACATTTACATTGTTCGAATCGATATAAATACAAACCTAAAGGTGCACTATGTACCTTCTGCGGTGACCATGGAAACGAGGGTAATGTTTTGCAGTTGTATTGTCCATTTATTAGGTGTTTTAATTGCTAAAAACACTCTAACCTACCTACTCATCTACCGATCTCACGTATAAATTGGCCTGATTGCTTCATCTCTTGTCTCTATGGAGATACATGTGTTAAATAGTGTGTTAAATAACTGAACTAATTAGCATCCATATATATATTTTTCTAAATCTAAAATGAAACCCAAGATCTGCATTTGAAAAAGTAAATCGCAGCGTGCAGGGATATATATATATTTTTTTATGGTGAACAAGGACCAAAGATAAGTACCTTTAGTGGTAGTGACTGCTTGTGGGTGAAATTACCTTAAGCCCTGCACTTTTACAGATCTATTCCAACTTTAGTAGCCAATGTTAAACTGTCATAAGGAAACATTAATGTTAGCTGGCACCAGTCTGCTCCCTCGGCAGGTGCACTGGACTGGTCACATGTCGTAGTGTGCACAGGCAGTGGTGAAGGGCGGCTCTATATCAGCCCCTGGTGAGCAGCTGATGATGGATTTGTGGTGTCGTTAGTACTGAACATATGAAGCTTGGGGCCAGGTAGGGCTATGGTGCTACCCCCACTCCACCATCTGTCAGCTCAGGGTGGGTATGCAGCCTATGACCAGCCCTGGCACCACCACCCACATCACATCGCACTATATGGGAAAGAAAAGGAGTAAACTTGGCCAGGCATTAAAGGCTGCAAAATCCAAAAATAAGTTGGCAATCTGCAATTAGACTATTGCAAAATGTGATGCCAAGGATAAAGATTTTGATAAATCATTTGTGGAGATAATTAGATCACAGAAGTGTAATTCAATGAAAGATCCATTATAGGCTGAATTATATTTCAGTTAGATATAAGTAGTTTATATGATGTATTATTCCTTCAAAACTGAAAACACAATTTAGTAAGCATTAGCAAAGACGAATCAAAGATGCACTGTGTAACTTTTCTGGTGTGTGGCCTGCCACCTGTTCATTTCAAGATGTTAAGGCTTTACAATAATGTTCCACAGTGTAAGTTATTGTTCTTATGTTTTTGTTGGAAAAAAAAACTAACTAAACACGCATTATTTCTGTGAGTGGGCTCGCCTTCCCACAGCTCTGACCTGTAGCTTGGCCTGGTGGTCATTCATTCATTCATTCAATTTATTTTTGTAGAGCCCAAAATCACGACAGCAGTCGCCTCTTAGGGCTGAACATGAGAGTTGATTAACCAACAGAATTAGAAAATCAACAGTGAAACAGAAACAGACAAGCAAATTAGAAACAGACAAGCAAATTGTTCCAGAACATCCCCTGTCCTTAGACCCTCCTTCTCGGCAAGGAAAAACTCCAAAAACCCATTGGGAAAAGGAGAAACCTCGAGGAGAACCACAGTGAAGGAGAGATCCACTCCCATGGACGGACAGGCTATAGATGTGTCCAGGACTAAGGCGCATCCAGTTCAAGTCTGTAGGGCCAGCCTGGTGTCACCTTCTTGTCTTTGTGGAAACAGATATGTTTAATGCTCTACTATGGAACATTCCAGGCAAAGCTTTATCATCTCCAAGGAAATCAGAGCCTGAACTTTAAACCCTTTGCTGTTTTATTGTTTTACTGATATCACAATAAGAAGGAATAGTCCATTATACTCAGTTACAGCCGTTTATAGTCGCCATTATAAGACAGCAATAGAAATGCCACTATTTTTCCTCCAAGTTGTTTGTGGGCCTGGACACACAGGTATATTTTTAAGGGCGAGAAAAATAATAAATATCATACAAGGCTAAAAATCGATAGTGCATCTGTCAGTGAGGGAAGTCATTTCAAAGCCCTGCTCTGGTCCTAAAGCCTATAACACATTGATCCAGTCGTGGTCAACAGTATCAACAGCTGGGCAGGGGACACTGGCGCCGGAATACTCTCTGTACTCGTACTATATTGAATGCAGGTAGCAGGGGTGTATTATCGGAATAAAACATGTTCACATTTTTATAGTTTCTCAAGATCACTTTTTCAGAGCATGTTGAAAGAAAGCTCTCCAACTTAAGTGCTTATGTACTTATCATGCAATGTAAAGACTTTCAAATGGTATATATTATTATAATGTTTTTTTGTTTTGTTTTTTTTTCAAGTCAAATAGCTTACTTTTTCTCTTATAAAAGCATACATGGCAACACTTACATAACTCTTACGCTATGGGGCTTTAAAGGGCCCATATTATGCTGTTTTCTGATCTATGTTATGATGTTGTGTTTTGTTTCATTCACACATGTTCAACACACAAATCCTGCATATTTAGACTGAGTTCTCCTCTCACACTGAAAACACTCTGTTCTACCTTGTGATGTCATCATGTGGTAATACAGGAAGTGCTCTACTGTGTTTTTAAACTCCATACACCTTCACTAGAATCATTTGGATGATTTCAGCCCTGGAATTGCAAATCTATACTGAACAAAAAGTAAAAGGTAGTTGTTAACTTGAAAGCTACCACCTCATGACATCACAAGGTGGAGATATAGACAGACCAAAAATAAGGGGTTGCTCAGACATGTGTGAATGAAACAAAACACAACTCCAGATATGTTTTTGATGAAGTAACTGCATTCTGACATGGTTTAAATTTCACAAGAGTCAATTTTGTGTAATATGGGACCTTTAAAGAACAAATCTTGATACAGAAAAAGTAAAGAATTTGACCAGACATTTTTAATAGCGAATTTACATAAAGAATTGTGATTTAAAGCTGCTGTTAACTAAGCTAAAGAATGATGTCAATGTGTGCGAGACAATTTTGGAAAACTAGTGTTCCTTTTAAGCCTGAGGAGAGCTGGTGTTCTCAGATAAGTCGGGGGTCTGCATACTGATTTGTCCAGGATTAGCTCGAAATCTAGACTGGGAAGATTTATTGCAGCCTGATCTTGTAAAACAATAATCCCATGGCTTTATCAGGGCTATCTGAGCAGAGCCTAAAGGTAGTTGTAGAAAGCGCAGGAAGACATAGCGCATGGATGATTAAAACAGAAAAGAAGTTGAGGTTATTGGCTGCTAAGATACAGAGGGCTTTTTCCCCAATAAGATTACACTGACAATAAGTTTATTATTTGGGAGATTCTTGCCAGAATCCAGGCATTTGCAATGAAGGTGTAGGAGAGCAGCGTGTCAAATCTTTCCTTTATCCATGTGAGTTATATAGAAATGGTGAGTTTGTGCCCCCAGACTCCAAACCAAGAAAAATACAAGCGTTACAAAGCTGCTAGACTGGAACAGGTCTGTGTGCTCTGGCTGTAAATGAAACAAACCGCTCAATGTGCATCCTCAGTGTTACTAACTCTGGGCAGATGTGACTGTTTTGGATATGCTTCACTTCAATTTATAGCAATGTATCAATTTAAATAAAGCTAAGCTACATAACTGCATATGAAATATACTCATACCTAGGTCAAAATCTTAAAGTATAAACCTAAATGGCTGGTGTCTTCATTAAAATCCCAGGCCTATACCAGGACTAAACTAGGTCTAAACCTGCACACACCTGGTCTCACATGGGTCTAAAGCAGAATTTAAACAGGATTACGATGGATCTAACCAAAAATTTAACCAGGTTTAAATCATTAATCTGGGA
This sequence comes from Periophthalmus modestus, assembly GCA_019594935.1. Lineage (NCBI taxonomy): Eukaryota > Metazoa > Chordata > Actinopteri > Gobiiformes > Gobiidae > Periophthalmus > Periophthalmus modestus. The sequence goes on from JAIEZT010000441.1 coordinate 26,867,590, forward strand.
TTAAAATAGAAACCAATTAAACCAAAAGGTACAAACTTGGTGTAACCAGGGAAATTATTATTATTATATGATGATGATGATGATGATGATTATTATTACTACCATTATGATTATTATTATTATTATTATTATTATATACACAAAATAGTCACAAAATCTTAAACAAGAATAAAAACAAGAAAGCCCAAGGTTTGAATTAGTTAATCCAAACAAGGCCAAAACCATCTTTAAACTGACCATTCAAAAAAAGCTAGTGCCAGTGCTCTTGGTTTTACAGTGCAACGATATTGAGATAGGGATCTGCTGGACTGGAACAAGGCTTTGTGCAGTGGCTGTAAATGAAATGGGCTGCACAATGTGTCCTCAATGTTCTTCAATCTCCCACAATAACCGTTACACCCCTCACCTATGGGTTAATTCACAAACACTACAAGGCCAATTGGCTCTTCGCTAACAATGATATTGCCTTGTGGCTATTTATCGTTCTGAGAAACACACTGTTATCTGTATTTGTTCAAATTGCAACAAGCGGCAGGCTATAAAGATGAAACTGTTCAAAGCAAAGAGGTGATAAAAGAAACATGAGGGTCAGTAGGGGTCAAACAGGACCAGTGTGAGTACGAATATCAGGTTGACCTCACTGTAAGACAGGGTTATGAATATATTTAAGAGACCAAGTGGAACATGAGTAAAGCTGCAAAAATTATCATTATTTTGTAAAGAGAATATTGAATGATTCATAAAAACACAATAATATAATTTTCTCATACATGTGGTTGCTCCCTAATAGACTTAAACAGAGCTGTATTTATATATTTGCATTACATTGTATGTGAGTTTGAAAATTGTTTTTGTATATGAAATGTGCTATATAAGACTGGATTTATTTGACAGAACAGATGCAAACATAAAATGGAGGTTAAGAGTGGGGAGAAACATTCAGCAAATTGATGAAGCTGTGTATTGCACCAGAGACACCATTACACTTGTCACTGCAACAAATTGTGAATATACGCTAATATAATGATAATATTGAAATAAATTTATGCCATAACCCAAGAGTAGATTTAAAACACAAAAACTATTCAAAATCTGCAATAGTATGTATTAAAAAAAACAGAACAAAACATGAGCTGCAATAAATAAATAGCTGAATGAAACACTTTAGTACTTAGCTTGCATCCGTAATGAGTCTTTAAAAGTAATTTATTCAACCTTCTATGGGTCAAATATTATCATATTGCCAAAAAATAACCAAAAATGCCAGAGTAGTTCAAAGAAAAAGCACACACAATAACTACTGACTCCCAAAATGCTGTTCCATCCATCATATATTGAAGTGGATATAGTAATTATAGTGACAAGCCTAGCAACCTGTGGTCATTTTAAAGTGCTTTTACCATCAACATACAGCTAAGCACATATTGATACTGAATACAAATACTACACTGACACTGTTGTTCCATTGCTCAGTGATGCAAAGAAAAAGTTTCCCTTGTCTTTCCCTTCGCGTCTTTCAGGAGGCCAGTGTAACTTTAGAGGATATTTTTGCAGGAACAACTGTTGGCGGATGACTCTCTCTCTCTCAATGAACGCAGTACGATTTATACAGTGTGTGTGTGTGCTGGGCCAGGCTGATAATCCAGAGCGGTGCAGGTGAGGATCCATCACTGTCAAAAGCCCTCAATGGTAGAACGAGATAGCAGCGGCCGCTCGTTTTTCTGAGCCGGAGGCGAGCAGCGGCACAGGGCCCTATCTCTTATCTCTGAGGGCTTTGATTAAGTATCATCAAGTATTAAATGCTGTCTTTTAAAGCTGACATTTGGTCCCGTAACGTGTTTAAATCTTTACTCAAGCTATAGACATTCAAGGAATATTTGAAAAGGAGTTCAGTGTAATATTGTCATGTTTAAATGTATTTATCTATTTATTGTGTGTATGGAAACTGCATCTTTTCGCAACATTGGATCTTAGACAGCAACAACCAGAGATTGTATGTATAAATGGACATAGCTAAACTGTTAGTCGCTGCGTTCCAAATAGGAAGTGGTCACGGGTGCACTTCCGGCTCCAACTCTCGCTTCAGTTCACTTCACATTGAAAAATGGTCACCTCTCTCATTCTGATATTTTTATTTCGCTATTGTGTCCTTGAATCAAGATATGGACATTAATAAGAGACAAATCAGGCGCTTTCTTTCCCTGAGGCCCTGAGGTAGCCTTAGCAACAGGTTTGATTTGCCATTGCTGACGTCACACTCACTTAGTCCAGTTCATTATACACTCTATGTGAACAACCTATTTCAAATTCAGTAGTACTAGCAGACCACAGATTCAAAAGCACCATATTTTAGACCCCAAAAGTGGCAGAATTAAAAAATTACTCCAATTAGTCCCAGCAGCGGGTGAGTAATCCCTAAATACTATTGTTGAGCACAAAATAAAATGGTGTGAGTGTCTGCAAGTGTACAGAGCAGTGCATCTATTGTTAATGGACGCATACAAAGGAAACTTTAATTGGATGCAACCAGGCACTGCTGCTAAGGGCTGCTATGTCAATAAAGCATAATAGTGTGGCCAAGCACCTGCTACGACTCAAGTCACAAAATACACTCGCTGCAGTAAGAAAAACCAAAATACGCACAAAAAATGTCATGAATGAATGGATAATTGAATAAATAAATACATCAATTTTTTCCAAATGAACTTAATTATTACAAATCAAAATCATTTAGTAAAGTAATTAATGCAAAAAAGGTGACATCATTATTTATTTGGTATACGATCTCTACTGGAACAAAACTCTCAAGTCGCCAAACTCAAAAGATAAAATATGTTGCTGGTAAAACTCCCAAGTTATAATTACTATTATGACAATTCTGACTCGTCAACTTTTTACACATGGTGCATTTCTTCCCTGATTAGCCCAGAGCATTCAGATGATATTATCCGCGTTATTAAGACATGAGTGGTCACCCAGTGGTCCGAGAAAATGACTGTCATGTAATGTTACCCAAACGCTTAAGCTGTCCAGTGCATCTGGTTCACCCAATGTAACAGCGGCGCCCGTTTCAATTAAATAAATACATTACAATCACCATAATAACCTTCTCTGTAGGGTATAAGTGGGCCGCAGTCAGACATGCATCAAGTCTGCACAGCCTCTTTATAGTGCTCATTAAAATATATTATGTAATTTAAACTTGGTCATCTGGACCAGCAGCACAGCCAATTCTGAAGAGATATGTGGATAATTTGTAGGGCCAACACAATGTCAAATAAGTGGGAACAAAAATGATAAAGGGCTAGCTGCAAAAACTAAGCCTTCATTCATTGCAGCCTCTCAGTGATATGCAGCGTGCAACCGCATTACAACATCCAGCCTAATTTATGCATGATAATTGAATTTAGCCCAAGATTTGACCCATTTTTGAGTCAATGCTGTAAATACTGCATAAGAGCATTGATTCTTAGCTGTAAACTTGGTCAATATCGCCTACTTCTGTTCACAACTAAGTCACAGGCCTATTGATACTTTGTAGTGCCATCATGCTGGGTGTACACTACAGGTATCTCTGTGGTGGAATGTTTAGCAGTTACCATGGTGACAATGCAATGCAAACACTGTTTAAAAAAAATACAAAATAGATTTAAAGAAGGCATTTTCAGGAGCTTACGATCAATGCAAGCGTTCATGGTCCTGTTGGCGACTTTGCTTTTCAACAAAAAGGTGAGAGCAGCAAACAACTGTTGGCTAATCCTTGCTAGCTTGTGACTGTAATGTTATTTGAAAGGGACTTGTTTAAAACACAAGTCATCTCACCTAATGTAGTTCCAGCTAAGTTAGCTATTTCAGATTCAGTCAGATTGTGTTAAAAATAAAGTCTAACTGAGCTTTAGACAGGGCAGTGCCAACTGTTAGCATCACACCCCCAGGAAATATTGGTGACATCAGCTGCGAAATATCAATTCTTCCATTTCTTCTCGTAAAAAGTCTTGCTGGAGGCTTGGGACCTATATTGCCTATTAGCTTGAATACCGCTTCACTTGGATACCACTACACTTGGAAAGCAGAATCTATATATTTTTTCCTTGACCATTTTCACCAGGCTGCAATTCGCCGAGATATGCTGAGTGCCATTTCAATTCCACTGGGAGCTGCCATACTAAAAAATGTACCGGTCTCCGTAATGTGAGGCTCTTAGGACATAAAAGCAAGAGGCTGGATTGCATTGGCTATCAGGGGCAGATGGAACCGCTGAACAATGGTCAAATTGCTGGCTGTAGAAAAGATAAGGCACTGAATGGACTGTGCTTTTTTATATTTGGAAGGTGTACTGTCCCGAGACCGTTCTCTCCTACAGGGGGCGCTCTCAGTGGTAGAAATTGCCATGTCTGATTGCACTTGTTTTTGTGAGACCCATTCATCATTGTAGTTCATTGTAAAGTGTGGTGACCTTTCTCAATGAGTGTACAGGATATTGCATACATAGCCGCAGGTAAAAATCCTTGTGTTACAACTTCCCAAATACAGCCTGTGTTCAGAAAACTGTTAGATTGCAGTTTCAAATGTTAAAACTACATCCACTGCTGAGACTATTACTGATGAAAGCCTGATCCATTTTAACCCTTTGGTGTAAAATGGAGGTTACGCACTTACATCACTTTATTCAAACAACAAAATGTGTTTCTTTGCTTTTTTGCCTCATTTTTGTCCTTGGGGTTTTTGTTTTCAATATTATTAATATCAACACACAAACTCAGTAACATGTTTAAGGAGAGAAAGGTCATTCAACTCTGTACGATCCCAAAGTCGATATCAGGATGACTGTGAGCTTACTGTTAAAGGTCCTATATTACACAAAATGGATTCTTGCAAGGACTAAGCCATGTTATAATATTACTGCCTCACCAAAAACATATCTGAAATTGTGTTTTGTTACATTGAGTAATCTTTTATCATTATTACCTTTTACTTTTTGTTCAGTAGAGATTGGCAATTCCAGGACTGAAATTATGTGTAGGTGTATGGAATTTAAAAACACAGCAGCATTTCCTGTATTACCACATGACATCACAAGGTGGAACAGAGTGTTTTCTTTTTGAGAGAAGAGCTCAGTGTGTTTAAAATGTGTAGATGAAACAAAACACAACTCTAGGTATGTTTTTGATGAGGAAACATAGAAAATGGCGTAATATGAGTCCTTTAACTGGTTTTCTACTACTATTTACTTGATTTTCTAGTTTAAGTGCTAGGTACAAACTCAATATTTAGCAGATTTTTAGAGTTGTGTATTTGTTATTCCGTTGTTGCATCTCTTTCCCATTTTAGATGTGTTTTGAGCTCTTGCAGTAGAGTATTTCATTACTTTCTATTGACACTCATACCCGTGCCACTCACTAATGAAGTTCCAAAGGTTGTGATATCATCTACATAACCGCTACTGAGCTGGAGGGCAGGTCACAGTTCTTTTGGTCGAATTTGCCTTTTAACTGCCAGATTGTATTTGCTGACCTGGTTTATGGTTAATATCTTTGTAATTACCGAGCATCAACATGAAACAAAAACAGACATAAAGTTCGATATCTTCTCTGTCAGCGTGAGCACAGCAGCTTCAAAAAGTAGCACCATCGTTCAAGACCAGAGACGTGCTTGTTGTCAGTTGAAAGTACTTTTAAGACATAAGATTATTACGGAAACAAAATATCTATCACAAATAAGGTTGAATCTATTTTATACACTGCCATCCATCTACATTTCTGCTACCTCTACCTACTTCTTCTGGTGCTAATACTACCCGTGCTTTAACAAATGAATGGACAAATTATTTAACTCACATAAAAAGCCACCATTTAAACATTTAGTTAGCTCATTATCCTCTCCAACGCCATTCGAAATACAATAGCTATAAACCATTCTGAAATGTCAACTCAAAAGCAACATTGTGTGAAAGACATCTTGAAATCCTTGTTCTTTTCTGTCAGTTCTTGATTCCTGCGCTGATTTACCACTCTGCATGAAGCTGGGGTATAATTACACTGGATTGTCTGATATTTCTGCTACATTACACTCTCCTGAAATGGTCCAGGAGCCACACTGCGCTCACAGAAAACCATTCTGGCAGATCAATATGTATTATTGTATGGTTTGTCTGCATCTGCACTCCCTCACAGTGTCGTGCCAACTTTCATATAGCTGTAATGATATAAGTAAGCTATTATCAAAGTGCAGTTTTTTAGTGGAGGTGGTCATTTTATATTACATGAACAAGTAGTAATTTGAAGTTGGCTGCCTGAAGTTGTATTACCACCTGATTGGAAAGTGCTAACACAAATGATGGCTACAACGTTCTGGGCTAAGTATATTCACTTGGATCAAAGTAAAGTGACCTGCTGTGAATCCAATTATGTAAAGACGGGAAGAAAATGAGATTTGAGTAACTGGACACTATTTGAAGGTAATGATTGCAGTGGAGGTAGAAAAAGAACTGAAGTTTCCGTGAGTTCTTGAATGCATCTGGCCTGAATGATTTTACCATGACCTTTATGTGTCATGTATTTAAAATCTGTTTCATCCCCTCAGAGGCATTGAGACACAGGCGTATCGAGGGCCACGTTGATCAAATAGAAGTATGAAAAGTCAAGTATAAGTGGCACGTGCGCATTTCATTGATGCTGTCACTGAGTTTCTCTTATAGTGAGCCGTAATCAAAAGTAATGATTCAATATTTAGCTCCACGACTACATCAGTAACGATTCTGCATTGAAACTTTTGAGCAATATTTTTAGAGCATCGATATTTGACCAACTTTTGCTTGCTAAAACTACTGGCAGGAGATAAAACTTAAAATGTATTTATACAAGAGGAATCAATAGGGCTTCTTGTGAATTCATTTATCCATGGGTTTCAGAGCGATGAAAATCTAGCCATAGCAATTAACAATTCTTTTGGAAAAGCTTTCACCTTGAAAAAAAAGAAGCTGAAACCCATGAATACGGCTGGTCCACTCTTTAGCATTGTGGACTAGAGGAGATTTTGAGCACAGTGGGAAAAATAAACTCCTAAACTCCAGTTTCAGACACCACTCTACTATAAAGACTGATAAAAATATTTCGAGGGTTAATAGCAAGTGAGCATTTGGGAAGGGTGTACACTGCTAACAGATGACATATTCCTTTACTTATTTATATCACCATGGACAATACAACAAAAACTAGATTCATCCTTTTGAAAATGTCCAAGTTTTTCAAGTAACAAAAGTTTGTGTACCTGCTGTGGCTCCCGGGGCGTGGTCTGCTTGACTCTGCGGCTGGATGCGGTTGTCGTGGTGATCTCCATGATGGATGTGGAGGTCTCGGAGCGGTTGGCCGTGGTGCTGGATTGAGGAGTGATGGAGGAGGGCGACTCTCCCACTAGCCGCACGCTACCCTGGATCTTAATGTTGGGGTCCCCTTCGGCGGCCATGTTGAAGACCTTCAGACCGTTGTAGTAGAGACCCGAGAGCTGCCCCTGGAAGGATCTGCTGCGGTCGCGCTCCCAGCCTCCGATCTGAATAGTGGTCTGACTGTTGAAGATGGTAAGCTGCCGCCCTGTGGGAAAACAATGTTACATATATACAAAAGGCGTTGAGCACGTGGACTCAGCCACTTCTAGTCAACAGCAAAAAGACAGATTATTGGCCCAGTGGTTAATGAATGCAATAAATTACAGGTTGTAGAGGCAGAACCTGGTAATTTATTGTCATTATTGTGATGGAAAGCTTAAGAAGTATCAACAAAAAAACAAAATCAGGATTAATGCAGTTTTGCTAAAAGGGATAGTGCAAAAAGGCAATAGAACAAATAAAGTAAAAGGGGTAGTATTGCAAAAAGGAAGCAGGAACAAACCACCATTGAAGTGAGAGTAAATTGGTCATTTGTTGAAACAAGAAATAAAACATGTTTAAAGACTCATAAGATACAATGGCACTTAGAAATCAACAAAGAGAAGCATGCAAACATAGAGGTAGGGATGGTTCGACAAAGCAAGGCACAACAATATTTGATCTATTTACAAAAGCAACCGATGAACATAAGTGAGGAATGGTTGGGCACATGAGAAATGAGAGCTCCTTTTCAAAAACAAAACACAAATCCGAAGAGGGCTCCCATTTGAGTGAAGATATGGCCCGTTATTATTCAAACACAGCATGCACTCAGTTAGGTTTAATACTTTGCTCTAGTCCTGCATAGATTTACATCATGTTAAAGGGACTCTGTTACTGGAGCCAATTCATATTGTGGTTGTTTAGGTCTATTTAAGCAAACAAACACTTCTAAGTGTCTGAAACAACAGCTACTGAAAGGCTACTGTCAAACTTTTACATTTATCATTTAACGTTTACTTCAAAAGACTACTACAATTTAAAAATATTTTATAAAAAATATATATCTATTTTAATTATTACAGTCCCTTTAACCTTAAGTATTTAATCAGCTATAATTATCAAATCAATACATTATTATGAATAATATCAAAGACTACATTTAATTCTACACATCATTTTGATTTTATGTTTAACTGTACATTTATTTTATTTTTATTATTTACAAAATAAAGCTATAACTTGTTTATGTTCAAATTAATTTTATTAAAATTTTAATTAATGATTTTTACCTTTGTCGAGTAGCCATTCGTCAACTACTCGACCAAGTCGATATGGGATTCGCTGTCTAGCAATCGCCAGGCGTTCGTTATCATTGTTGCCTTTAAAGTTTAAAGAGACATTTCTTGGTTACAATCTGTAAGGTCAAAGGTTAAAGGTTATGCTACACAACTGCACATACTTTTAGTAGAGTTTATCTATTTAAAAACAATATTAACTAAAACATTATTTTACCAAACCTCAATCCTTTTATTTTATTTTATTCAACAAATTATGTCTATATTAATTGACAATAACTAGACTAAATCCTTTCTTCTAAGTTAATCCTACTGTTATCCACAAACCAAAACCAAATTTAATGTCACCAATCGGCCCAAATAAATGTCCACCCCATTTGTTTTTACACTGTTTTTAAGTCTTTTTAACTTCTTCTAAACTTCACTATTAATTTAAATGTATTATTTTATGCTTTTAATAATTTGTGCAAGAATTTATCATATTACAAATGCCCACCCCATTTTAACAGCCTATTGACAAGAGATACACACTATTTGCCATAAAACAGTAGAACACAGTATACATTCACAGTAAGAGAAAAGACAGGGTCAAAGTGCATCCAATCACTGTAAAGATCAACCATGTGGTACTGACCAGAGCTGTGGCTGGAAAAAGGAGGTCACATTTATTTTGTAAAATTGTTGCTCAATCGGTCCGGAAAAAAAAATGTTCCTTGCCTGTATATTGTCCCTGTATATTGTCCCTGCATTGTGGATGGAATTTTCCGTGTTGATGTCATATAGTTAGTGCCATATGAACCATCTCGCACTCTGCGGACTTCAGGGAGCGGCCTCCTGCTGGTGCCAAGAGTCAGGACTAAACATGGGAAATCAGCGTTTCAGCCTCTACCTTGACAATGTTTAATTCCAGGTTCCAGGTTCTGTTTAGCTGTGCACATGACTGAAAGGTTTTTATTCTGCACTCTTTCTTATTCCATAAAGCACTTTGAATTACTCTGTGTATGAATTGTGCTATGCAGCCTAGGTGGAGGTATCCATTTTAGAACTCACTGCTACTTTCTGTATTTATGTACCTCTATTTTCAACTTGTCTTTTTTCTGCCTCTTGACTGAAAACTAAGAGAAATATTGACCACAGGTACTAAACCAAGTAATAATTAGAAAAAAACCTGAAAAGCGTCTGTCATATTCACTTTAATGGGCTCCAATCACCTCCGCACACACTGTAGGATATAGCCGCTCTATCTCTCCCCGCTCTCCTCCGCCATTGTCTGCACAGATTGAATTCAGCCGCTCCATTCTTCCGGCAGATCGACAGTGTGTTTGTCCCATCAACTATATTAATTCAGTTGGGCCAGATAAAGGATCCGCTCGCTAACCAGGATTTTGAGGTGAATAGCTTCCTTTAAAGGAGAAGATTTGTCCACGAGAGAAGTGGCCTGACATAACGCATGCACTTGCTCGCTTGATGAAATGCCCTTAATAAGACTTTTAATCGAATCGTTGAATTACTGTAAAAGATATGGTGTTGAAAAAACAGGCAAAGAAGCTCATTGTGATGGACTGACTATAAAAGTATGTGAAAAAAGATAGTTCAGAATATAGATCTCCTCTGCACTCTCTCTGAAAGCCTGGGTTTTGTCTTGGGACATGTCAAATATGCAGCCCCACACTTCACAAAGTTTAATGTCATGGTATAATTTTTTACTATAGGCACAAACCATTGCAGATCTGGAAAATTAATTTATAATGCCAGTTTTAAGATGCCCGTTGGGCCATCACAAAATGAAATTGTTCTATTTCTCCATAACTTCCATGATGAACTTGGGTCTTAACGCATTGCAAACTACCACAGAATAGCTTACAGATGCATTGTAAAGAACATATAGAGTTATTTTAGTTTTTGAGATATATCCTGCAATAACTATTACATTTATTCAAGATCTAACCATTTTTTTTCAGTGGCATGACCTTTACAACTATAGTACAAACTAACACTATTACTTAATACTGCTACAGTTCATTTCTACCTCACATTTGCGTTTCTTTATTTGATTTTTGCACACTCACAATGCCCCATAGTGTTTTCAACCATCACAAATAGAGCTGCATGGACCTTTAATGATGCCATCTTTGATCTATAATGAAAACGTACTTTGCACTTTAGAGAATAGGACTATTTGAATTACAATGCCTGTTTGAAACAATAGTTCTGTGAATGCTCTGACTGAGGCGGAGATTCTGAAGAATATATTACATTTATTTTTCAGCTGGAAGTCACTAAACCTCTCTGAGCTCAGTGAATGTAAAATATAGTGGCAATCTCCATTTTGTGTTTATGTAAAGGCACACGGCTTGAATTTAAAACCTGGAATTACATCACACCATGGAGCTTGATGGTTTATTATGTAGCAGGATGTACAGTAGCAGAGTGGTTAACATTTCTGCTACTTCCTGGGCTTTGTCCTCTCAAGCCCCATAGTAACAGAAATACTGCAGACTCCAGCCTAATGGAAAAAATGTAGGTATTTTTGTCTTGATACCAAAATGTTACAGTCACGGGGGAGTGCTAGTTAAATCATTTTCTGTGACTGTGAACTCTTTGCAGAGGTCAGTTCCAAACTAGGCCCCAGGGAGCTGTTAGCCCCCAGCTGTTTGTAGGACAGTAAGGACAGTCCATAAAAATATAAACAGGCCTTTAAAAATAATGTCAGGGCAAAGCATTTTGAGTGCTCCCGATGGTGAAAAGTAAGTACATATTTACTCATGTGTACGTTCTACATTAAAATCTACTTAAGAGTTTTGAATGCTCATTTAGTTTGTTCTCAACTTGTGGTAATATATGCAAAACCCCACTGCAATCAAAAGGTCTAGCTATTAACTAAAGTAAAGTAGTAGTATTAGCTGCACTATATGTCATAGAGTAGTTATGTATTTCTACTTGAACAATACTATTATTTGCCAGTAACTTGTTTACTGAGTATTTCTTTCATTGAGTATTGCACTTTGTCAGAAACATAGATTTTATATATATGAGTGGGCCGCCGCATTTCAAATGGTAAGTATTCATGGGCGCACTCCCGGCTCCATTGGCTCCAATTCACTTTACATTGGAAAACTGCGTCCCCTCTCTCTGTAACTGCTGTTGTCAGACTCATCATTTTAGTCTTAAAATGTTCGAATTAAACCGTTCTACATGATCCTGGTGTTTTTATTTCACTTTTGTGTCCATAATTCAAGTTATGAAACATTAATAAGAGACAAATCAGGCCCCTCTTTTCCCCGAGGTCACGCCCACTAGCAACAGGTTTGATTGACTTTGTTGCTAAGTGCCCACTCCGTGTTAAATGAGTGGCGCGGGTGTACCTTCATCAGTCTTGCTCCGGATTGGCTCTTTGGTTGCTATGATACTTGTGATCGGAATTCTAAATATGGAACCCGGATCCATTTTGTCCTATAACTGCTTTAGCCTCAATGAGCTTCATTTGACTGGAGCTGAACGCCATGGGTGACGTCACACTCACTCAGTCCACTTCTTTATACAGTCTGTGGTTAGAAAACATCATTTTAACTAACTATATTCCCATTAATTATGTTGTACAAGCTATTTTTATACTAGGGTCCATGCACGTCCAAATTACACGTTTGTTTCTTTTGTTTTAGTTGTTCAGTTTCACATCTCCATTGTGCTTAAATATGTCTTAAATATCTCTGTTGTCAATAACTGGCAGCAGAAACACTAACTTGAGTGCATCCCAAGTCTCCATGTGTTTGTCTCAGCACCTCTCCGTACAGTCAGGTTAATTAGGTGTGGATATAATCAAGCCCTGATCGTGTATTGATCCTCTCTATGGGACAGTGGAGTGCTCAACAATAGCCTCCCCCGGGACCCCACGCGGCATCCCATTCTTTCTAGCTCTAGCGACTCTTACGACTGCCGCTGAGAGCCGATTGGTTTTCTTTATGGAGGGGGGCGTGGTAAAGTCTTATCTCCGCTTCCAGACAGGGGCCATTCAGCAGGACTATCCCAAACCGACCCGCTATGCCCTTGCTCGCTTGTTTCCTTTTTGTTAATAAAGTGCTCAGATAAGGTAGCGAGCTTTATCTAATTACAAGCCCTCGGACATCCGCCACATTGAATCAACAAATATGCAAATGTTTCGAGTGTTTTGGAGAGCTAGGAGATTTGGGAGGTGGTTCCAAAACAAATAAAGCTAGTATTTTTATTAATCCGTCCCTCTTCTCCTACTTTGGCTTCAATAGAGACACTGCAACATTTTGAAAGCTTGCTCAGTAATGGCTTGTGTGCACAATAGACTAAATACCAGTTCAGTCTATTGGTGGACAGAGACAAAGCAGCAGATTAGGTAGAGCTTTTATGGATAAACCAAGTCCTGTATTGTGATGTAGAAGGTGACAAAAGGTTGTGATCAACACTGGAGGAAGTCAAAGGGGATGCGACAGGGAATGTAGGTCAGGACAAGGAGGGACAGTTGGCTAAGTGCACTATGTTCTCATAATGGTAAAAAAAAATAAGGCCACGGACATCTCCATTATCTGTGTGTGCGCTGCATGTTCCACAGTCCTATAGGGCGCTGTAGCCCGCAGGTCTGGCACTGCTATTGTGCTGGCATTACTTCCATGGCTCAAGCTCAAGAGAATGGGCCGATCTTTTTTTTTTTTTTTTTTTTTTTTGTATACTTTTGTGCTGCTCGAAACTAAAGAGGAATGAGGATGGAATAACAGGGCTTAGTTATGAATATGAGCTTTCTTTTGGGAGGATAATAACTCTGCATAGTTTATCAGAAGCAAATGGTCACTACCAAGGGTACAGCCCCGAATACTCATACTTGCGAATACTCATTTTTGCACCTTTTATTATACTTGTTTCACACTGTAGTTCCTGGGATTTTTGCAGTTCTGGCCATTGAAAATGTATTTAGTTATAGAATACTGACTTACCGCATTGAAATGTATTTCATTCTGTATTCCGTTACAAGGTCCAATCACAGCTTTTCATTCTGGATACTTAGACATTAACTTGCATTACATCACATAGAGAAAAACAAGATTAAAACAGCTTTATGTTGCTGTTTGTAATGCATTGATTTTTCACTAATTAGCGAAGAAAATTCATGCATCACGAGAGCTGTGTTGTCTTCTTACTAATTGCATGCAAGTTGATGCCAAGTGTGGAACTTGATCACACAATGTATTCCTTGGAGTTTAAGAAAGTAACTGGTTTCCAAATACTACCACACGATGAAAAAGTAACTGTACCAGAATACAGTTGCTCAAAAATGTTGGTAGTTACTTCCCAACACTGGCCGTATTTAAACGAAATGTCCCACGAGCTGCAAAGAGGTTCCCAGGTGCAATATGTCACTGGTAGATTTGTTCCAAAACAAGAGAAGATTGAGACAGTTGAGTCACCAATGATATCAAAATGTTGTCAAAAAAAGATGTTGTAACATCTGAAAAAAAAAAGATAATTAGGCCTGTCACAATAACAATTTCGAAGTGCGATAGATGATAAACGATAATACTGAAACCAAACCATAAAGCAGAAAGCAACAAAAAGTACTCTAAATGTACAATATTGTAAAAAATATATATATGAGCTGCAATAAATACAGAATACAACACTTGAATAGTTAGTTTGTGTCTATAATGAGTCATAGAAGCTCATAATTACACAGTTAAAATGTCATTGTAGTACAGAAAAATAACAAAAATGTTCCCACTAATATAAAAAGAAAAAGTACCCACAACAAAATATGTCATTATTTAGTAATTATCGTGACAGGCCTAATGATAATATTTGCTTTGATGACCCTAGACTCTGAACTGTCCAGTGTCCATTAAGTACAACCCCACCTAAATGTACTTGGATGAGATGAAGGCTTAAGAGAAGAGCCTTCTCATAATATATCGCCAACACTGTGTTTGGGGCTAAATAGCAGGGAAGCAAGTGTTTTGCATTGGAGATCCTAATAATGGTGCTAAAGACTTGTTAATGGTACATAAGTATGTGGTACGAGGCTTTTTAATGAGATTACAAGGGTAGCAATATAGGCCCTGGTGAAGCAATTATTTCCTTACTTTGAGAAAAATGGCCCCCTCCCTTCCATATAATCTTCTCGTCTTCCCTGTCTCTCACCCTCTCCACTCATCATCGCGATCTGCGCTGTCTTCTCCTGTTCTAATCACTGTTGATCTGAGAGGGGCCTGAGAGCGACTGAGGGCTGCTATTATGAGATCGCTGGAGGAGACACGGAGCCCAATCAAACCACAGGCGAACGCGCACCAAGGACTGCATGTGCTGCTAGGGTGAACGGCTATAATCCTGATTACATGTAATTAGCCCGCATCGTGGTATCGACACTGATGCATTATGGGTGGATGGATTTAATTCTTTGGTAACACCTTAGGACACCTCATCATTCATTTAAGTGTAATAAATATGGTTTGGTTTAATTTATTTTAGACTTTTCATTATCATGGGTTAGTGCAATCGTCTTCAAATTGTATAGAGACTTGAGATTAGATTGTGGCGAATTAAACAATAATAAAAATGGAATACTGTTGAATCTGATATGGAGTGGACGATATGCCTTAAAATTAATACGACTACAAATTTGATTCATAGTATTTTTATATTGCCTTGAAGCGAAACGAAAGTCATCTGCTTCACTGCAGTTGGTTAAACCCACCTGTCAATCACTCAGAGCATTGCTGAGGCTGGCCAATAGGAGGTGTGCATGGGAAAAAAAGTCATTCAAGAGATTTTTTTTTAAAAAGAAAAATAGCATATTGTTACAGGATAAATTTTACAATATGATTTTTTATCATCACCATATCACCCAGTTTCAAGACGCCTACGATAGTCTTTACACTAAATAAACAAGCAGTGTCTGTAATGCAATAGTGGTTTTCTCCCCCTTCCCTTTTACGGAATGGATCATATAGAAAGTTTTATATACTGCTTTTTAAATCTAAACTAATCTAAGGCTATAAAAAGTGTGTTTCTGCCTTGGGTATTTATGGACTGGGGGTCTGAGTGAGAGCGTTTACCCTGGCTATGCTTCTTGCCTTCTCGTCCACAGCATGTCAGAAGCCGTTAGCATCTTGCCGTCACCTGGAGCGAGCTGTGAGGTGGAGTCCCGTCATATAAAACCTCCTTTCATATGTCTGAGCGAGTGCCCTGGTCAAGGCTAAAAGAGCCACCAAAGTTATGCTAAAGGACCAGACAGGTTCTGTTTGCTTTGAGCTGCTCCTGTGGTTCACTTTGTGCTTATATTATTTTTCCAACAGTGTATTCAGGAATAAGATTATGATCAGCGGTTTATAGATTTTGATCTGATGAGGTGGCTGGGAGGTGTTCCGGGCATGTCCCACCAGGAGGAGGCTCCAGGGAAGACCCAGGACACGCTGGAGGGACTATGTCTCTCGGCTGGCCTGGGAACGGCTTAGGGTCCCACCGGAGGAGCTGGAGGACGTGTCTGGGGTGAGGGAAGTCTGTGAGTCCCTCCTTAGACTGCTGCCCCCACGAAAGGAAGACAATGGATGGACGTTCCCATGACTCATTGGTTGTTTCTGCATGTTTTGTTCTTTCTTCTCTTCATATAAATTTTATTACTTTGCCTTGACCGTTCCACCGTATAGAATTAAACATCTCCAAAGTGACAAGCAGGAGACAGCACCGCCTGGCTAAGTTATCTCATCTCGAGTCATCTCTGTGGTGTAGTTACCCCATTTATAAGAAAGTATGTTTTAATGATACTTTGAGCAATAAAAACAGCCATAACAAAGTAAAATACATGTCAGATAAGTTAAGTAAGGCTAGTAAGATAACCATTTACTGAAACATTCCCGTAAAACATAATGACATCTCCGTGGTAACAACTACTTCAAAGTTAAACAGCGCACCTTTAAATACATATACTTTTCTTGTTTTCTCTCACATCAACGTACAAAACGGAGACTAAATTTGGCAGGGGTCAAAATGCTACACCTGATTGAAGTAATTGAAATAGACCTCTTTAAACCGTCACAGCTTTGATCAACACCAGGAGAGAGTGGCAGTAGCTCAGAAAGCATCATAGATTATATAGTTTATAGTACACATATTATCTACTGAAACATACTATTCATTTCTTCTGTTTCCAGCTGCACCTCGCACAATGCAATGCACTTGGGTTTATAACAAGTCTAAACAAATTACTTACACTTGCCGTTAACAGCATTGACCAGGTTCACACTATAATATTGAATTTGCTGCGTGCTGTAAAAATAAACTAAAGGACACAGTAAATGTAAGCACCGTATCAAATGGTGATTAATATTGAGTTGGCCAAAAATTAATATGTCTTTTGTTATTGCAGCCTCTCCATCTGTTTTGCTTTGTTTCAATCAATCTCCAGTATTGACAGATAAATAAATATTGAACTGGCACACTATTACTTGCCACAATAAAAGTGGTAATTTGGCTGTAAATAGTCTATTGATTTGCTTCCAGTAAGCACATGCCGTAGGTGGGTTATTTATGTGTATGGGAGGTGTAATGCGGAAATGTAGACAGTGGGAGGATGCCATTTTTACACTTATTTGCCTGGATATTGAGGATTTAAAGCAGCAGCCGTTACTTACATAGACCAGAATGTACTGATATGGGAGGGAACTGTTTCGGGAGAACTGTTAATCTAACGTTTAGTTCAGTTTTACTTCTAATACAGTTTTAGTTCAGTTAAAGGTTAAAGCAGACATACCGACTTTTTTGAGCTTTTAACCATGTTTTAGTTTTCTCCCCTCACCATTTACTCACGCAAAGTTGTATTTGGAGTGATTGGTGCATGTTTGAGCAATCTTTACGCCCACTGCTCTGTACTTACTTTGTTCTCCAATTTGATTTTCTTAATTGGGTATACGCATAGGATTCGGCAGTGTTGCGTAGTCATTTTGGTATGCTGCTATATGATGTGCAGCTATCCACCGGAGGGGCCCACAGCTCTTTGTTGTGAAGTTTACAGTGACGTCAGGTCTCATTGGGCACTGCAGTTTTCTAACGCGGAAATCAGTGGACTTGTTTCTTTTATTAAGTCGTTTTAGATGAATATTGAAATTTTAAATGTGCAAATTACAGCATAATGATCCTTTGGTGTCACAGATTTGAACTATATAGCAGACACAAGCACAAGGTCTTAAAAAACAGCTCACAATTAAACCCAATATATTTAGGTTTGCTCTCGCATAAGACCAGGTTAAGGTCTGATTTGGTGTTTTTGTTTCATACACAGGCTGTTTATTGGTGATCCAGATTGAGACATTTCTTAATATTAAAATTTTGTATTATTTTAGACAAGATCGTATAGGCGGACACAAAGCCTTGCATGTGTCCTTTGCCAAAAAAATCCCTTACACAATAGCGCAATACAGACTCATTTGAATTCTTAATGACAGACCATTATCTTTAATAATAGTACTTGGTGTGAAAAAGCTTCAAAGTTACAGGCATAGGTTATTTCTTGCAACTGGAAACAGAGGAAACTATGTATTAAGTGGTTAAGAACAGCCCTCCTCATACACTAACACATGTATTAATCGTACTAGTCATAAGCAGCTGTAGTAGGAGCTGGCTCACTCACCTGTGGGGTAGCGCTCTATGACTGGCAGGTCATCCACCTGCAGAGTGGCATTACCACCACTCCTGGTAAACTTCACTATATGGTACTTTCCATCATTTACAAACTTAGACGTCTCCTCTATGTTTATGTCGTCTGTGCCCACGTTAAATACAACGGCGATGTTCCCCCTTTCCTGAAAGACACAAGAAAACAGAAAGGAAGAGGCATGAGTAATGGCACTTACAATCCAACACAAAGGCTTTTATTCTTTGAGAGCACATCATTTTGTTGTTGATTACAGACCTTGCAGGAACAAACTAAACATATTGTGGGGGAAGGTGCTTTGCAACCTCAAAAAGGTGAGTAAAGACAGCAATAACTACTTCTACTATCTCTCCTGTAATAACAAATCTCCCATTCTACATTTGATTATAGTTTTTTATTTTTTATTTATTTTTTTTTTTTTTTATTTAACACCAGTCGTTCTCTATATTTGTAAAGCATATTTGTAAGTCCTTTATTTAGAACTGCTAATTAAATATTTAGAGAGTCCTTCTGGGAAGCATAGCCATTCAAATCATATAGTCTCGGGTAGAGGGGGCTTACTGCTATAGGACTGCTTGGCCCTAATACAATAACCGTAATTGAATTAAAGAAAGTTTGTTCATAAACTATGGGAGTAGGCAGTGCTTTTCTCTCCATTAGCGGCCTGTGCCTTTTATAGTGGACTGCCAGCTGTATGAAAAGAACCATATGGCCACTCGCCGCAGTCTGGACCCCAGCCACATTTCAGCGTAATGTTTTTGTCCTGCTGGGAAAGGTGCTTTTACAGCAGTAGCGGATATTCATTTGGAACATGCTATTATTATGCTATTGACTGAAGCATTTGAGTGCCACTATGCTGCCATCTGTACAAATTATAAATTAGACTTTAGTGTCATTAGGTTGTATTATGAATCAAAATCCAATGGCACACTTGAGTAAGGGAGGGGCGACCACCTGCACGACTACTGGCACTAGAGTAACTATATTTATTGCAGATTAGAACGTATGCTAAAACTATTTCAAAAGGGCTATGTTGCAGTTATGTTCTAACATGTGATGTGGCATGTGAAGTGAATACATGCTAATTGATGGCCCAAACTAGCCTCTTTAGCCTTGTATTCATTGGCTGCTGTGTTCTATTGCCATCTGGCCTCTTCCCTGAACACATACATCTACATCAATGTGTTAAATTATCAATTAAACCCAAGCAGAGCTACCATGTGTGCTGGTTTGGGGTCTGCATTCTAAAATACTTTCAACACATTCTCGCTCCATCAAACCTCAAGAAAGATCTTCATATTTGAGTGAGAGGAGCACATGACTGGTGTGTGTGAAACTGACTCATTAAAGGGCTGTGAAGACTGCATTCATTATACAGTGTTAAAGATCTGAGGAGGGAGGAAGAATCGGTCTGCTCGCGTCCAGCAGAGATGGCTATCTACTGTACTAGTGTAGATTATAACATAACAAACAGCAAAAATGTACAGAAATCCTTCTTCAAAGCAAAGATTGTCGATTGATACAAGCCTAGCCAAAGACAGAACTTTATTAAGAAGTAAAAAGCTGTAAATATAGTAATGTGTGTGACTATAGGTAGCTGTTACACTCACAGGATAGACAACAAAAGAAATTGCATTGTCAATCTCCATCTGAATGAGCACCAAATACAAGGTTAACTTTTTCCACATAGTTGAGCAAAAGTGGTCTCACCCCAGTACAGATATATTGTATAAGGAGCTCTTCAGGTCATGTCTACATCTAATTATAAAACATTTTCCTGTCCACGAATAAGGAATTGTACCCTTAGCATGCTAGTTGTTACGAATGACAGCGTACAAAAATATTTTTGCCTATATCTCCTCCCTAGATTGGCCTAGCCTTGATAATCTGTTCCATTCCCTGAGTCGCCTCTTTGAGCTGCAGTGAGGGGAGCATCTGGTGGAGGCTCGGCTTACTGTAGCAGCGCTGTGCATGTCATTATCCAGTCAGCAAGACCAATACTCCTCTGCATCTCCATCTAAGTCTCCATACGCCACACACGCACACACGCAGACACACACACACACACACATGCAGCCCCCAGTCACACACCACACTGCTGTAAAGTGTGGAGGAAGAAGTTCACCATGCCCCAAGAGCCACCAGCTAAAGTGCAATTAAAACCATTTGTAATGTGTCACAGTGCATTACCAAAAGTGGGACAATTGTATGCTTTGTAATGTAATTTCAGCCGGTTATATAATACGATGGGTTAAAGCTACAACGCAATTTATAGAGTGCTCAGAGGCACAAATACAAGCCAAAACAGTGAGGCCGACTCGCTTTGCTCTTTAAAGGGCAACATAAAGCTAGTATTCATAAGTGTAATGTTAAAGCTACACAAAATGCATACCATGTACCAAGAGGATACTAATTAATTATAGGTGAAACATCTTCATGGAAATGTTATTGTTTTGCCAGGAATGTCCATGGCATTAAACGTACCTATATCCATGGAGACAAGCAAGTGATGTCACCAACTTACTGGTCAAATCTGAGAAAAGATGACCCCGCTAAGGGACGTGCCGTGTCTCCTACAGAATGTACAGAATGTATTCAGCCAAATTTACATAAATGTTCGATTGCAGTGTGACTCTGAAGTGCTGTATGTTGCAAGTTTCCTCGCCGACAAAACCCACAATGTCGATGAAACACACACACATATCAGAAATGCTTTGGACTTAAAAGTGCTTCTGTGCACGGAGAGGCGCCTCTGTGGTTTTTCATCATGTGAGTTTTATTATGTATTAACTAAAAGATTTTTTTTATTCCGGAAACAACAAGCAACAATCAAGCAAAACACCCTAATAAATTCCTTAAATTACTTCCTATTCAGTTTGAGCAGTACATTTTTACTTTTATTTGGATATCACTCAAAAAAACAAATTGGGCTACATCATTTTGAATCTGGTTGGGAAAATGGCAGGCGACCAGGCTCTGCTCTTGTGGGGGCTGCTGAGGAGGAAGAGACTTTGGTGTTACAGTAAAACCTTGTGTAATCTCAGTCATTAGTAGAGATTTGCTCCTCTCCACACACACACGTATCCACACATACACACACATTCTACCCATATCACTGCCACACCGCCCCGCTCTAGCATGTTCCCTGCATTCACAATTCACATGAGAGGAGCAGCTGGGATGGCAATGCTACACAGATTTTTTTTTTCCAAGGACTATCAAAAACTCAACGCTTTCATCTCCCTCTCAAACTTTATTTTGTATTCCACTTGGTTTGGCAAATAAAAAAAAAAAAAAAAAAAAAAAATCATTTGCGAGACCCAACCCAATTAAAACTCTACTTTTTAATAACCTCCTTGAACTGACTTCCAATGTTCCCCATGGTCTCATTAATACATTTACTGCATTTAGCGAAAACTGCCAACTCCAATTTCCATAGCATGAAGAGGACAGGTCTTCCAAACGCTACAATAAAGCAGGATGCAGATGAAAGGCTACCAGACAAGGACAAAAAGCTCACCATTAGATTACGACGGCTTGTGGCAGATCTGAGATACGAGACATGCTCTGAAAACACAATTTCATATTTGACAAGCTTCACGTTTGTCTCTCACTAATGCTGTTAGACTGTTATTGCAGCAAAGAGCGGCGAGCTGGTGTACGCTTTCAAACGCCAATTTTATTTCCTCCTAAATAATAATTCCCGAAATTCAATCTGAGAGCAGTTTCTTGGGCACTCCGAGGCATCTAATCCTAAAGTGTAATAGGAAGCGGGCTTATGTCAAGACAGTGATTGATAGCTGCTTATATAAATCAACTCCATTACAGCCTATAGGGTCTTTATACAGTTGACGACGTCTGTGGTGGTGGACCCCGCTGGGCTGCCTTTGGGACTCTAATGCACATGCACGCGAGCGGGGTATGCCTGACACGCTGCATGCTGCTTTGATTAATTGCTCATCAAGGCGCAATAGAGTTTAATTAACTGATGAAGTTGATCCATTCTGTGCTAATCTTTTCACTTTTATGCGTCTTATCCGAGCTGCAGCTGTGGGGCGGAGTAGACGCTGCGATGTGTCACTTTTAAACTTCCCATCTAAGTGTTATGACGAATGTAGCCTAAATCATATTTGTAGCAATAATAATACATATGAAATTGTTGAGAAAAAAGCCAAGCAGTGGGTATAAGACTGTTTCACCCTGACCACAGACTTTATATATAAATGGACATAGCTAACCTGCCAGCCGCCATGGACATTTGTGAGCATGACAATTTTTATTTCATCATTGTGTCCATAACTCAAGATATGAACATTATTAAGAGACAAATCAGGTACCTTCTTTCCCCAAGGTCGCTCCCGCTAGTGTTAGAAACAGGTTTGATTGACAGCGTTGCTAAGTGTGGGCGGGACGGAGGGATGGGATGTTACCTTCAACAACCTTTGGATTGGCTCTTTGGTTGCTATGATACTCGAGGTTGAAATTCCTAATAGGGAACTTGGCTCCAAATTCGCCTCTATAACTGCTAGCCTCGATGAACTTCATTTGACTGGAGCTGAATGCTAGGGGTGATGTCACACTCCCTTAGTCCACTTCGTTATACAGTCTACGGTCCTAACACACACATACACACAGACACACACACTATGTAACCTTGTGTGTGCAGGTCTTAACTAAGATGTTATTGCTTTACGTGTAATGTTCTGCTTTAGACACATCTATCTTACAGTTACTACATTACAGGTGTTCCAGGGAAAGCAATAATGTTTCCATAGAGTGTGGGGGCCTGATGCAACCCTCAGACCCTCGATTTTTGTTGGCCTTGAAGCCCCTTGGTGAATGGAACCAAATTATCACAATACATTTTACTGTATTTTGTGCAAATTCACAAAAGTAAAAGAAATTTAATTCTGTTATCTGGACAAAACTTTTAGAGTGAAGACGTTTTGCTGGAAAGAGGGATTTTTAGTATTTTACGCAGCTAAAACATGGAACAGTGTTTAAATCCAGGCTCAAAACAGTTCTGTTTAGCTGTGTATATGACTGAAAGGTTTTTATTCCCCACTCTTCTCTTTTAATGTAAATTTTATAATGAATATTTATGATTATTTATGTTTTGATTTGTTCTAATGTTATTTTAATGTCCCTCAGCTTCATTATGTTTCAATATGTGGCTCTGCGGAAAGCTTGGATCAAAGTTCTGGGTCAAAGAGAAGGCAAGTAGAGGACCCTGCACCAGGAATTTTACTATTAAAAAAAAAATAAATAAAAATAAAAAATAATAACAACATTGAAATGCTGATCAGCTTCTCACTATTAGGAGTTTTTATTAGGGTATTGGAAAATAAAACACCTGCTTTGCCACTGCTTGTTGCCAAAAATGTACCATATGACCCATTTTGGACATTATTAAAATGTGCGAGAAAATAAAA
This sequence comes from Periophthalmus modestus, assembly GCA_019594935.1. Lineage (NCBI taxonomy): Eukaryota > Metazoa > Chordata > Actinopteri > Gobiiformes > Gobiidae > Periophthalmus > Periophthalmus modestus. The sequence goes on from JAIEZT010000441.1 coordinate 26,891,350, forward strand.
CAGTTTATTTAACCCAAAGCCCTTTTCTTTTGTCATTTCTAGACAGTATGAAAACTCCTCTCCCTGAAATATTCTCTCATATCTCCTTTGTGTGTGACACTATTCCCCCCAAGTTAACAAACCCCATCTAAACAAATATGTGTTAAACGCTTTTCAGTCAGGAGCGCTCCCATGACATCTTGAAGTACGAGAAAGCCCGCTGACGCCTTCTGACAGCTGGGCCGCCCTAAATAATGAATCACACATGAATAAGCAATGACTTTTAAGGATACAGTATGTTTCTTTAATATGCTCAAGGGTCAAACACAAAAACAGGAGCACAGCCAAAAGTATCCTCATGTTTGTAATGCTTTAATGGCTGATCTCTTCCAACACCCACACAGAGCTGAGGAGGAGACAAACACAAGGAATGAAATGTGCTACTTGCAACAGTGTAAGCCTCGCCTCAACTGATTTAAAGGTGCACTGTGTAACTTTTCAAATGGAGAGTCCGCCAACCTGCTTGTCTTCATGGACATGTATAATGATGCCTGGAATGTTACACAGTATGATACTAAAATTGGGTTTCTCAACTCAACTTATCTATCTCAGTGAAAACAAGCAAGACCAAGTTATAGATCCAGGTCAAGTTACAGATCAGATCTGTGGAGAGCAATAATGCATATTTTTCAAGGGTTTAGCAATAAAACACCTCTTATTGAATATGCAAAATAGAATATTAAAGAAAATGTCATACTGTGGAATATTCCAGGTAAAACACTCCAACATCTCCATGGAGACAAGCAGGTGGCCAACCTTCACCAGAAAAATGACTTAGTGCATCTTTAAAATACCAGAATGTAGGCCAGTCATAATACAGTCTTTGTTTACACTGTATGACACAATCATGTTGACAAGCTCTGTGCTTCTGTCACGCTTCATATGTCCCCCTGCCAGCAGGTGGAGCCCCTCCCTGTGCGCTGGTGTCAGAGGCGTACTAAACTGCTGCTCTGTACAAGCTAAATGTCTTAATGCAGCTGGACCGGGCACGGCGCTGTACGCTTCACCTTATCTTTTAATTACCTCTGGCAGTCGGCGCCTTCTCCTTTTTAGCAAAGCCTGGTTTAATGAAATTACAGGCCTAATGGAATAATTATGAAAAAGAAAATGGTTTCTGCCTCAGCAGTGTGCATTACCGAACTGTACTGTATAATATGCACAATATTATTTACATTGTACTATATGGACTTGACAGATTCAACTGTGACGACCTATGTTTTAGGTCTAATTCATGTTTCGTCATTATAAATGTCTCATACAAGTTATACAAACTGATTTAGTCCTGGTTTTATGATGCTTGGCCTTCCTGGTGAAACATTTTTACATAAAAATTCTGATTTGCAACACCACCTATACCGGACTTTCCATTCAAAACCAATACTTTTTTAACTAACTCAGACTAAATTCATAATTCATAAAATGTAGTATAAAAAGTGTAGTATCACCTATGGACTGGACCTTTGACATACTTCAGCCCTGTTCAAAAGTGCATTACAGTTTTAATGCTCGATTATCAAATATGAAATAGGTTGGTTAAAGTGAGGAAGAACTGGATGGTGGATTTATTGTAGTTCACTGCTATCTCCCTCATGCTCTTTTCCAAGCTAAATCTGTCACCTTATGGGAATGTATTAGCAAACTACTGTAATCCATATAAGATTAATTGCAGGATTATAATTAATGGCGTTCAGGGCAATTCCATGGATTCAACTATATATGAGCTCCTGAGCCTACTGTAAATCCAAATGAAAAAAAAATTATCTTTAATTTTGCGAGAAGAACTCCTAAAACATATAACACTGTGGCAGACACTCGTATTTCATTATTGCCACTGGGCTGCTGAGGTAGAATTGCGTTTGCTTCAAGCTAAGCTAATTTCAAAATCAAGACCGCTAGCTAAAGTGCCTAATTATGTGTGAAGTTGGCTCGAAATTGTTTCCATTGCTCCAAGACTCTATCAAGTAGCTTTCTATAGGAGAGCTTCATCAAATAGCACAAGTTAATAAATCATCAGGGCAGCCACAGTCGCAGCTCTGGAGAAGGCCGCTAAAAGAACACAGAGGAGATGGATGGCGTGTGAGAGAACAGATAGAATAAGATGGAATATGCTACCTATAGGTACAATATACAGACCTGTGAAAAATAAAAAGGTTTCAAGAAAACCATATGAAGACGGAAAAGTAGGTTATATGTTCAAAAAAAAAAAAAAAAAAAAAAAAAAATCACACTAGATCAAATCACTATTTCTTAAAGTACATTCAAATTAGTTTGACAAGTTGGTCACAAGGCACATGTCCATTTCAGCTGGTAGTTCAGGTTAAAATATTCAAGTTTTCTCTAGTTCATTTGGACAATTTTACATCAGGCATTACATTATATATTATTATTACATTGTAGGGTACAGACACCAAAAGAAATAGGCTGAAACAGCAGCTTATGTGCAGACAGGAACATCCGATACATTCACTCCTTAATTATCAGTGTGTTATGATTATATTGTATTCTTTTAATTTATGTTAGAGAAAAATTCATAAAAATAATGAATAGAAACCTAATGAAAAATGTTTCTTTGGTTCCAACCCCTGAAACTACACAGGGATCTGGATTGAGACCAAAAAGGCATAATTGCTTGGCTCACCACACAGTTTATCAAAATTTGAATTTTACATCACAAAACATTCAGCCGCTCACTATTTTGTTGGGTTTGTTGCTGCTCAGATAGCAGTTTCTCATTTTACTGTTGAACAAAACAAACCAAATATTGAAACTGCTTATCACATCCATTCTGTCTATAAAGCTGTGTATTTTTTTCCTAGAGACAGACATATGTGCAAATTATGAGATCTTAAAGCCTTTCAGAAGTGGCGGAAATGCTTAAGGATGTTGACGGTAACTGATCCAAAAATATCCCGGGTCCTTTGTATGCGGAGTGCTGCATCATCATAACCTGCAATGCTCTTCCCAAGGAGAAAGTCATTACAGGCACACACAGTCAGCCAGCAGCCAGTTTACACTCTAAGGAACAATAAGAGCTATCTACTGAACAACTGTGCTTTGATCATGGGATGTTATAATTAAGCTAGAATTATCAAAACATTTGTTATGCAAAGTGAAAGACAAGTGATGTGATTAGGCCTGGGCGAAACACATCATATTGATCTCGGGTTTTCAAACCACTTATGACATAAAAATGGCTTTAAATATTAATTTGATGAACATAGCCAGACTGAACCCTCCTCCAAGCCATATGATCATTGACAATTAGGCATCTTGATCTCGATTTTTAACCAGTTGCACAGCCCCAGATGAGGCTGTTTCTGAAATCTATCAATTTAATAGACAATGTCATTCATACTGGTAAATCAGGTTAGTTTGAATCTTGCAACTGGCACTAGACCTGTTGTGTTCTTGGGTAAAACCATTGCCTTGTGCCTCCCTGTATGAATGATTGTGTGACACTGATGATCTGTTCACCTAACACATGCTTATCTTTGGAGGAAGCTGAAGATGCAAATGAATAAGATGGTGGGGAGAGATAGCCATGTGAGGTTTTAACCATGGATCTATTACAATAACTAGATTGCTAGCTTAGAGCTGATTCGAGTTGGATTAGTGGCCACTCACTGGTGCTACAGTGAAAAAATCCGTCTTGCCTGGAAAGGATTTTTCTCATAAAGAACAATGTAATCACAAACTGCTCGTGTTCGGCTGACAGGGACTGACAGGGCACCTACAACTTCCACAAAGGTCCAATTTTGTGGTGATTTTTACCTATTTTCATAAACTTTTTCTCAGTTTTTGTCATAAAAAAATGCTTTATAATTGTTAGCTTTGGTTACGGTTTATGTCCGTTCTAGCTAAGCCCAACGCTGACTGGTTAAAGCGGTCACGTGGAACGACATGAACGAGTATGTGAGCGATGTGAACGAGCCCAACTGTCATGAATGAGCTGCGGGTTTAGAACATGGTCAAGAAGCTCCTGGAAGCATAAACATTATCATTTATAATATCTGTGCATGGTTGAGGGACAGGGCAGGACTGGATGTACCTATCTGCTAAAGGTTAAACTAGCGGCATGCACCATTGCACACGGCCACTTCCTTCAATGGGCGGCCATGTTTAGACCCTGGGCCTTGGTTTTAATCCAAAACCAATTTTTTTTGGGAAAGAGTAAGGTAATGCAGCCATAAGCCTCTTCTATTGCTTCTCCTTTGGTCTTTATCTTTCTATCTGCATAATTTCACTAATAAACTCTATGCATTGTATGTCAACGTTGCTTCATAACCCCGCTGACTTCATCCCGAAACATCTCGACTCCTTCAGACTATGGTATTTCAACGATAAAAATCCTGAATTTAAATATGCTGGAGCTGGGTCTCAGGGCTTAGCTGTCGCCTCATTAGCGCTTGAGCAGAGGAGCGGAGTTCACAAGTTTACAAGTGTCTGGGAGCGTCCCTGAGTTGAAGTGGGCCAGTGGTGCAGCTCAAAAAGACACAGTTAATCGTCTTTTTTGCTAAAGTGACATTCGCCTTCGGTCGCTGTGCTCTTTCTCGCTCCTGTTTGCTCGTCCCTTGACATTTTTCATCAGGAGAGGTCATCACATATCTGGAGTTTAGTTCTGCTTCACTCACAGAAATCAATTGGGGTTTGAGGTGATTCCCTGTTTGTCAGCTGTGCCCTTGTCTCTCCTTCAGACTGTCCACTTCACCACTGACACACGGCTGTTGTCCAGGTGTCATTTAGCACAATATATTGCAAAAGTATTGATAAATATTAGTAGCAGTAGAAACTAAATACAGTATCTTTCGAATGGTGTAAAGTGTTCAAAATGGTGCCTATAAACAGGAAGCTGAAAGTAGCATTATCAAAGCAATCTCCTATTTACAGACACACAAATCAAATCTAATACTGAAAAAAATTGATACAAAAATGTGTGTGACAAATGCCATGGCTCCCCTTTCATTTTATTCACAATGTCCCTACTCGCACAACATGATGGAACACAACATATTTCTTTTGATACGCAATGACCTCCAAATTGAATACAATCTGCATTAATGTATCCACTTTGTCTGACCCGATGTCTGATAATCAAATTGCATTATTGCATTTTAAAAATTCATTTGCTGAAAAATGTGTTTTGCGCTGAATTAACCAATATTTCTTGAAGTATGACATTGCGGCCTCCTTTTTCTTTCCAGTCCACTTTCTCCATGCGCTCTTGTAATTATATGGCAGGTCTGCTAATCTTGTAAAACCTACCTCACTTCTCATGCTTCTATTTAAACAGAACTAGCTTATTCACGCTGCACATTTATAACAGCGCTTTTATTTGACTGTAAAAAAGACTAAATACAGCGTTTAAGGCGGGCCCGTCTGACAGTTCAATAGCAGGTATACGATTATAATGAACATGGAATGGGGCAGATGCATTGCTGACATGTGACAGGCGTCTAGCGGGATATTATCTCTCATCGCTGTGTACTGTGGCAATCACACAGGCAGAATGAATATTGCAGGAGCAGGTTGTGTTCTGTCACTCCGTAGTACAACAGAGGATGCAAAGCTGACACAGAGATGGTATTAAAGAGTGCCGATACAGCTTTGGTCTCGATGGTTAAAGTGCCTTTTGAGTGTGAACTGTGAATGTGCTCTAGAATGTGCAGTAGTATTGGTTTTAGTTCAAAGCATTAGTCAAATAGAAATAAGCTAACAAACCATAGAAAGTATATTATAGGAATTGCTATTCAGCTTATTGCGGAAGTTGCTATGAGCGCCACCGTCGTCATTCGGGTTGTATTATTTTGCACCAGGCTGCCGATCTTGACAGCAAATGTGTTCTATACGCACAACAGAGCCGTTTTAAAGCAGAGAATCAGTGCAGTGTTGACAGTGTTGGTTACATGAGCATTGAACGTTTTACACAAATCAACCTACTACCTACTAGTGGCAAAACTTTCTCAAATTCTCCATTTTAAGATAAACAGGTTGCTTCGCACATCTTATTTCTGACGCTAGGTGCATCAGGGAGGGTGTGAGTAATGCTTGTGAAAATCAAAAATAGAAAACTCCCGAACTCTGTCTATCTAACTAAAAGTGAGGTTTATTTACAGGGGAGTAGTAACATTTCAGCAACTAGGCTTTCATCAGATAAATGGTTTGTCTGAGGCTGTGGAGCCATTTTAAATGGGAGTGGCTGGAGTGACACCCAATAGGAGTAACCAGAATGCATGATGAAAAAATGGACAAATAGAAAAAATAAATGGCACATCGAGTTGTACCGGATATAATGCACTTGGATCACATAATAGAGGTTACTCAAAAGCTCAATAGCTCCATTGAAATGAATGGGATTCTCGCTTAACCTGAAGTTCCACCACAAAGTGCGGATTAGTAGCAGAATAAGGTCAATATTGGCAGATGTAGAAAAACTGTTGTCAAAACCGTAGATTCATTATTAGATGCTGTAAATGCTTTCCCATCACATTTATTTATTGCTGTGCTGCACTGTTGGCTGCAAACAGTGTACCAACATTACTCAATAAATGATTGTACTCAAGACAAACACAATTATATTCATTACTTCATACCATCTATGCACTTTGACGGTAAGAGGAAACAAATGTGACCTTATAATAAAACTCATTGCATACCTAGCCAGCACAGAGGAGTGTAGAACTGCCATGTATTTTTCTTCCTGTCTCCAACACTTGAGGATGCTAACTATAGATTTTGTTGATCATTAGTGTTAGCATTAAAAATATCTAGTGAAGCGATGAAGAACATGACCCTAAATCAGCTCAGCCTACATGCACCAGACCCATGTGGTAATATAGGAGCCTAAAATAAGTCCACAGTTGGACTCAGAGCTGTGGATGTTGTCCAACTACCATTAACACATACGAAAACTTGCTTACATTTGGCACTGCAAGGGGAAAAAAAGAGAGCAAAAGAAAGATTTCATTAAAGCAACTAGAGTTTCTTAGTCATTAGCTCTGAAACTTAATGTTGTGTTAATGTATTTTGTTTACATTTAATAAACATGATAAATATGATGGGAGAACCGTAAGTCCAATTAACCAAACTATTGGATTAAAACTGCTATAGGCACCCGTTCGTTTTAAGGATAAAGTGCTGTTTCCATGGTGATGAAAGCACAGTCAGTGCTGTCTACAGACATAAGCACCAGCTATTTTATAAGTGAAGTTTGCAGTTTCTTTTGAACAGTTCACATCAGCATGGAAAGTACACACAATAAAAAGTCATGAGTACTTTCACGATACTGTTTCTCTTTCAAAGGATGTACTACTTGAGGGATAAAATCTGGTGAACCCTTGAAGCTGAAATAATGGCCTTATGTCACAATGGGAGGATTTGCACATGCGATTTCAAGACAAAACATAACAATATCACAACATTTATACTTTTATATATTTCACAACATGTTTGTACAGATCTAAACTACAAGGCTGGTACTTTTCATGCAGAGTAAGACAGGAGATGTTAGTGTTTATACATTCAAATTTGCGATGTAGGTTCTATTGCGATTAATCTTGCAGCCCCAATATAAATACGGATGCGCTTACACCAGGGACAGATAATACATGAAGCGGACTAAACTACAACGAACTGAATGAGTTGTTTTTGCCAATGGCCATTTTGCAACACGGTTAAAATGGGCTCTGTGGGCATATATTTCTCAAAGTCCAAAGTACTTGTTTCTAATACATCTACAAAAGTGGGGAACTGCCAGGCTTTAAAATTGCCACCATCAATCAAGAGGTTTTAGAGGATGCAACAAGCAATTTCATGGATGACTTTTTTCAACTTGTCCAACATTATTCCTCATCAGTCCACGTATTACCGAGCAGCTTCTCTGATGATTCTAATGCCAGACAGAAACACTCACGGTGCACACTGGCGATTATTCACGCCCATTGACTTTTTGTCTTTAAATGTTAACATAGCCTAGACAGGTTTTTTATATTCCCATTTGGTGGCTAGAGTGGTGCATTTAAGATACAGAAGATAGGTGTTAAGTTATGACTTTAGTTAAAATCTCAGAGGAGCGATCCGTGCCCTAGATTTTACAAGCCATGAAGGACTATACTTGTATTCACTTAGACTGTAATACCACTGCCTATTGTCGCCTCTCTCAGCCCTCATTTTGGTTTCGAACAATAGCAGATGGAGAGGCTTAGTGGGTGAGGAGTAGCATTATCACTTGCTGTAGTTTTGATACAGAATACATCCTCTGCGTTTGCCTACGAGCTTTGTGTCACTTGCAAATTGGGTGCAGCCATTTTACTGCTATCAATCAAAACACATGAGTGAATGCAATATGCTGCCCAGAGTAAGAGAGGGAAAATATTACCAGGAAATGTGCCAAGCATGTCTAAATAAGAGAAACGAACCCCATTATTTTGTCACGAGAATACAAATATTTTCCACTGTGAAAAAATATAGAAATAGACAACTAGGACAGCACTGGCCTACTTCACACTTGTAAAAATAGGATTTGCAATAATCCTAAAGAAAACACATTGAAATATAACATGGAAGAGCCGAGAAAAATGGTTATTTCCCGTGTAATTGGGATATTTGCTGAAGCTTGTTTTGTCTTCAGATAGTCCTCAAATGCCTGTCTGGTCACAGCTTTATTTTCCAAGCATTGAATTATAACCACCTGCTTTTTATTGAAACTCATTTGCAATAAAGTGCACTGTTTTCTGCAACTCAGTGAAACCATAATTAAACAAATAAGTAAAATAATAATTACAGTCTTGGTTAATTTTACCCGTCAATGGTCATAATGTTATGGCTGATCTTCTGATTGATCTTTTGATCCACTATACTAAGATTAAGATCAAGTTTATTATTCCCAAGGAGAGCTCTGTCTTGGGCTCACTGCCCACAGCTTAAAATGCAGTTACACTCATACATCACACTACAGTCAGCCGGAGACAACCACAGTCAGAGCTCATCAACAAGAACAAGTGTCCATTATTAATGTCCATTGTCCATTTTGTGCATTCCACAACCATTAAGTGTCCAAGTTATTGCACCAGCCCCATTGCACAAATATAATTAATAAGACGGCACATTACATTTCACAGATATTCAAGCACAATGGATATACAGTGACTTAAGTGGGCCTTTGTTGAGCAGATTTGTTCAGGGTTGAGCGCAACAGAAGTTGGCACAAGTTCTCCGCTCGATAGCGTTTATCTGATGGAAGAATTTCATATTCACTGTGCAACAGGTGAGAGCGGCTTCCAACAATCGTCTGGCCTGAGCGAACAGAGTTTTGAAAAATGTCCTTCAGAGAAGGAAACTCTTTCCCGAGAATCTCCTTCATGGACCTCATTAACCAGTTTTTCAAGTATAGTTTTACATTGAACAATTCAAGAACCAAATGAGGCAACCATACAGTAGTGTATAAAACTCCAAAACAGAATTATAAAAACAGTGGAACCTCTGGGACAGAGAGAATCAACATGTGCATTCTGTTTACACCCAAATATTTAAAAGATGTAACCTGCTCAATTTGTCTACCTTCAGTGACAACAGGATCATGAGTTTGCAGAGCTCGGGGATCAAACTAACCTGGCTCACAGACTGATATGTGTGTCACTCTGAATTGAGTTGTACAGATTATCAGTCTGGGATGGCTCTCGCTGAAAGCCATCGGAAAACATGTAACATCATGAGGACTTTGAATCTGATTGGTTGAAGCATCGCAACCGCGGAACAAGACAAAAAAAAAAAAACTTTTGTTACATCCATTTGAGAGAGAAGCAGAGACATCTTCCGTGTCCTCAAAAGCACAAGCTTACCTTCTGCACGTTTTTCACAAATAAAATAGTCTTTAGTCTTGACGCTAAAATAGGATGAAGTATGTCTGTCCACATCGCCTTGTTTGTTTTTGGTTCACTTAAGAGCTTTGCCTTTGACTTCAGCCCAAACCTCATTGCTGCTCTGTGATTGGTGCTCCACCTGTCGGCCCTATCGCACCAGCGAGGGCACGCCAAGATGGATTCTCGCGAGTTTGTGAACTCCCATATATCATGAGAATCCATCGTGCAAGGTTAGGATCAAACAACATCTTCTTAGTTTTGTTCATGTTAATAGTAAAGTGATGCTCATTGCATCAATGAACAGAAAAGAGCTTATCTCTTTATGGTATAGGTGAAGATACAATCATCTCTGCTAAGAAGGCTCACAAGATGCTCATTGCATCAAAACAGAAAAGAGCTTATCTCTTTATGGTAGGTGAAGATACAATCACCGCTGTTAAGAAGGCTCACAATTATCATGCCATCATGCCAACAATGCCAACAATGTTATGATTTTGTTGGCTGGCGGACAGTTCCGACATTCGTTTGTATGCAGGGTGAAGGCTTGCACTTGCTGCATGTTGTGGCACACCTGTAGTACAATTTTTAGCTTAAGATAAAGTACTGTCTGACCCTCATTTGCTGCGAACAGGGAGTAAAACCATTTACAAGTGCAGGGCTTACATTCAAGTCAAATAGTTTTTGGACAAGAAGATTGGGGCGTTCTGTCAAATGCAGAACTAAAATCAGCAAATAAGTCCGGCAGTATTTACAGATCAGGTGTGACAGACTGATGACTGCATCTGCTGTACCAAGGCCCTGTCTGTACGCAAATTACAATGGGTCAAGATAAGGAGACACTGTTGACCATTATCTTTTCAAAACATTTCATCACTTACTTGAGCCTGGGCAACATGTCTTTGGAATTGGTACTGTTATTGACTTTTTCCAAAGATCAGGAACAGTACAATTTTCAGCAGACGACTGAAAGATTGGATACCAGGCCTCAGACATTTCCTGTGCACAGCTCCTGATTAAAAAAGCAGACAACCCATCTGGACTGGCAGATTTTTTGGGACACACTTTGCTAAAAGTACTTTATGCATTGCAAATCAAAGTTAAAACCATCACAGTGTTCAAAATCATCACAATCAAATGTTAAAACAGAATCACAATCATTTTGCTCATTAAATAGAAGTCACTGAGATCATTAGCGCATTTGTCATCATTAATATTTATCAACTGTGTCTTGCCTGCTGCCATGCTGGTAATTTTTTATTTTTTTGAGTCCCACATTTTTTTTATTGTCACCAGACTTAAAAGCTCCTCTAAAGTGACCTTGAGCTTTTCGCTTGCCTGTTTAAGCATGTTATTTTCTTCGTTCTCAGCTGTGGCCGAGCGCACCATGTCCTTGTTCCTATATGCAAGCCTCTTCGTTAATACAAGTTTTAACCTCCTTGGTTATGTAGCGCTTGTTATTTGGGAAGTGCTGAATGGTCTTCTTAGGGACAGCTGTGTCAACACAAAAGTTGATATAGTCTGTCATTGTCTCTGTGGCCTCATTTAAGTCTAAACTGTGGAAAATATTCAGTCAGTACATGAGAAGCAGCTCCTCAAAGTTTCCACACTGTCCTCAGATCACTGCGACACTGCATCTTCTTCTGTAGCTTTGATGCCTTATGCATTGTTTTATAAGTAGGCATAAGCTGGACAGTGATAAGGTCAGAATTTGCAGGACTCGGAGCATTCATAACAGTGATGATTGATTAGATGTAACTTGTCCATCTTATTTGTCAAGGACCAAGCATTACTCAGGAGGATAGAAGGAAGCAGGGAGTCTGTTCTGCGAAGCTGCTGCCTCACGCTTCTGCACCTGCCTCACTTTCTCCACCTCCTTGAAGTCCCATTGATTGTGGGTTTCTTCAACAACTCCTCAGGTAGTCCGCTTGGGATGGCCCACCACTAGTATTGGCAAGGTGTAGCTTTTTCCTCCCTGAAGGTGAAGAAGTCTGCTTTGCAAAGAAGTTCAGGAAAAGCAACAGTGTAGCCAGCAGCTTCATTGCTGCATTTTTCAGCCGCACACGCAGGGTCTCCAGTAAGATTAAGGCCAGCAAATACACAGATAAGTGTGTGAGTGTTTTCATCTCACTCATACATCATACAAAGTTTAAAAGTAAAAAAAAAAACAACTTCAGCAGCACAGATGGATTTATGTGCAGGATTATCGCAATACAAGTATGTATATTGAGTATTACATATATTTGCTGTATTGAGAATTATGGTTTAAGACAAGGTTGTTTCCTATACAGTTGACTAAGACAGCACAGCCTTCTTCACAGTTCATTATCCACTAATGTTAGCAACTGGATTTCTACTCATTGCATGTCAATACAGACTTAAACAATGACATGCTAGACTTAACAAGACTTTTCCTCACAACTAGCATCATTCATCATTCATTTAGTTTTAGTTTAGTTTTTTTTTTTTTTTAGCTCCAAATACTTCCAATTGGGTGAAGTCCAAAAATAAATCTAGAAATCCCATTCACTCTTCTGAATCCTGTGGCAGATTGACATTTTGGTGTTGAAGGAAGTACCTGTTAGGGCCACAGTGCAAGGTGACAAGTCTACCCATTATTATCAAGATAACAATCCCAAAATACTTCCATAATATCAAACTTTTCAAAATTTCATGCACACAAACAGTTATCCTTGTGCTGATTGCAAATGAAATGACCAATATCCACACTGACATACTATGCCCAAATGTGAGTTAATTTTGATGGAAAAAACATGTCTATTGTCACTTCATTTTTAGGATATTGTCCAATTATTCACACTTGTCATTCATCTTGGGAGCAGCGGGGAACACCTGCTCTGGATAAATGGGTGTTTTGGGTGAAAATGTGCCAATGGGCTTTGCGTGACAGTATTGCTGACAGGTGAGAGAGCGGGCGACGACAGGTAGACAGCACCTGACAGAGATTTGGGTGTTAGCGATCTCCATGGAGCTGACCAGGCACTTTTATCTCCCACATCGGAGGATCTGATGGCACACTGTCTCCCCATTTCCATTCACACAAACCCGCACGCAGCGCAAATATGTTTTATAGACTCAGGGAGAATAGGAAAGTAGAAATAAAGGGGTTTGAGAACGTCTGAGCATCAGGCACGGCTAATTGTAAACAAAAGAGATGAAAGAAGGCCACCAGTAGATGCAGCACTTTGTGGAAGATCAAAGTTATGGTTGTGTTTACAGATAAGATTAGTCTGAAAGATGTCTGTGGTGGTATAGAAACATATTTTTCTGTGTTTTCAAGTGGCTTCAAGTAAAAAAAAAAAAAAAAAAAAGAACCCAGTATAAGTTCATAGAGTGGTTTCTGAAGTTGAAGTGTGAACCTTGAGTGAATGTAAAGAGAACTTAAAAAGATAACTAGAAATATTGATCTTATAAACGCCATTACCTTTATGCAGTGTATATTAGATTGCTAATTAACATTTTATTTTAACTATTTTACTATCTCACTTTACCAAACCATACTTTTTTTTTTTTTTTGGAAAATATTTCTAAAAGGGACATGGTGTTCCCTTGACATTAGTTTACTCAAAGTTGTATAGCAATGGATTCATGCATGTTGAGTAATCCTGTACTGCATTCGAGGCTTCAGTGTTCAGAAGTTTTCACCTACCCCCCATCTTTGCCTACTGCCCTCTACTTAATAATAATAAAAAAATAAATAAATCTAATAAAATTCATGCATTTAGGATTAAAAAAAATACAATGCAAAATAATGATCTACATGTTAAAAGTATAATCCGTCGTCTTTAACTATACTCCGATCCAATTTTGTTTACTTTAGGCCAAAACCATTCTTTCACAGTATTATCATAATCATTATAGTAGTATGTAGCAGTGTTAGTTCACTTTGTATAATGCTAATGAGCACAGAGCGTCCACTTGGCAGACAGTCCGGTCCCTTGTATCCACGGTGGCCTTTGGCTCATCCGTCTTCCCCGCTGGCCATCTGAAATTCATCAATTGATTATGTTGCACTGTGTAACTCAGCACTGTGTAGGCATTGAATAGTTAATTTGGTTGTGTATTGACAGGTTTTAATTGTTGAACTATAAGAAAGCCAATTACATTTGCTCTAATGAGAGGAAATTGATTGTGCCAGCGCTGGGGTTGCATCAACAAGAAATTGATGGCAGCCGAGTGTTAGATCCTGTTAGTACTTGCATTTGTTTTGGGATATTTTTTCCTCACACATTTTAATGAGACAATTGCATATTATGAATAGCTTTGTTTACACTATAACGTTTGTCTTTCTGAAATTAATCGTCTGCCGCTGAACAGATGAAAACAAGCTGAACAAATTAGGCAGGTCTTGGGGGAGGTTTTGGACGGCAGATTCTGATGGCACAAACAGTGTTCTTATGAAACTATAGCACAAGGCAGCCAGCTGTTACCTGTGCTCCTTATAACTGTCTGATGAAAAGTCCAACACGTTTGATTTGCCCTCGTTCAGAGTTGGACTAAGGTTTGTGAAAAAGGCAATTTGCTGAAAGTGCTTTTCCCCCTCAGTTAACCTAATTTCTACAAGCAGGGTGATTTTTCAACCTGTCCACAATGGGAGCTCAGTGAAGTATGGTCTGTCCACCCTATAGGCAACCGTTCTACTCTATAGGCTATTGCTCTGTAGGGCACATGTATTAGCAAATTATAGCGCCCAAGCAATAAGTTCTTCCTGTTACCCCTAAAGTCGTGCCATTATATCAGTACTTCTATATTAAAATAAAATGTAATCATCACAACCTCTGCAAGTTCTCTACTTACATCTACTTTGCAGCGAATACTTCTTCTATGATGCATTGGCCACTAGTATTGATGCTACACTACACATCAGCAATATAATAAGTGAAATGTCCCATACTACAACTTTTGACTAATCTTTTATGTTCCTTTACAGTCTATTTGTATTGGTAGAACACTTAAATAAAAAAAAAACACTTAAAAAAAAACACTTAATGGTAGAACACTAAATAAAAAAAAAAATAAAACACTACAATTAAATAATATTCTTACTGTGTATTCTCACTAACTTGGTGGCGCCTCAGCTTTAATCTCATGTTGTTTAATGCCATACTGTGGAACATCTTGGCATCTTGAGGAGCCTCCAACAGAAGCGTTACATCGACCGTGTTTAAAAAAAAAAAAAGAGTCTGAAAATCTTAAAACTGTTTTGAAACTCTCATCGCTCTGCTTGTTTGTTGTACATAAACTCGACTTGAGTCATATTTAAAAAGGCAATTTGGTGGAACATTTCATATAAACATCTCTATCACCATCTTGAATAAAGTGTTTAGCATTTACAGTATCTCGTCAAATCATCTCTCCATTGACTTGTCGTAAGTGGAGCCGGAAACCTTACAATTTCCATCTCGGTTTCATCATGGTGAATATATAAACAGCTATTTCTCTGGTAAAACATGATGTGCGCAGTGCGAGGAAGGCTTGTGTCGGCCAAGTGAGCTGGAACTGATGGTGCACATAATTAATGCTCTGAAATAGACTGAGAATTAGTGCTGGGCTCGGATGTTAATTGACTATGATACTTGGGCTGGTGCCTCTCTGCCTTAGGCCTCTCTCTTCCCTTTGCTTTGCCCCGTCTTCGATTTTTGCTGCGTCCTATTTCTTCTACTGCTCCACTTTTTTTTTTTTCCTCCTACTCAATTCCCCTCTCTCCTTTTCAATCTCATTTTCCATGTTTCTTATCCCCGTCCTGAGTCCTTGTCAGTTGTCTGTACCTTGAAGGATGTAGGACTTCAAAAACACTGGCAGTGACATGTGACAGTTAGAGACTCCAACACCAACTTTGCTACGACATACTGATACGATCATAGTGTCAATATGGATTCGACCCCAGTACCATTGCAAGACATGAGTATGCAAGCTGTGAAAGAGCTATGGATTCTGCATATAATATAGAATTTTGAAGTATGCCTTTTTTAAACGTTAACAAAAAAAGTCTATTCTCAGCTGATAATCAATACTAAAACTATATCATATGACTAGTATAAGCACCCGCTATTTATTATTTATTTATTTTTGTTTTATTTTATTATTATTATTTTTTTTGTTTTTTTTTTTATTTTACTTTTTTTATTATATATTGCGTTTTTTTTTTTACAGGTTTTTTGTTAATGCGTTCGTCGTCCCAATATTCAAATCAGTGGATAAATAAACTACTATTATTTTATGTAAAGCGCATACAATTGCGTTATTATTATTATTGTCTAATAAAAGACTGTTTTGTCATAGTGGTATTAAAATCAGTTTACGTTACGTATCAAACCTTTTTAGTATTATGACAACACTACTACATATGAATACTACGGAAATGTGTGACGGCATTATAGTTTGCACGCTTGGGTGCCAGGGGATGATTTGAGGGGGCACTAGCCTCCCCTAGAATGGACAATGTACCCCCATAGCTCCCCCAAAGACTTTTGCCCCATTTTCATCGGCCAAAATGAGACCATAATATTAGGTTTTATAAATCACTACAGGGGATAACTACTGGTTTAAAACAGCGACGCAAACATGGTAGGGAGTGCACTTACATTCATCAAAGCTCTAAATGAACATGTTACGTGACCTCAGCACCCCCTGAGCTCCACCAACCAAAAATGTCTGACACCACCCCCTGTTGCCAATAGCTGTAAATAATTTATATTGAGTGTGTGGAGGGTTTGACAGTCTTTGCTCTGCCCCTGTTTAAACAAAAATTAAACTAGGTAAATACAGTTTGCTTTTATCATATTAGAGGAAACGAGATGGTGCACATGTAAACATACATCAGCCAATGTGAGTGCTAATTGCTTTTGTCTGAGCACCACCTGTTTAGCACATTTTCACATGATTCAGTGGCCTAAATAGATGACCTGTGCTGCTGCGGGGGAAGAATGCATTGATAAATATCCCACAAACAAGGTCATAAATAAACCAACACTTTGCACTCCTTAATGGCACTCCTCCACGTGCGTCGATGCCGTTACAGGTGTGTATGGTTTTAACAGCTGAATGCATCAAAGCGCAAAGAATAATAACCATGCCGGAGATGATTTTCTATTTAGACGGTAATTATGACTAGACTTGCGGTTGTGCAAGTGATGTTAGACGAGTGCTTTTAGTATGATATACCCATTCAGCTCAATGATAACAGCAATTTCAGACAAAAAAATAAGAAATAGCAGAGGCAGTGCAGTTTTGATAATGGAAAATCAGACAGAGCCAGTGCACCTCGGCCGCCATTAATCACTAACCCAGTGGCTGGCTCACAGTGATGGAGAGCAGATAGAGTAGAAGATAGAGAGAAGAAAAGACTGGGGCGCATGAATGAATGAACTAGATCAGGGCAAGAGTGGAAAAGGATGAGCTTGTTTACTTGTTTAAGGAAGTACTAGAGGTCGAATAAGGAGTGCAAAACATATTCATAGAAAATGATGGAAGGAAAACAGAAATGTGCCTAAAAATACCACTAAGAAAATTATTTAAAGTTATGACTGTAAGCTACAACTTATCTTAACAAATACTGAATCAATGAATTAAAGCCCTGGGGTTTAAAGATGGCCGCCCCTGAGTCGATGGGGCGAGCTCAGAGGCGCGTGTTCCCGGTTTAGCCTTCAGCGGCTCTCTCACAATCTAAAAATGAAGTAAATGTCATGTTTATAAGCTAACTCAATGAGCTAACATTAAAGTGAGATAAGATGTTCTTATGTACATTCTCCAATAAGAAATAAGAAAATAAAGGGTTTCCATGTCAACGGTCTACGCCAAATGCGATCAAATCAAATATTCTATCTCTTGAATGGGAAAAAGTCCTCACAAAGTCCTTCAAATCACTAAGGACTCATTTGTTCAAAACCCATGAAGACCAGACGTACTATGTAAGTCATTTTTCATATGTCGTTTCTACAATAAAGAATTACTTTTACAGTGCTAAG
The DNA here is from genome assembly GCA_019594935.1 of Periophthalmus modestus. Classification (NCBI taxonomy): domain Eukaryota; kingdom Metazoa; phylum Chordata; class Actinopteri; order Gobiiformes; family Gobiidae; genus Periophthalmus; species Periophthalmus modestus. The sequence goes on from JAIEZT010000441.1 coordinate 26,909,231, forward strand.
AGTATATTTGTCAGAAACCCCTTCAATTCCACAGTAGGAGGTCAACATTGACAGAAGTTAAAAGATGGCGAGTCCGAGGTATTACGGCCCGCCGCATGGCCTAGTCTAAATGGAACAGGAGAGGTCTGACCCCATCGCCGCCTCGCAGATTACACGGTGTCCAGTTGTCTGTTTGTCCACACGCAGATAGCAATCACAGCCCTCCCAGTCCACCTCCCTCGCCTTCACAAGCCATTACACTGTATCTCTAAAGTGCAGATGCCAGCTATACACACACATGTTGTCTTTGCAATGATCTGGTGGACATACAACTGTCATGGAGGTCTCACCTGTCACCAAGCATCAACATTACCTTCCCTGGTGCACTGCTAAACAAGCTGTACGTTTGGGTGGGACATGATGTGATGGAGGCAGGGTGCTGAGGAAGAACAGGCTGTCAGGGTCTAAAGGGGGCGAGGGGAAGGCGAGAGAGTGCAGGCTAGAGAGGCATTTATCATCAGTGAAGGTAACTGGATTCTCCGCGAGGGGCTGAGGCGAAAAATGAACAGCTGACATGGATGTGCACACCATTCTCCTGCCTCTCACCTTCTCGTCCAGGGAAACAAGGCGGACATGTTTTTATTGAAATGCGCAAGGTGGTGAGAGTTGCTGACAGCTGTGGTTGAGTTTCCGAATGTTATCCAGATGAGCGCTAGAAACTGTTGTGTTCTTTTAGTTGATAGTAAAGCGTCACTAAAAATAGATTTAGGTTGTTTTTATTGCACTGGGAAAAAAAACAAAAAACATAAAAAACATGTGTTCTTACTGTGAGCAGGCTTGCATCTCCACAGACCTGACTCTTACCTGGCCTTGAAGAGTGCCTCCCTCTGCTTTTCTATGGCATAAATGCAGGGATCATAAATATGTTAGTGTAATATTATTTATCAAATGTATAGATTAGATATTTCAATTAACAAAAGGAAACACTATCTTTAGTCAACTATTGAAGCATTCTGAAGTACTGTAATAGTATTTTTTTTTTTATCTCTGAGAAGTATAAGACAATTGACGTTTGAAAATGTGTCAACTTTCAAACTTAAAAATCCTAAATTACACAAAAATGATTCTTGTGAGCTTTAAGCAATGTTCTAATGTTGTTACCTCATCAAAAACATACCCAAAGTTGTGTTTTGTTTCATTCACACGTTTGAGTAATTCTCTATTATTAGTCCGTTTACACCTTGTGATGTCACAAAGCGGTAGCTTTCAAGTTAACAGCTACCTTTTACCTTTTGTTCAACAGAGACAGTCAATTCCAGGTCTTAAACTATAAAATGATTCTAGTAAAGGTGTATGGAGTTTAAAAACACAGCAGAGCACTTCAGGTATTACCACATGACATCACAAGGTGGAACAGAGTGTTTTCCGTTTGAGAGAAGAGCACAGCCTAAATAAACCCGTGAATGAAACAAAACACAGCTCCAGGTATGTTTGTGAGGAGGAAATAACATTATAACATAGATCAGAAAATAGCGTAATATGATCTCTTTATTTATCAATCTTAACCTGGTATTCTTACAAGCATGGTAAGTGGAGATGGAGTTAATAATTAATAGTACCTATAAATACAAAGTTGAAAAAAAAAAAAAAAAACTACTAGTGACGATTAGACAGTGGCACTTTCTGCCTCTTCTATACGTCACTTAACAGCTGTTTGAAAGGCGGCGTACATCTGTGCCAGCCTGCAGCTAAACTACACTCAATCCCACCTCCACATTTTCTGTCACGTAGCCCCCACATAGTCTTCTGGACCCTTTTTTTTTTTTTTTTCTTTTCTCCTGTCTATGTCCAGCAGCTCCTGGTTTCCATATCACTGTCTTATTGAAGCTCAAACAGTGCGTGTGCTGAGCGGAGCGGGCTGGGTGGCGAAAAAGGACTGAGGATTATAAAGCCTGGCTCCCGCGGGTGCTCTCTCCAGGCTGTTCAGCGCTGCTCGCCAGGGAGATTCACTACATACATTCTCTTTTATGGGCCTTTCCTTATTCATCATAACACAGCTTCAATTTTATTAACTTCTCCAGCCAAGCATACGTCCCTGCCTGTGCCATCAGTCTTACTCCGTTCCTTTCTATTTTTCCGTATAGGGTTTATTTTCAGTCAATGCTCCGAGATGCATGCTACACCCCTCTATACAAATACATGTTGTTATTCTCCTGTGCATACAGATTTAGCAGTGGGGAAGAGGGCAGAAATGTGTGTTGGTTCTTTGGATACAAGCAGCTCAAATATATCTCTATCTGCTGGCTAGATACTGCCTGTACATGCACATATACGGTGTATGATCTGTAGATACATGACACATACTGCATTGTTGTCAGATGTTTCATGTAGACTCCTTCTTTTCCTTGTATTTAAATGTGTATTATGTAACTTTTCTGGTGGTGGGGGCTTGCTTGTCTCTGGCATCTGCATGACATTTGTTGAATTACATGTTTTTTAGTGCTTGAAAATACCTTGAATAACATTTTGGGTGAGTGGGGTGACCTCTCCACAGATCTGGCGTGACTAAATGGTCAACCGATATCTTGACCAATGACATGCGAAGAACAAAAGGGCACAGTCCATTTACTGAGTCCCAGCAAGTCAAAATGTCTATAGACCAGTTGTGGATGAAAGCACTTAAGTAAAAGTACAGATACAGATGTAAAAAGTTACTCAAGTAGCAATGCATTTCTTCATTTTTCTTATGAATTTTGTGTATTTATATTTGTTTGCTCAAAACTTGAGTCAGGATGTTACCACAGACATGGTAAAATAACCCCTAAAATCATATGAAAAGTACTTTTAACGGTAACACTTTGTAATAGCTATAGCCTATTTAGCCTTAATAAAGCATGAACAAACACTTAATTAATAATGAACAAACACTTAATTAACAAAGACTCATGCTTAATAATTACTTAATTACGGCCTTAATTAACACGTCATTAACAAGTGTTTGAGTTAATACTTAACTAACCATTTGTGTATTAACTAAGTAACTAAGTGCGAAATAAGTATGAGTAACTACATACCACAAGCCAATTAATTGCTAATTCAGTGTTAATTAAGGTTGTAATTAAGTAGTTATTAAGCATGAATCATTAATTGTTTCTTCATTATTAATTAAGTTTTTCTTCATGATTAATTCAGTGGTTTTTCATTATTAATTAAGTGTTTGTTCATGCTTTATTAAGACTAAATAGGCTATAGTTATTATAAAGTGTCACCCTTTTTACTTTTCAGTCCAGTTAGCAAATGTTGTGGAGTAGAAAGTACAAATACCTGCTCTCAATTGTAGTGAAGTAAAAGTATCCACGGTAAAATTTCCTAAAAAGTACAGCCATTCCTTCCCTCCCTCACTCTGCTCAGATCAAGAGATGGAGAGCAAAATCTGGCAGCACACAAACAACAAAAAAGCTACTTAATAATCTCCTTTTTACATTTTACATTTTCAAAGCGAGTGTTTTGGTATTTATTACACGAAGCAAGTCAAACTCTTCGATAGTCTCCTTGAAAAAAGCCAGTGCGGATGATGCCACAAAAGGCAGCAGAGTCTTTTCATGCTTGTCATCTTGTCTTTATGCATAAGTTTCCAATCTCCGGCGTGTACAAAGGAGCTAATATGCTATTTCACAGAGTTACACTGGAACAAGCCTCAGCCAAAGATTGGAGATACAGCCTATTTTTGGATCAGTTTTTAACCTTCCCCGAGGCTGTGGAGGAGATGTACCAAACTCGGAAGAAAAGAGAGCTCTATGGTCACAATATCTCTGCCACTTGAAACAGGCAGGCCGGAGAGGAGCATGACAGGGACACCGGGAGGAGAGTGATTATAGCAACAACATCAGTCTGAAGCCTTCAGAGACATTACAGCAAACAGTACTTAAAAACAAATGTGAAAACACGAATAAGCATGACATTTAAAATGTATGTGCTAAAGGTAAAGCAGAACTCTAAACTGTAACCTCAAATAAACCATCACTCATTCAATCCTCCTCATTATTATCACAGCAGAGGGTTATGGCTTTGTTTATTTGTTTGTTTCTTCATAGATTTCATATAATGGCCAAAGAAAGTTTGTAATGCTTTGATATTTGATGGATATACATTACTTTTATGAAATACCATTTTGTGGGATAAACAGAACTTTTTATTTCTTTCCAGATAGTGGAGGGTGCTAAAGTGAGCTGTAAATGTTCAGCTTCAATATGAAGCACTGGATAATTAAACACTAGTTTTTCAGTGTAGACTACATCAATGGAACGTAACAAAATAAAAGTGTTAAAGTACCATACTTTACTACTTTTTACTTTATTTATAGGTAAGTCACTTTTTTGTTTTTTGTTTTACTTTTATCTAAGAGCAGGTATGTGTGCTTTCTACTCCACAATTCGAACAAGTTTTTTTTGTTTTTTTTTTCATTTGAGACCTGCTGAAAAGTCTGACAGGTTTTTAACATGTTCATAATTTGAGCAAATAAAAAAAAATAAATAAATAACAGCTAAGAAAACAAAATTGAAAGTAAATCACAATCAAAATCACTACATTTGAAGCCTCATAAAGCCAAAAAAAAATGTTTAAAACACTTTTACTTTTTACTTTTTAAGTAAATTTTTAAACATGTACTTTAATACTTTTACTTCAGTATTTTTTGCTCCAGTATCTGTACTTTTACTTAAGAAAATTGAATACTTCATCTACCATATATACTTAATAGAGGGGAAAAAAAAAAAAAAAAATCCATACCAATTATTTTTAGAAATATCTCTTGCTGTGATGTAACATCTGTACCTTTCTCATGTCATGTCAATCTAATTCCTACAGGGACTTAGGAATGCTCTCCTGCTTCTGCAGCCTGTCACCAATCAGCCAGTGACAGGCTGCTGTTACCTGCACATCAAACATACACAAACATCTCTCCACTCCCTTATGCTAAAGCCAAACTCCGCCCCTCCTTCATCATTAAGGTGCTGTCCCACCCCTAATGAGAAAAGCCAAAACAAAAGAGGAAAGTGTCGCCTTTAGTTGTGCGAGCGCTGCCTTATGTCGCCGCTCCTGTCCGCTATTCGATACTTAAGAGGGAGCCAATTTATTTCCGTACAAGGATGGACCACTTGTGACATTTGGCAACAGAGCCTCAGACGCTTCTTCCAGACAGCAGACACACAGGACGGAGAGGGGCTTGTAAACACATCCACACAGAGACAGTGGTGAGAGAGACACAGAAAGCTCTTGAGACGACAGGCTGACCAACTCACATCTGGTCCTTTCATATTTTGTACTAGGCCTTGAATAAACATTTGGCATCATTTCATGTGTAGTGAAATCTACTAAACTACAAAGCAACACGGATTTAACTTGTAACTAATACTGTGTTAAAGATTCACTCAGTAACTTCTGGACGAGGGTCTGCTATGTGATTGGAGACGTTATTGCTAAGCTCGGAATGTTCCACAATATGATAGTATTTGTTCAATTACACCTGTTTTTTTTGGTGTAAAATGCACTGAAAAACATGCATTCTTACTGTCAACAAGGTCGCCTCTCCACAAACTTGACCTGTAACTTGGCTTCATAGCGCCACCTGCTTGTCTCGATGGACATGGAATTGTAAAACCATACTGTGAAATATTCAAGGCAAGGCTGTAACATTTCCGTGGAGACATACAGATGGCGGAAAAAGTAATATAATCCTCCTTTATGTAGAGCTTTAAGATGCTCAAAGTAAATTCACAAAACAACCGCAACCAGCACCAAAGTCTTGCCCAAAGACACAAGGCCAGGGGCAGTCTGAAAAACTGGTAAGAAATTATTCCTCTCTCAAATCGCTGCTATATATTCATAATATATATATAATGGTAAATGTGCAAAACAGACCACAGATCACCATTACATCTTGGGTTATTTTCTGACAAACCTAAAATGCAAACTTGTAAAAGCAGGACGTTCTTGAGGTCCCCTATAACCTTTGATTTGAAAATGCCTGCACAGCCACACATCGACTGTATCAATAGTCCAAATAAACACTTTTATTGTGTTTTTTCTCCTGTGTGATATTGCTCCTGCTCGAATGGGCCGATAGTATTTACCGTGAAGCCAGGAATTGTTTCTCAATGCTAGTCAAAGAGATGGGCTGTTTTGCCAGGAGCTATTAGGGAATGATCTGTTTTTGTACCGTGAAAACATGTGCTTCAAGGATGCTGATTCAAATCACATGAGGCTGGCAATTCGACGCAATATACAGACAAAAGGGGTCTGGTCTACGCGGTAAAGATGAGACACAATTACGTTTCATTCACTTGGTTCATTGGAAAGAATTGTCAGGGAAATTACTAGTTCAGTGGAAGCCATTTCGGTGTTGAAGGGAGAGGGACTATAAAGCAGGGCTGTGTAAACAAGTGGAAAACCTGTGCAGTCTCTGCTTCGATTTGACATTTTACAAAAGACAAATGGGATTAAAGGCATCATCACCTCATCATGAAACAAGGCCTGTCAAAGAATAAACATAGAACTTTATTGATTTCTGTGACAGTGACATATAAAACATGTGTAGAACATCAATGCTGCATTCACTCTTCTGCTGACCTCAACATGAGGTTCTGGGGTGTGAGGCAGGGACAGGGCGAAAAATAAGTGGATGTTACAGCCTTCTGCATAGGACTAGAGTAACAGCTCTATTAGCTGAACTATCCAGGTGTATCAGGAGAATGCAGCTGGATATCCAAGCCGGGGGATCTCAGGCTGTGTGCTTATTATGGTGACAGTCCATCCAGGCCCACTCTAGCACACAGGACTCTGTGATGGCTCAATAGCCTCTGTCTGCCTGTGCATGCGGACATGATGTGTGAGCATGTAACGAGCCAGGCCTCGATTGGGACATGCATGCACTCACATTTCCATACTTAGCTATAGGGTACTCTCTCATGTGATGTAACCACTTTATTATGATAATTGAAATTTCATTTTCTCAGTCTCCAGCATGGGACAGACTTAACATCGCGGCAGCATTACAAGTAAAACCGACAGTAAAGGATTTGATCTTGTCTGCCTTTTATTTGGCCCATATACACAGATCTTATTTGTTGAGGTGCTAAATGGTATAATTAAGACAATAATTCACTACAGGCCATTACTGCCTGTGCTAATTAAGCTGAGTTGACAGAGGCAGGTGTGTGAGGGGGGCACTTAGAGCAGATATACAGCCCTCTGTGCATCACTACAGACTGAGGCCAGGTACAAGTCACTTATCTCATCTCGTACAAAGAGGAGCTTACTGCCAGTCCACACACTTAGACACATTTAAAATGATACAACATATGCCCTGACATTAATAAAATGTTATTTCTCAAGAAAGTAAACTTCAGTAACGTCAATAATTCATTCAATTTACACAGGTATACAACGTTCGCACACTGTTGAAAGTTTTGCTCATAAAAGGCCAGGTTACGTTAAACCTTTACTGGTGAAATCAAAGACTGCTCCCTTCATCATCTATTTCAGTAAAAAAAAAAAACATGAACAGCACAGGCTGAGGTTGCCGTCTGCTTGTGTAAAGCTTCTCCTAACAGCTCTTCTCACTTGTCTCCACTTCCTCACCCTCCACAAAGAGGTGTAGCACAATCATTTTGTAAATCTGTTGGACAGATCAAAGTGCTCCCATGTTGTAATGACTGCCACCCACCCGCCACCCTCCCTACTCTCCCCATGGAACAGCCGCCTCAGCAGAGTGCACTGAAGAAGAGCGCACAGCCTGATTAATCGCCTAATACTGGTGATGCAGAGATGGTGAACACAAGAAAGATAGTTTGAGATCCAAAGTGAGAAAAGTGGATGAAGGAAATAGCTACATTATGCCATTCCCGTGAGTGTTACATATCTTTAAGTGATTTTCTATTAAATGGTTGTCTGAGCTGCTGTCTGAGCCTGACAGATCGATGGACGACACATACTCGAGACATTCAAGAAGTATGTGGAATGAACCTCACATATGATAAAAGTAACAGTCCATTTACAATTAAAATGGGACATGCACAACACTTTGGAAAGGTACAAACCTCGAGTTATTCACAAGTGGAGTGTAGGCATACCACTTTTTCATTTTACTTGAAAACAAAATTTTGTGTAAATAAAAATCAATAGTCCAAAGCATTTCACGTTTCTGGACTGTATTAGCATTACATCATCCAGAGAATTAGAGTCTTAACTAGCATGGTTTAGTGAGTCATTCTAAATCTCACTCCCCAGATACATGCGCAGAACGATCCAAGATAAGACGCAAGCAGATATGAAACCACAGCTCTATAGAAAGACAACTTTATCCAACTAAAACATGTACATTTTACAGGTCAGAGAAATAACAAGGCAATAAAGACACCTCGAACCTTTTAATCTGCTGGGGATCAAAATGGCTGACAGAGCGGTGAGCTGCTTTGGAAAGATTCGGTGACAATCAGAGCATCTGCAATAGCTTTCTGTCCGTCCTCTCCACACTTCAGTGGTATCAGCCCGAAGGCAATAAATATGCAAATAGATACACAACATAAGGGCTTCCACAACATCACACAATGAAACATGGATAATGCTATATGAACAGCAGTGTATGAAAAATAGCTGCTCCCTAACCACGCCAATACATTAAGCGAATCACTCCTCCTCCACTTATATTAATAAAAGTGATTATATTGGACACATGGAAAATAGGCATTAAGCTTGTTTATACAGCATACATTACCATAACCATTTTTCTTGCTTTATAGGATATCGGCTGTTATTATGCCAGAGGGGTGAACGTCTGCTATCTCGTCTGCTGGCTCCCTGTGGTCTAGTGATAGTGACAACAAGAAGGATGGGAGAGGAGGAGATTAAAGACAGGAGCAGAAATCAGGTGAACCTTTTTAATAGGAGCATGGCAACAAGCATGCAATAGGATTTTTAGTACAGGCTGACGGAGTTTATTTTTTACAAACTTTTTACAATGGAAGGACTGGAACTAATTAGCAAGATGGCAAAACATATTCAGAGTAAACTTTACGCTACTTTGTCAATGCAAATAATTTGGATATATATATATTTGTGACTACAGTAGCATAGTTATTGTGGAAATGTGTCTTAAATCTTTGCCCAATTACTGACCATTCAAAAAAAAAAAAAAAAAAAAAAAAGTTTTAACAACTTTTGGATTTGCAGAATAATGCTAACAAACAAGCAATTAGTGCCAAAAAAATAACACTCAGCACAGCAGGCATGATTATGAAGGAGTCGAAGTAAGAAAAAATCTTTCAGTTGTTTCTCTTCTTGGCTTCAAAAAGTTCTGAGTTGCAGGAAACCACCTGAATCAGTAAAATAGTGGCCTCCTATCAGCTCTATATAGGGGTAAAAATATTCCAAACATAACCACATGATCAGAAATCCCTCTTGAATTGCATGATAGACTTTGACTGGCTTTGACTTACAATGGGCTGTGTTGAAAACAGCTCAGTGCTGAAGGCTCCATCAGCCTGACGGATGGTGTGGCTGCAGTGAGTGAGTGCCGCCCCTCTGTTTGTCTATGACAGCGTCTGTCTTCATTGGGCCCTCTTAAATTTGCTTGGAGAACCAATTGGAAATGGATCTTTTATTATACGCCCCCCATAAGTCGTCCTCTCATCAAAGCAGAGCCATCTTTTATCAGGAAGATGACGTTTCCATTAGAGTCTGCCAACGCCTTACTGCCGCTCTGTGAGTTGTGGTGGTGAGATGCAATGTTAACCAATATGGCCGACGTGTCACATGACTGCCCATCCTGAACCCCAACAAACACTTCGCTGGTGCACTTCCTTATTCTTTCTCTCTCTCTCTTTCTCTCTCACACACACACACACACACACACACACACACACACACACACACACACACACACACACACACACACACACACACACACACACACACACACAGATAACTTAAGAGATCTGATGAACATCGACAGCAGACATGGGGTAGAGACAGACTGAGCCAAAGGGAGAGCTCTGCCCATCAGCCACTTCTCACTACTTTTATTCCCTCATCAAAGGTATGTGAAGCCCATAAGGTTTAGCAGCCAATCTGGCAACATTTCGCAGTCCCAAAACGCAAAACTGGCTTTTCAAGACCCCGGCCTGATTGGACCCTTTTCTCTTTCATCTTTATTAACTGTTCACATTAGCAGTCACCCCGGCCTTTAAAAAAATAATAAAATAAAATAAAAAATCAGGGCAGATTTTTCAAAGCCCACAGATGCACAAAGCAAGGGCAGTGGTGTCCATGCTGCAGCTCATTTGAAACAGTCCTGGTGATATTGTGTGTGCTAATGAGGACATGTCTGCGTGGGTCAGCACAGACATACGCACAGGTGCCACTGGGGGACTTTTAATTAGATCTACATTATCTGACTTCCTGTCCAGAGCAGACCTCTTTTCCAGTTCTGCTGGATCATAAATCATCAGCAAATTGATTAGTTAAAATTGGTTTTGAATTTGCATAATTGTTATTCTGAAATCATTTGTAGTTCACAGCCCCAGCACTCATTTTTTAGCCAAAAAAAGATTAAAATAAAATGTTCTGCATGTTTTTTTTTTTCTTTTTAGATGTTTTTATTGCAGTGAAAAAAAATAAAAACATTCATTCTGACTGTGAGCCGAGCTTGCGTCTCTACGAACCTGACTATTGCCTGGCCTTAAGGACGGTCTCCAGCTGCTTGTCTCCATTTAAATGTTGTTCCTTTGGTTGTAATCTTCCACAGTATGAAATAAAACTTATCCATCTCTATGAAAAATGTTCCCAAGTATCTTTAAAATTCCATGTTATTATGCAACCAATGTGCCACCTCCAGAAAGTCATGCGCTGCTGCTTTGATTCTTCTGTTAAGAGCATTGGTAAATTCAACATTTAAAGCTATAATCAGTAAATTATAGTGAAAAACAACATTGAAGACCAACAAAGACCCGTAAACCACAGAGGGTTAGATCCCTGCTCTCAAGGCCGTCCAGAATCATCCTGCTGCTGGCACTAATTTGCAGTTTTTATTTCCGTTTGCCGTTTGGCCCCATTTCTCGGGCTAAGAGCTTTTCTCCATCATGATCTCATCAGGCTCCCCTCCTTGACCTTTGCGCTGTAAATGTCAGCTTTCTTTATGAGTCCTGTGATGACTTTATTGAACAATTCTCACAGACCACTGCACCCAAATGTGAGAAAGCTGCTCGTATATGACCAGGACACATACATGCAGTCACAGCTAAATACATCTGATCTGGAGGCGGTATACAAGTCTGAGTAAACAGCTGGGATAAATCCAGTTTTTATGAGAGCTGGAATTGACCCTGACTCACTGTACTAGGCTGTCTAGCTTTGCTGAAGGTTATCCTTTAATTCAATCTTTCTATTTTATCACAACTTTAATATGTAACTAATAGCTTCACAGCTGGATTTTATGGTACAAGACCGAGTAACCTCTCACAGTCTTTATGTGTTGTTTGGTATTGATGTATATGCCCATCAATGAAACTGTTTTGACAGGAGTAGGGCTGGGTAAAATCGATACCAGTGCTTTAACGATACCTGCTTTTCCTGCTTTTCGATACCGGTTCCTAAACAGTTATTTTTTTCAATGCCTGTATTTTTATAAGTGTAAATTAATGGCCAGTGTTAAAAATAAAAAAAATAAAAATATTTAATCCTGAAATTATGATGTAACTATCTTAGTTCATATTTTAAAACATAGTGCTAGGCTATACAATATCCAGTTATAACTCAAAATAAATGGACATGCAAATAAACCTAAGTGACACATGGGCTCACGTATACTTAACTTTTGTTTACTTCATATACAGCACTTTTATGAGAGGCACCGCTGCAGAGCGCACGCTTTATGTTCATGCTTTTACTACTCGGTTACCTGAGCAGAGGAGGAGGATTATGGCGAACTTCACGCAGACTCGCTTGGATACATCTTTACGCACATACTTGAGAATAACGCTTTTACCAGCGCCGACGAGTATGATGATTTTGGTGGAGTTTGACTGTGACTGGATGTGGATTTATTATTAGGCAAAATCCTTTGACTTTGAGACACTGATGTGTTTTCGAGTGGATACGGTGCCCAGCTATAGTCATGAGTGGTTGCATTTATATAATTATTAAAAATAGTATTATTAGTTGATCAACACATAAGTTGTCAACAAATACCTGAGTATTTTGACCACTGAAACTAGTACTGCTACAGTTACTACTAATATGCCATCTACTACTATAACGGTTTCGAAGTGCAACTATGGCCAATGTTATTTATTAATACATGAATATCTGCCACACCAGAGTCGCTGCTAATTAATAACATAAAATAAAAAATGACCCAGGGGCTAAGTTTTAAAGATTTATGTAAGCGTGTAACATTTTGGCTTTAAACACCTATTTCCGTGAAAACATGCCGAGTGGTGCAGCTGGGCCAAGTTAGAGGTCAGATCTGTGGAGAGATGACTCTGCTCACAGTAAAAATGCATGTTTTCAAGATTATAATAATAATAAGACTATAATTAAATAACTGCAAGATAAGCAAGTTTAAGTTTTCATGCTGTGGAGCATTCCAGCCAAAGCAATAACATCTCCAAGGAATGAAGCAGGCGAGAGACCAGAAAAGTCACGCAGCACAACAAAAGATTGTATATGACATTAACAAAAACAAAACAAAGGAAGCAGAAGCAGCATCCAGAAAACACAAAAACTCACAATGCAACAACTGGGGCATGAGCTGACACCTCTGTATATATCATGATAGGTGCCTTCCAAACAAAAGTTCACCTCCATCCTGTCACTGTTAGCCCCACAGCGCTCAGAAACACAGAGAAGTCACGACTACACAGACCAGAACAAGGCTCCTTTTACCTCCTCTGCTCCTCATCTGATCCTCCCCATGCTCCATCGCCAACGTATGCTCTTTTAATGAAATGTTTGAGCCCTAACACTTCCCAGCCTTTATCGTTCTGCTCTCTCCTCTCTTCTTATCGTCCGTCATTGCGCCCCTCCATTGTCTTTGGGTGCTTTATCAGTCATCTTGCTGGGAAAGGTAATAAAAGCCATTCAAGTAGTGTGTGTTCCACTTTGTCATGTTGTTCGCTCCCACCCACCTTCTTTTTGTCTTTTATTTTTGTTGTGGCGGCAGAGCTTATCCAAGTGATGGGCAGACGATAGGAGCAGGGCAGGCTTTTGTTGTGAAATAATACCACAGGCAGATAAGACGCTGGGTGACTTGTTCACTGGTGCAGCCTCCACTCAGGTAAGTCCCATTGGAGACCTGAGATAGGCAACCTTTATGTTTGACTGTTCCTGATAAACCAACTCTAAATCTATTATAGTATGTATTTTAGAAACCATGAAATCAAGCAGGAGGGAGCACTGAGCCAGGTTACAGGTAAGATCTGTGGACAGGCGAGGATGATCACTGTATTTTTGTTCAAGGTATTAATGGACAAAATAAACACTTAATTGGTTAAATTTAAGACAGGAAATTTTAATGCTATGCTGTGAAACATTCCACGCAAAGCTCAAAAGAAATGTGGTATGAAGGACAGGTAGGGGAATACATTTAATTTGCAACATGTTCTTAGTTAATTGCTAAATATATTGCTTATCTGCTATTACATTAAAAATAGTAATCCCAAGCACTATTTCTCCTGTTAGCCGACAGGGGAAACAACTTCACCTTTCTCTTACCCTCCTCAGGTGCTATTAAGTTTTCATTAAGAGGTAATGATTATCCAATCATCTCTAGTTTGGAAATATTAAAGTCAGCGGGTACAACATTATGCTTTGGGATCTGGAGAGGAGTCTTATAGATTCATGAAAAAATACATAGACTCCTGGACTTGCTGTTCATCGATTTGTGTTAGTATTGACCAGAGGAGGTCAGTGGGCGACATGGCGCTCAATAACTGTTACATTTTCATATAAATAAGTGCAGCTTTCTGCTCTATAATTGCCTCAGAAATGACTCAGTGAATGAGAGAGTGGGCATGAAGGGACAGGATATCGATTATGAGAGGTGCTTATTGAAGACATGACCAGCCCAGACAGGTGAAGAATAGTGCAACTTACTAATGCAGTCGTTAAAGCTGACAAAAACTCTGATTCAACGATACAATATCATAATATCATTTATACAGTAGCCCAATATCATTTTAGTGATGAAAGTGGAAATAAAATGTGGTAGTGAGATAGTGAGGGGAAATACAACACCAACGGTTCAGATTGGCAGCCATGTACTAGTCTGCCCCGGAGCAGATGTGGCTACCCGCTTACCACCACCGAGTATAAGGAGCGAGAAAAACATACGCTACGTTAAGTATATCTGAGATGCTAAAAAAAATGCTGTACAAATCCAACATATTATGAATGATATTATCTTGAGCTTTACACATAACAATGACTTCACTTGATGTGTAACATTACCTCACAAGATAATGCCCTACTTTTGAAGCAAGAATATAAATATGAATCTGAAGTACAAGCCAAGATTCAGGGGAGACATGGAATTCCCATAACAATTTTCTCCATTTTATATGAGAATTTACTTTTTGCCCGACACAGGGCTATTCCACAAAAAGCACCGATGGAGAGTTAAGGGAGAGCGGATACTTGAAGCATAACCGATTCATTATTAGGCCAGTAAAGGGAGGAGACCAGGAGGAGAAAATAAATTAGCCCTCGTATGCACTTTTAATTACTCTTGTCAAGGTGTTTGCATTGTCCTTCTGGGGAAACCAAACCCGACCATCACTCATACTTATAACTATAGCTATACGGGCTGCAGAGTAAGCCTGAAAGTTTCGGCTAATGAAAACAAGCTGGATTTCCCGAGATGAGCTTATGTGAGCAGAGGTAGCAGAATGAGGACAGCGGTCTGCACGGCTTTACCTGAGGGACAGAGCTGGACAAAGGAACAACATGTGCCTGTCTGTTTGATCTGGGCTACTGTATATGAAGCTGTGTGCACATGTGCTCCCATGTCACAGGCTCTGGACTCTGGCATGGATACTGCCACAGGGCCTCCTGCAGTACAGCTGTTAAAGTGAGTACGATTACGACATCACATGATACAGGCAAATTGACCATTTAAAAATAGCACATTAAGTCTATGGCAAATGTTTTAGTGAGATGTCTGGATTAGTTAGTGATAGTGATGGAGATAGAGACACTGCACTGGCAATATTAAAAAAAAATACAAAAAAGATTTTACAGTTTTTATGCTGCTAATAATTATAGATCTGAGTACAGTGTTTTGTTTCTGTGTATTTTTATATTGAAATGAGAACTCGATTGCGATTCTGAGAGGTGTGTTACACCAAATGTGTGATTAACAACTGCAATAGAATAATAATATATTGGGGATTTTTATTGCAAACAAAAGTGTAAGGAATTAGACCATCCTGATTGCTTGAGATCCACACGAGTTCAGATGGGCGTTATTGACAGGTGAAGTAGCCAATTAAAGCAATCAAAACAAATATGGCTGCTTACAATGAAAAAAATAAAGGAAAAAAATATCACATGGGGCTGAAAAACACAGAGGATGTGTGCGGAATCAATGAGTGAAGCACTAAACTCTGTTCATCGAAGGAGGGATAAACTTGATTTTGTTTCACACTGAAAAAATGTATCTGATAGCACGATCATATTTAGTTCTGGCTTGAGGCGTAATAGAGTGCGTGGGGACCAGAACATCCCTTCTTACAAAAAAAAATACACAGAGATATCATTCTGGATTTGCCAGGCAACAATCCTGGGCATAAATACAGTGTTTCCATCATGATTTTATTCTGAGTTACTCCGTTGGTCAGTTTGTATTGACAGCGATGTAAAAATACCATGTTGCAACCTTACTTCTTCCCCTTCAGGGTTCTCACATGCTAAGTTTCCCACCATCTAAACAACTATCTTTCATACCTGCTATTTTCAGATCCTCTTTCTACGTAGCAGCTCAAACCAAAGCACCGTTTCCCCAGTATATTCACTGTCGCTTCTGTGTTTTGTCCCAGTCATCTTGAAAACCTCTGTCTCCAAAACCTCCAATATGATCTGTCTTTGTGATGCCTGTGTAATCCCACAGTTGGCCAGGTAGGTTCCATAGCAAAAGAAAACGTAATTCTGTTGGACAAAAGGTAAAAAATATTTCACCACCCATCCAAGTGGCTTCTTCAGTTCTGATTGGAAACTGGTGAGTCACTGCCTTACAGTCTGTACCTCACTGTCTTCAAAGGAGTGGTTACTTGGTTTGAGATGGAGATTAACGGCAGACTGGGGTCCCGAGCTGCTCTCTCGACGATGTTGGTACATTCTCTTATGTAGTGGCTGTTTTGTGTTTTAATGACCGTTACATTGAAGATCACCCATTGGTGCTTGGTAGGATCTGGAAGGGCATCTAATAATTCAAACTTTCAACTTCCATACCGCTATATACCACATCTTCTTTGACTGCTATTTAATCAGAGTAGAATTTATGGAGGGTCACCATAAATCCATTATTCATGTACACAGGACATGAGCTGTGTTTTTCTGCTGACTTGGTGGTTGCTGGAAGACATTTTAACAGCGGATATAGTTCCCCGGCATACCCCGCGCATGATCCAGATTGGTTACAGTCACACACGTTTCCATACGTCCATGCGATATGTCCTGCTCCTCTATCTGCTACTTCCTGCCGCTCATCTCTGCCCTTAATGTTTTATGACTTCATGTGGTTTGGTGGTTAAAGCAAACCGTAACATTAGCGCACTAACTTCCTTTTTCCTGGCAGGGACGGAAAATCCAATAATATCTGAACTAAACAAATAAAAAAAGGATAGTAGATCAAATCAAAATATGACTTACTACGGTTAACTGGCTTAGACCACCGACAGCAGCCTCCAATTCGCCGCCTGTGTCCACAAACAAACTGTGCCCATAGAACGTAATTAAAAACAGCAGGCTTGTATGGATGTACTATATTTCAAATAGAATACGATGGGAGGCACAAGGGGCTGCAGATGAGCTCAGAAAAAAGGTAATTAAGTTGACCAGAACAAGGCGAGCGCGTGGTTAATATTTCATGCAGAAGCACACAAAGCTCAGTGGAGGCCATCAACAACAGGGCACCAACAACAATTATAGAATAATTAGGCGAGAAGCACCCGGGAAGATTTCCAATGTCAAGAATATGTGTAAGTAATTGTGTAAGTTATTTCAGGCTTGGCCTGGTTCAAATTGGGGTTGCACTGTGTCAACAGCGGCAATCGAGCTTATGAGGGACACAACACAAGCTGGCAAGACATTATGGACATATTATGGACACTGCATGAGAAGTGATTCAAATCTTAGCATGTAACATATGACTGGGTGGGGTCTAATTTCCCCCACAGTTTCCAGCTTGTGAAAATCTCAACAATCCATATTTATATTGGATCATTAATTGCAATAATCCGTTTCACAACCTTCATTTTTAAACACAGTTGGAGAAACAAAAGCTGCAAAACTAATGCTATAAATTACATTCATATCTGAAGTACACAGTGTAAAATAGCTCCATGGATTGTGTTGCTTTTAGACATAATTTAATTAATAAAATAATATAAATGTAAAAATGTTATAGCTACTTTCTATATATCATAAATCTCTTTGTACCATAGCTGTGTGTATTTAATCTTCTGCATATACTATGAGTTTGAAATGTTGAGCTAGTGCAGTGTTCACAAATGCGGCGAGGAGGAGCAGGGCTATTTTTAACCTGCCCTGAGGCCCGGGACAGCTGTGTCAAAAGTCAACAACTAAGATGGCTCAGTGCTGTGCCTCTCTGGTCCCAAACATACACACACATACAGTGAAATCAGGCTCTGCTTTGAAGTCAATGAAGGGGCAGTATGGGTCACAAGCTAATGCACGTTTTACACATGTCCCACATCCTGATAAAACGCTGTTAGTATTTTAAAACAATTTTGGGGAAACAAACTTGTAACATAGATGATCTATTCTATCAATTGGCACTGGCTTTAAAGGTGATATGTAGCTTTTCTGGGGAGAGGTCCACAACCTGCTTGTCTTCATTATGTCTTTGCCTAGAATGCACACTTGCTGTGAATAGGCTCACCTCTTCACAGATCTGTAGCTTTTTCTTGTGGCATCACTTGGTGGTCTCCATAGAGACAGATGTGATTAATGCCATGAAGACAGGCCGGTTGCTGACCCTCCATCAGAAAAATCACATAGTGACCCCTTAATGTAAGCCTAGTATTCCACATTTGACACAGAGGTATAATTGCAGGTGAATCACTGCATGCTGAGTGGTGATTTGCTTTGACGACACTATAAGGAACAAAGAAAAGTCTAAAATAGAAAAAAGAATGCAAACCACAGAGAGGCAAAGAGAAGTCAGAACCAACAAAACGCATCCCTCTCCAAATAGAATGTCACAGTTCTTAACCTCGTAACCTAGGCAACGGCTAACATGCCTTACAGTGTAACATTGGTGATGAAATCAAATTTATCTCATGTTAGCTACGCCAATATCTCTGCAGATGAGCCAATGCCCATAACACAGCGATGTACAGCTCGGAGAATGACAAGCCACTCTGTGATTTGTTACACTAATAACAGTGAAGACACATTATTTTACAGGCCTCTCCCTCCCTCGCTCTCCCCTATGCCTCTTCATGGGCCACTTGGCTTTGTAGTGGCGAAGAGCTTGAACAAATTGAGAAAAGATTGGCCCTGAAAGATGAGTAATGGTGATTCTAGCGTTGTCCCCTTCTCAATATGGAGATGATGAGATTTGATTCTTTGGGGTCAGGTACATCAGGCGCAGCTGGAGTGGCTAAGGCTGTCTGTGTCTGTGGAGAGATAGATATAGTAGGAGGCTGTGCACTCCGGCGTACGGGCCCGTGGCAGCATCAGTCAGCGCTGACATAAAATCAATCAATATATTTACAAGCACTATTACCATATGATTACCACCACTCATAGCTACTTTAACAATTACAGCAGCTCTTCAGTGCACACGGATCTGCTGGAGAAAGGAGCATCAGAGGAAGGCAGTGTCTAAGCTGTCATTTAGTCTATATATCTATGATTGAGTTCACATAGAAGGACTGAAAGAGCTCGATTAATCTGCATGTTCTTATCCTGTCTGTTCTTCGTAATGCGTTTACTTGAATTTATGGCAGGCTTACTAACAGCTAATTGTAACTTTGCTTTCTATTGAATTGAATAAATCCAGATGGCAAAAGGCTGTGGAAAGTGGATTTGGATGCAAAAGTTCAGAAACAATTATGATTATAGACAAGTCAATATACAGTTTTTTTCTAAGCTGTTTTATCTGCATTTCTGTCATATAAATGCATATTTTCACAGCCAAATGAATACAACTTTGCTGCAGCTACACAACTTGATGTCCACCACTAACTACTACTAACTGAAACATTCAACATGCACTCAAAATCATATTATCAGATTTTTTGATCATGCAAACAGCAAAAGCAGCTGATTTCTGCCTGATAATGGACCCTCTCATCACTCACATCAAATTTTGTCATTAAAGTAATCGTAAAGGTCCAGAAATCAGACAATAATCGGATTTAGGTGTGCGTCTAAACAAAGCCATCGTCACATATTAACATGTAGGGTGTAGTGTGGTTTATCCTTAAATAACAAGTGTCCAGTCAGTTCCAGGAGCCTTGGACGTAGAGTAAGTGAGTCAGTGGACACTTCAGCTACGAATAGCATCACCAACAGGGCGACAGTAGCTCACTTGGCAGAGCATAGCATAAACATCGTTGGTTGAGCGGTAAGATTCACTGACCCACAGGTTGGCGGTGTGATTCCAGCTCCCACACGTGAATTCTGTAACTGTGTCCTCGAGAAAGACACTTAACCCACCTCGCCCCCAATATCTGTGTACACTGGTGTATTAATGTGTGTGTGAATGGGTGAGTGGTTGCTTGATCTAAAGACGTTTGAGTGCCTTGAAGGTGGAAAAGCGCTGTATACAAATGTGACTATTGCGACTATATGCGATGTTTTAGGCTAAGGACAAAACTCTACCTCTTCCAAGCCATTATTATGTCAGTTTATTCTCTTGTATTTTCTGTAACAGGAAGTGAAATGATATTTTTCTGGTGTTAGATTATGACTGTCACCAAGTCTTGATTTGGCTTCTGTTTTCACACTTTAGTCTCCAAAAATCTGTTTCACACGCCAGAGTCGAGGGAATTAAATTTGAATGTAAAATTTGAAAGAACGTGACCTATTCAGTACAGACGTATTGCAATAAAAAAGTGCAAATCTTTTTTAAATAAGGAATATCCAAAATGTTTGAGATAGGATACATGTTAACACTGTAACTGAGTTTAATACATATCGCTGAAGTAAGTATAGATGATAAACAATAATACTGAAACAAACTGATGCCACTGACACAATAACCACAAAAACTATTCTAAATCTATAATATTGGTAAAAAAAAATCATGAGCTGCAATAAATAAACAGCAGAATGAAACACTTTACTTGTTAGTTTGCATCTGTAATGAGTCTTAGAAGTTATTAATTCAACCTTTTTTAAGGCAACTGTGCAAATAAAATGTACACACAATAAATATTAACCCTCATAAAATACTGTTCCAGCTTCCATATATTGAATGATAAGTCGATATAGGACTTATCATGACAGGTCTACTCACAAAGACCTCCAAATCTGGAAGAAATCATTTGCCAGAAACCTATGAATAGGGAAGTTATGAATGAACTGTTGTGTTATTTAACCTTGAATCGAGGCTAATCCCAAAACAGCATCACTCTTGTATTCAGAGATGGAACAAAAACAATTTTCTTTCACACGCAAGCCTGAGAATGCTCTTTCCTTCTGCATAAGCTTACTTCTATGGAAAATATACGGCTATAATATGCTTTTCAGCTCCTCGGGGGATTGATCATGACTGACTGATGCATTTCGACCAATTACTTCACATGCAGAGTCTCGCACCGTAGCGGCCCGCGGGTATTGCATGTAGGTCTATTCCGTGCAATAGTGAATGGTGAGCTAATTACTGCTGGGGAGACCTGAGCTGAGAGGAGGCTGAGAATAAGGCTTCTTCCCTGGACAGGTGCTTTAATGGGAGCGTGGGGGATAGCGTGAGACCGCCTCTATCTCCAGGGACTTGTGTACGTGTCTCCCAGGTAACGCTGTCACCTTTGCACGCCAAGCACAAGGCACTGTTGTCAACTAATGAAGCACGCTATTTTATGTAATCATGAGTCAGCGGGCGAGTGAGGATGTTCTTGTACACATGTATTTCGGGTAATATAGTGAGAACTTGGGATAAAAACAAAAAAAAATCCAAAAAAACATATAGTCGCACTAGTTGTAGTATTACACGTAGTAATAGTTGTAGTACTAGTAGCAGTCGTAGCAGCAACAGTAGTGGTAATAACCGGGCTAACTGCTGTGTCTTACCCCTACTACTAATAGCTAATTCAGGACCCCCTGGCAGAAGAGAAACAGCCTCTAATAAGACCTTCCAGGTTAAATAAAGGCTAAGTGAAGTATATTCAGCAGCAGTAGTAGCTTTGCAGTACTTTTGACATATTTTGAAGTTGATTTTTGTACTGAAGTAGAACATATTGAGTACTTTCTTCTGAGTAAACCTTTAGTTTAGAATAAACGCATAGATTTACTACATTTCATAACACTGAAGTTACAATACATTTACTCGAGTATGGGCAAAATCACATTAAATGCATTTTCCTGGTCCAAGTAGGATCCAGACAGTGGACCTGGTTCTCTCCTTTCTCCAGCCATTTTACATGATTAATAGCACAGCGAGCAGGAGTTGAAACTGCAATTAAAGGTGTCTTCCATCAGTAGAAGAGCCCCTTTCCGGGAGTCAGCTAAAGCTGGGCTGAGGGGAGCCGTGCCCCACCAGAGAAGTCATTATTTCTCCTCAGCTCCACCGAATATATTAACTTCAGTGCTGCTGTCTTAGCCAGAGCCACTCCCTCTCCATTCGCTCCTTGTTTTGGGATGCTTGCAATTAAAAAGGGGAAGAAGAAAGTGGTTGAATAGTCCCATACCCCACCACACGCGCAGATTGAGTGCCTGCAGAAAACAAGCTCAATGGGCCCCCGGAGACCCCCAGCCGAGCTCAAGGAGAGGCTAAGAGAGACACTGCCGACCACTCTCAATGACAACAAAAACAGAAACCCCTTTTGGCTAAATGAATGGTTTCCTAAAACTGTACAGATGGGCTAGAAATAACAAACTTCTACAGTTGTTTGTTGGCTCCCATGTTGGTAGATAAAATGCAGCATATGTCAGAATTATCCATGAAAAGTACTTGTGGACGTCTGTCAAACTCACCACTTACAGCTAGGGCTGCACGATTTTTGGGCTTTTTGAGTTGTATCGTATTGTAGATTTGCAACATAAGTTTGAAAAGTAGGATTCTGTTGTGAGTCCACATTGCATAAATCCATGGCCATTTACATTTGAGAAATATGAACTGAAAAATTATAATGAGAATCTTGTGCATTTCAGAAGATGTTTGTAGAGGGCTAAACTACACGTATAAGATTTTTCTATAAGAAGACAGGGTATTTCGTTCTTTGTGGAGGAGTATGTGAGGAGTATTCAGTATCTAAGTAACTGTAGTATTAAGGATTTGAACTCGAATTGTGATTTCGATTCAATAATGATGAATACCAAAATGACACTTCTTAACCTTTTCAGATTTTATGTTAGGTACGCATGTTGACAGGTGCTTCTTTTGGTTTGATAAAGTACTTTTGTAACTCTACAGTGACTTACGCTTCCCACTCCATATCCCAGAGTTACCCACTAAAACAGACTTATCTTACAAGCTCTGACTATGGATTACCCTGCTGCTGAGAAAGGATCATTACATCCATAATTCCCTGCTTTGCATAATGTCTTTGTGAATTTTTCTCAGGATCCTCTTTTGAGCAGCTCTGTAATTAATTAAATATATGTACATACTTTACACCGACAACTTTTTATCTGCTTTGTTCAAAAGTAGCCTCATGAATATGTTTTTGACAATAGCTGGGCATGATTGTAATTGGGAAAAACAGCAGCAGAAACACTATTATGAATCCAGTCAGTGCTGCAGTTACAATAATGAGCCCGAAGAAAGTGATTGTCGTACATTTGACGGTTCACCGAGTCCCAGTCATTGTCTTTATCTGCGATGGAGAGAACGGAGAGGCGGGAACGAGGGAGGGGGAAGGATCACAATTCCTTTGAGGTGCATTTAAATCATGGCCTCCACATATTACGGAGAAAATTCCCTCTTGAGAGCGCCAGGCGAGATGGCGTCCTTCAAGCCCCGCTGGGTTTCCTGTCATCATGAAATGGGAGCAGCAGATTAGACCGGTGAGGGTCTGTGGAGGGAGGGAGGAGGGTAAGTGCTGAAATCGGGTTTAATCCCATCTCGCACAGCCTACTCTGGTGAAGACACTCCTGCGTACTGTATCTGAGCTTCGGAGCGCCAATGAGGGAAGACCGCCGGGGCCTGGCTTTGTAATCAAATGCATTGTTTATCTAAGTGCGCATCAAAATGTCCCATTAAAATCCACACCTGCAAAATCCAATTTAAATAAAGATACCAGCGACGCTATGTAAAATTTGGATATTAAAATCGCGCTTCACAGCCGATGAGAGCGTCTTCTCATCGATGACTGTGTAACTCAGAGGGAGCAGAAGTATCGCTCCACAAACTGACAGTATAATGCTAAATCAGATGAGGCTGTTTAAGGTGAAAACAGAAAAAAAAATCACCTAAATTCAGATTTATGATATCCAGAAGGTTAAAAAGTGGTTTGTATGGATTACTAAGGTACATATCCATATGTTATTCCACTAGGAAATGACAAAATCAATGACAATCGTTGAGGTAGAGGTCATAGAGGTCATTTGAGGCGGGTGGTTTATCATAATTGCATACTGTTTCTGAATATTATCTCTATGGCAACCCTACAACTACCTTGTCATTACAGTGGTCACCCATGACCTCTGATCATAACCACATTTAACAACCTGATAGAATTCCCATTCCGCCAGAAAAACACAGAGGATTTGCACCAAAACACAAGTGAATTGACAGAGACTAATATTCAAATGAAATGCTGTGTTTATAGTGTGCATTAAAATAGCCATTTTAAAATCACCACCTGCAAAATCCCATTTAAACAAAGTCACACGAACATTACCCTAAATGAGTCTGATGGAAATATATTCGGTAACGGGTCACAAATTAATTCTATTTCATGATTATTTTCACTTTCTGTGAGTCTCCGAGGGTACATTACAGATACATAAGGCCTTTTGATGATCACTGGCCAATGGCGGCTGTATAAAGATCTCATCAAAGTGACAATTTAGCACAGCTCATTGTGTTTAATGGAGTGCTGTAAAACACATCCTTTCCAGTGTAATTAATGACAACAGAGGACACAAATGTGGACGAGGATTGTACATTTACTCTGTTTGTGGAGTTATTCGTGACAGCATTAACAATCAGTAATGAAATTGTATCACATGGGCGTCTCACCATCCACGCGACAGTAATTAGTCCTTATATCAATAGCCATCAAGAGCATTACTTATGTGAGAGCTCCATTTGATGAGCAGCTGTGAGCGCTATAGGGAGAAATATTTGGCAAAACCCTTAAACTGGAACACATCATGATTTAAAGAGTAAAGTGTCTTAAATACACTAAACTAAATGTTGAGTTTGCAATTCAGAATATGAATTTATTTATCGTAGGACATTTATAGCCTCCAGTTATTTCTACATCAATAGGAATAAAAAAATAGGTTTGAAGATTTTGTTACAGGAAAAAGAATAAGCTAACATCGGAGTCAGTGTCTGCATGCATTTTTTACCCTTTATTGTCAAAGATGTGTCAGATTCAATCAACACAACTCCAGCGGTATCTTTAATCCCCATGATCCCTCTGCTCCTTCTTGCATCTACACAAGACGAGTCTCCCGACCACAGACTGTGACCTCTACTGTGGACATAGTTACAATTTACACATCCAAAGATACCTGCAGGAATTTTTTTCAAAATTATTCACCGTTTGGTAAAGCTACAAACATTAAATCTAAGAAATTCTACCATTTTTCGGCCTCTACTTTGACAATGTTTAAACCCAGGCTCCAAATGGCTGTGTTTAGCTGTGCATATGACTGTAAGGTTTTTATTCTGCACTCTTCCTCTTTTAATGTTAATTTTTGTTCCTTTTGCTCATGAAATGGCAAAAAAAAAACAACAAATGGTGAAAGTTACAACATCTGCACGCTATACATATTATTGATAGCCCTCACAAAACTCAAATAAGATTCAATGGCACTTTAACATAATTTTGCAAGTGCCATACCTGATATTAAATGTGTATATATGATTTTGACTTTGCCCAGGTACAGACGTGAATTGCAATCTCATAAACGATGGGATTGCAAACGGCGAAAAATATTCAAATGGGTCAAGTTCTTTGGGAGAGCATGTAAATGTGTTTTTGCATGTGCAGCATTTATATGTATGGTATTCACAGAGGCAGAGGAATGAGCTGTACCTTGCAAAGCCGGGTTGCCATTTCATTTCAAAAGAGCCCTACTATGCAAATGGTTGACAGACATATTTTTCACCATGTTGGTAAAAGTAGCATGTGAACACAATATCATTCATTATACACGTGGCTAGCATGGACGCAGGAAATAACATAGGACTGAGTGATGCTCTACTGTAGACATATTAAGAGACGCTATTACCTTATTTAATGTAGATGCACCTTTTAAAAGCAGGTAAGTTGTGATAAAATCGAAATTTGTGATTCTCTAATATTTATCAAAGGAAAATGATATGGATATACTGCATGCCTCTTGTTGTGTGTCAAAATGTATTGGGTTTCCGGTTGCTTGTGCTTGCATTGTTAAAGCAGGCAGTGGAGGTGTCTCAGAGGAGCCCTGTCATGGTGGATGCATCACTGGTGAGGACAGAGAGTCTTATGTCAGCCTCTGCACTGAGACTGTGAAGCTCAGAGTGTGGGCAGTGAGGCCACAGCCTTGAACACCAATCTCATGTTTGTGTGCGAGCTCCCGTGGGCTTTCACCGTCAATAAGCATGGGAAGGTTTCTATAGTTTGCACATACCAGTTACTGATTGAAACTGATGGGTTGTTTGAATACGATTGGGATAACTGGTGACATATTTTAAAAATCAAAACTGTGAGAATAACTTAAAGGTGCACTGAGTAGCCTTTGTAGTGA
Source organism: Periophthalmus modestus (assembly GCA_019594935.1). Lineage (NCBI taxonomy): Eukaryota > Metazoa > Chordata > Actinopteri > Gobiiformes > Gobiidae > Periophthalmus > Periophthalmus modestus. The sequence continues at coordinate 26,935,574 of JAIEZT010000441.1, forward strand.
AATGTTTGCTGATCGCTTGTCTCCATGGAGATGGTGTAGTTTTGGATCTGGAACGTTTCACAGTGTGCAATTTAACATCTCCAGTGTTTTCATTGTAGGTGTTTCATTGGCCTGGTGGTGCCATGTGCATGTCTCTCTATATGTACAGATAGATATGGTAAAGCCACACTATGAAACATTTAAGGCAAAGCTTTTGCATCTCCATGTACACAAGCAGGTGGAGTGCCATGTACCTGAAAAATTACCCAATGCGCCTTTAATGTGTATTTTTATTTTTTTTAAGGCACATCTCAAACCTTAAGCACTGCATTTTTCTATTATTGCCCTCATTATAATGCACATAAAATGATGATATTATGAATGTGTGACTTTTTGTCTCTATACAGGTAAAAGGCTGCCATGAACAGTGTCCTCTGTAATACAGAGAAACAGCGGCGTGAGTGTACTATGTTCCTATGCTACAGGCTAGCATCAGTGTTGCTGTCAGTAAATGGGAGCTTGCAGGTAAAAGGGTCATGTGGCAGCAGCAGAAATGTGTGCAGGTCAGAAACGCACTGTGCACATGTACCTCCATTTCTGTTCTATCTGTGGCCGTACTGTATGAAGGATCACAGCGATGGAATGAAAAAAGGTACTGATGAAAATTTCACTAATATAACTTTCTCCCTGTTTTGTAGAAAAACATAGACTTTCCATATTTTCTAATCTATTTTTGAATTAATTCTTGTCAAGTGAATATATAAAAAAGTAAAAATGCAAAATGTTCCTCTCTCCAAACTCCAATAGAAAATAATTATTGTCCTATTGATCTATATACTTCCTATCTTGTATCAAATTAGCATAGCGCATGTGTGATAAATAAACCAATGAGAAGATGAGAAATTAAGTAGGTTGACTTACAATGTGAAGCTTGAGGAAGTCTCCGAGCCCAGAGGAGCTGTCCACTCGCACCAGGACGGCATCTTTGAGGTGGGTGCTGAAGCCGATGGCCAGCCGGTCGGCCCGGGTGCTGGGGCGGTCGTTTGGAGGCCAGGTGTAGGTGATGAGTCCTCCATCACGCCCAAATATGTATGTGGTTCCCGCTGCAGAGAAAGAAGAGCAAAACAGAGGTACATTAAGATCTAGTTCATATTCAAACTGGAATTTTTGATAAGCACTAAATAATGCAATTACATATCTCCCCTAAAGCAGCGCAACAGTATAATGAATGTATACTGTGGAATAAGGAAGAGTTTTGTTGTGGTTTATAGTTTCGGAAAGCACTATGCTTTGTCATTATTCATTCACTTCCTGCACAGGCCACTTGTAAACCTCTCGTTTAACCACAGCTGCCCTGGGGCCAACTGACTGAAGCATGGCTGCACCACAGGCACCATCAATAACTCTCTCACACACTGCATTTGCCCAGGCAATTTGGGAAAAAAAGGCTTGCCCAAGGGCACAACAAGATTACGAACTGTTCTGAGCTGAGATTGAACCATCAACCCTCTGGTTATGGCTCCAAAAATGAATCATGTCAGATCCAAAATTACACAAAGAATCCTTGGTTAGGAAATAAAAATGTGTCTCACTGGGTTTGAGCAACTTAAGAATGCTGCTGAAAATATTTTGTCAATGTAATCCCTCGTTCAATCAGGAGTGGTTCATGATGACTATCTCTAAATATATCATTAAAAAAAAGTCATGTGCAAGCTACAAATCTTTATACACTAAAGGGTACACTGATTGAAAGCTTCACCATCTATAAATATCTTGGGTTTTGGCTTGACGAAAAATTATCCTTTAACAAATCTCAGAATAATGTAACAGTTTAAAATCAAACTTATCATTTTATTACAGAAACAAATATTGTATCCCATTGACTTACAGAAAAGAAATTGCTCAAGCAACCTTTCTTTCTGTACTGGATTACGGCGATATACTTTACATGCAGACTTCAGCCTCCACTTTGAAACCTTTAGATCCACTCTTTCACTCAGCCCTTCGTTTCATAACAGGTGATGCATTTAAAACCATCACTATGAAAAAGTAGGTTGTATGAAATGTATTTATAAGCGACTCCTTGATAGACTGCCTGAATATCTCACTTGCTTGTTGAACTATGATACAGGAATTTTTAATACAAGATCTCATGATTGTATAAGTCTAAAAACTGGCTGCACCAGAACTAAAATAGGAAAAAAAGCTTTGGATACTTTGGATACTTAATAATCTGGTGGCAAACATCGTATAATCACACCTGTTTTTAATGTTTTATATGGACTTATGTTACGTGGTTTGTTTGTTCTTTTATTTGTATTTTTTATGTATTTGAATAGAGCGCACAAGAAAAAGACCGTCTGGGCTCTCCCTGTATAAATAAAGCTAAATAAAATAAATCTCCAGTATTTTACTTCTGCAAATGCCTGTTCCCCTACCTTCCTCTACCTTTAAGTCTCATGACATCATCATTAAGTGACGGTTCTCGCTTTTGAAACTATCAGCAAAACCACATGCCACATCAGATCATCTTCAGAGGACGTGTTGTTTGCTTACAGGTGAAATAAGGACTGTCAACAGTATTAACATAACAAAGACACGTGCATACTCCTCCATTAGACTGGAGAGCTTTATTGTGCTGAGTAACGACTTTGCACAGCACCGCGCCACATATCTCTCCTGAAGCACCCTCACCTTCATTTGCCGTTTTAAGTACACTCACGAGCCTATTCACGAGTCGACGGAAAAAAACCCAGCGCAAATGAGAGAGGCAGATTCCGGTGTCACTTTCCTCATAACGCCTCGCAATTACTCTGTTTTACTGCCTCACCTCCAAAGAGTCTCAGGCAAATTTGCACACACCACATCCGGGGCGCCAAGGTAACCAGCATGCCAAAACGAACCACCTCTCTGTCTCTCAAATCATTAGCGACCTCAAAGGCAGACAGACCACTAGCAGCATTAAAATGGAGTCACCGGTCCAATTATGGCCCAGCGGTCACCTCTAAACCAGCGATCTCCAGTCCATTAGCGAGTTGACTTCACAAGCTCGTGAAAGGGTTTAAATGCAACCTCATAGCAGGACGAGCATGATGGTGCTAATCGAGTGAAAAAAGTAGCTGGTCAAATTGTGTGGAAAATGCTGGTGCTAATGAGAGAAACTAACCAATTAAAATCATGTTTTATAAAACAAAAAAGTTATTCTTTCAACAAATGTGACCTTGCTACAAGTTAGTAAAATTGCGCCTTTGCAACCACCATCTAATAACAAGTTCTTATTTTTCCAATTTTAGTTGCACTGTTGAATTCAATTAAGGATTTTTATTTTGTGCCTCATTCTGCTCTCCAGGCCCTGCTGCATCTGTAGGTGTCATTGGCCACGTCCTCGGCCAATCAGAAAGATTTTTACGGCCAAATTAACACAAAGTAATTTTCCTGATTAAGGGAGTTTCTTTTTCTAACTTCCACCAAACTTTGAAAAAAAAAAAGACTTGGGTAATTATGTGAGGAGGCTAACCAAATCTGAGTTCCATAGAAGTGCATCAGTGAATCCTTCCATAAGACACTTTGAATGTGTTTCAATTGGTTTTAAAATAACCTTTTGTGACAGAAGTTTGGTGCAAATCAAGAGAAAATGAACCTTATGAAAGTGTTGGAAAACTCAGTCCAATTAAAGAAACATTAGGAAACACAACATCCACTGACACCTGCCAACCGTCAACTTTTATTCCCTTATTTTGTCAGACCTGACACCATCACCTCAATCACACAAGCTCCTATTTTTAGCTAATTACACAGTGTTCATTACGATAGCAGTGGGGTTCATTGGGCAAAAGTAGTTGGGGGTTCAAAAAGAGAGAACGGGGGAAAAAAATGAGAAAATTGCGAAGTAAATGCCTGAGAGAAAGCCAAGAAAATGAATGCAGCTGTCAGATTAGCATAAAAACAGCTATCTTCATGAAAAATTAGACAAGGAGGAAGCCAGCGCAGGCCTGTGTGTTTTTGCATTCACATGTGTGTGTGCTAGTGAGAAGGAGAAGCAAAGCACTGTTAATATTCATAGAGCTGGGGAGTTAAAGAGCCTTCGCATGAACAATAGATTATAAATCACACCGGCTGTAATTCCAATATTTTCTTGTAAACCAGTTCACAACGACGTAAAACTATCGATAAATTTTACATGATTATTTATATCTGCCTCCCGTCACTGCGCTGTGACTAAAGCGTGTCATTTTGGAGTTCACTTGTGCTTGCCATTTCGCTCATTTTTGTCGATTCCCAGCACAGTCGTTAGTTAGAAAAAATAGCATCATTAATTAACAATAACATGATTAACACATAACAGAGGAGGCACACAGATCTATGGCAGAAGTTGTTTTCATAAAGCATAGAGCACATTTGTTAGACATAATGAAATAACGCTGTAAGCAGTCTTGTTCTTCTAATGGATAAGGCATTACCGAACAAGATGGCTTCTACGCAGGAAAATGCATTAAATGTAATATATTCGCAGAGCAGGGCATCATTTCTTTTTCATGAAGTCTGCCGGCTAGCGCTAAAAAATGCTCTTGTACAGCTATCGCATATCTGATGTTGCAGGAGATACTTCTAATTCATGTACCCAGAGCTGGACTGGTGTCACTGTCCTCGAGTTCCCCCCCTCCAGTCACAAACGCTTGCACTTTGCTCTGGCGTATTATAATTAAGCTCCTCTAAAGCGTGTCAGTGAACTTGCCTGGGCCTGGAAGCCACCATTTCCTCCTCTCTCTGTTCACCAGATATGACACCCGCTTTATCCCAATGACAGCTTATTTACTTGTGGGCGGACTCAAAAACACTGTAATGCTAAGATCTATTTTGTGCAGTATGTAGAGGCACCCGCGGTTTAATAGCTTTCTTGTCACACACCAAAGGTCAACCAAACTAACTGGTCTGTTGAATGCAAGAAGTGATACACGGCGCAAATATATACAATATGGCTGTCAGCATTATGTCTGTCTGCAGGCTATTATGTCTGGTCTTATCGTTTTGGCTTGGATCACCTGTTTGCAACTTCATAACAGACATTCAGCTTATCCCCAATCTATTTTACCAGTCCCATACCCACATACACACTTTTGACTAGACTTAAATATGAACTGTTATACTAAGAAACACAAGAATCACATGCATTTCACAACATGTATGTAGAGGTTGAAACTAGACCTATATAAAGCCCCATGGAGATGAAATACTTAGTTCTGTGCAGAGGATATTACATGGCCATTGGTTTAACTGTGACTGATCAAATAGCAAATTGCACCACTTATTATTACTGCAGACCTGGAAAAAGCAGTTCTGAGCGTTTGTACAGGAAGTCAACGGGCCTGTTTCAATAATTAAGCTGCTTTAGATCAATTTTTCCATTTACAATTAACTAAATGTAAATGAATTATACATATATATATATGTTATAGTTTATTCAAACACACATCTACAGCTCTTCGAGGATATATACAATAATGACTCAACCGGAACCACGACTGAAAGGGCTTAAGCTGAAATCAAACTCACTTCTGATGCCTACCCTTTTAACTGGTCAGACTGTTAGCAACGTGCATATATACACAAGTACAAAGTGTCTTTATATAGAACTTTAATGCGTTGAAAATCCACAGCAGCAGATAGTGTTAAACTCCTTGGGGGGCTGTTGGGGATTAAGATACAAGAGGAAACATGGCTTATGTACACCTACATGTTTGTGCAGTGAGGCCATGAAATCAGCAGCCACGTGCCTGTGTATCTCTGTTGGTAGCAGTAATTATGTCCCAGCTCCATATTTGTTATTTGTGTTCTCTCCTGGGAAGGTGCAGGCACCGATATGGATCTGCTCTAGTCATTAGATACACTCGTGTCCTGGAAATACTCAACGCCGGTGTCTTTAATTTGATGAAACTTATTCCCACATCACCATTTGACTAAGACGACAACATGTAGAGAGGAGACAGGAGAGAGTACAATCACAAACACAACTGCAGTCTCCCTGTGGTACAAACATCACGACGGCACGAGACACTGCAGGTGAATAGGAAAATATCTTTCGTCTAGAGATATCAATTTGAAACTTTGCCCGTAGTTTACTGATATAAAAATAAGAAAAAATGTATTACAAGGTTTTAATCATGTAATGTTTCCATATATAAAGAAAGGCATTTTATGTGTGAAAACTGTCAACATTGACCATTATTGGGACGTTGAAACATGAAAACAGCCAGATTTCAATTTCTTGCTTCTTTTTGTTAACATATTTAATGCAAAAAATATATATACAGAGGGGATTTTGGATATCTTCTTTAGTGTTTGAGTAAACTTACTGAAAATTTGACTATCAAATTTTTCAAATTTTGTGGAGTTAGAACTTGAATAAGTAAGACTTGGAGTTAAATATAAAAAATCCTTCGGTACATTTTTCTATAAAATCTTGTTAAGTGCAAGACTGGACATTTTGGTGTGGCACTTTAAGGGCTGATCCTTAAGTCCTTTTGAGAAAGCAGACTTTGAAGTTACAATGTCCCATGTAACTCTATGGAAGTAGATGGACTACATGAAATATTCAAACCTGTTTCAGTGCAGAGTGGACAATGTTGTCATTTCCACATGAAAGAAAACAAAGAAAAACAAAACGTGCTTTGACTTTAGTCTCAAATATGTCTTATTTGTGTGATGGTACATTATTTTTCTTGAAGAGCTGCCACGGACACCACCCACTACATATAATACCAAAAGACATTATGTGGAGAAATCTGTTGCCTCTGGCTCTGTGGAGTGGGCAGTCGAAATCGTTTTGGTTTTAATTCACCAGCTGTTCATTTGGTTCAGATGTTTGGTCTGCATGGGCACTCATTGAACACTTCATCCAGCTAAGTGACACAACCAGAATTGGTTTTGGTTGAAAATAGGAAAAAATGTACTAATAATATAACTATGTACATTTTCTTGTCTTTTTATCTTTGGTTTTTCAAAATCCAATCAGGGGACCCCTCATTAGAATGTGGCAGGCAAAGTAAAAAAGTAAAAAGATAGTACGCATTTAACATATTTGTTCCATTTGTAGCTGCATTTCCACCAATCCATATTTCCCCAGAGTGCAGAGCCAAAAAGACGTTAAGCTCCTGAACAGGAAGAGGAGGGGGACCTGTCAGATCTACACAATGAGCCCCTCCAGCCCAGGCCTACCTCTGTCTGAGCATAATGAATTAAACTGTCCAGCGCTGGGATACACTGAAGGCTAGCAGCTCTGCACGGTGTCAGTTAGCTTCACACAAGATAAACATTGGCAGATCAAACAGTGGGCTTTCATTAAAAATGTAGCACCCTCCCAGGGGATGGTCTGGACGAGGAGCTGTCTAAGGGAGGAGACAAAAATAGCCAAAATGGTCAGCTGTATTTGAGAGGGACGTCCTGGTATTGTCACAGTCGCAGTGGGAAAAAATAGCAAAAGTACTGCTACTTCAGACTTGTATTGATCAAGTAGAAAGGTCTTTGTACCTGGAATATGATGAACACTATTTTTTTTCTTCTACAAACTTTACTTCAGTCATTAAGGCAACTACCACTATACCAAATATTGTGTTCGAACTACTAGTACTACAACAGTGTACTTCTGCGACATCCAAGGTTACTAATATCTGACCCCCTTATTAATCAAGAGTAAAAATATATGACTCAATAAATATATAACCATAATACTAATACTTAGAAAAAAAAAAGTCCTTCTATGGCACTGTGGCAACTACTACCACCACTACTACTGTTTAGTGGTGGAAGAAGTACTCAATTTGTCACTTAAGTAAAAGTACAGAGGCCGGAGCAGAAAAATACTCATACAGTACCTGTTTAAAAATGTACTTAAACTGTAAAAAGAACTTTTGAGGTCTTATAAGGCTTCAAATGTAGTGCTTTGGAAAAATATGAATTTGAATTTTGTTCAAAAGAAACAAGTAAATGGATCGGGGTTTTTTTCTTAGCTGTTTTTATTAGTTTATTTTTGATGTGTTAAAAATAAACCTCTCAGACTTTCAAACGATCTAAAAAAAAAATACTTTACTTACTTCTCAGTCCTGTTCAAAATGTAGTGGAGTAAAGTACGGATACCGTCTCTGAAATGTAGTGAAGCGAGTAAACCGTATCTACAATATAAGTAAAGTACAAATACCTTCATTTTGTACCTAAGTGCAGTGCAGTACAAACGCTAACTTTTTAAATTACCAAATAGATGCTTTTGAAGTCCTGCTTTAGGCTGATAAGATAAGAGCCCTGTGCATACATATTTACAGAAGAGCCCTGCACCATAAGCTGTGAATGTAACATAAACAGCTCAGTGTCAGGATGCGAGGCGGATAGGTGTAATAAGATAGACAGAGGGCTGGCGCAGAGCCCGAGCACACAAGGTGCTGCTGGTTACTCTCTGTTGCCCGCTAGAGCACACAGCTCCGCTCCGAATAGGCCCTTAGACTGTCTTTCCTTTGACCTCCTCAACACTAGCCTCATATTACCACCTCTGCCGAGAAGCGGGCCGGCAATCCAATCATAATTACATAGTTGTGATGGAAATATGAAAAGGAAAGATGACATTATAGATCTGCTTTGTGTCAGCACCTCGCACTTGTGTTACTCTCGACCTGCCGCCAAGGATTCCCGTAAATGAGCGGTGTGCAAAAATAGATCAGCCGCGACGTGCCGTATTGTATCGCATTTTGGAGATGGATTTCTGATCATTTCCGTGAATCTGTTGGAGGAAATACACAGCCTCCCAAAGGTCTTTTTGACTATAAATAAACAAAACACTTTTACCTGATCGATGTTTTACACTCGTATTGCCTTCCCATTCAGTCTAAGGCAAACTTTCATTCTAAGATAAGGCTCAAATTGACTGGCTGTTATCATTACCCTGAAAAGCTCGGGTAGCTTCTGTTTTTCAGCAAGTATATCCTGTCTGAGCCGTTTTGGATGTGGTAAAGCATTTTTAGGGAACAAAGACGTTACGATAGGCCTGTCACGATAACACATTTTGAAGTATGATATGTATCGCTACAGAGATTTACTGCGATAAATGAAAATACTGAAAGTAGTTTATGCCACTAATACAATAACAATAATGCAAGATGCCAGTAAACCACTTTTAAATAAGCAAGTGTCATTAAAAGGCCTGAGCTGCAACAAATAGCTGTTAAGTCTACAAACCAGGCTATGTTTTGGTATGTCTTGGTATATCCTGGTTTGTCCTGGTATGTCCTGGTATGTCCTGGTATGTCTTATCAGTCTTGCCGCTACTGTATACGACTATGTTTGTCTGTCTTACATTAAATAAATAAAACAATGATCCCAAAATATATTGTTCCTGCTTGTCTGTCTGATCCCTCTGTCGCCCAGGTATGATCCATAGTAAAAGAACAATTCATATCTGGACAAAAAGTTGGATGTGCTGCTCATCCAAGCCACTTCTTCACTCCTACAACTTTTGACTGGTATAGAATGAATTGCAATGACTTTTGCCTCTAAACAGAACAAAAAAAAACAGCTTCTCATCCATTTATCAACATAATTTCCATAGCCTAAAGAGATGCAATAGCTGAAGTTGGCGTGTGCTTTTAAAATGGCAAATTTCAATGAATGATACTTGTGTCTATTCCGGTGTTTGCTTCCTCTTGGGACTTCGACAATTAAGAGCAACTTAATGATCTCTATCACATTACCATTTTAGATCCTGCTAAAAATCATTAGCTCAATTTATGTAGACACTCGTACCCAATTAAACACAGTTATTGGTATCTGGTAAGAGAGCCATTTCAAATCAATGCAGCAGAAGATTCAGTTCCACCGGGGATCAGAGTCAGGCCGATCAATGTGCCCACTTGATATACAGTACTGTACACTATAGCACTTTGGGGTGGTCTAGTTGCGTAAAGTTAATATTACTGGTGTTATGAAGAATCTGGTTCTTGGATAATTGAAGTCTTTTCGGCTGCATGTTCAAACTTGGCAGCAATTACAAAGATGTGAGTTATAGAGACAGTTTGATAGTAGGACAACGTTCCCACAGCCGCAGAGCATAATTAAACGCTACATTGCTCGTACCGCTGTGATCCAAAATAATGATGCCAATACTCTGATATCCATCTATGGGCCCGTGTCTGATCCACTCTAATAATAATGACACCCTTCTCCAGGCGTCTTTGCGAGTCAAAGTTTTAACAAATATTATCCAAACCTCCTGTGACATAAACCAGCGATACAGGCTTAAGGAACAAAGCCCAATTTGATTACATAATGCCAGGGGATTACATGGACTGTAGTGCAGGCAGATCTACTGGTACCTAGTGTTCTTTTAAGCGCTGCTTCATATCCTGCTTGTTACCACCGTGTAAAGCAGGGCACTCATTTTGTTCAACTATCTGTGACAATTGTTTATCCAAGATCACAGAACAAAATTGATAAGCTCGTTTGGAAGAAAAAATATGGTAAATGGTCACATTTTTATGTAGCGCTTTTCCCCCTTCAAGGCACTCAAAGCGCTTTACATCAAGGAACCACTCACCCGCTCACACACCACAGACACTGGGAGACACGGTGGGTTAAGTATTTTACCAAAGGACACAATCGCACCGCCAAACTGTGGGTCCGTGGATCTGACCACTGACCGATGTTTATGTAAAGAGCAGGATTTGAACCCGCAACCTTCAGATCAGTGGACACACACTCTGCCCAACTGAGCCACTGTGAAAACCATTGACGCCCCTGCCAAGGCACTGGTTTTATTGTGCAACAAGTTTGGGACTGAATAATTTTTCAGTTGCGCAACAGAAGTTAGCCCATACCTCAAACTAAAGTATTTCATGTAGTATTCTAGATTAGGTGAGGGATATATTGAACTGTTCTGAAGATATGCGCAATTAGAATATCAAGTATAGAGTCTAGAATTTTTTCAAAATTTCCACAACAAGAGCTGGTATAATAAAATGAATAGAAGCATATGGTGTAATCTCTCAAACAAGGTGCTATCAATACAGTGACATTTCTGCACTTTTATGGTTCATTTTATGGTCCATTTGCATTTTGCGCTTGTCAAAATATCATCTGGATATTGTTATCAAGGTAATGGAAAAAAAAAATAAATAAATAGTGCCAGCAGTGCCTACCCCTAATACACCCAATTTTTTTTTTTTTTTTTTTTTTACTTTTGCCAAATACATGACCAAAGTTCAGTTTGACTATGTTTAAATATGTTTTCCTTTGCCATTGCAGGCGGCACTTTTTCTATTTCAGAGTCACAGTTGGTGTTTCTACGAAATAAAACATCTATTTTCTTTTCTGTGGCATGTTTCTGCAGAAAAGCTCTGTAGTATACCTTCACTGCATGCGCCTTTGTGTTGCCGTGGGGACAAAAAACCTTCATGCTGTGAACTGTACTGCCCCCATATGGGAGGAGGGACATTATCGCTCTCCTGGGACCATGCCTGTCCCCATCACCTTCCCTGTCCAAGTCAAAAACATAAACTGCGCATTACCGACTATATACGGTATGCACGTATATGTTTGAGTCATTTTGAGAACTTTTGTGAATATGTAGGCCAATTTGACTTTGATGTAATTCCCTCAAGCTATTTTCATTTCAGTATATCCACATGTGGCTGCTCTATTAAAAGCCTTTGGTGGTGGATGGGAGGCGCAGTCCACTTTAGCCAGCCTGTTGTACTGTTGGGAGGAAACGTCTATACTCTATAAGTGTATAGCTCTGACCTAATATTACACATCTATACCTTTTTAAGTGGTCTTTTGGCACCACTGCAGCTTATGAAGTCTTTAGTAGCATGCTTATGGCCATTCAGTTGTCTCTAGATTCAGAACAAGGTCAAAACACGTCCTATTTCCTATCTGTATCATATTAATTGTATGGTAAAGTTGGTTTTCAGTGTTTTATGCTTAGAGCGATTCACTTCAGGGGTCCTTTAAGAGCCCATATTACACTATTTTCTGATCTATGTTATAATGTTGTTTCCTCATCAAAAACAGACCTGGAGTTGTGTTTTGTTACATTCACATGTTTAGCACACACACATTTTGCATATTTAAGTTGAGTTCTTCTCTCAGATGGAAAACACACCTTGTGATGTCATGTGGTAATACAGGAAGTGCTCCACTATGTTTTTAAACTCCATACACCTTCACTAGAATCATTTGGATAATTTTAGACCTGGAATCGCCAATTTCTACTGAATAAAAGGTAAAAAGTAGCTGTTAACTTGAAAACTACCGCTTCATGACATCACAAGGTGGAACAGGGCATTTTGAGCTTTGGAGATATAGACAGAAGTTTACTCAAACATGTGTGAATGAAACAAAACCAACTCCAGGTATGTTTTTGATGAAGTAACAACATTATAACATGTCTTAAAGCTTAAAAAATCTATTTTACATAATATAGAATCTTTAATTTTTCAAGGGCTGAAATTATATGAGAAAATGAAATGTAGTTTATTTTAGTATATCGTTAGTCACCCATAGCGTTCAGCTCCAATCAAATAAAACTCGTCGAGGTTAGCGGTGACGGGGGTTTGGAGCCAAGTTACCTATTTGGAATTCCGACGGCGAGTATTATAGCAACCAAAGAGCCAATCTGGAGCGAAGTTGTTGAAGGTAATGCCCCTTCCCGCCTGCACCGCTGGTATCGCACACAGATGCTTAGCAATCAATCAAACCTGTTGTTAACACTAAAGGGAGCGACCTCGGGAAAAGAAGGCACCTGATTTGTCTGTTATTAATGTTCATATCTTGATTTACAGACACATCATAGAAATATCTAGGATAGGATCATGTAGAGCGGGTTAATACGAACATTTTAAGAGCAAAATGACAAGGTTCACTGCAGCAGTTACAGAAAGAGAGGCAACAATTTTCCAGTAAAGTGAATTGGAGCCAGAGTCGATGGAGCCGGAAGCGTGCCCATGAGCACTTCCTATTTGGAACGTGGCAGCTAGCAGCTAAGCTATGTCCATTTTGGTTGTAACAGAGTAAATGTCAAGCACTACCTGCGCTAGATAATCAGGCCGGAGTTTCAACGTCCTTGGATGTCCTTTGGCTTCATGCTCTTTGAAGTCATACATAGAGCTTCTGTTTGAGTGGCTGGCGTAAACCCATTTGTAGAGCTTTCACGGTGTCAATGTAAGACATGTTTTATTTGGAAACTCCGTCAATAGTGCACACGAATGTCAGTCCCATACAGACTCCATTGCATCATCCATCATGTCATTAGCCAGTCAGCCAATCTGTGATTATTACTCATATTCTCACACGTCAAAACAAACACCTCTCTCTAGGTAGTATTTTTAGCTACATAACATAACCAAATTGCTGGATGTGAGAGGCGAAATAATTGCTGTGCTCTTTTGACTGGCAGCGCGGCGACAGAGGAGAGGTGGACTTATACAGTGCAGAGCATTTACAGCAGGGTCTGAAATATGAGGCATTGTTCCGCTGCTTGTTTGGAGTCTGCAGTTACAACATGGCGTCGCTGCTCCAGCTCGGTCTCCCCTGGGTGTAAATGAAGGGGATTCAGCAGGCCAATGAAACTGTGCTGTGAAGAATACGGGATACAGCGACATCCTTGTGCCTGCTGCTAACAATCGTATTTATTTACAGTACAACCAGGAGTTTTGGAGAGATATGAAATAGTTGGCAACCAAAATGAGTTTGGGGCATAAAGAATTGACTTTGTACTTTCCAGGAAGCTGGGTAATGGGCAAATGACAAAATGTGTAATCAATGGGTCCAAATTAAGGCGAAAATCAAGAATTGTTGAACAAGATTCATAACAATTTTATGATCTCTTCCAAAATTATTGAAATGGATTTTTGATTAGAAGTGTTTTGTGCCTCAATGAAATTTTAACCCAGAACCCACAAAGGTTTACTGACAAAAAAAAAAAAAAGAAAAGCTATTGTGCTATTGTGGGATTAAAACTGTAACTTTTTTGGTGTTTTGCTTGTTTCAATCGAGAGAATATTTTATTTTTGCCTGGGATGTTCCACAGCTATTAATCCGGCATTTATTTAAATACAGGTGTTGCTACTGCTGAAAATCTGCTGAATCTTTTTTGTATTTATATATATATATATATATATATATATATATATATATATGTATGCTAAGAATGAGCGAGACATCGACTCACTGATCCACACCACTAGGATCTACAGCACAGACATTGGAATGTCATTCGGGCTAGAGAAGTGTAGCCGGATGGTGACAAAGAGAGGGAAGGTAGTCCACACAGAAGGGGTCTCACTCCCAGAAGGGACAATAGCAGACATTGAGGACAGTTACAAGTACCTTGGTATCCCACAAGCAAATGGCAACCTTGAAGAGGAAACAAGGAAAGCAGCCACGGCCAAATACCTCAGACGAGTAAGGCAAGTCCTAAGGAGTCAGCTCAATGGCAAGAATAAGACCCAGGCAATAAACAGCTACGCCCTGCCAGTAATCAGATACCCAGCAGGAATCATAAGCTGGCCAAAGGAGGAGATACAGACCACAGATGTTAAGACACGAAAGCTCCTGACCATGCATGGCGGGTTCCACCCCAAATCCAGCACCCTGAGATTGTACGCGAGCCGTAAGGAAGGAGGCCGAGGACTAGTGAGTGTGAGAGCCACAGTCCAGGATGAAACATCCAAGATCCACAAGTACATCCAGGACAAGGCCCCAACAGATGACGTGCTCAGCGAATGTCTCAGACAGTGGAGTGCAGAGGAAGAGGAGCTGGAGGAACCATCATGGAAGGACAAGCCCCTGCATGGATGTACCACCGGAACATAACTGAAGTGGCTGATATCAAGAAATCCTATCAATGGCTTGAGAAAGCTGGACTGAAGGACAGCACAGAGGCACTCATCCTGGCTGCACAGGAGCAGGCCTTGAGCACAAGAGCAATAGAGGCCCAGATCTACCACACCAGACAAGACCCACGGTGTAGGCTGTGCAAAGAGGCCCCTGAGACAATCCAGCACATAACTGCAGGGTGTAAGATGCTGGCAGGGAAAGCATACATGGAGCGGCATAACCAAGTGGCGGGCATAGTGTACAGAAACATCTGTGCAGAGTACGGACTGGAAACCCCAAGGTCAAGGTGGGAAATACCTCCAAAGGTAGTGGAGAATGATCGAGCCAAGATCCTGTGGGACTTCCAGATACAGACTGACAGAATGGTGATGGCGAACCAACCGGACATAGTGGTGGTGGATAAACAACAGAGCAAAGCCGTTGTGGTGGACATTGCAGTACCAAGCGATGGGAACATCAGGAAAAAAGGAGCATGAGAAACTAGAGAAATACCAGGGGCTCAAAGAAGAGCTGGAGAAGGCCTGGAAGGTGAAGGCCTCAGTGGTGCCCGTGGTCATCGGAGCACTAGGGGCAGTGACCCCCAAACTGGAGAGAGTGGCTACAGCAGATCCCAGGAAAAACATCAGACATCTCAGTCCAGAAAAGTGCAGTACTAGGAACAGCAAAAATACTGCGCAGAACCCTCAAGCTCCCAGGCCTCTGGTAGAGGTCCCGAGCGTGGAAAAAGAGGGGATAAAGACCACCCGTGGAGGGTGAGGAGGAGATTTTTTTTTTTTATATATATATATATAAATTGTCAAGATGGCCTCACTTGCTTGTCTCCATGGAGATAGGTGAACCCTCCACCTTTAACGGAAAAGACAAAAAAAAAACGTACGGCTTCACGTAAACACCAGTTATCTCAAAACTAAATGAATTAGAGTCCAGATCTGGGCAGTGTAATTCTTAGAAGTGAGTTTCCTTTATGTGTTTGTGTTTCTTTGTGGACTAAAAGAGCTCTCTTAAAAGCTGTCTGAGACTAGTGCACCTTACTGTATACCTGGTCTTTGTTCCAGTGCAGCCAGCTCCTTCCAACAATTTGAGACTAGCTCAGAGCCTTTTCTCCGACTGCAGCTGTGTGTGAGGAGCTCATTGGGGAGACTAAAAAGACTATGGATTGTTGACTTGTCTTAATCCTCTCTCGGCACAAACAGCCTTAAAAATAGGATGTGCATTTGAAGAAACCAGCCGCTGTGAGTAAAGCTTTATCCACAGGTTGAGACTAGAACAATCCTGTACAACCGTGCAGGGAAATGGGCTTAAATTACATGTCAGGGAGCACGGCTTTCCAAAACACAATGCCAACGGAATGTCAAAATCTTGGAAAACTCTATGTAAAAGGCTTTCATACAAAACTACTGTATATTTTTGAAACGGTGGTTTGTTTTATTGCTTTGTCTAGAATGTCCCACAGTACGGCCTTCAGTTATTTATATTACATTCAATTATGGGAGTTTTAATTTCTCAAAAATAAACTTGAAAAGACATGCATTCTTACTGTTGCTTGCCTCTCCAAAGATCTGACCTGAAACTTGTCCTGGTGTCATCACCTGCTTGTCTCCATGGAGATAAAATGAATGACATACTGTGAATAGGGTTGGGCAATTAATTAACAATTAATTAATCATTTGTGTTTTTAATAATTGAGATTTAGAAAAAAATTTAAATTGTGAAATTGAGGATAATTACAAAACAAGTTTACTCTTGACTCTTCAAAGCAGGGTTATTGCAATTAAACAATTAGCATGGTAAAAAATTAGATTACATTACGAATCTATACAAATGTAATCGAAGGCAGTTTACAGTTTCTTCAGTAATACGATATGAAGCTGCCCCTGCTCTGACTTCCATTCAAGTTGATTAAAATTGTATTTGTCCAGGGTGTGCAAAAAACAAACAAAAAAAAAAAAATAACATGATTTGATTGCAATAACCTCTCCAGAAAGTTGCACATTGAACCTTTAAGGATCACATTATTTTCTTACATTATAAATGAAACAACAGCCTGAGGCAGCTGCCTCGGTGCCTCTGAGGGGTGAGTCACCTATGCAACATACATACACAAACAACACATCTCAGCTGTCTGTCATTTTACATACAGACTAGGGCTTTATATTTTATTGTGTTTAGTTACGCCTTTATGAATTTGTAAATTCGGTTCATTAACATTTACTGTGCCTCATCATTTTCATAACTGGCAGTTCTCCTGTGGTTGCCGTAGCATGCATCTCCTCATTTATTACATTTTGGACAGCCTTGAGATTTACGAGCATGAGGGAGAACCAGCAGTTTTGCTAACCGGTCAATAATACTGCGATTCCATCATCAAACTAACCCATGCTCTGAAATATTGCATAGTCCACACTCTGACACATTGTGCTTTGCTTCTTTCAGTGTTTTTTTTTTTTTTTTTTTTTTAGTGATAAATCCTTCTTTCGGTCTCTATCAGCCGGCAGCTGCTGAGCTATTCTGTTTGCAGTCAGCAGAAAGCAGAGTGGACAGAGGTGCTAAATCAAGCTCGGTTGCACATTGGCTGCATACTCCGTGTTGGCTTAATAAGTCCAGGCATATTGGCACATATACAGCGCGGTCAATACTAACTTTTACACTTGGTTGGCCACAGACTTCATCTTGGCTTCGCTCTGATGGGGTACTCACTTTTATCTTCTGTTTGCCACTGAGATCTAATAACTCCTACGGTTACAACAGCAGCACTGTTTCAACACCGGGCCAGGAGGAGAGGCTGCTCAGTGTTTGATAATAGTACCAGTGGGGGGAAAATGTGAGCCTGCCTGGATATTAAATTATTTTTAGGTTGTTTATTTTTTGATTGGCCCAATAGCAGTAGTAAAAATAAATAGTATTTCCAATCGTTATCAAGAAAACTATGTCAAATGTAGCCTAATCAGCAGAAGAGGGTAACAGATAAAAACACTGAGATAAACATTTTCTTGACAAATAATGTGTAGCTATACAATACATATCAACATTGGAAAGAAGTGTTTATTTGAATGCGTTAAGCCATTTTAATTGAGGGCCACATCTCAAAATGAATTCGAAGAGGAGGGCCACAAACCGGTGATCAATACAGTGCAGTGCTTTAAACGCAGCTTTGTCAGAGCTGCTGTTTATTAATAAGGCTTGAAACACATTCATTTTAGTTCTGTATCACACTGCAATGTGATGTTTGAGGACATAGTGGTAGAAAAAGTTTAATTTGCTGTTAAAAGAACTGCTAATGATCAATTGGGCCGGTTCAGCAGGAGGCCATTTTTATATTATGCTTTTCCATCTTCTATGCACTGAAAGCACTTTACATCAAAGAACCACTCATCCATTCACACACCGGTGTACACAGACACTGGGGACAAGGTGGGTTAAGTTTCCTGCCCAAGGACACAACGGCAGTATTCATTTGTGGGAGCTGGAATCGCACTGCCAACCTGTGGGTCAGTGGTTCTGACTGCTCTTTAGAACTGTCAACCTTCGGATCAGTGGACAAACACTCTCACCAACTGAGCTACTGTAGGTACCCTAGGTTACCCACAGTTGAAAAAAAGAAAAGTAAAACACTGCACAAAACAGTTGTGAAGAATGATAGTAGAAAAAAAAAAATAATAATTTTTATTTTTTTTTTTTCTTCTGACAAATAACATGTAGCCACTGTATTACAAAGGAGTATTTGTTTTAATGTATGTTGTAACCTGCAGTGAGTGGAAAGCCAAGTGGTGTTATGTACCTATACCAACCACTAAAAAAAGACAAGAAACACATTTTACAAGTTCACCATTTGTTTTGATAATATTTCCCTATTTGTAAAATCCTTGTTACAGAACACAAAGGTGATGTGCTGCGAAACGCTAACAACGGACATAATTCCTCATTAAAACAACATTTTCAACAAAGCATTAATATTGATGAAACAGTGTTGTGTAGAGCGCAGGTTTGATCCGGGAGAACTGGGTTGTTAACAAGACAAAATACTTTCATAAATGCTACTAATGAAGGCGCTATTTAAAGTCACTGCCCCTTTTCTTCAGGCTACACTGGGCACATTTTCTAATTAGCCTATTTCCAAGTATTGTTTTAACAGTATCCACTGACCTATGAGCCTTAAGCTGCTGCTAATAAAGACAATCCGCAAGAAGTCTTATGCATAGGGCGGCTAACGCTGTCCAACCTGCCTTCATAAGCTGCAGTGGATTAAGCCTCTTTCCTCCTCCTCCCCCTCCCCCGTCCAATGCTCCTGCTAATTTGATGTAATTAAATTAAGTGGGGAGTCAAAGTAGGGCATTGCAGCTTGGACCCTTCATTGGTCATCCCCATTACAAGGAATAAGACACATGCTTCAAAATCTAGCTACATGGGGAAATGGGGTTTGGAGAGAAAGACAGAAGCACTTTAGTCAGACCTCAATACAAGCATATGGTACGGAATAAACACAAAAATTAGTAATGAAGAACAGAACTAAGTTTGTGTTTGCTGGTTCTTAAACCATTAAAAGTGCTGTAAAGGATTCTGAATGATGAAAATTAGTTATCACTGCCAACTCCACCCACTTAGCCCACACTTAGTCTCTCGCTCTTGAACCTAGTTGCAGCAGATGTTGTTTCTTCATGGTTCTCTGTCAACCAAGCTTGGACAAAAAAGTGTCCATGGCATTGGTTTCACACACGTACGCATGCACTGGTGAACTTTGTGCCATCAACTTGTCTCCTTAGATGTCATTGCTTTGTTTTTTTCTTCCTCAAAGACACATTGATCTGACTACAACTTGGAGAAACAAACCATCCATGATTTTGTTTTTACCAGTAGATGTGAAACCTGTTACCCCTGAAGTGGCCTTTGTTCAGGCTCACACGGTCTTCTTCTGTTAGACCAAAGCTGGCACACTGTCGGACTGCTGCAACATAGACAGCATCTAGTGGTGATATATGAGAATGCAACATGATCAGGTCAGTCACTCTAATTACAGATTGACGCTTTAACTGATCCAGAAGAAATACAAATTATGGAGCAACACCTCTTCACAGTGGAAATAGATCACACAACGTTTGGTTTCGGTGACTTCACCCTCAACACAATTAAAACGGTATATAATGTCTAATTTTAAAAGCATGATTAACAAGCCACAGTTATTTTTGCTTCCCCGCTTCATCCTGCCAAAATTTAAGTGCTGCTATCTGCTCATAAGAAGATAGTGAGAAGTGTAGTTAGCAAAAGGCTTGGCACATATTAATAGATACAGTCATTAATTTGTCCTTAGTAGATGAAATAAGTCACTTGTTGGCTTTAGTTGGAATTTCACTTTTCTTTAAAAAAAAATGTAAGTTGCTCAAAAATTTCCAAAACCCCTAAAAGCCCAGTTACTTTTTATTTCTTTAGCTCTACACAGGCATTGATGTTAGACATTGGTCTGGCATACCACGGTCATCTTTGATACCAATTTGATACTATACTATTACTATACTATACTATTTTCATATGAATTAGCCTAACCAGAAGTTGAACCCATGCAGCAAACTATGTCAAAATGTTCATATATGTTGTGGTCATATTAAACATTCAGGTCTAAACTTGAACAATTTGCCATTTGACAAAATGTAGAAATCTGAGCTTCTTGCAGGCTCTGCTGCAGTCCTCACTATATTTCCTGCCCAAACGCCTCTGAACAGATAACAGTGCAGTGCGTGGTGACGGGCCCTGGGGCCTTGCTCGTGCCCTCTCTCTGGCTCTTTGTGGCAGAGGACCATCCATTCACGGTCGAGGTGAAGTTTGGCCCCCCAAGCTCCAACATTATGCCATGAATGCTCAGCCGACCAGTGTCACTCACACCCCTCTGTCTCTCTGCCTCTGGCCCCTAAGCTCTGGCTGATGCATGAGGCTGCTGCAGCAGCACACAGACCCAGTGTGACAATATATAAAGCTATACACTAAACCAGATGTATAAGGCCCCTGTGCAAGAATAAATCAGAATCACTGTTGTTATCAGTAAAGCTACATTTGATTTGAACATGTTAACCTTGTATCTAGGTCTAGTTTATGAAATTTAAGATCAAAATCTTACATACAGTTCATGTAAGGTATGGGACTAAAATAAATGGTTTAGTGTTGCATCTATAAATTTTGATCGTGTGAAAACATAATCTTGTAAAAGTCTGATCTTGTCTCCCATCTGAGAAAACCTGGCAACACAGATAAAATAGTTGCTTTTCAACAGTATTAGTTCAGATGTTGCTCTGCTCCCAATTACAGTGGCAGCAGCACTACAAATTTGGCAATAGGAAGATCAACAACCTTTTTCTTGTTTTTCTTCAAGGGCTCACCACAGCGTTCCCCCTGAGCCTTCAGATACATGAGCCCTGTGCCACAGAATTGGCCCAGTGTCCTGATGGGGCAATAGACCAAACGGGCCTTTTGTTAGCCTGACCAGCTGCATACGGGCCGCCCCTGCCAGCAGCCCTCGCTCCCATAGAGGTGGCTCACACTATCGACAGCTCCTAATTTACTCTCTCATCACCACTTCAGCCTCATTTGCTCCTCCGAAACAATGCTCTCTTTCTTCAGAGCTGCCATTTTGTTTGCCAGCAATGTGTCTGATGAGCTCCCTCTACATCCAGTTTTAAAGGTGCTCTACCTGATTTTTACTGTCAAAAAAATGTGAAAAAGAGAACTAGTTCATTTTAATTTTAAGTGCTATGTGGTCCAAAGTTATTACTTGCTTTCCAAATGCATTCCTAGCATCATAATTATTCACAGCAATGAGTTTATAAGCACTTTTCACAACTTTCAGAGCTGACTTTTGCCTTCATGATAAACGTGCATGCTAATGATGCATTTCCTGTTCTTGGACAATAAAACACACACACGGCAGTCTCATTTTGACCCTAGCAGCAGCTTTTACAATACATC
The DNA here is from genome assembly GCA_019594935.1 of Periophthalmus modestus. Lineage (NCBI taxonomy): Eukaryota > Metazoa > Chordata > Actinopteri > Gobiiformes > Gobiidae > Periophthalmus > Periophthalmus modestus. Next base: position 26,957,381 of record JAIEZT010000441.1, read on the forward strand.
CTGGGCAAGACAAAGTTTGTTCAAATATTTAGACAAAATTAATCTTTTTTTATCCCATCCAACTCCCAGTCTTTAGTTATACTCCGGGCTGGACAACCTCACAGGCAGTTGTCTCGTGTATTAAGACACCAGCAGATGTGGTGTATAGACTGCAGTTCTAATTACGCATAGAGACGAGTGTGGGGATAATTACACAGTGGAAGTGATGCAGAAAACCCAGACGAGGACCAAAACTCCAGAGTGATCAGAGACTGGATCTGAGTGTGCTGTGGTGCTCCATATGCACCGCAGTCTGCAGCAGAGCAAACAGTCTTTTACAATTACACTACATGGGATTATACACCAGTGGCCTATTGCTAAGAAGGTTTAGTTTGAGTTTGTGGTTGAAGATCTTTGCTCACTTTTTGTGTTGAATTACTGTGTTTATCGTCATGGTAACAGACGGATGTTGAATAAGGTAAGGTCTGGTTTAGACTCAGAGAAACATTGACCACTGAGAGCTGAGAAATAAGAATGAGTCAGGCTTAGATGTTGCTGTAAGACTAGCCCCTAACCTTAGCCCCTTATTAAGTACAAACTATGTGTTAATTATGAATTAAGCTTCATTAAGGCTAATCCAGGTAGCTATTATAAAATGGCACCAATACATTTAGAAGATAGACATAACAATACTCACATTGGTACTACTGATGCTGGATGTTGTCCCTACATGACCCCAGTTCATTTCCTTCCCTTTTCTTTGTGTCCTTTACCCAGGAGAAAATGAGCCTCTGTATTGTCCATAATTGAATTTGTGCTATAGGCCTCATATGAAACTGCCCTCACAAAGAGCCAGGCCTGTATTTGTTTAGCTTGAGATCTCCGGGGATTGTAGACTCTAACAGGAATCTGGAGATCAGGACAAGTGACCATTAGCTGGATTTGCAGTGTGGTCCCTGGATCTGTAGCATCAAGTAAGGACCTTTAGCAACGACACATACTGTAATTTCTATGCAGCAAAAAAAAAAAAAAAAAAAGTAGAAGGCCATTTTACAGCCATGTACAGTTGTGACAATGGAACCTGCTGTATTTTAAACCCTGCACCTCAATACAATGTCAAACATGAACCAAACCTTTCCAGCCGGGACCCCCAAAATAACCATGCAACTGGCCTGGGACCCCCATTACTAATCATTTCAGTAAGGAAAACATTAATATTCAAACATCAGACTGTTTTCTTTGGGAAGTTTATTACGTTATTTGACCAAAACTCACTAAAATATACTGTTATGTAATAAAATGAGAGCGTCATCTCGGGACGACCAGCTCAGTGCCTCATGGTCCGCACTTTGGGAAACACTGATCTATAGCTGTGTGATAAAGTAATTTCTCCACTTATCACTGATGAAGACCCTCATGATCAGGGGTTAGCGTGCAGATTAGCAGATTAGTGTCCTATGGTAGAAGAGACTATTTGACATCTTTATTTTCACAGATTATACACAGATTATTACAAGGGGCCTACCTTGTGTTTTAGTGTTTTACATATGTTTTTTTTTCCTATGCATAGAAACAGTTAGACATGTTTTTCAGGGAGGACCACAGCCTCCTTTTCCTCACATACACCATCTGCCAACAAATAAAGAATAAAAAAATGCATTGCGTGGGCATGCATTGTATTTCTACAGCATGCTGCAAATATATGCTAATATTAGCTTGCTGTTAGGTGTTAGGCGGGCGTATTTTTTTTATCAGTCCTTGCCAGCAGGCCCCAGGCTGGAGGAGCAATGAGGAAAGTGAAATCCCACACAATCCTATTAGACTGGATTAGGAGGCCGCTTCCTTTCTTTTGCCACTCTGCTGCAGGTGAGCAATTGTAAATTACAACCTAAAAAAAGGTAGCGGTGATAAGGCCAGGTGCTTAAAAGATCTCCTATTGTTACACAGGGCAGCCAATCACTCATTTGACATTATTTCGTTATCAAAGTTGTCATTAGCTTATATGAAATTGGTTGAGAGCTAACAATAATTATAATGCTGTCAGTCAAACCAGCCCATGCTAAGTAAGATAGATTTTCTTTTCCTCTCTCCCAAAACAGGAATGAAATTTAAGCCGAGGCTCGTTATTGATTTGCTGATCAATGACAATCATACATTTTCTTGTGTGTGCGGGCGGCCACAGAATCCTATCCCCCCTGTCTCCCCTGTGGATGCAGTTATATCGGGCCGTACACGCACAAAGATTTTAGCCTCTATTCTCTTTTTTTTTTTTTTTTTCCTTCCTCCGTTGACCTTTTGCAAGAACCAATTAGTCCATAGCTGTGGGAGTCATCACTGTTCGGACGACAGCTTCACAAAAGAACTATATTTTTACTTCCAATCCCAGCCTGATAGTGTTTAGAATGAGGTTGATAATATTTTACTAAATGAGTAAATCGTGTCCATGCATTTACATTTAGCGTAAATGTAACTTGCAACCTTTTTTTTCCCCTACTACTACTACTGCTATTACTACTACTACTACTACTACTACTACTACTACTACTACTAGTACTACTACCACTACTACATTAAAAACAGGAGCAGGTGTGTGTATAAAAGTTTGTTACCAGGTTATTAAATTGCAATTGTGGCACCAAAGGATCAAATTTTGCTTTTTCTTCAAGTGCATTCTCTTTTTGTGAAGTAAAACAGCTAAAAGCCCTCATCCCCATCTCAGTTTTGGCGCAGCTGGTGCTTAGCCTTATACAGTCATGTGATCTGGTATCTGGTCTACCATCACTATCACTATCACTACCACTACTATTACTACTACACAAAAAGCACTAGATTTGTTCATATCTAATGTTAAATATTCATTCTCCTATACTGATACCTGCTGTACCTATAGCTGCCTTAGGACCGGCTAACAGACAATGACAATGAGGGCAAAATTCAGCGTGAACTAGCAGATTTAGAAGTATTACATCACATACTTTCCACTGCTACCACTGTAATCTACTGTGCTCATTCTATTTTGATAGGAGACGATAATACAATGTAAATGTAAAAAAAAAAAAAAAAAAATCAATTTTCCCCAGGACTGCCTTTAACAACACCAGTACATGGACAATTTACAACTTGGAGTAGCACTTATTAGCCCTCTAAATGTAAGGAAACGTTTCATGTGCGCATTAGCATTTCACTGTGACCATTTTGGGCTTCTGACAGTGATTCACAGTGATCAAAGAGATGAGGCCGATTTGGGTGTGCAGAGCGGCGTGTGTGCATTGGTGAGTGCATGTGCATAAGTACTATTTACAGGCCTGACTGGCACTCCGCTGCAGCCTCATTATGATGACAGAGAATGAGAATCCTCTGGGGTGACTGAACCCAATTCAGACCAGATAAAAACATGGCTTTTGCATTCTTCTATCCCACTTTTATCCCAAAGACAATTTCTTGTTTTTGTTCTTCTGGGAATGAGAAGCTGATTAGGCTGGACTCTGGGAAAGTGTTTAACAATTCTATTAGCATTTTAACACCTGCACACTGCTCCATAGAGATGCCTTTGTACTGTTTGTGTGACTGGTGATGTCATTGAGAGGTAGTTTTGGTGTTACATATTTTGTGTTTTTTCATATTTTTTTTCCCTCATGAGGTGCCACATTAGGTCACCTTGAAGAGCACATGGCATATTTATTAAACCAAGTAAAGTAAGCGTTATATAAAAGCCAAAACATGTAAACTTGTATGATGTTTTACTTTAAATCACTTACAAATACTACTACAGTGTCATTCTCCCAAACAAGTGCAAAGGAAATTCAAATATTGTGAGATTATTTTACCTTTTAGAAATCTCTTGGTCTTGTAACTAAAACTCATTTGGTTTTGTAGCCAAAGACACAACCCAAGTTCACCCACAACAGTCATGCCCTAAATAACCCTCTCCATTTATCCAGTCTTGGGACGAGCACCAACAACAACACTCCTGTCTAGTTGAATTCTTGAAATCAATTTGAAACTGGCAAATACTTTATGTAACACAACTGCAACCGTAACACTATGAAGTCACAGTGGTCTGATGATTCATTAGGGACCTTGTGGCGTACGTTCCTCCTGACTCAGTCCTACTTTGTACCTGTGTTGCTTAGTATTCACAGACATCCCCTGCAGACAAAAGCAGGAGGAGAGGTGGGGGTATGGAGGGGTGGGTTCTTGCTCCTTGTCTCTTGACTTCCTTAAACCGAAACTGGACACATTACTCAGCTGACCCCTCCCTGGCCGTCGCACACACAGTCACCTCTCATTTCCGTTAATGCCAACCTCTGCCTGGTCACCGCGGCGACTCAGAGCACTGCGGGCGGAGAGCTAGGCCCACGCGCTCTGCTTGGATGGGCTCCACAGAGACAGCACAAACTGGGGGCGGGCTAGTGGACACAGAGGAATAAAGTGCACTGAATGGGCAGAAGAAGTAATAGTGAGAGTATGGCATGAAAAGAGTAGGACCAGACAAGACAGCTGCACACTGTTCTATTTAGACCTTGTTTTGAGAGGTACAGCAGCATCTTCAACCACTTTTCACCTCTGTTCAAAAGGTGTATGAACCGTTAATAAGGATTAGACCATAGACTTAAAGTGAGATAAATTGAATTTGTTCTGAAATTGCTTTATAAACTGCATGGTTTACCCATAAATGTCACGTTTAATGTTTTTATCGAAGTGAAATGGGTTAAAACAAAAAGTCACAAGTTTGGCTGGCAAATGGCTTCTGTCAAAAATCTTAAACTCTTCAAAATGCTTTTCAAAAGTCAGTGAGGAAAATCAAATTTGATTTTTCTTTGTCAAAATTTGTCATATGACAACACAATAATTTTCTCCTCATAAAGACAGCAAACCAACGTCATACTGTAGGTATGTATGCTCATGCTAAGAGCGCATCTTGGACCATCTCACATAGATAGAAAGAAAAGATAGATAAAAGTGCAAACTCTGCAAGAGACTGCGTTTTAGATAGTACTAAAGTTTCATTGTCCTCCTCTGAGCTCTGTACATGAGAGACTTTGAGAATGAAACGTCCAGTGTCTGGCATGGGTCAATAGTGGTGTGATCCCACTAGAGCGGGGGTACATGTAGTGCGCGATACTTATCAGGAGAGCTATCATCTCCAGAGCCGTGCCGCAGCCCTGATAGTGTCATCTCCACACTATCGCATGGTCACATCTACTCTCAGACATGCCTCTAATTATATTACATGAAGCCACCACAGGCAGCAGCAGCGACACATCGTACATACGAGACTCGCCTATCCCCTCTTCCCTCATCTTAAAAGTCTATACTATGCGATCTGCCCACCTCCTTTGTTCTCCACAGCATAATAGTACAAGTGCTGTCTCTCTAATGCATTTGACTATTAGCAGTGCAGGTGCAGAGCTCAAAATTGATTCGAATCACTGAAATTGCTTTGTTGACTCAGATCCAAACCACCAAGATTTTAAATACAGCAGTCACTTAGGAAGTCCATAGTGGTGTGGTTTGTTTTGATGCTGCAAATCAACATCAAATACTCAAAAGGACAGTTTGAGAAGAAGTGAAAAAAGCAAAAACTAACTCCTATGAATATAGCTCTTCTCTTTATATAACTGCTACTAAGAATTAGTGATTCTTTTTGTCAGACAGGAGAGTTTGTTTACCTGCTTTACATGTTTGGCTACTTCCCGTGGCCTTCCTCAGAAGCGTCACGTGATGTGTGGTGACGTGACTTGTGGGTTGCTTTAGACGGTTTTGCCAGACAGTGGGGGAGGCTTACACCCCCTACTGTCTGATGCCTTCTACAAGGTGTGATAAGGTGTACGCTCCCTCGTCACGATTCATACTCCTTGGATCTTGTTTGCGGATCTCGCTGGCCTCTGTGATCCAGTGGTATTTGTTGCTTTCAGCATGGATGGCCCTGGTATTGTTCCAGTTCATGATGTGGTTTTGTCTCTTGCAGTGGTCGGCTATGGCTGCTTCTCCTGCTCTGCTTTTTTCTTGTATTCCTCTAGTTTGTCTGTTTCTTTCCACGCTCTCTTTAATGTATTTTTTTACCATGTTCCAAATGGTCTTTCTGTTTCCCCTACATATGTTTTGTTGCATGATAGACATAGTATTTCATATATTACGCTGCATTTGTGTTCTGGTTGTTTTCTGTTCTTTGGTCAGTTTTGTGTGTGGCTATGCTTCTAAGGAAGGTCACAGGAACTAGTCGAAACATGTAAAGCAGGTAAACAAACGTTTTTGTAAACAAACATGAACCTTTACCAAAGACAACTACTACTACTACTACTTCTTCAATTACTTCTTTACTGCAAGTACTTCTCATTACATCATTAATAGGTACACTATGTAACTTTCTAATGGAGAGTCTGCCACATGCTTGACTCCATGGAGATGTTACTGATTTACCTGAAAGTTCCCCAGTATGGCAATAAACATGCTTATCTTGCATTTATTTAACTTTACTGCCATACTATGAAACATTACAGGTAAAGTAATAACATCTCCATGGAGACAAACAGGTGGTAGACACAAACAAAAAACAAAAAACTACATAGCTGCTTTAAACCACACCTTGTAAAGTGCATAGAGAGACTGACATACAAGAGCATAAGCTAGCACTAGTCTACTGCAGAAAGTAAAAGCCTCCAAGCGCTGGATTGATTGCTTCAAGTCTAAACACATTGATCTGATCATTGTGCTCTATGTGTGAATGGGAACAGCAGGTACAGGAGAAAATATAATAACCTAGTTATCCAACATATCGAGTATCAAATCCATCTGAGAGAGAGGAGCATCACCTCTGGGAGTCTATTGATGATGAATGGTAGTTCTGCTTCATACAGCTGATACTGTCTGGAGCTCATTAAAGCCCGCCCTCCACAAACAATGCATCACACTGCAGCTCAATTTCATACATCCTGACCATGGTAATTTTCTACCTCTTCAGACATACATCAATGCCATGCACACAAGTTCAACCCAAAGGACAAGAAAGTGGACAATTCTTTACCTTACCCTATTTACTGCTGTCAAAAGCAAGTGCCTATTTTCACTCTATATTTGCTGAGCATTGACCATACAAACATGCTTAAAGCTTGAAGGTACACTATGTCATTTTTTTCTGTCGAGGGTCCACCACCTGCTTGTGTTCTTGGAGAGGTTATTGCTTTGCCTGGAATGTTCCGCAGTATTACAGCAAACGTACATATTCTGCATTCATTCAGGGTGTTATCATTGCTCAAAAGTACCCTGGAAAACTGGAATATTCTTAATTCTTCCCCATAGATCTGGCAGGTAGCATACCCTTAAGAAAAGCTATTCACACAGTGTACCTTTAAATGACTATGTGTATGTTATTATGATTTGTTTTGGCAAAATACTCATCAGCATATAGATATATTCCCTGCTATTTTAAATGAAGAACACCCCATAGAGAAAACAGCATCAGGAACATTAGCAGTCGAAGCAGCGGAGGCCTGTACAGCAGCGGGGCTTGTCGTGGAGCCAGGTAGAGCCATGTTCAACAGCTTGTCTCCCACTTTCCATTGACACCCCCTCCACGCTCTGATCAACTACCAACTTAATCATGTTACAGAGACAGCCTCTCCTCTGCTCCTCTTAGTATAAAAGCACTATGGAGAAGAAACCGCCATAAGTGAGATATTAAACCATAGAGTCTGCCTGAGAGCTGCACTTGCCCCGGGCCCAGGGGGGAGAGGAGCAGAGCACTGTCCAATCCAGACAGGTCATGGCAGAGTGGCCTAATTGCCTCTCTTGTTGCCTCAGTAGAGCAGCCAGCCCCATCTCCCTCATCATGGAAGAAGAGGAGGAGTGCTGACGTCCTGCTTCCTCCACACCCCAGCCCTGGTCCAAGCTGGGTCTGGGCCCTGCAGGGAATTGTAAATGCTTCCTCTGTCCCAGAATGGCTTGAGAACTTGCTCAGAACTTGAGCCTCTCCAGCCATCATGATGTTGCTGTATAAGTTATATGCAATTTTAATAGGACAGTTTGCAAATGGGTCCAGAACCTCATTATATTTATGCTTCAACCGACCACCAACTGACCGCAAAAGCAAAGTTTAGTTATCAGAACTTTGAGTATTAATGATTTGAACAGGTAAAACGGGTAAAAATACTTAACACTTGAGTTGAGATATTGAACAAGTCTGCTACATCAACAGTGTCAGCACCTGTCAAAATTAATTTCAAAACTATGCAAAAACATGAATTTTAACACTTTGCAATCTAATTTGCACATCTACTTTCACTCAATTTCACACCAAAAGCCGTGTAATCTTATAACTTGACAAAAGAAAAACCATTAGATAAATCTTCTGGGCATTGCATATTAGTATTAAAACAATCCTGGAAAACACTGAGATAAAAATAGAGGGTGTCCAACATTACGTCAGCGCTAAACCAGTTACGATTACGTCACATGAAAACCTACAAGTAGCTTATTAACCTCGTATATTATTTTGGAAGCCCACCCGACTCAGAATAACCTTTAAATTGATAGAAAGTTCACACCTACATCACTAGATAAAAATAGTGCACAGACTAATCATCATTTCCCTTGTTGTCCGTCAAACTCCCACTGCTTATGTCAAGACCCCGCTTGGCCTTTCAGTAGGAGGCCTTGTATACTCGGGTCTGGGCACGGGCCAAAGATTGCCCGACACCCTGCAGCGCCGGACCCTCCGCCTCTTTGTCTCAATCCAAACACCCACGGGCGGCATGCAGCGCCACTATGTTCTAATCCTGTCTAATCTGGACACAACGGAGCATCTGGAGATAGGGATATGGCTAATCTCGGACACAGAGGGCACTTTGCTGAGGAGGGAAAATGACGGATGGAAATAAGCTAGTCAATCTCCACGAAGAGCTAGATATTATTAGCCAAAGTAAATACTTAAAGTGTTTTACAGTTCAGAAAGTATGAAAACAGTAATATAGGTTATACTTACTGTGCCCTGCTCTAAGTGATGCAGGAGATCTGTGGATAGCAATAGGCACATTATGGTGACGTTTGTTTCCGTGCGAGGGGTGTGTGTGGTGAAGACTGTCCACACCTCCTGGTTCTGACCCGAGCACCAGCCCCAGTGCCAGTGCAGAGAGCCACCAAACCAGGTACCAGGTTGAACTCCGCTTTAAGGGTTCCACTATGGGCCTTAGGGGGGCAAACTGTGTCCTCCAGCCTCCAAACATCTTCCCTGAGCGGCCAGACAAGGCTTCAAAGATCAAGGTGAAAACTTCAGAGAGCCTTGCAGCCCATAGTGTGCACCGTGCCAAATCGCACTTATGCCCAGAGAAAATAAGCAAAAGGGACAAGAGCACAAAATGTCGGTTGCAGTAAAAAAAATAAAAAATAAAAAAATAAATAAGAAGCCTTTGTATGTTCAGTAGCACTTTAGAAATTCCGTAGAGGTGCCCAGGGAGGTACCAAAGTCTCATAAATCATCATAGAACAACATCAAGAAATAAGAGAAATGAACAATTCCCAGTTCGCGCGATTCCCCTTTAGAGCTCTTTCTCTGAATTCAACACATCTTCACCAAGTGCTAATATTCCTCCAAAAAAAACTGTCAGACGAAAGCTACAAAACCAAGTTAAGAATAGATCAAACGCGTGTAGACAAAGTGCATTTCATCAGTGCAGCCAAGCAGACGCAGTAAGTCCCACTCCTGCTCCTCCTTTAGAAGACTTCCAGGCGTATGGGACCATAGTTACATCCAAGTCCAGTCGGAGTGTGCCGGGCAGCTGCGGTGGAAAACAGGAGCGGCAAGGGTTGTACCTGCGAGTTGTGCCAAGTCCTCTCCCTCTCCACAGATCCGACTACTGCTCAGGGAGACAACAAAATCACCTGAGAGAGAGGAGCCCTGGGCTGGAACGCAAGCGTACACACAGCATCGGCAAACGCGCTTGTGAAGATGTGCGCAAGAGGAGAGGAGAGGAGAGAGGAGAGGAGGGAGGAGGAGGGCGAGGAGGGAGAGGAGGGGGAGCTGTAACAGCCAGCCAGGATGCAGGAGGGAGAGTGGCTATGCAAATGGGCAGCATTCAGCGAGCGAATCACTGGAGCAGGAGTGCATTGCAGAGGAAGAGGCTGTTTAGGCAGAAAAGCACCAATTGAAGCTGTGTTCCCCCCTAGCTCTGATTCCTTTCACGGGCGCTTTTGACTCTGTCCATTTTGTTTTTGTTCATGCGCTCTCCTCTGTGTGCAGGCACCATCAGCACGGATAGACACAAACCACTGCATTCAGACTTCACATTTCTTCCCTTTCATGAATCACTTGCTGGTTCTTTTCTTTAATTTGACATTTACTAAGTCATGCATGCAACAAAACCCATAATAAAAAAAAAACAAAAAACAAAAAAAACAATAGCTACTCTCCCAGTTCAGTCTCTCCAACTTCATGCTTTTCTATTGACCACATTGGACATTGCAGTTTCTCATTACCCGGGTTTTGCAGGAGTGATGATGCTGCATTTCATAGACAACTTACTTTTCTCTCCCTCTCTTTCACACACACACAAATGTAAGAACAACATGCGCACATACATATACAAAGAGCATACAGAAGAGAGAGGAGCTGTCCACAGGAGGGGTGCTGAATCTGGGCAAGTCTGCCTCGCCTGCTAATAAAAGAGCAGTTCTCACAAGGGGGGCTGTGCAGAGGGCTGCCTCAACGCGCAAGGCTACAGGAATACAGCAAACATGTGGACATAAAAGGCGCGCTGATAAACACAATCCGGATCTGCTGCGTAGAGTGCTCCGAGTTCAGAACTGGAGAGCGGCTGCAGTGGCCGTACAGAGGCTGCCTCCAAAACACATAGGTCTAAGCTGATAAAGAAGGACTGTGAGCACTGCTAAGCTCAGTCTTACAATTTACTAAGAAGTCACCAGAATTTCATGGTCCAAAAACTGAGCTAAACCAATTTAGCTCCAACCAGAAGAAATCATGGGATTTTCTATTGCTCTCCCAATTAAAAGGAAGCAACATCTTTAATGGCTTGAATTAGCAAATTTACCAAATTAGCCAAGAAAAAGAACAATTCACTGCTGCTCATAGAGATGCAGCCAAATATAACTGAGATACTGAGATGCTATGTAATGTTCAATACAAAACAGTAGAACATTTGTGTATATTACCATGTGGTCTTATCCTGCTTCTGTTATAAAGCAAAACCATTCTAACACTACAAAATATCCCATTTTGTCCTTTTTATGTGACTTTTTTCAGTATCCATAACAACAAAAGCAATCAACCTGAATGTATTTAACAGCAGAATAACTATCCCTGCACCTATCTAAAGCTGGTACTGCAGAGCTATACAGCTGTGAACCCCAGAATCCAGATGCTGCTTGCATTAGCTCAGAGCTTTGTTCTCACCTTGTCGAATCTCAATAAGTCGGAGCAGCCACCTGGTGCTAAGAGTCAGCCGCACGGAAAAGAAGATCGCTCCTGCTGAATGTGTTTACACTTAAATCATTATCAGCCCTGCAATCTGCATAATGCTTCTTAATAAGGCAGTCTATCAGAGATGCTGCCAAGGACGACAACCTTACAATGTCCCCACGCAGCAAGTAGAAACACCAGATTTGGGTAGTGGAATTGAGTGAATTGTAGACGAGGTTTCTAGCACATTTTAAAAGCTGTGAATTCATAAAAATGCAAAGTTAAATGGCTACCTTACAGAAATGACATCAGCTGTGAGCTTATACAGTACCTCTAGAAAAGTGGCTTCATTTACTTGTTCATCAGTGCCCCCAAGTGGAGGTATGGGGAGTTGCGCTTAGCCATGAATTAATTTGGGTGAGGCTGATTTACATTCTTTTGAAACTAAGAATTGTCATAAAATGTAAATTGTTAAATGAATGAGTATTTAATTTGTTATGGAAAAACAGAGCAGTGCAGGGCTGTTGCAATAAAGTAATATCCCTTCAAAAACCATAACACAATGATGGAAATTGCAACATACATAACAAACCAGCAAGTAATCTAGTACTTGTAAATAAAAGCATAGAATTACTTTGCATTTGGTGGAATATTTTGGATTTTTTTATTTTTTTTTCTGCACTGCGATAAGATTTGAGCTTTAGGGGGTTGCATAAAAAAAAAAAAAAAAAACTAAAAAAACTAAAAAAAAAAAAACTTCTTTGACTCATAGATTAAAAAAAATAATAATAATACTGTAAGTGTTATTCTGCATTTATCTTTTGCAAATCATTTTTTTCCGCTAGTAATATTATCGTTTATCATCTATTTTCTTCAGCAGCCTGCCCATCGCTGATTAGTATTGCATGTACCCACGTAGACTGCTTTATGTAACGCTTTGCCGTAATTTGGAAAATCACAGAGAGCTCAGATTACTATTAAAGAACCTTTGATATCCACTTGTTTTTAGAGATACAATTCTGACAGAAACCCAACACTATCGCTCCTTCCTTTCAACTTGCGTCCCAAAGGATCATGAAACTCCTCCATATTTGAACGCTTTGAACGCCCGTCTTCTAAAACCCACTATCTTTGTTTTTCTCTGGTTTCATTTGAAGGTAACACACACTAAAAACCAGCAAGAGTTATCTGGAAAAGTCTTAAGGAAGTGACTCAGAAATCTCTTCAAAGTGTGGCTGACTTTCATCCCTCCCCTCCCCCCAAGTAAACGCGGAGAAATTGGTCTTGCTGTTAAATTCCCTGGAAAAAGAACAGTTAAAGTACCCTGTTCAGCCACTGCAGTAGCCTATGCAGTAAGCTGATGCTGAAGGAGTAAAGAAGTGGAGTGAGAGGAGTACCTGACTAAACCCGAGAGTGGAAAGGGCCCTCGTACAACACTTACTCAGGAGAGATTCTTCAGACACTCCAAAAATGAGCACCATATACTTAAGGTTACAACTGTGTTTACTACATGCAAGTCATTAACATACATGCGTGATAAACGATAAAAGAGACGGTATTCAGTTGGATTTATATTGTACTTCTACCACTTTGAGAAAGCCTGATCTCTCCTGACCTCAAAAGTAAGCAGGATCGAGCCAGGTTAGTACTGGGATGGGGGACCGCTGGGAATAACAGGCGTTGTTATGGGGCGGCAGAGACTGTAGTGGATATTACAGTGTCCTTGGGCAAGACACTTCAACCTTCCCTTGAGTCTCCATGTACTTGGCGTATGAATGAGAGTGTGTTTGTGAAAGCGAATGGCAGACAACAGATGGAAATGAACCGCTGGCTACAATCTGACGTGTTTAAAGTGTGTATTGTGTGTATTTCCATTTCATCTATACTTTTATCCATTGCCTTCATGTCCAAGTGCGTGGCTGGGGATGTGCTTACTTTGCATTGTGACACATGAATGAAATAAAAAGGGGGTTTTGTTTCATTTACACATGTTTAACACGCAAATCCTGCATATCTAAGCTAAGTTCTTCGCTCAAACATAAAATAGTCCACCTTGTGATGTCATGTGGTAATACAGGAAGGTAAAATGTAGCTGATAACTACAGCTTCATGACATCACAAGGTGGAGCAGAGCATTTTGAGCTTTGGAGATATAGACAGATTAATAATGCAGGATTACTCAACGGCTGCAAATGAAACAAAACACAACTCCAGGTATGTTTTTTTGAGAGGTAACAACATTCTAACATGGTTTAAACCTCACTAGAATCAATTTTGTGTAATATAGGACCTTTAAACAGTACTTCTTATATAGGTCGGAATATTTCCCAGTTCATATTCGCCAGCTAAAACTGAAATCTGAAAACATTGCGTACTGTTATTTCTATAATTTTCTGCTTCTTGCTCTGATTCGTGATGGCGTAGTCTTGCACAAGTTAACCTGTTTCATCCCACCTTTTGCAGCGCTGTCTTCCGATATCAAACCTAACCTACTTGAGTGTGTCCCACAAATATCACACATGTCATTATTCATCCACACGCGCGGCAGAACTGTGCACTGATGCTAATGTGAGCATGTGTACAGGAATAGCTCTATGCCGCTGTCTTATTCACCCCGAGATGTGACGTGATCTGAGCAGACACAGACTCTACACAAACACAAGGCGGTACAGTATCTGGGCACAGGGGGAGGTCTGCCTGTCAATACGGTTAGAGCGCAGTACTAGTGTCAGCAAACTCAAGCACGAGGAGAGGGAGAAGTGCAGGTCAAAGGTCAAATGGTCATGTCATTACATATGCAATTGATGTTTTATGATAACTGCTAATGTCTCATTTATACTGATAATTGCTTTCACTGGTTTATGAGCGTACAGCCTAAAACAGATAGTTCCTATTTGTAATTACACAACTGACACAACTAGATGCTCCCTACATTACTGCTGTCTGATAGTGTGCCAGCTTAAGTCTTTGGTAAGATTAATGCTCTAATTATTAAAAAAAAACAGTGTATTAGAGTGTAATAAACTGTTTTTTGATGTAGTTAGACGGCACAATCCATTCTAGCAGCTGTAGTTGTTTGGATTGTAGTGCTTAAAAATATAAAACACAAGCTTGTGGTCTTAGTGCCAGTCCTAAGTGGCAGGAAAGTGGAAACTGGAAAGGTATCTGGTTTAAATCCATGCTAAAAAACGTGTAACATTTGATGGGAGGTTGTTTTAGAAAGGCCAAAGAGTGAGAAGGTCGCCCTCCTTGTCTGGACAGTATCTTAATCACACAAATACTAATTGAATAGTGATGTCAATGATCCATTGTTAAATAGAATACATCATCCATGGCGTGTGTGTGTGTGTAGAGATTAGCGCAGCACTATTTATTATGCAAGCTGCAGTGACTATATAAATAACAGCACTCAAGCTGATAAAACGGCCACTAATGGGAAATAATGCACATTTAGCCTGAGCAAAATCAAACCCACAAATGGCTTTGTAAAACAACAACTTTATTTTCAGAGACAAAAAGACTTAATTGTGTTGTCTAATTGTATTTTGGCCTCAAATTACTGAGGCATTTTAATTAATGTAATGAAGCTACAAATGAAGTTCAAAAAGCTTATTAAAGAAGAGCTCCACGCGCCCTGGTGGTGGAAATTAGATTTAGTATGCACTTATTACAGCACTGGCTTCAGAGACGGCTAATATCAGGGAAGCAAACATAACAGTTATGTCTATTCATCCATCCACCTCCTGTTCATGGGTTGTCTGCCTGAGGAGTCATTTGGCAAAGAAAACAAATACATAAAGCAAATGCCTGTAGCTACACGGCAGGTACATTTTGCTGTTACAGGGCAAGGTTTCGTATTCCTCTAACCTATACTTCAAATTTATGCGTCGTAAAGAATATTTAAGGGTTAAACTACTTACCATAAAATAATAAAATCCATAATATGTCCACAATGAAATATATATTTATATATTTGATCAGAATTCAAACAAACCATTCAAACGCTGATAAATAATAATATTCAGGTAAATTACAATGTTCATGTCTAGATAAAGCATGTAGGCGTAGAAAAAAACAGCCCTCCCAAACTGTCACTACAGGGGAATAGGGTCTAGAGGTCAGCCGTGTTCAGGAGGACTCCTCTTCAGCTTCTCTGACAGTTCCCAAGATGCACTGGGGCATTGGGCCACTGTGCCTGCTCTGCTTGTGTCTTACTCTGCCTTCTTTAAATTCATCTGTAGTCGCTCCAACAGCATTGCCTCCTGAGCAGGTCAAGGACTGAGCGCGCCTCTCTTCACTGGTCTAACAAGATCCAGCTGTAAGTAGGGCAACATGGGCTGTATGATCAGATGTATTCACCAGGTATAGATCACATTTTGATACGCACATTTCTAGTTTCATATGCATATTTCTGGTTTTATTGGTTCATTTCTAGTCCTCTTTTGTTAAAAAAAAGAACAAAGAGAAGGAGATTTTGGTTGAATATTTCCTAGAATCCTAGAAGCGTGGATTGCTTTTTCAAAATCAAAAAGGAATATTAAATGTCACATCTGTTATTGTAATTCTTTGTATGTGGGGCTGGACCAGGGCTCCCTGCAGCGCTTACACAATGTCCAGAACACTACAGCTCCTCTGCTGACAAAAATCTGCACACAAAAGCATGTCACGCCTGTGCTGTGAAACCTGCACTTGCTCCTATTTTAGGTGCAATTCACAATGTTATTGTGTTTAAATGTCCAAAGCCTATGGGTCCTCGTTATTTGAGGGAGTTACTGGAACTCTATACTCCACCCAGAGCCCTGAGGTCAGCTGACCAGATCCTCCTGCTGGCTGTGCCCAGGGTTGGGCTCAAGACTAGAGGTAACAGAGCCTTTTCTGTGGCAGAGCTCAGACTATGGAACAGCCTCCCTCTGCCTGTCAGATCCTCTCAGTCTTTAACGCAGTTTAAGGGTAGACTGAAAATCCACCTCTTCTTCCTGGCACTTAAATCTAGCTAGACAGGATATCTTGGTGTTTTCTTGTTCTTTTTCTATGTATCATATTATCTGTACATTTGTTTTTTGTTGACTTTTATGTGAAGCACTTTGGTTTGCTGAAGTTGTTTTTAAAGGTGCTATATATATATAAAATTGAATTAAATTACATAAACATACCTCGTGCAGAGATAAAACATAATTGCTCGCATTAACATTTGAAAAGGCTTCATCAATCTTGTAGCCGACTCTCTTTCTAGTTTGGCTTTTCTCATTTTCAGACCAGCACAAAAAGAACACTTGTTGTGGCTGTAGAGAGATTCTGTGTTATCTTATTACTTTATTCCATCATTTCCATAAGTTCTGAATTATTCACATTCTTATGAATATATTGCACTTTTTGTTTAGACTGTGTAGAGATTCTGTAAACAAGGAAGTCACATATTGAGGCAAGCTTTATGTTTTTGGAAGAATGATATAAGGTACATACTCACTTTTTATGTTTTGGGCACAGATTTGTGTTTAGCTTCTTACCTAAAATCACCAAAGAACTACTTTCTAATATAACTATGTGCCTTTGGAGCTGTGTTTTTTTTGCACAAACGCTGCCTCTTGACCAGGTCGTTGTTGTAAATGAGAATTGGTTCCCAGCCGACCTACGTGGCTAAATAAAGGTTAAATAAGTAAAGTCCTTCAAATAAATGTTAGTTAATCTTTCATTTGTGCAGCTACTGACCTCACACATCCCTACTGCGCACCACTTGAGATTTTTATAATAACTTTTAACATGACCTCAATATCTGGAGGTTGAATTTCATTTTATTTTGTATTATATATTGCATGCTTTTGTACTTTAAGGTGATGCCGTTGTTAAGGCCCATACCGTTCTACCATAAGAACTAAGGGAGGTATTGAAAATGAATAGAATCAAATCAGCACAATTTGAATGCGCCTCAATAGGTTTAGAGCAGGGCTGTCCAAACTATGGCCCAGGGGCCAAATGCGGCCCTCAGACCAATTTTTGTTGGCCTCGTGTCTCCTCCTAAAACTTTTACTACAAATTGAAGAGATTCTACTTCTGTAACTTGAATAACATCACATTGCACTGTGACACAGACCTAACAAATAATCTTCCAAGTCTTATTAAAGGTAAAATGTCTCCCTCCACTTCAAATATGTTTCATTCCCTCTGTGAAAAAGTTTGGACACACCCGGTTTAGTGAGTAGTTTAGTCCAATAACACTACACAACTGATGCATTACAATAACTTGACAATTTGTTCATTTATTCATCGTGGGGTACAGCTGGCCACCATCTGTGAACTGTACATCGTCTCCAACCACCACACCGTCACGCCACAGCATTGATCAACGACTCAACAACAGCAAACTAAGCAGACCATGTAGTTCACCCTAAGCCTTGTGGGTAAATATTTTCTTTCCATTAAACAGTAGTACACAAACATCACCCAGAAGCATGCCCAATACACTGTCCGATCAATTTGAGCAGTGTCAGACAAGTGGATAGGGCTAATGAAGTTGCGTGCTTGCTAATGACCGAGCAGTTAATTAGCCTGTCGTGGCCTGTCTTTTGGCATAGACTCAGGATGTTGTAGTGTCTCCGCGGGAGCAGCTCTCCGCCCTGTGTGTTACTGCTCAGAGGCTGTGAACTTTGACCTCGGGCTCCACAGGTTCCGCCCACATAATCAGTTTGTCATTACGTTAACGCTGATGGATTCTTACAGTTGGGAGCATGACAAGGATAGTAAATAGCTGTTTATTTTTTATAAAAATGGTTTATTAAATGGGTAATGTAATTCTGTGCATTCATGAATTCAAATATAGTCAGAAATTGTATGTCGACAATGTTGTAAACAAGTCATCTTGGAAAATAATGCATCGGGGCTGGTTTATATAGCGGTACTACCCATTTAACAGTTGAGTGTTAGGCTACTGTTACTGATGTGGAAAATAAACTAAAAAAGCATATATTATCACCAAAATTGATATGCAAAATGTGGGTACTTTATGCCAGTTCCAAACCCAGGAGACAGGAAGACCGTTTGGTAGGGGTGTAAGAAAAACTTGACCATAATCACAATATATCGTATGTTGTTTTAGTATCGAGATATATACGTATGGCTAGATTCTTGCAGCACACCGCTCGCATCTGATATTTGCTAAAGGATTATAAAACACCCAAGTAACAAACGCAGGAGAAGTATAAGTTTTATCTTTATAACATGTGACCAGAGGTAGTTTTGCCTATGTGCTGATTTCTAATAGAATGAAGGTAGAGTATACCATAATAACTGCAGTATTTACACCATTAACAAAGCATGAATTGTCAATGAAAACTGATTTAGGCTTACTTATTTGAACCCAAAGGACCCTTCTGCAGATGTTCAGGGTCAGATTAGTATCCTGTATGTACTCGAACGGCTGCGGTGCCTTGCTGTTGGCCTTGTGTCCACGTAGCCCACACTGGTATCAAGTTAAACACCCCGAGCTTATTGGAGAGTGGAATCTGCGCAGCGCTCTTGTAGTTTGTCACATACTCCGTCTCACAGTCAACACTTTAATTAGTATTGTGTTGCCAGAGAACAACAGCCTCTTATTTCCTGTCAACAAACCCCTCTGGGCGACCAATTAATAAAGAACACCTCAAAGATTAGCTTCTCACCACAGCGCTATAATGAGCCCGCTACGAGACCTGCAGATGAGATTTTGATTACCGCTTAAATTACAAGGAGCCATCTGAATATCTGTGCGGTGCTGGTCCAGCGTTGTGTTTATGCATGAGGTGTTAAAATGAGTGCTTCTCAAACTAAGGTGCGAGCACAACTGGCAGGTTTATGACGCTCTTTAGGTGCATAATTGGATTTTTAATAAGGTAGTTAGGAATTTTATAGTATTCAGTTCAGTTTTTGTCCTGGAGTATTGTTAAATTGTTATATGTTATTCTTTTGGCTGGAATATTCCAAAGTCTGGGATTAAATGTAAGTGTTTTGCATTTACTTAATTACAGAGTTAAAAAACGTGCATTCTTGGGGCGTGTTCACACTTATCGGTCAGGAGGACACGGTGCGCTTCGGGAGAAAATCCACACTAATGATTGTGACATCATGTGTGTGTCCCAAAAGTCACTGACACTGTCACTTCTAAATCTTCAATGGCTCCTATAAGTTATACTCACCAAATTCAGTAGGTAAACTGAACCTTCCCTGATTTTTGACAATATATACGGTTATAATTGTTCACTTACACTTGAACGTATCACTACTTAAACTAATGGAAATAAAAATGACCTAATAATAGTAAACTTAATAATAATAATGTTTTTTAACTGTCCACCATTTTCCAACACACTTTGCATAAAATTTGAAAGCGTTTCCGGGCTGAGGTTTATTCACAAACACCCTTTCTTTAAGATAGCCCCACAGGAAGAAATCAGGACTAGTCAGGTCTGTGGAGATCACATACTGCCCCGTGTCTTTGAAAACGACTTATTATTCCTTTAATGGCATTTACGCTTGGGGCATCTCTGGTATCAAAATGTCGACGGTAACACCGCTGGGTTTCTAAATTTGACCCATGTGACTCAAACTACCACTGTACAATGAGGGTTCGTTCTTCGGTATTACATTTGCTCATATTAATGCCGGAAGGGTAGTTCTAAATGCTCTGAAAAAATAAAATAAAAATATTTAGAAAGAAAAGAGTTATGATTTTTTTTTCAACTGTCAGTGACTTTTGGGCCACCCTGTATTAATGAAATCTGACGTTTGGAGCAGCGGCTGAATATGAAGGCCTCTCTGGACACTTATTTAAACAGACAGGTAACTGACAAACCGACAAGACTATAACGTTGATATGTTAAGCACCACATGTCGAATAGATTTTCCTAAATTGTCTGCTTCTTAGGTGTGAGTTTATGTTTGTTTTTATTCTCACTAATTTCAAATGGACCAGATGTGCGCTTGTTTGGTGCAAATCTGGTTCGGTTTGGCATCACTACAAAAATGAAGCGTACTTAGCAGGAAACGCACCAGAGTTCGCTTTAATTGGATCAAGTGTGAACACGGCGTTACTGCAAACAGGGTCACCTCTCCACAGACATGAACTGTAACTTGATTCTCCATGGAGATAGATCATCTGAATGCCATACTGGGGAATACTCTGCAGGCAAAGCACTAACATCTCCATGAAGACAAGCAGGTGCTACCAGCAGAAACATAACATAGGTCTAGTTTGTAGTTTTGTATCTTCTTAAGTCACTATTTAACAACCAAAAAGTCAAAAATAGTACTTTTTGAGGTGTAACAAGCGCCACTGATTCAAAATTCTTCGAGCAACCACATATTAATTTTGGAGAATGCTCTATAAAGAAGGAACAAACAGAACCACATGAGCAGTACTCCACACATCACTGCGTCTATATTAAGGCCAGGGCGATGCCACATCACACATAGGCTCCTCGTGCTCTTTCAGCTATTCACCGTGTTTGACTTCCTCTCCGCCGCACGATTTACACAATGCAATACATCTGATCCGTTTTTGACCACGGCGTTAGCAATTCTACACCACTACCAGGCGAGATCCAAAAGCTCGAGAAAAGTTGCAGACATGTTACGCCATCCGCTGCTGAGGGAGACACTGTTACCATGCCAACAGCCTTCATCCATTTATGGCCACCACTTCCTGTGCTCATTTAAATTCAGCTATTTAATCAACACAGAGAGATAATTCTGAAGATAACTAGGGCAGACAGTGTCCAGTAATAGACATAATACAAAAGATGAATAGAAAACAGACTAGAATTCTTAAGCAGCATTGCGAATTGGGAAGACTTTGCCATTAGCCATCTGGACAGGCTAACATGTGTTGTGCATATATAGGGCTGCAGGCAGAGGCATACTGCGTGATAGGCATGAAAGCACATTTAGTCATAGCATAAAACTTCACATAAACAGCTAAACAGATTTGTGGCCTAGAGGCAGGGGATACATTCATTTTACAAACATCTGCAGTAGCACCATTGTAACAGTATTCTTGTATAGTCTATGTTATAAGACTAAACAAAGGACAATGTTGAAAATGCTAATCTTTTATGTTATTTCTGGCAACTATGCGGAGAGCGTGCAGGGCCTCTTCCTGCGTGTCATGGGGAACAATCGGTGCTCATCGCTAAGCCAAGCGTTCAATACACACTGATACCCAAATATCTGGAGACTGACTGATTCTCTCATGAGCTGCAGCCCTGTAGCTTTGGACAATAGGACAACTACAAAGTGGTCTATTATTTGCGTGTCATAGTAAGGAAATAAAATGCCTGGTGTCATAGTATATCTGATAAATACGCTACTGTTTTTCATAAGCTCTCTGTATAATAAATGGGATGATATTTCATTTGAACACAGCATGGCCTAGAAAGTCAAATGCTTTTCCGGGTTTGATCACCAGCCACTATCCAACCAGCCACATAATGCATTATTCACCTTGGTAGCCAAGGCAAGTGTATTTGTAACATACACACACAAAGTAATTCATTAAAATCAAAACAGCATCAGGAAAACATCATTAAAATTAACATTAAAGGAGAAGAGTGCAGAATAAAAAGCTTTCAGTCGCATGCACAGATAAACAGAATCATTTTCAACCTGGATTTAAATTATGTCAAAGTAGAAGCCCGTCTTGCATCTTCAGGAAGACTGTTTCAGGTTTCAGCTGGTTAAAACTGAAACTGGTCATGTAGATTAAGCATATATGTGTATTTAAAGGGGAGACTGCATGTGAGGGTATACTGCAGGCCTAATTAATCATGACCAGAGTTGTTGTTTTGTTGTTTTTTTTCTTTTTTTTGTCCAGACCACATTTGCATCATGTCTGCTGCTGCCTTTACTGTACTTTCAACATATTTCATGGCTTATCAGTTTTAGAAGTGTTTGTTTAACCAAAAATAATGCAGCTTGTCTGTCAAACTGACTCAAATCCCTGAAACGCCCATCTTTGCTTCATGGAGAATAGCATTTTGCCTAAAAACAAAGCCATTTGTGTTATCCTCTTGTCCTCAGATGTCATGCCTGATCAGTGCGTGATAAATCTCAAAAGTCTGCTGCTGAAATATCACAATTGCTTTTCGCGACACTGCCAAAAGTCAATACTTCATTTAAAGTGATATAGTGCCGCTTAAACCCTCCCTAATCACAAGCGACCTTCTTGGTTGACTTAACAATAAACTCCTATGAGCCCAATAAAGAATTACCCCTGTCTAGTTCGCTGCCCGGGGCTCAAGGACTGGACTCAAAGTGAAAACAGCGCTATCCTTTCTCTTGGGGCAGACACAATGCAGACTCGCTGTATCCGTGACCTCTTTTGTTGATACAATATTGACACGGCACTAATAGCTGTGACTGAAGACTAGTTTAAGGTGCACCCAAGCAGGGCTAAAATTGCGTGAAGGCCAGACTTCCTCATCACCAACGGAGCCCGTCTGCCCACAGCGACCCAGTTTAGTCCAACAGAAAACACTTTTTCTATTCTGTTTCTCTGGCCACATTAGCCTCAATGGCGGGATACTACGAGAACTCCCCCGGGATGTCTAGCGCAGTCTGAGTCCCTCACGCACATGCCAAACAGCGTCTCAATGAAAAGTAGAACACATTATCAACTCCCAGAGGTTAAAAGAAGAAAGTTTGTTACAGATAACACATTTTAACTAAGATTTAAAAGTCTACGCTCATAAATCACAGATGTTCGGGTGATTTATCAATGCCGCTGTTTCTCGTTGAGTAAATTGCACATCTTCTAATTATTAAGCTGTAAATGTGTGGAGGTCAAGGAACGGTGAAATGTATCGATGAAAGAACCCATTTTGTGTTTTATGTGCGTCATCGTCAGACCAATAAAACCAAAAGGTGAAAAACACTGCAGAGAAAAGATGCCATACCCTTTCAAATATCATCCGGTTTTGAAAGATACAAGTTCATAGAGTGGCAGGCATCGACATAGGCTATTGCAAATTTTGTCAGTTCAAATACAGCATGCACTAGTTCAGTGTTTTTCAAGCTTTTCTGAGTCACTGCACACTTTTTTTGGTCAACAAGGTTCTCTGGTATATCACCCATTAAATAAAACGCTACTAAATGACAGTATTTAGACAAAAAAAAAAAACGCACATATTTTCATTTTTGGTTCAGAAGTTGCACAGAACAAAATGGCAACACATTCAATGAAATCCAAGTGTGAAGTTACTTGGAATTTTTACCCTAAGGCGCACCTAGCAATACCTCAAAGCACACTGCTCCCCAACACACTAGCTTAAAATCTATAATATTCATTGTATTGTATAATCCTCTGTCATTTCTAAAGACTTTGACAATGTTTCATAATCTGCACATGTGTATTTATTTATTTCTGATGTTGTAAAATACAGAAATTGAATGCAAACTCCAAAAACAATGACTTAAACAAATACTACTACCTTCCAATGACTCAAAGTAAACATTTTAAGTAGGCGAAAAAGGTTTTTGATCAGCATAAAATCAGATGTAATATGATCTAGTTAAGCTCATAAACTGTTTGTATCCGAATTATGTTGCTGTAAAACATTCACATTTACATAATATTGCAAGCATCCAATAAACCCAAAATGTATCCTGGTCTTTTCAAAATATCCCTTGAATTTGAGGGAGCATTTGAGACGGTCACTGGACTTTGTACATTTGCGCTCCATCCCCGTGTACAGACATGTTTTACATTTAGCTTATAGTACATGTAGTGCAACTGAGCCGACACAGTAAGATTGGTTTCCTGTACTTTGAGATTGACACTTTACAATACATCCAGAAGCCCGTGAAAAGAGGATGCTTCACTGGCCACTAGAGGAATTCCCTGCAAGTTGCTTTTTGCCTAGACCCTACTGCTCTCTTGTAAATTGAGCCGGGTCTCAGCTTATGCAAATCTATCGAGTGAAAAGTGAGATTTTTTCTTCTGAAATGTTGCTCACCTACTTTCACCCTCCTCCCCCTTCTTCCCTCTATACCCATGACAATCCATCAACACAGATAAAACCCAACCATCTCAAAATTCCTCATTTCTGCTGCCTCCAGATTTTCCTTGGCACAGGCAGAACTGGCTTGCATCACTTTTTTTTTTACCAGGAAGTAGCACAGTAAATCCACAGAGAATGAGATTACCCTTAAAGGATGTTTACATATTGAATGAAGTGGATACTAATCATTGCTATTCTTTCATCAGGTCGCCAGCAGAAAACATTTTAGGGGGTAAGTGGACCAGATGGAGCTATTTTGTCCAATGCTTTCTATCTCAGACTCAACATAGAGGAAAAGGAAAAGCACTAATTAATAACAGTTTTTTTAGCATATGACTGAAAACATAGCTGACCCAACAACGCCTGTCTTCTTGTATACAATTACCCAAACCAGTGCAACCAGTTACAGTGCAAACATGTGGAGATGTTTTTGTTTTTTTAAAGCAATTGTTATGGGCCAGGTCCATATGGGCTCTTTGCCTATTACCTGCTCTAGTGCCTCTCCTGTCAGTTTATGTCTCTGCACCTGCACACTGCGGCTGCCCTGGCTGCCACTCCACTCACCCATGACGTGGGCTGGACGCTATGTCTTTCTGTTGATTAATCTCTGTTTAATATTCAGTATTTGCAAATAAAAATTATCTATGGTGACATTTACCCTCCTTGTTACAGCACTGAGTCAATCATAATATGCAAAGAACATCTGTAATTGAATAAACAACTGCAAGACAGATCAGCTTAATACTCCACTGTGGAACATTCCATACAAAGCATTACTGTGCTTCTGGGGAGACAAAGCAGTGGCACCTTTAACTTGCAAATAAACAAGAGGTGTGAGATAACACCTAAATATCACAAAAGGTCAATTATATCCATATATATCCTATATATTTTTTTTTTTTTTTTACAGATTATGTAAAATTGGCTTATCAACCTGAAACCCGAGCTCTTTTGTGGCATGCTTCATTAATTTATTTTTGTTATGTGGGCTGAGTGAAAAAACAAAGAATTATCATTTTACATTATGTAGTTTCTGAGAAAAATGATGCCTACATATGATTTGTTCTATGTTTTAATCATTTTGATAGAACATTTGAGTAATGATTTGCAAAAACTATTTATGAAGTGCCTGAGTACAGCAACATTTGAGTGTAAAACAATTGTGCCTCTTGCAACAATGTGTCATTTTAAGTGTTGCTAAGGGGTGCAGACATAAGCCTTTACAAAAAACAAAAAAAAATATATATATTCTGAATATATTCTATAATATATCTATATAAATATTCAAAATTGAATTATTTTTCTTTATGCTGTTCTTATCTTTTAAAAATTTGCATTGTGGCCTAGACAACCCAAAAAAAAAAGAAACAACATTCCCCTTGACCAAGGATGTTCCAAACAGGTTCACAGGGAGGTTTCTTTCAAAAACCATTTGATTTGAGTAGCAGGAATACAGGCCTTGCATGACAGCAGCAGCACACTCACATCCGTGGGACCAAATCCTTTTAGTGTTATCATGCACTGCAGATATGTTGGGCTATAGGCCTGCAGTGGAATCTATTAACACATTTGAGGCGATAACAAAAGATGGGCCTTATCAGACTGGTACAAGTGACAAAGAATGCATTAACATTTATGGAGCTCTCGTCTGCCTCTGTGCCCACTCGCTCCTCTCCTCCTAATACCGTGGTGCACTCTGTATTTGTGCAGGACTATATAATGACCAATACAACCCCAGACTGTGCTGATTTTGCATAAGAAAGTGGAGAGTACATTTTTAAAAGGAGCCAAAGCCATTAGAACAGTGCACTGCCAGCTAAACAATGATGGCAACAGTCCCTTAAACTAACCAACCAGTTTTGGACCCAAATGGAGATTAATGCACATATCATTAAAAGTCTAAAGACCTATTTATTCTGTTTATTTTTTCTTATTATACAATGACCATAAGATGTGCAAATGTAGTGTATTTATTAGAAACCGAGAGGCAGATTTAGGTAATTTTCCAAATGATCTAATTCAAATTTTGTACAATTCATTCACAGCCTTATTTTACTACTGCAAACTGTGTACAGAACAGTGTTGTCACATTTTTGCAGAATCGTTTTTGGACTAAAGTGTTCGGATAAAGCTTTATGTTTATATTTTTCAGGTATATTTAGACACCTGGTTGGGCCTGTTGATGAAATTCAAAGCCGATATGCTAAAAAGTGCAAATATCTGACATATCGGTGTATCTCTAGTGTTTATTCACAGGCAGAGGTAAAATCATTTTTGCTGACGTATTATTTTCATTACATAATACTGGTTTGTAATGTAAGTGTATGTGAAATGTGAGATGCACTGATGCAGCAGTTCTGATATCGATGCCCAGTATGACACGGTGCCAAGAGCAGGGACTGAAAACAGATATGTTTTGCCTGACACATGATCTTGTGTAACTGTAACAATTCTTCAAGTAACTGTGGAACTGTGTTGTATAAGTAAACAGTCTGTTTTGGACCAGAAAACAAAATCTTAATACATTAATTCATTGCTTGACGCATTTTCTGGAACTGATATTTGATCCAGAAAATGTGTCTGGATTGAAGCAGATACCTGACACACTCAGTATCTCTAATTTTGAATAATAATAAATAAAAACATACAAATCTTACTAAGTGTACTAAAATGAAGTATAATTTGAAGACTTTTTTTTTTTCCCTCTCAGACAATGTGTTACATGACTTTACATGGTGCTGTGTTAAAAGAGCTAGGAGGAGGATAATGGTCCTACCGTCGTTGCAGAGGGGGCCTCCGAAGGTGGTCATGCTGCAGTCACAGCTGAAGCCCTCCCACTGCTGCAGACACACGCCCTGGTTGGCACAAGAGTCCTCCTGACACGTGGTACTGGGACCTGGAGTGGAGACACAAAAGGACAACTATATCAGACACAGTAAGAAGCACATTAACCATTATGTTACATTTCAACTCGATTTTGACACTGAGATTTTGAAAACACAGTGATAACACTTTTAGAACTGTATTTTCAACAAAAAAGTTATTGAAGATTATTGAATGTAATCATGTGATCTTATACTTGTTCTGATATACATAATGATCATTCAATATTCATTCTGGAAAGGTCAGATTTTGTCTTATTTATGCAATTTTGCGCAAAATAGTGTATAGGTTTGTACAGTGGTAGAAGAAGTACTTGATTTTGTTACTTAAGTAAAAGTATAGATACTGGAGCAAAAATACTCAAGTAAAAGTAAAAGTATCACTCAAGTAAAAGTACAAAAAGTACTTCAGAGTAAAAAGTGACAGTATTTCGCACATATTTTGAGGTCTTATAATGTTTCAAATTTAGAGCTTTTATAAAGATTTGTGCTGTGTTTTGTTCATCACAGACAATTGAATGAACGTAGTGAAGTAAAAGTAAAAGTATCCACTGTAAAAGTACAGATACCTAAAATGTGTACTTAAGTATAGCACTTTATTACTTTTACTTTGTTACATTTCACCACTGGTTCTGTAATACTAGTTTTTACTGGGCCTTTGATTTATCATTTTATTAGTATTATTTTCTAACTCAAATTAACATATTGTAACAGACCATTGTACCACTTCTCACTATTCAAAAGAACTCAAATATTGTTTTCGAGTGTTACCCGCTATGACAACAGTGCTAATTTTTCATTTATCACATCAAAATACCAAATCAAAATACCCTCTGCAATTGCACAAACCTGATCTGTACCAGTGCGCTGTGCAAATCACAAACCGTATTCAGTGGGTTATTTTTATTCTTGATAATAATGTGTCTTGGAAGATAATTTACTTGGACAGTGAGGAAAATAATGAGGCCGTAGATGTGTAATTACAAACCTTCATGCATGATTTTACATTCATTTACAGAATCAAATAAAAAAAAGAGAATTATGAAACCTTTTCAGGCATCGAGCAAAACTAATGAATACAGGATTTCTCTCTATTTACTATTAGACAGAGCACATTTGATTTGAATTTGTGGGACGTTAATATGTAAACAGCAGAGGGTCGGATCAGTAACATCTTTTATCTGTGACGCATTAGTATTATTAAGTAAGTAAAGTGTTTCATTTTGCTATTTATCGATTTACTTTATCTATTTATTGCAGTCCATGGGTTCATTTAAAAAAGTTTACTGGGATTCAGGCCCTTTGCCAGAAATCTGGTGGCCCGGGGCAAGAAGTATTAAATGGGCCCCTCTCTAATATAAATTAATAGGAAGAGTGTCCAAATATATGTTTCTGAATCAATATATTGGTCATGTCATTGCAGGTCTGGAATCAACAACTTTTTATAAGCTCAAAAAGTACATTTTGAATAACATCGGTGACACATGTTACAGAAAACTTTACTTGGACTTTAAGACTACCTCAAGTGGTCTTTGATAAACTCTACTCTACTTTGACCTGTCGTGAGTTGGACGCTAAGCACTTGGTACAAACTTTTCACCTTTCTTTTTTCATATTCAGAACAAGGGGCCTGTGCATTGTACTGCTATCAAAAGTTAATGCTACTTAAACGGAATCCATTCCATAATGCATTTTCATACAAGCTATTTTCTATTCAGCCTGACACTCCGAGCGGTACAATGAACTCCGCAAGTCCGACAGAGCTATGTTATGTTCAAAAACTGATTAGATTTGAAATAGTGGAAACTGAATAGCTCATAGTCGCTCACTCAATACAAAAGAGGAGATGAATTGTAAAATTAGACTAAGTGACACAGAAGAAATAAATCAAATATTGTCTCTGGATGTGGTAGTCACATTAGACTGGCTGTATAATATTCATGCATGCAACAAAGGATTCATACATAATTCAAAAGGATAGCTTCTGGCAAACTCTCAGATCCAGAGAGCATGCAGCCAGCAAAACAAAATGGAATAAAAGAGGAAATAACAGTGGCACTGCAAATATGGCAGAGAGAATAATCAGATTAGGGCCAAGTGTAACAGAAATGACTGTGTGTGAGGGCCACGGAGCAAGATACCAACACTGACACAAAGAGTTCAATTATGAACTGCAGGTTAGGGGGGGGCTTCACTGTGTCTGCAGCTCTTAGGCCAAACTCAGCGGAGTAAACGTGGTCTTCTGGTTATATTAAAAGGAATTGGAATTTACAAAAGGACTAATCTTCCGAGATTTGAGTTTTTGATGTATTGTTAATAAAATAGTTAGAAATAGATACCAAGATGCTATTTATTAGAAAAATAATGAAATGTATATACTGATATGAGCAAGTATTAATCATGAAAAAACACATGAATAGGACAGAACTTGGATCTTTTAAGAGCACGGGGTAATCTCAATCAGGTATGAGATTTTTTAGTTTTTTTACACACACTAAGGCAAAGATCTTTATTTTGAGTTGAATACGCTGGAATGTGTATGTCAGGGCATTATGCAAACGAATCAACTTGGAAAAAAAAAAAAAAAAAAAAGGTACATTACTTTTGGTCTACACTGATTTTGCAGACAAACTTATTTTATTTTATAACTGTAAAAAAAAAATTGCAATAACACTGTAATAAACCCTCCTATTTTTTTTATCATTCAAAAAACACCACACCAGCGCTTTCTCTTGACCTTCATCCCAGTTATCCCTTGTTGTTTGTTTGTTTTTGTTTTCTTTTGACTGTTGTTTTAGCCTGAGCGCTTGTGTATCTGTGCCTCACCTTCACAGCCCCTCTCTATCTGGCCCACACAGTCCAGTGCGTCGGACATGAGGTCTGGGAGGCGCCCGTTCAGGTCCACCGAGGCCAGACAGCCCTGGAAGCCCTCCTTTGCGTGCACCAGTTTGGGCAGCTCTTTGTACATCTCTTTGGACACACCTCCAATGTACAGGTTTCCTATGGAAGCCAGAGACATGTGTCAATACTGCCCTCTGGTGGACGAATGGCATCACTGCAATTTCACAACACTGATGGAGGAACATGTTTTCAGCTCCAGTATTTGGCAGTAGGTAGTAATAATGCATGTGCTTAGTAAAAAAAAAAAAAAATAAAAAATTGCCAATTCTAATTCATTTATGCAATATTAATTCTGCTGAGAACATTGTATAAGTTATATTTTACTTTGTTTTCTTATTCAATCACTAATAATATACAAATGCTGCTATAACAAGAACAACTTTAAATCTTACATCTTCAGTGCATCTTAAAGTTAGAATGTAAAATGGAAACTGCGATTCATATACATATATATATTACATTTGCCTTTTAACATTAAAAGACAAATGTTAGAGGAAAGTTACAGCAATGCAACTAGATGAATTTATGAATAATAATCACGGCATATGCATGTGTCATTTGGCAGTTAGAAATCAGTTTTTCTTTTCATTTTTTTCATTGTCATTTTTTCCTCATAAACAATCGGCTCATTAAAGTCACTCCTTGAAAGATGGAATAGTTGGAGACATCACATTACTCAAAGCTATTAACAAATCCAATTGCTTTAAACTCGTGTCATTGTTCACGTCGACGATCCGAGCGTTCATTAATATCTGCATAATGTGTTTCGCTCGTACCTTTCAGATCGAGGTTTTTGGCCCCCGTGGTGGTCTGCGTGGTGATCTTGGTGTCGATCTTGACCATGTGCAGGTTGTTGGTGTCTCTGGAGATGATCACGTTGTGCCAGTGGTTGTCATTCAGAGGTTTATTGGAGTTGCCTTTGATGAGGTGAGCTCCGTTGCCCAGGTCAGATACATAGTGGAGGTACCTGCATCAAAATATCCACATTAATATTATAAGTGTGTGTTATTGGCTTAAACAGACAGCTGAGGAGGCCACATATTTTCTTGAATGTTGAAGGCAATTTCTGGTCTCCTTGTTCATTATAATTCAAAACTGGGGCAGTGTTTTGTTAATACTTTGACTCCTAGCTGTATGCATTTATAATTCACTCTCTCTCAAGTTGGCTGTCATCTGTGGTGCCTTATGAAGATGAAAAATACCCATTATAGCTAGAGGCGCATTTAGAAAATTGTCTGGAAAATGATTGATAAGAAAGTGAAACTAGGAGAGAAGTGCAGTGAAAACATTTTACACTTGAACATTGCCCTTAAAGAAAGAGGAGTTTAAAGCTGAAAGTATATGCACATTTGTATTTGCAATTTGCAGTTTGGTCAGATGCAAACAGCTGCCATGATGAGAACGAATTACAAAGTGAATGTCTTAGATATGTAGGCTATTCCTGACCAGAAGGAGAAATATATCATAAAAATGTAATAAATAACAGTATTAATGTAAAATATGTAAAAAAAAAAAAAAAAAATCCAAAAGTTCTGGATTCCTATCAACTAAAATACAACTTAAAGAATCAGTGTGTAACCTTTCTCCTTTTTGCGTTGCCCTGAAAGTTCCACTAAGTTGCCCTGGAGCGTACCTATCTCCTTGGTGACTAAACAAGGCCAATTTACAGTTTAGAATTGAATAACTGCAAGATAACTAGGTTTATTGCCATACTGTGGAACATTCCCGGCAAAGCATTCACATCTCCGTTTGACAAGCACATGCGAACCCAGAAAAGTTACATAGTGCACCTTTTACTTCATTGAAATAGGTTTTATTCTCAACCTATGATCTGGTAATGTTTTCACCTCACTTGGTCAAAAATGTCTCTTACCCTTTGACCAGCTCCACCACTATGAAGTCATTCCCATCGCCGCTGTTGTACAGGATCAGCCCATCAGACGAGGTGGTTTTGAACTGGAAGAACAGGTGCATGGAGTAATAGGCCTGCAGCGTGGTCAGCGTCACATAACTGGAGCGGGACTTGAAGGTGATGGGGTCGGCGATGATGTTCTTGTATCCGATCATCGCGTTCAGCTCACAGTAGTCTATGTCCCCGTTTTTGCACAAGTCGATGTAGGCCATGCCGTTGAAGGAGAGGCTCTGGATGTGGCCGATGTAGTTGGAGGGAACCAAGGACATAAAGCGCTTCTCTGTGACTATGCCTGTCTCAATGTTGTGGAACTCCAGCTGAGTGTGGTCGCCCGCCATCTGACCTGTAGAAGCAGACACAAGAGGAGGAGAGGGGGAGACACAGAGGTGGACTTCAGGAAAAAGCTGCATTTAAATATTCATCCATGGGATCAACTTGGCCTGTCATGATGATTACTATATCAACTTATTGTTCAATACATTATGGCTGGAACTATATTTTTGGGGGGCTCATTGTTTGTTGTTTGCAAATTTTGTCAGGTGGGGAATGTTTTGTTATTTTTCTGTAATAGCAAAAAGAAATAAGGATTGATCGATTGGGGATGCATGTTATTGAATATCTTATCTATATGCAAATCAACAGGGCTAAACATGAAGGTTTTGCTCACTCAGGGGTTAACAGCAGGAGCTCAGGATTTAGCATTGATAATACCATTGTCAGTGAGAATTCAAAAGCTAACAGCCATGCATTATTTTTAAATAACCGTACTGGTACTCCAGAAACAGTTAATCACTGCTCTAGACCCCGCGCCAATGCGTTCAAACAGTGTCACCATAGACTATATATATATGTACTTCTTTATATGTGTATTGGTGGCTTTCTGATTCTAAAATGTGATGATGTCATACTCTCAGAAGACACAGTTTTCCTTATTGATAACATTGTAATGTGCTATGAAATATCCAAACGTAAAATTCATAAATGCTGAATCTGATCATTTGTGTTAGTGTCTAGACCAGACATGGGCAAACTATGGCCTGGGGGCCACACATGGTCCTTTGGGCTTATTAATCCGGCCTGCCGAACGTGACCAAATTATACTAAAATAGGTAAGAATAAGCCTTGTTCAATTTTGAACAAGGTTTATGATCTTTTGGCACTTGATAAAAAAAGCAGAGTTTTTTTTCTAATTATTAATTTAATTAATGCATTGGAATATATATATATATATATATATATATATATATATATATATATATATATATATATATATATATATATATATATATATATATATATATATATATATATATATATATATATATATATATATATATATATATATATATATATATATATATATATATATATATATATATATATATATTATATATATATATTTATATATATATACAGATATAGCTTGTCAAATTTTAGAACCCATTGTGGCCCGTGTGTCCAAACGTTTGCTCATCCCTGAATAGACCCAAGAACTCACTGCATTAGAACAACAATCTGAATTTGAACAATATTAATTTTAGTTGCCACCATCTCTAATAAATATTATTGACCTATAGAATGTTGTGATGTCATCTGAAACCCAGCAATGAGTGTAACCCAGTGCTCCTCGTGCTTTAATCCTTACACAACAAATGTTATTGCTAAAGTCCAACATGTTAGTTTCAAGTGTGCATAGATTTTAACACAAAAATGTGGAGCAAATTGATAAGCTACTGAGTCACTACTGGAAAACACATGGATTTATCCCATTAGTATCACAACAATTTTGAATAAACACTAAGTATGTATAAATCTTCACTGGTTTATGATCGGACTATCGGATTGTGACATAGATTTTAGGAATAATAAACAGTACCTTCCACAGGCGGCAGGTCGTCCACGGTCAGTTTGAGACTCTTTCCCCTCCTGAACACTCTCACAGTGTGCCATTCATTATCGTTCAAATTCTGACCCGCAAATATAGTCTCTGGGCCTTTGCCTGCAGGACAGTCCACAGAGAGGTTAACACAAGACAACACACACTTTGGGACACTGACAGATTGAAGAAAATAAAAAGGCAGAGAGAGAGAGAGTGTGACATATTTGAAAGACAGGGTTGGGTGCAATTTTGAATGTAGTTGTGTCTGACTTGCATCTGTTTAGCTATTTCTTTTTTTTTTGTCTTTTTTTTTTTTTTTTTTAATCCCTGCTCTGAACAAGCCACTAGGGGGCAGCAGATAACCATGAAAAGCCAGTGTTGGCGGAGAGTGCCTTGTTACACCTTGTTACAGCCTTGGCCATTTCATACTGCAGTCACTCTTCTACTGTCAGTGAATCTCAGTTGAATACAATTTGTCTGATAAATGCAAAGGTAAGAATTGGGAAAAGTGTAAAGAGTGTGATCATAAAGTAATCTTATTTTTCACGCTTGTAAAAATATAACAAATCAAGAAAGGCCACTAATGACCATTTATCCGTGCATCCCATGGAATTCACGACTGCCTGCTGTGAGACACTCCTCTTTATCAACACTAAAAGCACTTTAAAAGCACGTGTAATTGCTTAATACATAGCTCGGTTTATAGGTCGCAAAATGACCTTTAGAGCTAAATAATTTTTAAAATGATTGGGATGATTTTAAAAGCAAAAAAATAAGTACTAATACCCAGTCAGTCCTTACACTATACACTGCCCAGAGTAGTGATGGGACAATAAGAGATACTCGCCATTATTTCATCAGAATATGCAGAAAAAACTACTCTCCATAATGTTCTCTGCTAGATCGTATTTGTTTTTATCATTATCAATTATTTTGGCCTTGATAATCGCATCACAATACTTCAATGCCTCGTCCAGACCTCATGTAACCCTCATCCATTAACTAAATACACATCTATCTTGAGCTGCACATTTCAGTAGTAAATCCCCACAGTGCATTTGACTTTGGCTCTCCATCCCAGAGTGCGGCTCCAAAGCCCCCACTGCTCTGCTCACATCAGGAGCACGGTGGCTGGCGTCCCAGGCTCCTCAGCTCTGCCCTTGTGCTCTGATGGATCTGCACTAGGCTCTGCGCTCCACTGCCTCCAGGCCTCAGGGAACAGCATGAGAAGATGTGATTATCCAGTCAATCAGCCCCACCCGCGGGACCACAGGCGCACGCTGGTGAGACCGGGTCAAACGCAGCCACTCGCACAGGTGGACAGGGCACGGGCCAAGCAACAGGGGAAGGCGTTATATATTATTGCGCTATACATCAAAGTTATAGATGGTAAGTACAGGGCAGCATGTGGCTGCAAGAGGACTCCCAACTGAATCTAGATCGCAATTTAGTTGGACACAACTAGTAAATTAGTGAGTAACAAAATTGCTGGTACCTCTTTATAACAACTACTCCTTAATTAGCCTTAATGAAGCATGAACAAATACTTCCTTCATAATGAACAGATCGTTTATTAAGAATGATTCAATATATTAAGACTATTAAAAGTGCAGTTATAATAAGGTTTTACTAAATATCCACACTCCATTGGCTGCATAAATGAGCTAGCCTACAGCCTGGAATGCAGTGGATTATCATTTTGGATCAATAGTTGTAGGCCTATTTATTTTAGTACTATTAACTAATGCTCAAGGGTGTGTTAAAATGTTGCGCTATGAACTGAATCTTTATTTGTAAATGCAATCAACTGATCAACTACAAACTAGGGCGGTGCAGGTGAGGGGAGCATAGCATCATCATGTTTGTATTGGGGTTTTTTTTTATCCTTATTCTGGTTCTCCAATTTTCAATGGACTGAAGTCATTAAATTTCTTACCATTTTGTACCACTGTTTGAAACGAGCGAGTCTTTCGTCCCGTCGTCTGGAGCAAACCATTTAGCGTTTAGCGTTGGTCTTCCTTTAATTATAACCTCCTGCTTCGACTGAAAGTCCAGTTTAGAAAACTGCTTGGGCTTTAATATGTAATCTTCCTCTATTTAAAAAGTATGGCCAGACATGAAGAAAAAAGTGAACGGATTGCTAAACTTGATTTGCTAACGCTAAACTGTAGCTTGCCGTCACTATTCTGCAGAAGTTGCAAGAATCCCTGGGCTCATGAGTGCCCCCTACCATGAGGCCAGGTAACTACGTGCCTCACCCGGCGCCTTTTCACAGCCACTTAAAGCAGCAGCGTCACTTCTGAGCTACAGCACAGTCAGCCCATGTGAGACACGAACGACCGGTGCCTTACCACGCGTCTCCTCTGTGTTTCAATGGTAAACGGTAAAAACTCAGCGATTTTGAATTTAAAAAAATAATTTTAATTGCAAAGTTAAATAGAAATAACTTTATAGTACAAATCATTGTGTATATTATATATATATATATATATATATATATATATATATATATATATATATATATATATATATATATATATATTATATAGAGAGAGAGAGAGAGAGAGAGAGAGAGAGAGAGAGAGAGAGAGAGAGAGAGAGAGAGAGAGAGAGAGAGAGAGAGAGAGAGAGAGAGAGCAAGTTACAATTTAGAGTTAGCAAATCAAGGTTAACAATCCGTTCACTTTTTTCTTCATGTCTGGCCCCTACTTTTAAACTTTTTTATTTTGGCCCCAAGTCACTTACTGGGAGAGACTTTGGCCAGGGCCAAATCTATTGACCCCTGGTTTACATGTAAAACAGTAAATCTGATTGTAATGACAGCAGTGCCTAACAGTCATGAACCTCATCGCACGTCACTGATACAGACAGACATACATACCTACATATATACCTACCTTCTTAACATATCTACAGTACATATATACATATACCGACACTATACCTACACATACCTAATACATATCTATACAAACCTACATACATACATACATACATACATACATACCTACACTTCTATATATCTACATACATATATAGATATATATTATATATATATACATATATACTACATGTGTATACATATAATACATATATATATATATATATCTACCTATATTTCCATAGATAAATATCATATATATATAATATATAAATTATCACATAAATGATAGAAATAATCATACTTATTATTTTACTATTTTTAATATTTATTTTACAATATTATAATATTGTAATGATTTGGTATTTTGAGTTTACCTCAGAGTTTTTCTTGCAACTGTTTGTGAATTGTTAATGGAACTGCTTTTGTATGTGACACTTGGTTGCTATGGCAACAAGCTGATGTGAAGGTGCTATTGGTCAGTTACTGGTCTGTTTTGGAGTGGAGGCAGCTGTTGTTTTGCTTTTGTTTGGCGTGGGTTACAGCATCGTAGCCCTTGTGTCCAAAAAACTAAACCAGAAGAAATTTGCCATATCTGGTGTTTCCTTCCACTACAACACTATGCAATATTATTTTTAGCATATGAATCCATACATACACTATTGCTCCATTCACATAACTCTTACTATAAACTTCCTCTGCTTGTCGTTGTGGTTGCTCAGTTGTCGTTATGGCTGGCTGTTAGCAGTGTTTAAGCATTAGTGGCGGTATTCCCCTCAGACAGCTGTGGCCCTGGGGAGCACAGGTCCTAATTGACAGTGATGTGTTCGTCGAGTTGCCGCACAAATCCTTCATACACAGAGTGGACCCATGCGGCATGCCTGACAACACACGTTCATTAAGAAAAACTAAGGACCGAAATAACACAGAGAAAATCATTAATGTGAACTATTTGTGTGGGAGAGTGGAACGGGCTTAACACGCTCTCCAAGCAGTTCAATTAAACACCCTCCACTGACGTAATTAGGTCTGAAGCCAGAGAAGTGCCTTTTGTGCTTCCCCACTGCTGTGCATCAGAGAGAGTTTTTGTGTGGATTCAATAAAGATATTTTGAAATGCAGAAAATAAATCTGACTGTGCTTTTGAATGAATTATAATTATAAAACTACAAATGAATGACATATTATAGCTATGGTAGGTGTTTTTGATTCCACATCCTAGTGCAGGGGTGGGCAAACTTTTTCACACGGTCCACAATAGGTTCTAAAATTTGACAGAGGGGCCGGGCCAGGATAAACATATATATGTATATATTACATTAGAGGCCTGTAACATGTAACAAAGCATGAATATGAAAGGCTCATTGTACAAATTGTTTTCCAAATGCATTCTTTTAAAAACTAGCCTTCAGAGAAAGGCTTGCTAGCTTAGTTGTCCACTCCATATTAAACACTCAGCTCTCACTATTCACTTTTCTTTTATGTGATAAGCAAATTTTTGCTTACAGGTTGATGAGAGAATAAGAGAGTATTACACACAAGCAACCATCTTTTGGGAAACGTAAATTAAACAAAGTTTACCCTTACTTATTTTAATATAAATTGGCCACGTTCGGCGGGCCATGTGTGGCCCCCCGGCCATAGTTTGCTCACCCCTGTCCTAGTGAGATATGGGCCCGTTTTTTGTTGGATAGCCTATAGATTTTGTAGTTTAAAGGAAATATAAAATGGTAAATGATCACGATTTAATATAGCACCACCTTCAGGACACTCAAGGAACCACTCACCCATTCACACACACATTCATAAAACAGTGTACTCATGAGAGCTGTAATCGCACTGCCAACTTCAAATGTCCTCAAAGCTTCAGTCTATATAAGGCACCTACTGGGCATATACTGTGTCTCTCTACTGCAAAATAAGTCCTAGTATTTGGTGGGCTCAATAAAAAACATAAAAAAATAATGCTAGATTGTTTGAATTTACAAGTGAATCAAACTGAGCTTGTCATAATCTGTTGGTGCTTCTAGTTTTATGTATTTATACTTTATGATATCTTCCTTGTAGCTGTTACAGACAGTGAGAAAGTGTTGCGCAGAGCAGTAAGTAAGCAAACATCACATTTATGCTAATTTCACATGAGAGCTTGTCTTTTGTCATTATCTGTAACACATTTTGTTTCGTGGATCTAAGCACAAGAAGCACCAACCGCTGCAGCGTTATGTAAGTCCAGAACCTGTCCCTGTCCCTGTCTCATTCTCTCCTCTTTTCATCTGTAAATAGCGAGGTCACAGCATTATGGCAACAGCAACGTACATTAGAGGAGCAAACAAAACTCACCTCGTGTTAGCCCCCTACAGCACATGACGGGGACTACGCCGTGTTTGCACTGTTTATGAGTTCACGCTATCATCACAAACCACCAATGACCTTTTAAAGCCTTCGGAAAGGGGAATTAGAGCTCAAAGCTTTTTTATTTGCATACACAAACAAGCACGCAATCCAAGACGACTGAACAATGCTATTTAGCATTTAGAGAGGTGTTAAGAAGGAGGTGTCTCACAGCAGCGTGTGTGCAGGTCGGGGGAGTATTGTGTGTGTGATTCTCAGCAGGCGATGACCTTCAAGTATGATATACACAATATAGGACTGGGAAACAGTTGGTATCTATAGACGTAATGCTGCATTCAACAACAGGCTATGGGTTAGTGTTTTCTGTAATATCTAGTATATACTGCTCAGCCATAGCATTATGATCACTGACAGCCAAACTGAAAAACAATGGTCCTGTATTATGGCACCTATTAGTGAATGGAAGCAGATATTTATATATTATATTGTTTTTAATGTTTTATAGAAACGTATAAACTTTTTTTTGTGTGTTTGTATTGTGTTTTGAACAGGGACCCATTGAAAAAGTCTAAGTGCGCTCATTGGGCTCGCCTATATAAATAAAGATAAAGAAAGAAAAAATTAAATAGGTAACCAGGGGAGTCGACAGGGGAGGACAAAGGGGTCTGTTGTCCCGGGCCCCAAGGTCTTAGGGGCCCAGAATTGGCCCCTCTTCTCTCATATATATTGCCCCAGGCCTCAAATTTCCGTTGATGGGCCAGTTTGCCAATAGCTCGGGGCTGCAGTGGTTCAATGGTTTGCCCAAATACCAAAAGGTTAACAGCTCTATCTCAGCTATGTCCCGTGCATATAACTGGTCTGTTTGTGAATTAATGTGTGAGTGATTGGTGATAATCAGAGGGGTGGAAGCACAAATCGTCAGCCACACTTTCACCTATCTAGCTCAGGATAGCTGTGGCTTCATTAGTAACTTACCACCTCTGTGTGTGTGAATGAATAATGCCTGCCAATCATTAGACTGTGAGCTTCTATAAAACAGCTGTACAAAACCAGTGCATGAAGTACTTAACTACTTTTACTTTGTTACATTCCACCACTGATAAGCTATGAAAAGTATAGAGACAGAAGGCTGGCATAGGTGTTAAAATTCAAGCCAGGAGGTCCTGATGTCCTGTTTGATGAGTGTACAACCTTTAAACAGCAGCAAGCCTCACATATTCTACCTCTGGAAAACTAATTACTAATTCATCCCACTTCCTGAATAATAAATGCCAGGGATATTTACCTCCCAAAATATTGCACACTAACGTCTTAGCCCAAACACACTCACACACACACACATCCAAAGCATCTATTTGTGATCCTGCAGAACAAGATGGACTCTCCTCCCCTCCCTCTCCATCCCTTTCTTTCTGCTCGGTGAGGCAGGTTAATGAGAATAATAAAATCACGCTCTGTATTTCCTCTGTGCCTTGAATGGCCTCATCAATTTACAGCCGACATGAGACACTAAAGCACAAGAGAAACAAAATAGTGAGGGAAAGAAGAAGACAAGGAACTCATCCGTGTCCAAAATACCTGCCTTTGTACACAGCAGCAGCCCGCAGACTTATTGTTGTGAAGGTTTGTTAATTTCAAATGGCCTGTAGTCTATATTTAGGAGTGTTGTTAATACTGGCTTTTATTGTGGCTTTTTTTTTAAGGCAGAAGTAACCAATGCACAAACAAGACTAGCTGCAAAGATGCACTTAACTAAAAGCAAGAATTCATAAATATTATAACAAGATAATATGTGGGTAAAAGTGGAATGTATTTCTTGTTATACAGCTTCACAGGTTCACATGCTATGGCTGTTTTAGAGGTAGGGCATCAAGCGTAGAACCAATGGGATCATTTCAAGGTTTGCATTCATTTACATTCATACATCAGTCCACACAGACACTGGGAGCGAGTTGGGTTAAGTGTTTTGCTCAAGGGCGTAATGACAGGATTCATCTGTGGGAGCTGGAGTTGCACCGCCAACCTGGCCACCCTATCAATTATATTAGTTTTTTGTTTTTTTTTGTTTCTTTTTTTCATGTTGAGAGCGGGATTTGAACCGCTAACCTTCGGATCAATGGACAAACATCACGAACTGAGCCACAGTCGCCCCATAGTTGTTGCGGTTTGGGTTAAAATAAATAACTAATTTAGTATTTGATGGTTGTAACAAAAAGTCTACTCAAAATTAATACATCAAAAATCTAATCTGCAAACTTTTACAAAACAATTTTATGCAACTACAAATTTACATAATATTTCAAGTTGAATTATTAAAAATCCCTGATATATAATATGTTTGTTTACATTTTGCGTTTAATTATAATATTATTCTGAACATTTTTTTTTAATTTTTTTTTCTTGGAATCAGGTTTGCACTACACATATACACCACCTTTTTTCCCTGCTACTTTGATGCAAGTCAGACACATCTCACTTTAGCCTGCAGATATTGGGATTATCTGACAGTATAGGACAAATTGCATACACAGTTGCTAAGGAACAACACAGCAGCTAAAAACAGTGTTATCTGGGAACAAAAAAGACTAGAGAAAAGAAAGAAGTATGTGAACATTGACTTACTGGAGGTACAGTTAATCCTGATACAATCTAGATGGGGAAGAATAGATGAGAGATAAAAATTCTTTCAAAGTAACAGCTGCAGACATCAAAACATACAGTCCACTCATCTGGGGACGCACACACGGACACTGGCCAGGCTCCACTCTTTGTCAAGCATATCTTTTGCATTTATATATTTGTTTTCCTAAAAAGAACACATGAGCTATACGTTTATCAGATGCAGAGCCAGTGTCAGAAAGAGCCATTTGGGAAGAGTTCTGAGTCGTAACTTTTAAGACGAGGTGGGTTTTGAATTTGCAGAGGTAATTAGTATACTATTATGTCAATGTATACTGTCACAATGATGCTTAGAATTTGAGAAAAAAAAAAAAAAAATGGTGTGATAAAAAGCAGGTTACTGTTACATATAATTCAACAATTTCTATATCTTCCTCTTGTTTAAGGATACTATAGGGAAAATGGTGACCCAAATCCACCCTCACCTCTCCCCATTTGGCTCTCGCTGTCGTGTGTTGTCAACCACAGAGGCAAAGTGGTCGCAGACAGCCAGAGACCAGCACAAACTTGGCCTTACAGGGAATGCTCTGCTTTTGAAGAAATGACAAGGAGACGGGCCAAGGGGAAGGGACGAACTCTCAAACTCTCCAATGTGTCAGACTTAATTCCGTAGAAAGGCAGAAAAAGAGCGCGGGTCTCGTCAATAGGTGGCGCTGTTGTCCTCCGAGCGGGATCTGGCTGCTTCCTTTTGGGCTCGGGACAAACACAGCCGGTCTATTGGTATGCACGGTTAAACAGCGGCGCTTAGGAAGCCCATTTCTGTTTAGCCAGTGGAAAGGCGAAATAGATG
Organism: Periophthalmus modestus; assembly: GCA_019594935.1. Lineage (NCBI taxonomy): Eukaryota > Metazoa > Chordata > Actinopteri > Gobiiformes > Gobiidae > Periophthalmus > Periophthalmus modestus. Next base: position 27,000,073 of record JAIEZT010000441.1, read on the forward strand.
GCTATCATTTGTGCGGCACTGCTCCGTTTGAGAGATATCAAACTTTTCACAAGCATCAATGGATCCTTTCCTGTGCAAATAACACATAAACCGGAGCGTATGCACTTCACTGGCTGTGTGTTTTCTCAAGCTATAAAGGTATAAGGTGCATATCAAAAACGCATTCGGAGCTATACCAATATGTCTCTTCAAAGGACCACAGTGGAATGTGTCATCACGTAAAGGTAAAATGAATGAAGAATTTTTAATCTAGTGGCACAGTGTAAAATCATAGCTGCCAGGGACGTTGGCAAAAGACTCATTTTTAGTTCCAAATTCCTTCTCTTACACAGCCACGGTAAAAGTATTCCAAGTGATGAAAGATATGTTACTTAATGGGGGATAATAGCACCTGATTTGAATTTTAGGTGAGCTCCACATTTCAGTTCAGGTGTTTTGAGCGTGGAGTCTGTATGAATTCAAAGTAAAATAAAGAAGCAGTTTGGCCATTTTGCTGTTCTAGGTGAATGGTGTGATTTGAAATAAATGCGGATGTAAAAGTGTACGTTTTTGGTAGTTCTGCGTTAGACCAAGGTAAGAAAGTAGGGTCAGTTTTCAGATGGCAACGAGCATTCCCTGTTAGAACATTTGCGTGCTCATCTGGCAGTGAGCGCAGAGACCGCAGACTCCGGCCATTGAAAGCATCTAAACAATCTCTTTCTATTCAAGAGACTGGGGCGGATTTAAAACTACTATTTTGGCTCTAGCATTGCCCAAGTGTAGCTCTATAGGAGTTTACTGCAGTTGTTGGCACACATACTCTCCGAGGCTTTACCTAGGTTCACAGTGAGCCGCACTCGTCCGCTCTCCAGCTCCAGGCGCAGGGTGTCGGCAGAGTCCCGGGACGTGGTGGCGATGAGGATGCCGTAAGCCCTCTGGGAACGGAAACGCAGGGAGACGTCCTCGGCCTCCGTGTGCATGACCACGGGCAGCTGCACCTTCATGAACTTGCTGCCGTCGTAGCTCAAGATGGTCGCCTCTGTGGACACACACAGATGGGCAGTTTAAAGGAAGAGGCCAGTTATGCTCTGGGGTCAGATGTAATGTTAGAGGTTACAGCGTATGATCATTTTAGGGGATTACTCAAAAAATACTCACGTACAAGTAAAAGTGAGACATGAAAAAATCAACTTGAGTAAAAGTATTAAAGTACCCTGTATTTAACACCGATTTTGAGGTCTAATAAAGCTTCAAATCTAGTGATTTTGGTAAAGATTTGAGCTGAATATTGTTCGACAGAAACAATTGAATAAATCGTTTTTTGTTTTTTTGTTTTTTGCCGTTTTTATTTGTTTATTTGTGCTTTCTCAAATTATGAACGTGCTAAAAATAAAGTCCTTAGCCTTTTCAGCAGGTCTTAGACATGAACAACAAATACTTTTACTTTCTAGTCCAATTGAAAAAATGTAGTGGAGTAGAAAGCATAGACAACTGCTCTCAAATGTAGTGAAGTAAAAGTAAAAAGTATCCACTTTAAAACCTACTTAGGTAAAGAACAGAAGGAAATGAGAAAATTATGATTGATAGACAGAGAGAAAGTATAGGGCAGTGTGCCTCTGATACACTCTACACTTGTGCTTCTTAAACTGTGGGACCTGCACAAGTAAATTCCACATTTCTGTCCTTTGACTTAGTGTTTTCTTTAAGCTGGTAGTACTCAGTACCTATACCTAAATATTTCCTTTGGTAGTACTTTGTATGAAACATTGAAGAATAGAAATTTTGCCCCGGTAAAAAGATTGAATCATTATGTTCACATTCTTATATAGCATTTTTCCACCTTCAAGGCACTTTATATCAAGGAACCACTCACACACAGAGTCATATACCAGTGCACACAGGCACTGGGCACAGGGTGGGTTAAGTGTCTTGCCCAATGACACAACAACACAACGAGCTGGAATTGCACCGCCAACCTGTGAGTGAGAGAATCTGACTGCTCTACCAGTTATGTGTTGAGCAGGATTTGAACCACCAACCTTCTGATCAATGGACAAACACTTTACCAACTGAGCTACCCATTTACCAACTGAGTCACCCATTATCTGAAATAATGCCGACTAACAAAATAAAGGAAAAAACCCCTCAACCCAAAACATGCACAATCAGTCCTGTTCTGTCCAAGCCTATTGCGCTGTGCTCGCTGCTTGACAAGTGTTCCCTTCAGTTATAATTTTCTTCAGAATTCTCAATTATATTCATTTTAGCCTATGTCTTTTCATTTGAATGTGCTAATGAGAGAAACGTCCTCACAGTGCATGTTGTAAACAGCAGGTTCTGCTGTTCTGATGCCGCAGTAGCATTAGCCGTGCCCCTGACAAACCCAGCAGCCCTAACTGAATTTCTGCACGTCCACTCAGTCCATTTGTTGTGCTGCTGATTCAATTGCAGGCTTCACAGGAAAACTGCAGTCCTTTAGCAATGTTTCAAGATGTTCTCCTCGTAGAAGTGATACTGGCCTAATTGTGTTTCAACTACAGAAACAATCAAAAAGTCATTACAAAGGCTAATGCATCCAACAATTAGGCAACTAGAATTACATCCACAGAGCAATGCATCTGCTGGTCAATAACACTGAGGACAGGACACAGGAACACTTTACATGGACTGCTGTGAAGGAGCAGAATCTGGCCATTTATTTTTAATTCAATCATTTCACAATAGAACATCAGACTGAAATAGAAGGCTGCAATTGCGTTCACTAAATGTAACTGTCCTAGAATAGTCTCAAGTGTGTCAGGGAGGGCATCTGACTCACTCACTGCATATATGATGATGATGTTAAAGTAAAGTTTAACTGTTTATAATGCTAATCATGCCTTACCTGGTATAGACTGATGGAAACAAGGGTGTCAATCTGTCTCACCAGCCCCTAGAACCATAATCAATCACTCACATGCCCAACATATGCATAGGCTTAAGTGTCAGACTCATTCATCTGAGCGTGTAAAGTCTTTCATGCTCTTTTTTACAGTACACTATAATTATTTGAGCGAAGGACAGAAGAACCGTCCCAACTCGTGGACCTTAAATATTGACTCACTGTGGCTGCATTTACTCAAAGCATTAGGTCTGTGTCTGGGAAAATGTTTGTAAGGAGATTGTTTAACACCAGCAGGAGGTTATAAACACATTTCCGCTGGTGTAACTAAAGCATAACCCAATAACAGAGCCATTACAGTGGCTGCAGCGTTCAGGCAGAAAGAGAGTCTATTAAAGAAGAGGCAGATAGGGCTGGGACCATGGTACACTCATCATCATTGTCCCATGTATCCCACCAGACCTCTCCAGCACATCCTTCACCCAAATCCAATTCTGCACCACGCCCTCCCGGGGTGCTCTGCTCGTGACAGGCCCCAGTGACGAACCGGTCCTCTCTGCTAAACCGTCTGCTGCCTGCCACAGCCAAAGCAACGAGGTGCAGAGGAAACGGAAACACAGATGAGGAGCAGAGGAAACAGAGATGAGGTGCAGAGGAAATGGAAACACAGATGAGGTGCAGAGGAAACGGAAACACAGATGAGGTGCAGAGGAAACAGAGATGAGGTGCAGAGGAAATGGAAACCCAGATGAGGAGGAGAGGAAATGCAGATGAGGAGAAGAGGAAACAGATATGAGGAGAAGAGGAAACAGGGATGAGGTGCAGCGGAAACACAGAGGAGGTGCAGAGGAAACAGAGATGAGGACAAGAGGAAACAGAGGTGAGGAGCAGAGGAAACAGAGATGAGGTGCAGAGGAAACACAGATGAGGTGCAGAGGAAACAGAGATGAGGAGAAGAGGAAACAGAGATGAGCAGAAGAGGAAACAGAGATGAGCAGAAGAGGAAACAGAGATGAGGAGAAGAGGAAACAGAGATGAGCAGAAGAGGAAACAGAGATGAGGTGCAGAGGAAACAGAGATGAGGTGCAGAGGAAACAGAAATGAGGTGCAGAGGAAACACAGATGAGGTACAGAGGAGACAGAGATGAGCAGAAGAGGAAACAGAGATGAGGAGCAGAAATGAAAGCAAAAATGATAAAATGAGAAATCCCACTGTTATAGTACAGAATGTATTCAGTGGAATGTGTGTCTAAAGACAAATGCCTCTGCGAGCGTTCCTGCTGTTTCTGTTCATATTTTTATAATATTTTTACATACATTAATATGAATAATACAAATGACACCTGGTTCTTCTTACAAAGCATGTGTTTTATAACTTTCACAGCTTGTAACACTTTATAAAAACTACACCTTATTATCTTCAATGAAACAAACTTAAACTTAATTCATACTGAACAAATAGTTAATTAAGAACAATTCAGACTTAGTAACTGACTTAGTAACTACTTGTCCAGTATTTCAGTTTCTGAAGGTGGTAGTTATTATAAAATGTAACCAACAATTGCTGTTACCATGAAAACTACAGCTTCATGACATAACAAGGCGGAACAGAGCATTTGGACACATAGACAGACTAATAAGAAAGGATTACTCAAACATGTGTGATGTTTTTGAGGACGTAACAACATTCTAACTTGACTTAAAGCTCACAAGAGTCATTTTGCGTAATATGGGAACTTTAAAGTCTGCATTACAGTCTTTGGTAATCAGCTGTCACAACCTGTCTCAGATCTAAGCAAAGCAGAATGAACAGAAAGATACGGCATTATGAACATGTCACATCTGCTAAAAATGCTGATGTTTCCAGATTCAAGAAAAGCGCAAATTGCTGAGGAAATATTTCAAGTGACACATGTGGAAATGATTATCTAATGCAAAGCGAACACCTGTCAGCAGCCCCTCGTGCAGCCCCTCGTGCAGCTCCAGTCACCGAGGCAGTCTGCTTTTCACCATCACAAATGCCAGAGCTGCAGGTGTGGCTCTTTTTTGTTGTTAGCTCAAATCAGTATCCGTTATCTGGTTCGTTTTATTCTTGGACTTGGATAAATTAATAAAATATGTTACATGATGTCAAGTTATATTTTTAACTACTTGATTAAGCTCAATAAAACTGTTCGCACCGCAGGGGAACATAACGCACTTTGATGTAAGAAACTCCTCTCCTATATCTTCAATGTATAAAATATAGGCATAGTTACCAGCACTTCTCTATAATCTTACTTCTGACAAAATTATCCCGTTTTTCATTTTTTTTCTGCTCAAGTTATAAACTCCATTTTGATACTAAGGAATAGGCTTGATACTCAACACTGTTTCCGACCCCATGGTGATAATTCAAATCTTTCTTTAGACAATAGAATGTATTTTTCAGTATTAAATGGTAGTACTTTCTTTTCTATTCCCATGTGGCCTTATATCTGTGTAATCGTAGTCGTCCAGGTAGGTTCCATAGTGGTCCATGGGCGTATGCTGGTCTGTGTGGTCTTATACTTGTTCTAATATGGCTCAAGATCTGGTTACTGATGTCACTTTCCACTCAAATAATATCCTCACACATGTATGCCACAACCCATGGCTTCATAATGGCTATTTCAGTATCAGCCCAGTGGGACCAGACAACGATTTCTGTCTGTATTTATGCATATTTTATTTCATGGTCATTATATGGTGATTTTTGGCTATCACACGAGCAAAGAGCAGTTATGGGATAGCATTAGGAGCGCAGGATATAGCTACGTGTTGCTAACTCGAGCGCTAATGGCACTCTATCTCAATTCCCCCTGAGGGAAACTGCACTGGAATACTGAGCTGTCAGAAGCACGTCAGCCACAGCACTGCAGCAGCGGGGGGACTATGCACCCTATCCAGAAATCACCTGACAACAACAGCCAAAGCTTATTTTTATATGGAAAGTGTATCTTCGACAGCCATTATAAACAGAAATAAACACTGGGGAGGAATAATTCAAAAGAACCTCTGTCTTCTGGTGCGCAGTGTCTTCACAAAACTAGACATCCCTATAACTGTTAAATGCGTGACAACAAGCTGCCAAGTGAATAGAAATCCAGAGAGGAGGAAATAGTCTCGGAGCACAAAGAAACGCACACTATATCTTCATCCAGTCCAACTTTGCTCTTCTCCAGCTCCGAGTGTGTCTCCTTATCAGAGCCAGGGAACTTCATTATAGATATGAGAGCGAATGGGAGTAAAGCGCCAAAGTGGATGAACGCGTCTGACAGAGGAGAGGAATCAGTACAGCTCTGCCAGGACTGTCACGACTGCAGCAGAATTTCACTACATATGTGTCAGAATGGTACTCTCTGATCGTACAGAACATAACATACACGGCAGGTTACATTACACCAGGAACAAAAGCTAGATTTGCAGGTTATAAAGCGGTTTTAAATGGTAGCTTTAATATTTTCACAGTCCATGTGTCATGTTTTTTTTTTTTTTTGTATGACTGATGGTTTAGTCATGTTGATGGATTTCAGTGATTTGATATTTTTTTTTTTTTTTTTTTTCCCCTTGTAAACAGATATCTGGAATTATATGTAGCCTGCACTCTTACAGTTTTTAAGCACATACTATACTCAAAACTGAACTTTGGCAGCTAAAGCCTTAACCAGCACCTAGACACATACAAGTTTGTCTCACGGCAAACTCATTTAGCGTGAGAGTCCTTTTAGGTGTAGCTGGATTTAGACATTGAAACTGGCAACCCAGATGTGAGACTCATGTGAGCTCATTCTGCTCGAGTATCAAATTTACATTAAACCAGAAACAAAAGCTACATTTTCAGGTTATATAACAGTTTTAAATTGTACTTTTTAATATTATTTTCCAAAAATATTTTCAAAATTATTTGAAAAAAATGTACAAATCAACCAGTGCCATGTTTTTTTCTTTTTTTTCTTCTTCTATAATTTAACAGAGTGATCCACTGTGCCTGTATCTACAGTGATGAGCCTTACGTGTACTATAGCCTGGAGATGTCTACTTAGCTGCAGCAGTGTGGACCCATAGACTTCAAAAATATCTTGCAGTATCAGTATAATCCATTTTGCTGTACTAAGGTTGTACATATATTCTGAGATGTGCTGTGTCTTATAACATTTCATATGCAAATTGTGTAGCAATGAGAAAATGTGTATGCTATATTTAAACCACACAGTACGCATAGTTATTCATGTTTGCACAAGCCTGTTATACATTTATATTTCTTTAGATCTTTACGTTCATGTAAAGCTGCAGGCTGTGAAACAACCAGAACTCTGCTATCTGAAGAAAATTAAAATACGCACATATAACATGGGTAAATAGTTAATGCTCCCGTATTACGCAAAACTGACTTGCGTGAGCTTTAAGCCATGTTTGAATGTTGTTACCTCCTCAAAAACATATCTGAAGTTCACGGTCACACATTTAAGTAACCCTTTATTAGTCTGTCTATCTCCAAATGTTAAAGGAAGTATCAGAATGTGCCCTTTTTCACACAATTTTTCCTCTATTTTACACCTCTATCCATCCTTATTTTTCCTTTGATGCATCAAATAACTGACTGGGAGAATCCTGGCGGCACCTGCGTTCTGATTGGGCATCTTTAAGGGACAACTTAAGCACATTACCAAAATGACAGTAACATATTTAAAGAGCCCCATGCCTCTGCTTTGAGATGCCGTTTGAATTTACATGATAGCACAATGGGTCGCAGAGTTAGGGCAATCGAAAGTCCGCAACCGCGAGTCTATCGGCGGTGATAGCATCCAACGCAATAGGGTTAATGGCTCCTTTTACCTTTTATTCAGTAAAGATGGGCAATTCGAGGAATGTAAGTATCCAAATGATTCTAGTGAAGTTGTATGGAGTTTAAAAACACAATGGAGCACTTCCTGTATTAACACATGACATCACAAGGAGTGTTTTCTGTTTGGGCAAATAATTCGGCCTAATAATGCAGGGTTTGCGTGATAATTAGGTGTGAATGAAACAAAACAAAATTCCAGGTGTGTTTGTGATGAGGAAACAACACTGTAGCATAAATCAGAAAAAAATGTGTAATATGGGCCATTTAATAAGACATGACTGAATTTTTAAAGAGCATTGCACAATGATAATAAAATAAGTGATTAAAGATTGCTCAAACATGCACGAATCACTCATAATACAACTTTGTGTGAGTAAATGGTGAGGGGAAAGAACTATAAAATGGTTAAAAGCTCTGAAAACTCAATTTAATGAGAAAATGAATCTACATAAATTGGCTGTGAGTGTCACTTATGGACTCTACTATTTGGATTCACATTCATCACACTGCACAGGCATGTTAAACAATGTATATAATTTATAACGTCTCATTAACGATGATCATATTAAGGATGAGATCCACATAACTCATTGTCCACGCTATTGAACTGTGCATTGATCTTAGCGGCTTAGCTGTTTCTTTTCCTGTGGCTGTGTCTGTGTGCATCTTTCATGTGGAGAAATGTGGGTGGTGTCAGCGCTGCATCCGTCATCTCTCATTAGCAAACATGTGCGCGTGCTTGTACCTATACTCACCATCTGGGAGTCACGCTGCAGGACTAATATTTGGGCTAATTAACAACCCCAAGAACAATGAAGGGGAAGACATTTGGGATGCAAAGGGGAAAATTTGCTTTGTCTGCTTAATTAAAATATCTTAAAATAGGACATTACAACATTCCCAGCACCTCCTCCACCTCCCAGGGCTTGTCCTCCTCCAACATATGCAGTAACTGTATTTTGCCACCGGGTGGTACACCATGCATGGATAAGTGAGGGCTGGGGTAATTCTTTTGACAGCTCCTAAGCCTGCTGTTTCCTGCATTGTCCCACCAGAGAAGAGACAATTTGGACACATCCAAAGAGCAGGAAGCATCTAGACCCACACTCCAGGACCAGCAGGGACCGTGCCAGTCTCCGCAGACTGAGGACACTTAAGGGACAAGAGACTTGGACAGTGGAATCAAGATGGAGGGGTGGATATCTTTCATTGCTCTGATAAATATTCAGCCTTTTCTTGTATGTGTTTTGGAGAGTGCCAGATGCATCTGTTCTGCTTTTGTTTGCACATAGTGGCTTAGAATAACTAGTAATGGAAAGTAATTATCATTTTCCAGTATTTGCTGCCCACACTTCCTGCCTCATTTCCTATCACTCCCTGGTACAATTACACATCTGCAAAATCACAGCGATATTCCATGTTTTAGATCTGAAATCTTCACTTTTCTTTTCTTTGTTTTTGTTTAACTCCCAAACCACACGTTTTTTTGCTTTGCGCCTTGATGATGGCAAGTCCTGCTGCTGCTACATGGGTTCTTCTTTTTAGATTTTACAAGTTTCTCCTTCTTGTCCATGGGCATTCTTGTGTGCCGGATGAATAGCAGAATCAAAATGCTCCCACACCCTGAGCAGATGTGTCCCACTTGAGGTTCACGCTCAAGCACAAATAAACAATATCCTTTCAGTTTGTAAAGACTTGGCTCAGACAGTGCAGTAGAATGATATGCATGCAGACAGAAGTGTGTGGGTTGCATTACATCGTGCTGGAGATTGTTCTTCCTATAGAGGCTCCAGTCTCTGCTCTGTACCACACTGTGATAATGGAGTCATCGGGCAGGCTCTTTTTGACATTTGCCTTGATTACACATAATGTTAACTGTTCTACTCCTTCACTTTTCCACTCCTTCCTCTGGGATTTGAACACACAAAGTCACACAGCATTGTAAGAGGGTCACCACTTGAATAAGATACAGCTCAAATTAATTTTACATACTCTACAAGGGCAATGTATAAATAGTGAATGTATACTCTTTCATTGTGGCGTACTTCCAATTCCCAGGTGAATACTACATGTAAGTGGGTAACCTTGTATTACTTAGGCCATGAGAAATGGTTTAGTCATGTTGATGGATTTCATTGATTTGGTAGTGGTTTACAAAAAAATAATCTATATTTAAAGGAACTGTATGTAGCCTGCACGCTTACAGTTTTTTTTTTTTTTTTAAAGGCACTAAACTCGGTGGCCAGTGCCTTAACCAGCACAGTTTTTTTTAGGTTTAAACCAGCTGGATTTAAACATTGAAACTGGCAACCCAAATGACAGACTCGTGTGAAGCTCATTCTGCTTTCTGATTGGTGCTTTGATTCGCCAGAAGAATAACCAAATTACAACATACACAACTTGGCCACTATGTCCACCTTAGAATAAATCAGCATTACGATTGTTATCAGTAAAATGTATTTGACTTGAACATGTTTACCTCTTATTGGAGACACAGTGTGGTCATGTTTATGGAATTTAAAATACAAATCTTATATATGGTTCCATAAAAAAGTCATAATGCACCAGCAAAAAACAAAACACAATTGCACAATTGGTAAAACGCAACTTGCAAAGGATTTAATGCACAAGACCAGGGGTGTCCAAACTATGGCCCGGGTGCCAAATGCGGCACGAAGACCAGTTTTTATTGGCCCTCAGACCTCCTGCTGAACCGGCCCAACTGATCATAAGCTGTACTTTTAACAGCAAATTAAACTATTTCTACCACTATATCCTCAAATATCACATTGCAGTGTGATACAGACCTAAAATGAATGTGTTTCAAGCCTTATTAATACACAGCGGCTCTGTCAAAGCTGTGTTTAAAGCACCAAACTGTACTGATCACCAGTCTGTGGCCCTCGCTTTGAATTTGTTTTGACACGAGACTCTGCACGGGACGGTCATGTTTGAAAAATGGGCATATAAGCAAGGCCTATGAATACTACTACCACTACAGCCTGTAACATCCACAGTGTAAATAAAGGAAAACTGTGATTTCCTATATATAACCAATTAACTTAAGTAGGAAACGTGTAGAAGACAATGTAACGTGTAAATTGTTTCTATGGGAAGAAGAGGCTAAAAGAAGTGGCCTGAGCTCTCCCATTAGCTGGAGTGTGTCGGGTGAGGATCTGTATTCTGGAGCGCCTCTGGTCATGACTGAGTGCTTTGATGAGCCAAATGGTTATAGCAGAAGACAGCCAATTTACAGCCAAGAGTGAGCTTTACGTGACCAGCCCTGTCTCCACGGCGCATCAGTCACCTGCCACTCAGCGTACGCCAACACCCGCACACCCGGGGCATTGTGGGAAAGTTCTGCAGCATCCAAATAAGGCAAGTTTGATCAGACTTTTGTCACTTTAATTATGCTACTTTTCATTTTCATTATTCTATATTAATATGATGCCATGATTTCAGATGGAGGCCCAAAGCTTATATTAGCTATTAGGTGCTTTCAATGACCGACGATGGCACTTTGTTTTTGAATAAGGCCACAACTTCTTAATAGTAAAAAAAGATTCATTCATTCATATGTCAAATGAGCCCAACCCCAATAATAAAGGGGGATTACCCTTGACAACAAGCACTGGCACAGTTCTAGTGTGCACTTTCGCTAATTTCTCACAATACTAGATTCATGGTTTAACTAAGACATCCTTACCACCCAAAATGCAGTTTTCGTACATTTTGAGTAATCTTTCAGTCTATTTTAGAAGTATAACAAACACTGACTATTTCACAGTGGCTGCATTTACACTAGCATTCTTACATCACATCCAAATTGGGACTAAACCTGGACTAGAAACGACTAAGAAGAAGAGCTTAAACCCACAGCCTACCTCTCTCACAGGAGCGTCCGAGGTAGCCCGTCCCGGAGCAGTCGCACACGTAGCGGTTCCAGCCCTCTCTGCAGATGCCGTTGTTCTGACACGGGTTACTCAGGCACTGTTTCATGGGTTCTTTGGAGCAGGACGGTTTGACCCCTGCGGCCTTCTGGACCTCAGCCAGGCGTCGGATGTCCTTACTCTGTCCATCGATGAACAGGTCCCGTATACAGCCCACGTAGCCGTAGTTTAGCAGAGCGGTCCACACCTCTGTAGGAAACACCAGCCCCATCTTATTCTCAGGCAGTCCGCCAAGGTACAGGTTATCATCCAAGTCCAGAATCTCACTCTCCCCAGGGGCGGTGTAGGCTGTGCGCAGTGTGTTGATGGAGATGGTACCTGTACAAAAGAAACAAGAAGAATCATTATTACACTTTTTGTGATTCAAACGTCAAGATTTTTAAAACAAACAATGAAACTAACAAATTCTTACATACTTAATTGTTTTTTGTGATTGTCAGTGGATGAAAAAACATCACTTTACTCACAATAATTATGTAAGCAGGAAAAACAACCCAATGTAACAACGATCAGTACAGATTTTAGCCAGATATTGGTAGGCCATTAATATAGAAGTAATAGTATCAGTATCATTAGTTGTAATAATACTTCTTGGTTTTATACCAGGTGAGACCATGCCTGCTGACAGAAATTTGGGGGCCCAGGGCAAGAAACTTCACATGGGCCCCCCTAATATGAATGAATCAGAATAGGGTCCAAGTCCGGGCCACTTAGACCCTGGGGCCCGGGACTACAGACCCCTTTGTCCCCTCCTGTCGGCTCCCCTGGGTGGTAGTGGAGTGCAAATCAGATTTATTCCATTCTCCACTAATAAAATAAATAAATAGTAGTAAAAAGTGATACTACTAGTTAGACCATTAAGTGGCATACCGCATATTAGTGACTGTTAACCTTTAACCTCCAGGAAACCCTCCTTATCAGGATGAGATGCCACAAACAAGAGCCGAGCTGCGCCATTACACAACAGCTGATGAAGAAATTAGCCTAATTAGTGTTATCCGTCTGGACAGGGGCAGGGTTTTCTTACTTTCCAATGACTGATGAGTGTTGATAAGACACATTAATCACAGCACAGCCACTCTATTAGGAGCCTACTCTGGGATCCCTAAGAGTGGCCTCTCCATTTCCCACCTATTCCCATAATAAATCTCCTTTATCTGTAAGGCAGTGCTCATAAAAGAGGAAAGAGGAGGAAAAGAAAAATCAGTACTCCTCCATCACCATCATTTCAGCCCACGGACCAACACAAGAAATTGTAGCCATCTTTCTGAACTTGATTAACGGACTGCGGCCTTCTGTTTTTCCTCTCCGACACATAAACCCACGATGAAAGTTGGTGTGTTGGGCTGCCATGATTTATCACCCTCATTCAGGTTTAATTCTCGATCTGGAGCGCGGTAAACAACAGTGGACATGACCGGACTGTAAAGCAGGCAGCGGGAAGACCATACTGTGAGCGGAGAGCAGGTGATTCATTTGTATATGGATCTGTTACTCTGTCTGTGCAGTGGCGGCCATTGTGGCTCTTTAATTAATGGTCGCTCTGTCCTCATTCAGTAATCCATTTCATTCTGTTGGTGAAGATACATACGGAGAGTGACACAGAAGGGCAAACGAGGGCTCAGAATGAAATTGCCATAAATACTAGTGCTATGGCGATTTGCATTTTGAGTGGCAGGTCCATGCTGTGGCTGATATGGAGAAGCTATTAGTGCTTTGCCCGGGCTAAAGATGAGGAAACCTGGCTGCTTGTGAGTACAGTGGAGGAGCTTTGAACCTACTTATAATTTCCAAGTTCATCAATACAATTAGACATTATGTAGACACAATATGTAAGTGTACAATGTCTAATCTGGGGTGGCAGATATGACATCAGATATATCCAGTGTTTCTTTTGTTTGATTGTCCCACTATTTCACTGTTTGATTAAACCAAACTTATGAGGCAACTACGGTAGGGCTACAAAAGATAATTCAATAGAAAGACTCACATGGCAGTGAGGGTTGGTGATTTAACTGCAGCTCTGATTAAAAAAATACTGTCATTTGGCAAACACACAAAATTACGAGGCTGGCCAGGAACAGTATATTCTTTGTCAATCTGAGCATGGAAATCATTGCACTTTATGAATCAGAATATTTGCTGTGGTTACTCAAAAGGGGAAAACAAGACATGAATAACACTTCAAACTAAAACAATACACTTTTCTATGTAATCTTTTACTGTGCGACTATACTGCTGGAAGTAAACCCAAAGAAACATAGGCCCATTTCATCACCCCTAGAGGTGAGTTAGAGTTAAGAGCTCTGTGGACAATGATTAACAGGACCAACTCACATGTTGGAGCTCTTTTCTGTGGGTCCTGGCCTCGGGCATCTGTTCCAGCGCTTTCCTTTGGCCACCCACAGCCCCCCTCCCCCTCCCGTTCTCCCCCTCTCCTTCTCTTTCACCCCCTCTCCTCCTCTCCTCTTCTCTCCTCCTCTCCTCCTCCTCAGGCTGCAGCTGCTGTGACTTCCACTGCTCTGCGCACTTGGCAGGGCCCACCCGTCACGCGGCCAGAACAGCTCCCTTCAGGTTAGGGCTAACGAGTGCACTACATCAAACTCATTAGCAGCCAAAGTTTTGTGGGAGCGGAGCAGGTGCCCGGATCAGGTGCCCGGATCAGACATCAACGCGGTCAGCAAGATTTGTGGACACTTTACATACTGACAAATGTACTAGATTTACAGCTTAGTCAAAAATCAACCGCAGACATGTCCAGGCATGGGCCCCTGGGCTCCCTCTATGGCTGAAATGAAGTATGATAATAAATGCACCTATTCCACATTAGACATGTATTACATGTATCAAATTTTAATTCAAATCTCTGTTTCAATTTTGCTGTTAACATAATATGCATTCAAATAACAAAGTATGTTATTCAATGTACACTGTAGAAGTTAGTTGTGAGTAAACCTGTAGTGTCTGCAGTGATCTTGTTGGCAGACAGGAGAAGCATGTCAGAGTGTTCAGGAGTCTGTTTAGGCTCTGTTCACTTGTCACAGTGCAGTAAGCAGCTGTATAAACAAAGTCAGGCTATGTTAAGTCAGGAGCTCTGTATACTCCTATGGGACGTGTGCCATCAACAACATGCAGTGCAGAGGAGTATGCCTTTAGTCATTTAGAACAGACAAGATAAAAATGACAATATGAGATTCAAAATGAAAAGGTAAAAGCTCAACTTATTTAGTCATATTTATATTTAGACTCAGTTTAGGGTAACTGTCTCTAAATTAAAGATGCATTGCGTAATCTTTCTGGTGGGGGATATGCCCCCTGCTTGTCTCCTTGGAGATGTTAATACATGCCCTGGTTCATAGTATATGTGTGTCAGTCAGAGTTGAGTTCTACACATTATCAATCTGGGATGGCTCTCGCAGAAACTGATCGGAAATCACGGAACGTCATGACGATTATTTGAATCTGAGTGGCCAAAGCATCACAACAGTGGAACAAGCCAAAAAAATGTACTTAAGTTACATTCAGTTGAGCAAAAAGCACAAACATCTTCCCTGTCCACAAACAAAATACCGGTAGTCTGTATTGACACTAAATTGGGCTGAAGTACGTCTGTCAGCGTTGCCATGTTTGTTTTGGTTCGCTTGGGCGCTTCGCCTCAGTGCAGCTCTGTGATTGGTCCGCCCACCTGATTAACCTTACAGCAGGTGCATGCCAAAATGGATTTTCGTGAGTTTATGAACTCGCAAATATCGTGAGAATCCACTTTGCTGTGCAAGGTTAATAAAGTGGATCATTCCAGTCAAAGCAGGTAGCAGACCCCACCAGAAAAGATGTATAGTTTAGTGAAATGTTCAGCTTTTCAGTTTTTCAACAAAATAATACAGCCAATAATTGTTGCCTTAATGTGATTTTTTTTGTTTTTTTAATGTAGCTACCCATTTTGATTAATAGTAATAGTAATAAATATGATAGTTTTGAATTTTCTTTAAATCTTCATCACAAAAAACAAAGGAGTCTCCACCTCAATATAATATCAGTGCAAAATGAACCAATCCAAATGTGAAGCAAAATAGCACATATTAAACAACAATATAAAAGTAGGTGTCTAACTACTCAGCACTCTCCCTCTCTGACTTTATCCACAGTGGAGCTGCAGGTGGGGGTTCTGTGATAGCTCAGATCTTTGCACACCTCCATCAGCAGACGCAGCACGATGTCCCCTAACCCTCTCTCACTCTCCCCTACATGTTAGACAGCGGATTACCACAATCCAGTTACAACGATACGGCCAAATCTCAGCGTGATTGGATTCTCCGTAGACCAGGGGAGGTTGGGACTAATGTGTGTATGTGTGTGTGTGTGTGTTTGTGTACACTGGACTTGAGTGGTGGTATGAGTGAGCTGGCAGGAAGTATAGCCACAACTGAGCAGTGAGTGACCCCAGGCGTAGTCAGCAAGGGCCCTCACTTAAAAGCAGAGTGTCTCTAATGCATCGGGGTGAGGAGATGCAGCCTGTATAAAACGCTTCACGTACACAGCACAACTATGTACACTTAACTTGAAAGCTGATCGTACTTGTGTTGTCATGGTTACAGTTAAGAATTGAGTTATTCGAGATGCCTGAATTTAAAGGTGCACTGCATAACTTTTCGGATCAGAGTCCTGCCACTTGCCCTTTCTCCACATTATTGTTTTGCCTGGAATGTTCCGCAGCGTGGTATAGAAGTTGCTGGTAATCTTTAAAATCTATTCAAACCTTAAAAACATGAATTCTTAAGTGAGTGTGGTTGCCTAGTCTCCACAGATCCTACCCGTAACTTGGCCTGCTGGCACATGTTTCTCGTCTCCATGGAGATATATACGTTTGCGTAATGCCATACTGTGGAACAGTCCAGCCAAAAACAATAGCATCTACATAAGAACAAGCATCTGGCACACCCATCTGAAAAGTTACATAGTGGACCTTTAAATCTGATGAATATGACAAACTAAATTGATCTTATTCCGCCACTTTTGCCTCTGACGATGGCGTCGCCCACGGCAACTTCCGGAGTAAGGTGAATAAAAAGCAACTAGTTTGAGTTTGATGAGCAAAGAAAAAAAAGCCCTATATATAATTTGACCTTTATTATCTTGTTCACAAATAGCTGGTGTAAAACAAGGACACTATGTGATTACAGCAAGCTTTGATAAACTATAATTTTCCAGTTTCCAGTCTCGAGTGGGAAGCCATGACTTCACCAGTGTATGTGATATGAGTAATATGATCATGTCTGCTTGAAAAAAAAGGGAAAAAGTTCTCCTGAAATGTCATTAGTGCAGAGCTCAGCAGCACTGTCTCAGCCCGGGCCGAGACCACCTCCTGTTTCCATGGTAACGCAGACAGTGGGAGCAGCTGAAGATGTGTGTGTGTGTGTGTGTGCTTGTGTGTGTGTGTGTGAGAGAGAGGGGGCGGACCGCTGATAATCAACATGATTTAATTGAGCAAGACAATGTTTCTTACAGTTTAGGAGGGACATGTCTGAACTGCAGAGATTAGTGTTTAAATTTGATAATGGTTTTCAAACAGTTGCTGTGTGGAGACTTTTTGCTGTACAGCCAGTTTCAAACTGCAAACTGTTTACAATGCAATACAATAAAAACATGTAAAGCTTAATGTAAGAAACTTGACAAGAACTTCATAACGTCATTGCCCCATAGACTGCATATATAAATGGACATAGCTAACCTGCTAGCCGCCACGTTCCAAGTAGGAAGTGTTCATGGGAGCGCTTCTGGCTCGACTTTAATTCACTTTACATTGAAAATCTGTGGCCCCTCTCTGTGTAACGGCTGCTGTCAGGCTCGTCATTTTGGTCTTAAAATGTTTGTATTAACCTGCTCTACATGAGCCTGGTGTTTTCATTTCGCTTTTGTGTCCGTAAATCAAGATATGAATATTCATAACAGACAAATCAGGCGCCTTCTTTCCCCGAGGATGCTCCTGCTAGCGTTTAATTGCGTTTAATAGCAACAGGTTTAATTGACGCCCACTCCCTGCTAAACCAGTGGTGAGGATGGGAAGGGACGTTACCTTCAACAGCCTCGCTCTGGATTGGCTCTTTGGTTGCTATGATACTCGTGGTCAGAACTCCAAATATGGAACTCAGCTCCAAATTCACCCTATAACAGCGAGCCTCCATGAGCTTCATTTGACTGGAGCTGGGTGGCGTCACACAGTCCACTTCTTTACAGTCTATACATTGTCCTCAATATGATAAATATAAACATATATCAGATAGTTGTTATGTTAGTTAATCTCCCAGTTAAACATCAGATTCCAGTTGTCAAGTCGGAACAACTATAACCAGTTAAGATTCAATAATGTAATAAATACTAATCAAGTGCTCAAATCTAACAAAATGAAGTTCTGGTGAAGTTCTTTTAGTAACCTCACTGTTACTACATTTAATTTGTTAATAAACCACGTTTAAGGGTGGATTTTGTTGGCATTAGCTCCTTGTAAGTGTTAGCAACATTAGCATAATAGTGCTTTTATAAGTGCAGAGGCTCAACAGCTGTACCAGAGCAGGTTCACAGACATTAGGACATTAGGGAGCAACTAATGGGAAAATAACACAATACTCTCCATATTTTAATTGTCGTGTTTCGGATTTTCACCAAGTGCGGGACACAGCCATGTTGGATTTTCTAACTCTCCAAATTTCCAAGTAGAAATTCTAAGATTGCACCATAAGGTTAGCCCTAGTTAGTGTTTTTTCTACATGAGGTTCGTACACTTCAGAGGCTATGATACATCTGAAACTCAAAAAAGTCACATAAAAATATAAAGCTTAAATATGGAACTTTTCAAAAATGCCCAAGATACCTGCAGTAATCCATATATTGCATGTAGTGTTGTCACCATACTGTTTTTGCCATCAGAGTGAGTGAAATTTAGTTTGGCCCATGGACTAATTTCCACCTCCTGAGATGGAGCGGAGAAATTGGTCAGGGGCATATCTAATTTGCAGCATGACATTGCGAGGCCTTGGCTACAAGCATACACTAACAAATGACTGCTTAGATAAGCAAATCAACTGGGACCAAAGCAATAAAACCTGAGGCTTAGAGGGCGTGTGGGAGAGGACAAACTTATACCAGATCGGACCTGACTCAGGGAACTATGACATATGGGGCCAATGTGCTTCAGCCAGAACTATGACATCAGATGCATTTATTTATTTATTTATTTATACAACAGCAGCTTTAAGCTGTGTAGGTTATGCTGTATTTTCAACAAACTGTATTATGAGCTGAAGTAAAAAGTGAGTGAATTTGTTCTCTAGTATGAATGTGGTATGTCAGTGGTCTGTGGTGGTCAGAGGGGCTGATGGCACAGAATGGCAGTCTAGCTTCTCTCAGTCCCAGGGCAGCTGTGGCTACATTAGTAGCTTACTACCACTGTGTATAGTTAATGAATAATGTAATGTAAAACGCTTTGAAAGGCTCTATAGAAATTAATATAAACTAATATAAATAGACTGTATAAAGAAGTAGACAGGACAGCTAATAGCAGACCCAAGGACCCAAGTTCCATATTTGGAATTCTGATCGTGAGTATCATAGCAACCAAAGAGCCTATCCGGAGCGAGGCTATTGAAGGTAATGCTTCTACCTGCACCACTGGTTTAGCAAGAAGCAGGTGCTTAGCAACGCTGTCAATCAAACATGTTGCAAATGTTAGCAGGAGCGATCTCGGGGAAAGAATGCGCCTGATTTGTCTGATATTAATGTTCATATCTTGATTTACGGAGACAATAGTAAAATAAAAATACCAGGATCATGCCAAGTGGGTTAATATGAACATTTTAAAATCAAAATGACAAGTCTGACAGCAGGTGGCTAGCGGGTTACCTTTGTCCATTTATATATAAAGTCTATGATCATTGTTCTTTTTTGTAGATAGTTTGTTATCTGGATTATATGTCTTTTACACTGAACAAAAGAGCATAAATAATGCGTCGGCTCCCTTGTTTATCTGTATATCTTTATATAAAATAATAATTAAAATAGAATAGATTTTGAAATCTGTTATAGGAAAACTTCACCTTTCAAGATTTTAAAGCCCTTGATTCAAACGTACAGTCCCTCTTAGCAAACATATTATTTAGGTAGTAACAAAATCACTGCTCCCTCACCTGATCTGCCGTCTCGCTGGAAGTCCACATGGTACCACTCTCCGTCGTTCACCTTCTTGTTGACCGCTTTAGTCTTGGTAGTTCCTGAGCCCATGTCCAGCAGCAGATACAAGTGTCCATCCAACATCTCAATGGCAAAGAAGTCCACTTTGAGAGACTGGGGGTTGACTGGCGTCGAGTCCTTTGGCGGCTGTTTGGGTTTTCCATGGCTGAAGAGGAGCAGTCCGTTCGGCTCGGTGGTCCTGAAGTCAAAGGAGATTGAGCCGGTCTTCTTGGCGTTCCACTTGTTGAGGATGACGTAAGACTCGGGGGTCTCAAAGGTGATGGGGTCCAGGGTGGCCACATTCTCGCATTTAAAAGCTACAGTGCCGTGGATTTTCATCTTCGGATCGCCCTGTTTGGCCAGTCGGGACAGCTCCAGCCTCACGTCGTTGTTTTTGTACACAACCTATGAAAAAAACAAAAAAAACAAATGTATGTCGACCAAGACAAGAATTACTATTCATGACTTTCCTGTTATTATGCTGATTTAAATTGTTAATCGTTCTGACACCCATGGATATCTTGTGAAATTAAAAATCGGTTAATTGTTTTGTGGGCTAGATCATCCCTCAATTTTTTTGATTTTGATTTGAAAATTGTGATTTCAAACATATAACTGCCCAAGAAAGCACATATTAATAATTGTTTGCGCCAGTTTCAAATAGTTCCTGGTTTGGATTACTTTACTTTCCAATGTTTTTCCCCAAGAGAAAGAAAAAATTAACTAACTAATGAATTAATTCCAGTCACAAGGAGAAAGTTAATGGAATATTCCGATCCGTATTACAGGGAATAACCAGATAATTTGAGATTAAATTAATGGCGATATTTACGATTATATATTATTTGAATTTTTTTTTAGATTCAGTGGTGACTGATGTTGTTTGTCCAGTCGGAGCTTTGGACATATCCTCTCATTCAGTGTTTGTTTGTTTTTTTTTTTCACATTTTTATTTTGCTACTTTCTACATTTCATGCATGTAGAGGTCATCGGTTGTGTGTGTATGGAATTGCATTTTTCGACAAAGCAAGGGGTGTCTACTTTAAGGATTTGAAAAAAATCTATGTTTGCCATGTTTTCTTTGCTGTGTGGTTCCATGTGTCCTGCTTCATGTATTTAATATCTTCTGTATGTATATATAGAGTGGAAAGTGGTAAAAATACAGAAAAGAAACACTACATGTCCAAACGTTAGCCTGGTAGTGTTTTTCTATAATGATAGACAGTGACGTGTGGTGAGGTTCATGGCTGGTGAGACACTAATGTCGTCACAATCAGATTTACAAACATGTAAACCAGGTGTTGGCAAGTAAATCTGGCCCCGGGCTAATTTCTCTCCCAGTAAGTGACAGAATAAATAAGAATTTAAAAAGAAAAAAATCCAAGGTCTGTATGAAATAGCTCTAATATTATGAAATAAAAAGCAAGCTGGTTTTGTATTGCCAGCCTTTTCCTAGTGTGTTTGAAAAGAGCGAGTCTTTCGTCCCGTAGTCTGGAGCAAACCCTTTAGCACCATTAGCGTTGGTCTTCCTTTAATTATAACCTCATGCTTTGACCAAAAGGAGTAATATGTAATCTTCCTCTATTTAAAAAGTAGGGCCAGACATGAAGAAAAAAGTTAACGGACTAAGTTGCTAAACCTAACTTGCTAACTCTAAATTGCAAGAATCCCCACGAGTGCCCTCTACCATGAGGCCAGGTAACTACATGCCTCACCCAGCGCCTTTTCACAGCCGCTTAAAGCAGCAGCGTCACTACTGAGCTACAGCACAGTCAGTCCATGTGAGGCACGAACGACCGGTGCCTCTCTGCACGTCTCCTCTCAGTAGTTAACGGTAAAAGTAAAAATTCAGCGATTTTGAATTTAAGAAAAAAGAAAATAACTTTATAGTACAAATCATAAATATAATCATATATAAATCTAACCATTTCATTTATTTTTTCTCTGATGACAGATGAGGCATGGCCTCACATGCCTCCCCTGACAGCACGTCACTAGCAGTGTACACAAAGACCCTATGAATATGTTTTCTCTTTGCTTTAAGTCAGGCTTTTTACACCTGACATGTAACAAACTAAACTCCATAAGAAGTTAGTACAGTGAATTACCATTAGAGTTGCCATCAGAGCTCATTCCTAATTCATAACTTCGCAAACCATACTCTGTGTTTTGTATCTTATTAATAATAAAACAGATTACATTTACAGACTTCTTCACTTGACATTTCAACCTCAACCTCAGTATCATCCAAAAGATTTTGACAACTGAACCATTATCTTCCTATTTACATTCAAAATAATCTAAAATACATAACATCATTCCTTCTATGCAGATATGTCTATGTCTTCAAGCCAAAAACCTGACAGGTTGAACTAAAATTGCAGCATTTTTCTATTTTTCTCGCGCTCGGAAAAACCAATTTAAAAGGTAATGCTTAAAATCTGCAGCATTCTGAAAAGTGTCACCGCATCACCATCTCAATAACATCCCACCTGAAAACTAAAATACATTTATTTACACAATAACACAAAAGCAAACGCGCTCTATCAGATCTGCTATAGGTTTCCCCATCATTTTGACTGTGCTGTTATCTCAGTGCAAGACCTAATGAACCAGTTTAGAGACACTGCAAACACGATCAATGCAAAACAGCCCAATGCAGTTTTATATGAGTCTCAATAAACCAGTGAAAACATCTGATTCCATCTCAGTAATTACCAAATTGTTATTTCTACCGGGCCTGTCACAGTGATTACTGTATCGATTTACCATCCAATATGCTTCAAAATTTGTTATCATGACAGGCCTAATTTCTACAGCGTCGGAAGATCTTACAATAGAATAAAGAAAACTTAAGAAAACATATTTATTGCAGTAAAACAAGGATCAGTCAGTGCAATGCAGAAAACGCTTTGTAAGTTTATTGGCCTACTCTATAACTTGACATCTCCATGCGAATATGTGAGTGTCCATCATTCGAATGGCAAAGATTATAATGCGCATTAACTGACCAACGTGTCTGCATGTTTCTGTTTGATTCTATCCTCAAAGGAGACACAACACTTTGTTTAGTGCTTCCTTCAATATATATGCAAGTCTCTGTATTTGCAACAACTGCTGGGGAAAATATAATCCTTTCCGTAGGCCAGGGTTTTAACACAGGAGGGATTGTTATTCAGCACAGTTAGGGAGGTTTAACTTTATGTTTTGTTGGTATGGTGATTACAGCCGTTTCTACAAGGGCTGTGCCAAAATACTGATATACTGAGGTACTTTGTTTGTCAGTAGAGTAGGATCAATATTGCAGGCTCCTGTGTTGAATATCGGCGTGAAGAGTTTGGTACGTTTCACAAAACAGCACAATTTAGTAGCTCATGAGATAGTATTGGAGTCAGCAAATTCAGTGTTTAGTTTGTTAGGCCCGAGCCCCTACAGGGCGTAGGGCCTATTGCTTCCGCAACGATGAGTGCCTGGGCAAAGCCCAGGCACTCATCGTTGCTAACTGTCTTGCCGAACTTGTGCGCGCAGCGCACAAGTTCGGCTGAGGTCGCGACCTTGCCCTGATTCCACTATCCCAGCAACCCATGCCGCAGGCATGGGCCATCTTTATTACTGCTAAAATGAATGGAAGTCAATGGGAGGTCAATGGCGGACCCCGACGTCATGGCGAATGACGGGCGCGTTAGCGCCCGTCATTCGCCATTGACCCCACGGTGACGTGGGGAAAGTTGAGAGCTTTCAAAAAACGTATAATATGTCATTCTAATGTTTTCGGATATATTGTTTTTGCTAAAAATATTATTATTATTTTTATTATTTTTATTCTTCTGCTCTTTGAACAGGAATTTGACCCCCTGAACATATTTGAAAACTCACCAAATTTTGCCCAAAATTCAGAAGTGGCGAAAAATTAATTTTTTTATATGGTGCATCATTGGGCATTAAAAAATGGCGCGACAGCGCCACCTAGAAAAGTCAAAATACATTGCGTCAATGGGAGACGCCCCGACGTTAACTTTGTCGTAGAACCACCAAATTCGGTACACACATTCTTCAAGTGATGCCAAACAAAAAATATTATTATGGCCACGCCCCCTGACAAACCGGAAGTCGGCCATCTTGGATTGAAAATTCCGAAATGCTGAGTCAGCATTTTCGTTGACGTCGCATTTTCATCAACTCCTCTGAAGGCGCTTCACCTGCAGGGCTGAAAATCACTGGACATCATCTAGACAAGTGGGGCATCAAAAGTTATCCAATTTACGTTGATACGTATCACTGTTTCCGTGCGGCGAAGCCGCAAAAGTCCATCGTAATTTTTGTAATTTTCAAATTTGAAAATTTGCTCCCGTTTGCGCATAAAAAGTCCGATTGGGCTCAAATTCGAATCAGTTGTAAAACTTTCTGGCCTAGACCTACTAATTATAAAAGAAAACAATTTGGTGCAATAGCGCCCCCTACAGAATAACAAATAAAATTGCATGGACACCCCAAAATTTAGTTTTCCCAAATGTTACGAAATTTGACACAAAGTTCCAGTGGGTCATCCCAATCAATAAAGTCAATCAGACCCATGTCGTTTTTTGTACGGTGTTGCCATGACGATGCGCCAAAGTGCCCATGTTATCCTAATGGGAATGCTCCGAAAATGTCCCATTCATTAGAAAAACATTAGTTTCATGGAATTAAATGAAATTTGCCAGAATGACTCATCATATCATCCTGATCCAAAAAGTCAATCGGATACATGTAATATTTTCCACCCGGTTGCCATGGTGATGGCCGAAATACCCCATGTTATCCTAATGGGGAAATTTCCACATTTTCAGACATTTCAAAGTCTTCTAACGACTTCATACCTTCAATGATGAATGTGAGATTTGGTACGTTGATTCATTACATCGTCCCCGTCAAAAAAGTCCTAGGGTGCAACTTTGTATTTTGCACGGTGTTGCCATGGCGATGCCTGAAAAAGCCCATGTTGGTGCATTTTGTGCATCAGTGCTCTCAATGTCTTTAGACTCTGTTTGGTGACAAGTGCAGCCCAAAGCCACAATAAAACAGAGGCAAGAGGAAGATCAGCGCCACCTGCAGGGAGTGCCCGGTCGGCCGAGTGCGAAGCGCGGCCCGCGAGGGCCGTTCGATGCCGCTTGCGGCTTTAATTTTGTCTTCCTTTTAATACAGCAACTGTCCAATTTATCGAAAATCAGATACTAAACGATACTCGAACTAATATAGAAACTAAACTCATTTGAGCAGGTATCGATTATGCACAAAAAACCCCAAAACACATTAACAAGACAAAATTTGAGCTTTCTTGAACAGTTTTAGTATGATTTTGCGCTTTATCAGAACTAGTAAAAGTATAAGTAACATAAAAAAGTAGCAAAAGACGAGGTTTAAATCTGTCAACTGGACAAATCGTTGTAGGACTGAGGTATTACACAGACATAAATACTATAAGTACTATTATTTTGTATGAAAATGACATTCCGTTACTAAAAAGGAGCATTTTTTAAATCTATATTATCTTATTCCAGTGAATGTGTACACTAATGTAAAAGGCTTCGAGTGTCTTGAAGGTGGGATAGTACTATATAAAAATCTGACCGATATGTGAGCATTTTCATTGTGACATCATAATCGGTATGGGTATAGAGTTAATTTCTTAGTATCAACACAAAAAAGATCAATGAATGTATTAATTACTGCATGTATCTCTATACTGTTCTGTTATTGTATTGTAGCCATGTATCGCAAATGGTATCGAATCCTGAGGGAGCCTGTGATTCCCAGCCTTACTTTATACATATACGCATGTCTTTTGCTATGGATCAGACCTGGACGACTGAGGGATTACGAAGACATACACGCATGTCTTTAACCAAGGCGAGAAAACTGAAGTACCTCAAAGAATCAATAATATTTAGAAGAATCTCTCCTCCTACGTATTCCCTTAGTGTGTTATATTACCAGATAAATTGATCCAGGGTATACATATTTGACAAAGGTTTCACAAAAGCAAGGTCTCGCTGCTAACTCGTGTGATCTAAATGAGCACTGGACAGAATCAATTGTTTCTAGTGGAGACAGAGGGCACCTTTCACAGTCCGGGCTGGAGCTATGGCTGCTGCTGCTGCTACTGCTGGTGCTGGTGCTGGTGGTGCACTCATTTGTCACCACTTTGACAGTTGAGCTATGGCTGCAGCGCGTTTGTTTTGCCATCACAGCTAACAGGCAGGCGTGGCAGCTCTAGTGCTCTATGTGCACACAGAACCGCATCAAGGCACAAGAGCACAGGGCATCAATCATGGACAACGGCACATGATGTAAAACCACTATTGTATGTTATGGGAGCACAAACAGAGGCTGACCCGGCACTGGGCTGCTGGCTAATGCAAAAGGTATGGGGAGTCATCGGCAACAATAGTACTACAATATATACCTTATGTTCTCTAAATCAATTGGTCAAAAAATGCAGGACCTGGATCTGGGGAATCGTGTAAACAAGACAATGAAATACTTTTACAGCATTTTGTAAGAGTATTGATACTAACTGAGCCAAAAGGGGGCAGAAAAATACTGTTATTTTAAATATTTAGCACTGAGAGGTTTTGAAACTTGACATTAAACTGACAGAACTACAAAATATAAAATGTAACAAGGTTAGGTATTATTAATAATTGGTTGCGGTAGAACTCTGCTATTTTGAAGGAATTGTGAGATAGGATCAAGGATGACTTCATTCACAAGAGGCCAGGGAAAAATAAATGACTCAAATGCTTGGAGTTGTAAGATACAATGGACTCAGCTCTATATGATTCTCTGCAGTATCTGAACAGATGTGTACCTTAACCTGAATTTGAATGTAACTCTTTCAATCAAATCATGAACAATTCATGAATTCATGAATGTTAAATCCTTTACCCTACTCTGTGTGGTATTTTATTTCTTGAGCTGTGCTAAGATGGTAATAAATACTACAACAATGTGCTCTCTTCCTTGCAGCAAGAAAACAAATTAAAACTACTATACAGAAACACACAACGCAAGATACAATATTCATTTAGCTTATTTAAATGTAACCATTGTGCTTGGGTCTCAAAACACAGGTACTTTCTGTTCTGAGGGATCTGTAATGATAGATAGGAGACCTCTTAAATTGTGCCGCAGCTTAAAGCCATGTTGGACTGTAGTTAAGCGAGTCGGTCTCCTTAACAACTGTGCCTGTAATGAGCTGTACGTGACACACAGACATGTGGGCCAGACTCTGCACTGCCTCATTAAAACCAGCTGCTGTGCAACTATCTGACAGTTTTACCCAGAACGCCGCATCTGTGCAAGGTGAGACAAACTGGCGACCAAAAGAAAAAATACTTTTCATTAACAAATCAAAAGATAACAGAAATAGACCATTTGGAAAGCTTTAGGAAATTGCCTTTGGGGTGCTGAGGCAAAATGGCCTGGGTCAGAATCCCTATTAAGAAGAAAATAGTACTGCGCTGAAAAGTGGAAGTTAGAGGTGAAGGATATGAACCTTATGTGGGAGGAATTCAGATTTACAGGCATGGGATCTAACACGTTTATTGTGATACATACATGTCATATACTGTATCTGTTATAGTTTACTTCACATAAGTTTAGCCTCATTTCTTTTTCTATTTTCCCAAAAACCTTGATAAATTACTAGGAGGCTTATACCATGTTTCAATATCTGTCACTGGCTCAACGGCCCATCATTCATATCATATTGGATTTTGTGCAAACTGCTTTCTTACAAAAAATACATTTGAAATTGAAGAATCTACGGCCTACAAGTACAAATGCTGCCACTACAAATAAAACTACTGCAAATACTACAACTAATACTAATGTAATGCTATTGGCCCGTATGACTAACACTCACACATCACTTCATTCTTGGTAAGGTGGGTGAAGTACCTGGCCTAATGACACAAGAGTATGCAATGGGACCACTACTGCCTCACTCTGACACATAGTTCTCCCAGTGGTCTCCCATCCAAGAACTAACCAAGCCCAACCCTGCTTAGCTAGAGACCAGACAAGAGTGTGTATCTCAAGATATGACGTATTACTGCATCAATAGTGAATTTGCCCCTGTGTTTGCCTGTGTATTTTTTAGTTTGGGCACAAATTGAACCCTTCCATCGACCATTTTCATTTTGCTTCGACATCACCAGCAGAAATATGGACTATACACTACATAAATACACTGCATACTTCCATAGCAATAAAGCCCCATATAGAGTCATTGAGAGACAAATGACTGACGCTGTAAGCTTGACTGGAATGGCCCATTACACAGCAAAGCCTCCCTGATAAAGACTGACTCTGCTCAATACATCAGCAGACAGGGCATACACGTAGGTGTCAGGTGTAATGTGCGGGCTAAGAGCAGATCATCTCAGCCACAGGTGACGGGCTATGTAGATTTTAGCTCCTATAGATAGCGATAGAGGAATAACATGAGAGAGACAGAGAGAGGAGGGGGGGTGTTGGTAGCAGTACCCGGCCCCCAGAGGAGCGGTGAGGCATGTGGAGCTGCTGTTCTCCTCATGAAAATTCAGCTACTTGATCTCTCCAATCGCTGTGCGTCTTTGAAGTGCACCTTACAGAGGGCTACAAAGACGATGGTGAGATCCTGTGATGTTGGGATTCCAGCACATGCATTGTTATAACGATATTGGCAGATAGTATAGGCTTTGTAAGATACTAAATGTACCATAGTAATCTGAATGTTTTACCAGACCTGTTATGAGCCACTGCGCTCACTTTTCTCAGTAACAGTTGCGCGCTGTCTTCTAAATTGTTAAAAAATTTGATCAATCCCATATCTGAAGAACTGTGCGTCAATATCTTACACTCGGGGCGAGAGCGTGTTGGCTGCAGTTGGTAGTTCACCTCTGCTTCACCAGCTGAAAGATCTCTACTAATGCTGTCCACGAACCTAGAAATTCATTCGTGTGCACACTAGTGATGTGCCAAAGGGTTTGTGAGAGCTAGGAACAAGTTCATGGTACCGCAAACTCAAACACAAAATACACAAGGAGTCCCGCACACTATCTATTCTGGCCAAAAAAAAGTACATTTATTTGATACAGTGCAGAGAGGAGGGTCGATGGGTTCAAACTTTGCCCTGTATCAAACTTTTTTGCAAAGATTGACAGTGTGTGGGTTGTTCCCTCCAGACGCGGGTCTACAGGGGTGCAAAAGGGCGCATTGCAACCTCAGTTAAACACGTTTGCACTTAATTTCAGGCACCTAAAATAATGGAGGCGTATTATGTTTGCACCACTTTGAAACTCGAATGCAGTCAGTTTCACCTGCACCCGGGTCTGGTTCACTCTCATTGTGCATGACCATCTTGACATTCATATGCAAACATTTGTCCAACTTTGAAAAGGGCATTTTCTAATAATAATGCGCCACAGTTGTTAATATTTTCTTAATATTCATACCACAGTTTTACTAATCTTGCCTCCAGCTTTCTGATAGGCACAATTTTGTTCAGATTCCTATCTTAGAATGTTAAAAATGTTAATGCTCAAATATTGTCAGTTGTATCATTAGAATCATTGTTTTTAATGAATAGTTTTGGTGCGTATGTGTGACGTTGATATGGAGAGTGGGTGGTAAAGCAAAATAAAGTTTATATGAGATAATCAGAAAACTCAAGAATATACGAGACACGATCAGTGAGTGGGAGGAAGCCGGGTCTGTTTTGAGTCCTAAGGTGCGTCCAGTCATATCCTGAACACCCACGGTCTAAGTTAAGGAAGAGAGATAGATAGAGGGATAGATAGAGATAGATAGAGAGCTAGACTGATAACTTTACCTCCTTAAGGCAGCCCATGAAGTTATTGCTGACCGGAGATCCAGGCAGGTCAGCGGTACTTGGGCTGCCTCCAACGTAGAAGAAGTCATCGGAGCCTAACATGGTGTAGTCTTCCTGAGTGTATCCGGTGGTGGTCAGAATCCCATCCACGGATATCGTTACCTAGACAACAAAGCACAGGAAGAGGACACGCTATACTCAACCCAACCCAATGCGTATGGCTAATCAAACTGCCTTTTTCTTCTTGTGGTCTTTCAATCGGCCCTATTTTCTCATTTCTGAAACCCATTTTTATGTCTTTTTTCTTGTTTTTTCTGTATTATTTTGTCCACTTTTAGATTAGTTGTTAATCTGCAGACCCCAAAGAAATGCTAGTTAGTGTTTGAGTTAGTACCCATAGAACAGTGTTAGTATTGCCCCAAGAGCAACATAAAATAGTTTAGCAGACACAAAAATGGTGTTAGTAAAATGTTTGTCGGTTAGTTTTTTCCTTATATTAGTAAATTCATTGTTGTTATTTTATAAAAGAAAGTAAATCAGATCGTGCTACTAGGTTAGAAATAGCACATGCTATGAAATACAGATAATTCTATACTGTTTAAGCTAGTATTTAAAATAAATCTGCATGCATTTAGGTTTGCTTTTTGCCTATTTGCAAAAAGAAACACCTTTTTTCATTTAGTTAGAAATAGGGAATAAGTTTGGCACTACATCATTAGCATGCATTAGCTAATGGATACCACAAAAAGAAATACAGGAAGTGAAAGACACCATCACACACATGTTGACGAATGAGCAGTGGAGAAGCGAACAACACAAAGGTCAAAGTTCATGCCATGCAAAGTGAATGGGGAAGATACAACTGGCTGAGCCCAAGAGCATCAGGCCAGCCAGACAGAAGAGAAGTCCTCAATATTAGCCAGGGCTTGAGGCAAAAGGCTCGCAATGATGCTCCTAGGTGGATGAAACAGAATAGGACAGGAAACAGGTGAGATAAAGTGGGCAAAACCAAATGAGTGATTCAAGAAATCCAAAAAGAAAATTTCAAAAAGTAAGCTGAAGAGTACCAACCGCAATTTCCCTTTTTGTAAATGACGTCTACGGTATAAAAAAAAGAAACAAAAGGAAACACACGGCAAACCCAAACTAAGAAACAATTAGAATGATATCTACCGAACAATGTAGTTTGTTTACCATAGCGTGTCCAATGCCTGAGTGCTTTGTGGAAAAGGGGGAGAAAGGAAATTAAAAACTGTGAACAGAATAACGACTGTTACTCAAATAATATGATGGTCAATACTGGTTAGTACATAGTTCAAATCAGACTGGTTAGTAGTATGGCACATTCCATGAGTGATGTTAGGTTAGTTTCAGAAAGCATGTTAGTAACACAGAGTTAAAAGGGCAAAATAAGTTTAACAAGAAAAAAGCAGATTAGATAAGCTCCACTAGAGGTGCTATAGAGCTCTGCCCAGGACTCCCTAAAATACCCAGTAGTGTTTCTGCACCATGCTACCAACATATCTACATCTAAAGTAGCATTTTTATCCCTTTACTAAATCCTTACACATTTATTTAGACACACGTCAATCCCGAAAGTACATCATTTGACCCAGTTAATATTTTATGTCGTCTTTTTTTAAAGCAACACACTGTAACTTTTGCTCCATCTTTCCCAAATTATATATTTTTTGTATGTACATTAGTTGATTTTATAGCGCAGTTTAAATCATAATCAGGGTTGTGTTAGCATTAGCTTTTTCACTCATTTTCACGTTGTTTCAGCAATTTGTAGACATATTACCAAGGCTATACATCACAGATTGTTACCTTGAACTAAACATTCTTAAGTGCTAATTTGTAAAGTATGCATACACATCTAATTTGTCCTTACTTACCTTATATCAAAACTCTCCTGCCTCTAATGTTAAAAAGTACACCGTGTTGCTTTAAGTAAATGTCTGTCTAGTTTTTAAGGCCAATACGCTGTTCAAGACATACCCAACGCTCATTCAAAACTGTACCTCCTTCTTTTGGTGTTTTTGATGGACTTTAGGACCACTTTACTGCAATGAGACAAAGCAAAAAGACCCTGACACAGAATGAGCGAGATGGCCATTTCCGATTGCCCACGGAGCATGCACTCTTATGCTTGAGTTTCTTTGCTCTCTCCAGTGTGGTGAATGTCCCAGATGGCTAAGTCCTGAGGCAGCACCATAATACAAGTGCTAATTATGCAAAAGCAGGTTTAGTAGGCAGGTGAAGATAAACAGAAGCAAGCAATTGAGCAGGGACTTCAGAGGTTAGCTGTTTAAGTGTTAGGACCTTGTTACTGTGATCACAAACAATGTATTCCTAAAAAAAAAGTCTACAATCTGTCAGTGTTGAACCAGGATTAAACCAGAACTGAACAAGCCTAAGCCTGGACTGTGTTAGTGTAGGAGAAGCAGAAAAGCAGATGACAGACATAGCAATAGTAGAGACTTTAGATTTGGATAGACTGGTTTAGCTTTAAAGGGTTAAGCAGCATCACAATCATAACATTTCTCCCAGACATTTCTAGGTCATATGCATCAGAATAATATTGATTTCTGTTATTATCACCAAATGAATCCTGAAAATACACCTAATTGCACCAAGCATGCACTTAAAAAAAAAAAAAAAAAGCTAACCAGCACTAGCCAAATGTTTAATTCAAATCAAACTGTAATACATAATATATTGCAATAAATAAATATATAAATAAAATACAAGCTTTTCTATTTTTTTCCCCAAAGTGAGAGCCAGCAGCCCTATGGACAAGAGTAAACCAATTTTGTATGTGACTCTTCTCCCAATCATTAAAAACGCATTAAGCTCTGTGCAGAACTTTGTAACCTGCACATAATCCAACAGACTGCAGCACACAACACATTGTAAATGATGGAGCATGTTCCGGGTCAAAGGTCGCTAACTGTCATGTACCTACTGAGATTAATGACAGCTCCCACACTGTCCCGAAGGACTGAGGCCACAGAAATGTAGTTTATCTATATATATATAAATATATACTATCTGTGAAGAGGATATCCCAGTGTATGTCCAGAGCAATATCTGCCTCAATAAAGGAAGGCAGCATGACTTCTGAAGGTGAACTCTGTAAAAACAATACTGCAAGCTGCTGGAGACAGATTGACTTCTAATTCTAAAACCAGTTTACAGTCCTTGAGCCGCAGTGGAAGAAATAACTGCACATTGGTTTATGACATCCAGAAACCCAAGAGTAAAGAAACAATGTCATAGTCTGGTAACCATTACCTCGTCTTCCTAGGAGTGTTATTATGTTCTTCCGTCTCAGACATTGGTAGTTTAGGGACCACATATTAAAGGAAGCATGTTATACTGCTGCCCCCAAATCAAATATGTACATGGTGTTCAGTTTTGCCTGAATTGTTGCATTATAGGTAAAAATCTGGCCTTCACTTATGCAGTTTTTAAGCCGATAAACCATCACCAGGTTTGTTCTGCGGTCAAATTGTGTTCACAACAAACACGTGACTCGATTAGCAAAGCATTCATGTTGCCTTATGCCTTAATTTGTTTATTTTCCTATTGTTCATTTCTGACAGCAGAGGGAGCTACAGCACATACACATGCATACCAATTACCAATTAATTTGATTGACTAATATGCGACCCCTGAATTAAAGTGTTACCTAGACTTTTAACAGTTTTGTAATGTCAGATTTCATGTCACCTCTTACCACAAAAATATAAAATTAAGTTTGACTGAAGAACATAATTATCCGTCTTATAAATTCACAACAGAACACAATTTCAGTTTCACAATCTCTACAAATCTGCTCCTCTTCTGGACTCTACATTCAATATACTCATCCTTTTCTACACGTCCAAACTATCTTAGCCTGGCCTACTCCAAACCTAACTCCAAAACTTCTAACGCGAACTATCCGTCCAACTGTTTGCATTCGCTCCTAGTTCTTTACATCCTTGTATTTGCATTTCTCTCCTTTGTTGTCTCAGTGCCGCACTACCCAACATTGTCATCAATCTCACTGCCTACGAAACAAATCAAGATGTCTCTGCACAACTGTGGTTCTGTTGTATCTCCACCATAAACCATAAACTCGTCAAATTGAACCAATCACCGATGTCTGGAGAAATAATTGACTGTATGATGGCAATGATTAGTGCATTAATTTGGATTTGACTGATCGTAACTCTGCACCGCCCTCTTCTGTACTGTTACCTGACGGAGATTCCTTGTTACTTTCACATCATGCCAATCATTGTCATTAAATTTCCCAGCGACCGGCTCCACCAGCGCTTCAAAGGCCCCAGAACCCAAATTAATGACGAGAGACACGGCTCCATTTTTCAGGGCCAGGTTGACGTAATCGGCCGATTTGCCAGTGTGGAGCATCAGTCCGTTCCTCTGCAGGGTTTTGAAGGACAGCGTGATTTCGTCACTGCTGCTTTGAATGGGGTTCAAGGACAAGTCGTAGCAGAAGAACTCGGATCCTTTGAAGGTGGTGACGTACTCTTCTTTACCTGCGAGAGACAGAAGAGAGAGAAAACACGGTACGTTACTGTGGAGGTCGTCAGAAGTCTTTAGTCGAAGCCTTCAAGAAACAAATGTGGAATGATTGAATTCAATATTGTTGTGAGTAAAAGTTAGGAACAGAGTTGAATCTGGTGAAGAAACATGACAGATCAGCAAACATATGAGTAAATGGTCCAATAAAATCAAAAGAGAGCAGCTGGGATAAGAAAATATGTCAAAATGTACTTGTACTTATGGCAAAGTATATCGTGTACATGAAAGTAATGTTGCATTCGTAACATAAGGTAAAGTAAGGTACACTTTATTATCCCCATAGGAAAAGTTGTCCTCTACATTTGACCCATCTTTCAATGCTGCTTGGGGACCTCATCAGGAGCAGCGGGTGCCACAGTGCAGTTCCCAGGGACCCATCTCCAGATTTTGAGCTAGGCTTGCTCAGGACTACCTTGGCAGAAGGACTTTACCTATTGTGCATATATGACAACATTTATCACAGAAAACTTTGTGATGTCTGTACCTTCAAATGTATCTTCTAAAGCAGGCGTGCCCAAACTGTGGCCCGGGAGCCAAATGCGGCCCTCAGACTAATTTTTCTTGGCCCTCAATCTTCCTGGTGAATTGGGCCATATTACTTTAAACAGCACTTTCACTGTACATTTCTAAAAATCTACTTTAACCAGTAACTTCAGCCCATATCACATATTTTTATGCGTGTCCCATTGAGGATGTAAGCATGAATAAAGGTCTAGTGGTTCAGTCTAACTTGCAATAATAACACAGATTTAAAGTATTCACTGTATTGGCGACCAGTCTATGGCCCTCAGTCAGCCCTCAGCTTTGGTTTTACATGTGGCCTGTAATGAGAAAAGTTTGGACACCCCTGTTATGAAGCTAAAAATCCAGAAGAACTTCGCAAAAAATATACTTGGATTGGACTATTATGGCTTTTTATTCTAGATTTAAAAAATGCATCCATGTTTGTGAATATTTTTAGATTGTAATTAAAGATAATCATGTCAAACACCTGCAGCAGACGATCACATTTACAAGGACTACCTAAGACAGTGCTGAGAAAATACTAGGCCTAAAACACATTTCCCAGTGGCCCAGATCAATTACAAGCTGATAGCCTACACAACAACATTGTCATTCTCTCTATAGTCTCTACTCTGTTCACTTACACGTCTTACGGCATAGAAAAAAATTATCTGCCTGCACTACTAAGCACATAGACATCCAGGACTACAACAAGAACAGTAACCTTGAGATAAACCTTTACACTACCCCAGAAATAGAAAAAAAAAAACTGCTATGTGCGTCAGTGGATGATGCATGTGAACACCCATTAGAAGGCAACCAAAAACAAGTCTGGACAAGCTATTAAAACCACCAGCAGAAAATAACCCCACAGAAACACAAAGGCACCAGCGCATTCAATTATAACCACTCTCGAAAAATATATATTTGCTTCCTAAACAAACACCTGCCCACTTGTTAAGGAGGAACCAGCCACAGATGCAACAATGTACCAAATAAAAGGGGTTGCTGTCTCCACCAATTTGTCACATCATCGATTCCCCCTTAAAGGCACTATACAGCCGCTCTGGGACAGACTCGGAGGGGCCTGTAATTGAAGTTGACTGGATCGCATCACTCTTTGGAAGTCTTAGCCCCCTATCAGTGGAAATAAGGGACCCGCAGACCTCTGGCTCTCCCCGTCTGTCCTTCAGTCCGGTAGCACGGGAGCGGTGACCGAAGCACAAATAGGGCGCCAAGTTGGGGTCATTCTCATCTTGCTGTTCTGCACCAGCATGCCCGCGCTCGTACACTTAATTCGGCAGAGTGGTTTGGAAGTGAATGGAGAGGAATTTACAGTGATGGAGCCTGAGTCCAAACAGATAGAGGGAAAATACCCCTTGAGGAGTTGGGTTTAAAACGATTGGCTGGGGCTGTGGTGAGCGAGCAGGTAGTGTGTAAGAAAACAAATCCAAAATCATAACTTCATACACGTCAGTGCTAAGTGAAATTGATAATCTGAGGTAGCGCTACTCTAAGTTACATGTTCTGCTTTCACTAAATAGAGCTTAAAAGGCCCATATTACACTGTTTTCTTATGTTATAATGTTGTTTCCTCATCACAAACATGCCTAAGAGTTGTGTTTTGTTTCTTTCACACATGTTTAACACACAAACCCTGCATATTTACGCTGTGTTCTTCTCTTAGACTGAAAACACTCTAGTCCACCTTGTGATGTCATGTGGTAATACAGGAAGTGCTCCACTGTGTTTTTTCAGAATCAGAATGAGAATCTCCAGACACTATCCCTAGACTCATTTGGGTGATTTCAACCCTAAAATTGCCACTGAACTAAAGGTGAAAGGAGCTGTTAACTTGAAAACTACCACTTCATGACATCACAAGGTGGAACAGAGCGTTTTGAGCTTTGGGGATGTAGACAGCCCAGAAATACGGCATTACTCAGACATGTGTGAATGAAACAAAACACAACTCCCGGTATGTTTTTGATGAGGTAACAATATTCTAACATGGCTTAAAACTCACAAGAGTCAAGTTTGTGTAATATAAAACTTTAAAATTTGCATAAATAAATCAATAATACGTAGAATAAAATCATAACACATTACTAATATACAAAAACTTACTAGATTTGAGAAGTGATTTTGAAATGAAGCGCTCCCGTGATGGCTTCAACCAAATAGACGTGTGTTTTATTTTTGGGGGTTTTTTTTGCAATGGGAATAAGGGAGTGAAAATCAATTTCAATTTTTTGTAAGTGTCTATGAAATGTGAACTGCATTGTAATTACTGACTCCATCAAACACAGCTCTAACTATTTATTTATTTATTTTATTTTTTTTTCATTCTTACTACCATTACTGTAACATGACTTTGTTTGATGACAATGCCTGACAGGACCCCCAACTGCATCGCAGACAAACACTTTTCAAAAACTGTTTGTGTAGTGCACATTTTGCAAGTCAAATTTGAGAGACTCGTATTTAGCTACAAAGTCATACATCCTCACTGAAGTCAGAAACGTGTCACATTTGTGTCAACATACCTCCTTTAATGGCAACCAAATGAATTCACATATTTATAGACTAGAGAAACCTACCTCTCGATTTTGATCTAGGTTTTCCTGGGCCAAGCTTGAGATCTTAGAGGTGATTTCATGTATTTCATAAGTGTCCTCTGGAGATATTTGGTGTGCCCAGACTGCTGTGGCGCTGACCTGCGGCTGGCACCTGAATGCCCTTGAGTCCCGACACTCAATGGGGGCACAGATAAGAGAAGTCTCCCTGAGTCTGAGTGTGTGAGAACAAAGAACAGGAAAAACAAGAGCAGC
The DNA here is from genome assembly GCA_019594935.1 of Periophthalmus modestus. NCBI lineage: Eukaryota > Metazoa > Chordata > Actinopteri > Gobiiformes > Gobiidae > Periophthalmus > Periophthalmus modestus. Next base: position 27,037,760 of record JAIEZT010000441.1, read on the forward strand.
ACCATGGATAGCTCCCAGCGACCGGCCCTAAATATAGATAAGACCTTTAGTGCACAGACTAGGTGCTTTCAAAATATATTTGAAATGGAAAAATGGAAATACACAACACATTGCAACCATTAAGGAAGTAGAAGTTAAACAGGAGCATAAACAACTCGTGTGTCAGTAGATTGTGTACTGACATGCTCTTCACTTTAACACGCAGATGTTCCTTAGTATAGCATTAAGCCTATCAATCCTGCATTATTAGATAGATACATTTAATGCCATATTGGGGAAAAAAAATAATAAAAAATAACGGAGACAAGCAGGTGACAAGCTAGTATAAACCTGACCAGTTTAAGAACATACTGTAATGCACATTGTCTTATTTGGCCTTGGAGTGAATGAAATGTTAAAATGTTGGCAGGAAACAAAAAAAAAAAAAAAAAAAAAAGCCAATATATAGATTTTTCAAGCTAAACAAATTGTCACTCAAATGTATTAAACTCCAAATAAACAGCTGATCTTTCCATAATCATACTTTACAGTGACATCACTCTAGGGGTCTTCTACATGTATCTCTATTGGAATATTCAGCAGTTACCATGGTGACACGATGAACACATTAACAAACACAAAGTTTTCAAACTCAAGAAAAAATACAAAATGGATTGAAACAACACTTTTTCAGAAGCCTGTGATCAAGACGAGCGTTCATGGTCGAGTTAAGGTGTTTGATTTTCAACAAAAAAGGTGAGAGTGACTAACTGTAAAACGGTTGGCTAATGCTACCTAGCCTGTGACTGTTATTTTATGTGTGAGAGACTTTTTTTTTTTAAGCGCACAATCTCTTTCTGGTCAGATTGTGCTCAAATAAAGCTCAGATTAAGTCTAACTTGTGTACAAAAGCTTCTAACAGAGTAGTGCTTTCAGTTAGCTTTACACCCCCAGGGAATGTTGCAACGTATCAATAGCCTATAATCATCAAAAATGCGTGATAGCGGAGAGGGGCTGTACGCTAGCACCATGTGACCCATCATCCAGGAGGTCTTCATCAATCACTCCTCTGACTCTAATCTGGCATCTGCTGCTCTAGTGGTGCTTTTTAACTGAGCTGCACCCAAAGGAGAAGAGCTTGTCACAATCAAGCCATCAGACAACAGGCTGAACCAGAGAGTGGGCAGGAGAATAGACAGTATACTATATAAATGGAGTGCTGTTGTGTATCTCCATAAAGAACAGTGCCGTCGATGTATCAAATGTTTTTCTAAAGCTGACATGGGAAACATAAAGCAGGCTGATGGCTTGTGATATAGAGAAAGTTCAAATCATCACAGAAATCTTTGCCGTTTCATAAAATCACGCATTTTAGCAACAAAAGCTAAGGATTATTTTATTTAGCATGGAAGATATAGTCTGGTGCTTTAACTGTTTAGATTTCTACTGCCCCCAAGTCAAAGCGATATGAACGAATGACCGATGTTCTAGGGTTGTGAAAAGTGTTGAAAATCAGATATAAATCGATACTAAAACCAGTATCAAAACTAAATACTAATTAGAGCGAGATTTGATGTTAGAAAAGTCACATTCACAGGACTGAAATTGAACCTTTCCTGAATATCTTGAGAATGACCTTAAGCTGTATCAGAGCAAGTATAAGACACATAGACTAATATACGCCCGTGGACCACTTTGAAACCTACCTGGATGACTGAGGGATTACACAGATATAAGGACACATGGGAATATAAAAGAAAGTACTATGATCACAGTATATTGTCTAAAGAAAGAGTGTTTTTATTATCATTGTGGTAACGAAATTGAGTCTATTCCTTAGCATTTAAATCGAGTTTGAATTTTAGTATCGGGACAACACTACAATGTTCAGTTCCACCACCTGGAGGGTCACGGCTTGGTTTATGGTATAGTTATGTCCTTATCCACAACTTGCTATAATGCAGAAGTGCCCAAACTTTTTTTTTATCGAGGGCCACATCTCAAAACTAAAATATTTGAAGCAGAGGGCCACACACCAGTGATCAATACAGTTTGGTGCTTTAAACACAGTTTTGACAGAGCAGCTTTATATTAATAAGGCCTGAAACACATTAATTTTAGGTCTGCATCATACTGCAATGTGATGTTTGAGGATATAGTGGTAGAAATTGTTTAATGTGCTGTTAAAAGTACTGCTCAATGGGGCCGGTTCAGCAGGAGGCCTGAGGGCCAATAAAAACTGGTCTGAGGACCTCTTTTGGCCCTCGGGTCATAGTTTGGACACCCCTGCTATAATGTATGTTAAAGTATTGTGTAACATCTGCGTGTTTCCTTGAATATGGTATTGCTTTGCTTGGAATGTTCCACAGTCTGGCATTAAACATATCTATCTAAATGGAGTTAAGCAGTCGATGTCACCAAGCCAAGTTACAGATAATTTGCATAGTACATCTTACTCAGACGTGTTATTTGAGAGAACATTCAAAACTGAGGAGAGATAATCCAAATGAAACTGAGTATGGACTTAATCCAAACGAAACAATGGCTGAACAGCATACTCCATTTTTCATATTGACAGTCACCTGTTTTTCCTGTTAGAACCTCACCTCTGACATCACTAGAAATCCCACTCTCCACCTCTGAGTAACAAGCTGCAGTATATAAAAAGATCCTTGTAGTGGCATGCTTAGTTATCAGGTCCACAGAGGTTCACACTGCTTTACGCACAAATACTTGACACATTTCAAAATAGCACCTGTATCTCATTCACAGGACTAGGCATTTGGCATAAATAAACCAGGGCACTTGAAATAGTTGTCACAATCTTTTCTGACTTGACACTGGATTTCAGTTTCTTATGCGACGTTTGAGTGGCAGCTTATTAAAGTGATACATAAGTTATTGCCTTGCAGCCTGGTGTCAGAAAGTCAGCTTAAGCCGCTTAAGTCATGACAAAGAAAGACGATTTATTTTTTTTACATATCACTATTCGAAGAACCACATCTCCGCACGGGCTGTATGCAAACTGCAAAACCCGACCTATACGAGCGGTAAACCAAGTCAAATCATAATCAGATAGTGAAACTGAAGGTCTTGGATTCAGTTGCCGGACTATTTCTACGTACTTTTCCTCTGGGATTTATGTGTTCCCCTGTCTCCAAAAACGTTGAGGCTGGTCTACAATGGTGGGAGGTATGCAACCAACTTGTCTCCATGGAGATTAATTGCCTTGCTTTGCCAATAATGCTCTGTTATGACCCAGTTTAGCTAAGGAAAAGAGGAAGTAACAAAACAAGATGGAAAAATTGTGAAATTAAAGTTATAATTTATTTAAAAGGAATGTAAAGTACAAAAAGAGGCTTCTAACAGGGTACAACTAACAGAAACAAAAGTACAGGGATTACAATGACACAAAACAAAAAGTCTCAGGGCTAAGTCAAAGGACCCAATTTACAAGGCACAAAAATTGAATCAAGAGTAACATAGCAAAAGTGGCATGGTGTTCACTGTTTCAACCCAGCAGCCCAGAGTGGCGGGTCCTTTTAAGACCTGGCTGCCGCAAGCGAAGGCCCAGGATTGAGCCAAGCTCTAGGGCGAGGCACCAATCCACACGCAGGGCCCAGGAGCCAATCAGGTGCCAGCTTGTGAGCAATGCTCCAATCACGAGAGAGGTTTGTCAGATCAAAGCTTGCAAAGGGAAACGGGGATCAGCTGCAAGGACTTGATGTATGAGGCTATGCTCCACAGTATGGCATTAAATTAGTCAAGCAGTAATAAAATAACGCCAATTCACAGGTCAGATCAGTACAAAGGCAAACCCCCAAACGAAGAATGCTTTTCAATGTACTTAATTAACTTTTGAGCAATAAAAACACCTGCAGTTGAGTAAACGCTAAATAAAAACAGTATTTAATAGCATACTGTAGAATTTTTATCGTCATGGAGACAAGCAGGTGATAATCCCCACATCAGAAAATAATACTTAACACACTTCTAACCTTGTATCTGATCCATGTAGTTTTTGTTGTACAACTTGTGCTCATATGAACCAGAAATGAATAATACCTCAAGCAGAACTGCAACAGACTCCTACGATTTTTCATATCATCCTTTGCTGATCATGATGACATTGATAAGTGATATTTAACAGAAGTCAGCGTGTGTGAAAATATACGAGCTTACACATAACTCACAGGCCTCCACTGGGCCAATTCAACATCCAGTGTCATTTGGATCCACAGTGTGAAAGAAGTCGTGCTGCGTGAAGCGAAGGCCCCTCCCTTCAGCCCGTCTCTCTCCACAACTGAGTAATTGGCTTCACCATTCATTTGTCATTAACGTCGTCATCACACATCAATTAGACACTTATTAAAATATGTGTGCTTCGAATACACAGAGAATACAGGGAAGGTGTGCTAGTTGTGCACCAGACTGAATCATGCACGTAGTACTAATTGGCCCACTGAACTCCAACTGAACTGTAGAGAGAACATGTCAAATATTTTTCAAAAAGCAAGCACAACTGGCTTTTTTTTTTTGCATTAGCATTTTTCCATTTCATCCAAGATAATTCTGCCAGTGAACCGGTAACACGAGATCTGGTGATGAGTCCCAGGCGCTGCGTGGAATATACAGAATACATTTCCTTGTACAGGTTTATCTTCGATTTGGTTCTCATTAGTTATTTTAAACAGCTGAAATTAACAAATCCTCACAAGGTCAAACAAGTGATCATGTTTCTAGGCCTGTCACGATAAAAGATTTTTGAAGTTCAATATATCGCTGAAGTAAGTATAGATGATAAACGATAATATTGAAACTAATTTATGCCACTGATGTAACAACCAAACCACAAAAATTATTCTAAATCTATGATATTGTTAAAAGATCATGAGCTGCAAGGTATAAATAGGTGAATTAGACACTTCAGTCATTAGTTCACATCTGTAATGGGTCACAGAAGTTATTAATTCAACCTTTTATGACTTAAATATTAGCACATAGCCCCCCCCCAAAAAAAAAAAAAAAAAAAAAAAAAAAAAAAAAAAAATCCCAGTAGTGCAAAGAAAATGTGCACACAATAAATACTGATTTTCAAATTGCTTTGTACAGCGAGTGATAATGCATTTGAATCATTTAAAGGTGCACTGCAAGACGTTTATCGGGTTTTCCCATTGGTACAAAATATTTGCATCTATTTGATTTGAACAGTAATCATTATATCTGGGTCTATTTTTGGTGGAACAAACTGTCTTCACTTTTTGTCCTGGAATCCAGCTGGTCACTGAAAATAAGATGGAAACATTTCAGTTTTTCCACAAAACTGCAGAAGCCCAGAAGGAGAAGGTTAAATATAGAGCATAATAATATAAACTTCTTAATGGTCACAACGGTCTTTATACCAAAATTATAAGTATTCCTTCTCAGCACATCGCAAAATGCCACTGAAATATTTCATTAGCAATACAGTGAATAACAGTTTTCATAATAATCATTACTGTGCTGTATTTATATCAGATTTACTCAGACTTTTATAATCACCATTAAAAAGCATTTATAGCAGTTATAGCAGCAGAAAAAGAAACTACTTTGTATTTAGTGGCTTATTCATCCTAGAAAAAAGCAAAAACAATATATTATTCACTGGTCTGTGTGTGTTTACTCAAAAGGTTGGCATTATACTAGAAGGTCAGCACTGTATGAAATTTATCACCACTATCTTGGCAACAAAACTTTATAAAAGTTCCAAACGCACCCGGTTTAGATTTATGTTATTTGAACTCACGGCGTAAGAAGTCAAATATTTATAATATGTGCATTGTTTCATACACTCTTTTGCTAACGTGTCTTCCAGTTGCTTAGAAATGCACTACTACTACTGCACAACACCATCACTCTATATGTTGAAAAGATATAAGTGTAGTGAGCTTTACAAATATCTCTACAACCTAGCAGCTTGTAACTTTATAGTCTTGGCACCGGACAAAGCAGTTAATCACCAATAGTTTATTTGCATTGACAGAGCACAAAGAGCAAAGAAAGTTAACAGTAGTAGAACCTCTTTTTCACTGTTTAGCTTAGAAAAAAAACTAAATTAGAACAAGGAGCAGCTAAATCCAACAGGGCCTGCAAATACAACCAACTTAGAGGCAGGAGAATCCACATGACTCCTATCGCAATGGGCAAACAGCGCATGAACTCACATAATATTGAAAAGACCAACTGCAAAATCACAACAGTGTGCCAGTGAAGTGGGAGTGTAATGTGCTGAATACTAATCTGTAAAGCCCAATCCATTTCCACAGAGTAAATCCTGGATCATAATGTAAGCCTCAGGAGAAGGGGGATCAATACACTCATCAAAAGAGACGCATTATCATATTAATGTGTAATCACCACTCACATAATGCTGTACAGAGATGTCAGAGCCAGAGGAGGGCAAAAAGTGGCAGAGACAGTGGATAAAAAGATACACTACGCTCTAGAATGTGTCTAAGGAGGGCAACATGAACAGTGTGGAATCTATGTTTTTGTCTTAAGTGCAAAAGAATTAAAGGCTAATTACATTCATTTCAATGGAGAAATTTTCACCTCAACAATCTGATATAAAGTAGGTTGATTTGTGTAAACTGAAAAAAATCAGCAGCCCCATGCAAAATAATACAACCCCAATAGCTTGGTTGTACAAGATCCAAGATTCAAGATTTTATTCATATTTTCATAAAAAATAAATAGTTCTTTAGAGAATCAAACACTGCATAGTTTTGATGTAACGTTTGATGTTTGATGTAATGTCCCGATCTCTGTTGTGCCGTGTTTTTATTAATAACAATTGTGTCTGTACATGTTAGTGCCACATGAACCATCACACACTCTGAGGACTTCAGGGACTGGCCTCCTGCTGGTGCCCAGAGTCAGGACTAAACCAGGACTTAACCAGGACTAAACCAGGACTAAACCAGGACTAAACCAGGACTAAACCAGGACTAAACCAGGACTAAACCAGGACCAGGACTAAACCAGGACTAAACCAGGACTAAACCAGGGCTAAACCAGGACTAAACCAGGATTTAACCAGGACTAAACCAGGACCAAACAGGAGATAAGGTGGGAAAGATTTCTGTAAATGTTTCTTCCTAAATCAAAAGTACCCGCCCACTTATGAGCTCCCTACTAGCAAAATACTAATGAATGCCAATAGAATTCAAATTCCTCGGCCCACTATAAACGTAAGTTACATGTGCCGACCTGCTGAATTGCTTTGTTCCCTCGTCCAGCTGCCTCTGCACACCTGACTCCATTAGATTACATGAGAGGTGCTCTGCTGTGACTGCACTGGCCTGACTCTTGGCTTGTGTCTAATCCGGGCCATATAGAAGGAGACATGCCCGAGACGCAGCAAAGTCAAAAGCCAGCGAGGCGTGTCATCGCACAGAAATAATTCATGTGCTAATTACATGGCTGCGTCTCGGGGTAGTGCAGTGCAGACAGACACTCTTGTGTTCAGCCCTCTCACAGCTCAAACCACTCTCTCTGACACAGCGTGAATGCTTGATATGAGAGCCAGAGGAGCCAGCAGCTAAGACACTTGTGCTGTCCTCATTCTTCAACCCTAAGACAATGCATATATCATCTTAAGGCTCCGGCACGTCCTTGGATAGACCCCTGCTACAAGAGCAGAGGCGCCATTTTCCTTTTTCCTACTTACACTGTAATGACCAGTTTAGCTTATCAGTCACGAAGGAAATGAAGGTTGACTGCCCATGAAATGTAATATGTGAATTTAGACACAGTGCAAATAATAGAACATGTATTTGTCTGTTAAGTGCTTTCCCAGACACTCAGACAAGACAAGTTGTTTTTATACTTTTGTGCATTGTTCGTTCACTCCATACTTACTACATCTGAAGCCACAGTTGCCCTGGGGTAAACTGATGGAATATAAGCTGCTTATCTGTGCTGTTGGTCCCTCCAACCATCTTCACTCACACACTACATTCATACTTAGACAAAGTGGGGAAAGTATGTTGCCATATGACAGAATATAATACAGTTGCTGCTTCCCTCACTGTGGCACCTGCTATTTCCAGTGATCTCTTATCCACGTACTAACCAGGCCCAACCTCGCAGCTTTAAGACGAGATTGGGCATTGCAAAGGCCGTATGGCAGACTGAAATAAAGTTCATATGTGTTAATTTGCCAGGCTCTGTGCTAGTTTCACTGTTGCAAGACTGACTCCAAGCGCTGACGATTCTGAATGTCCCTGTTCTTCAACCAAATTTCACACTGCTTAGTGTCAAATACTGTAATGACTAATGAGTGATTACGACATGATAATCATCACCAAAAGGCCCCGTGCTTAAATACCCTCCACACTGTTTAACCTTAAAGAGATGGGTGAATGCAATGTATCTGCACAGAATACTGCACTTGTGACTCGGTCTTAAATGTCAGTGTGTCCTTAGTTTTACTGGGGCTGCTGAGCTGCTTAGACAGACTTCAATAAAACCACTGTCAGCTGTGACAGACTTACTCATGTGTTTTATGAGCAGCTAAAAATAATTAAACGCAATAATTCAGAATGTAATCATCATTTGGGTCACCGCCATAACCTTAATTTCCCACACGGCAAGAGGGCGACTGGAGGGGTTCGAATAAGACTTTTAATTATAGCTTTTAATGAAGTCAAAAAGGAATAAAGTGTGCAGCGTAGGTGAAAAATACAGGGATACATTCTTTATGGTTTAAAATTCAGATTTTTAGCATAAAAATTAATTTCATAGGCAAACAATGGTGTAAGAGGATTGGTAAGGACGGGGATAGAGGGGCACTAGCGAACGCAATATTTGGTTATGCAACAAGAAAAGGAATAAGTAAAAAATGATTTTCCCTTTAGAGTAAATTAAACCCTGCTCACTGTCTGGATGTAATAATTGTTTTATTGATCACGTCCAAAAATTAATGCAAACACTAATGATGTGCCAAAGGTTTTGTAAGACAGGAAATTAGGTATTCTTTATATGCAGTGACTTTCCATCAGGTTAATCTGAAGCACATCTGTGGATTTTAAAACAATCCTAATCTTAATTAGTGTATTCTGAAAAAATACAGATACACAAGACCAGTGGTGGATGAAGTACTCAATTTTGTTACTTAAGTAAAAGTACAGATACAGAGGTAAAAAGGTATTCAAGTAAAAGTAAAAGTATCACATGGAAAAAATCTACTTAAGTAAATGTATTTCAATACCCGTTTAAAAATGTACTTTAAGAGTACAAAGTAAAAGTATTTCACACAGATGTTGTTAATTTGTTAATGCAGTCGTATTGATTAAAAATGATACATATTTTGGTCACAGTGGCAATACGAATCAATTTTTTAATGAATTTTACGTATTTACTTTTGTTTGCTTAAAGCCAGAGCTTAAACTCAAAAACTTTAGTGAAGAACCACGTTGTCAAGAACATGGTAAAAATAACCCCTCAAATCATATGAAAAGTATTTTTTACCTTGTACTTTTAAAGTCCAGTTCAAAATGTAGTAGAGTAGAAAGTATAGATACTGCTCTCAAATGTAGTGAAGTAAAAGTAAAACGTATCCACTGCAAAATGTACTAAAATATAGATACTTTTTAAAGTAATATTCTTTAGGTACAGTACTTTACTACTTACTACTTATTTCTACTTTGTTACCATCCACCCCTGCACAAGACATATTGCAACATTACCTCAATTTAAAAGTAAAACAATCCTGCATTTTTTTTTTCGTACTTTTGCTTTTGTTTTCAGAGAACTTTTTCCTGTACTTTAGTTCCCGCAGCCCCAAAGTCGACACAATGAGATCAGCTTGTTCATTGGACTCTCCTGCTCCTGACGCTGGCAAAGTGGCCTGTCTGTCAGCACCAGTTCTTTCAAGTGCACTGAGCCGGACTTGAGATAAATGCATCCTGATTCCAAACCAAATCTCCTTGGCACATCAGCTCTCCACTCTCACAAAAACCTTTAGGAGCTCACATACCTCCAGCCTCTCTGTACTTCTATACATTTCCGAGTTGTTGTTGTTAGATTGGTGTGGGCAGTCGACAAAGTGTTTCAAATAGCTTATGTACCTCTGTGGAGCCCCCTGTGGTTAGGGTACACAGTGCAGAATGGTGAGTCGTGTTCTCACATGTTTTAACGTAAGCTTCAGTGAGCAAACCACTGCAGGAGAGGAGAGACTTGACAGAATCTTGCCTGAGCTGCAAGGTCAACAAAACCAGGATAACGCTAACTGTGAAGGCTTCTTATATAATGCCCAGTTACAAGTGTTAAGGGTTTTATTTGAAAAAGCAGATATTTTAATTGAATTTTTATGTGAAATTAAAAAGGATTTGGCCTTTGAAAACAATAGAGTATTTTTTTTTTTTTTTTAAATATATATATACTTTTACATTTCCTTTTATATAACTTTTTGCTCATGAATTCTTCACATGAAACTGGACACTTTATAATACCAGTCACCTTAATAAGTCAAGTTTGCACTGTTGTTCTGATGTTGCTGTATATATCTACCTAAGTATTTTATTTTATTTTTAACTGCACTTCAAGTTTGTGACCTGTGTTCACTGTCAATGGCAATAAAAGTCTTCTGATTCTGATTCTGAAAGCTAAAGCAGCTATCTGGTAACTGGTATTGTTTAACTTTTAGTAAATATTATGTAATAACATTAAATTATTTCATTTATTTCATTCAGCCGTGCAATGTCAGGGATGAATCTGGACAGCAATACAGTTAAGTCAAACACTTGGGTGAAGAATGAAGAATATGTCTTATAATTACATGCAGTTTTAATAAACTGAAAATAACCAGTCATTGAGATGGTCGGCCGTCACTCATAACGTAAGGTCACTACTCAGTTCTCCTCTATATCTCTCAAATACTTTGCAACATTTTTTTTTCAACTGAATAATCAAGCCACAGAATTGCATGTCCTTGTGTAACCCATTCCACAATCTAACACCAGCCACTGAAAAAGCTCTGTGCCTGGATGAGGTGCGGGAAATGGCACAGAGAAATGTCCCTTTCTTCTATTCTCTCTATCAGTAATTAATGTAAAGAGATTACAGATGTTTTCTGGCACTAGTATTTTAGCAACCTTCCACATGGTTATGCATATTTTAAAATCAACAAGGTCTTTGAATTTAAGTATTTTTGACTTAATAAAGAGTCTATCCGTGTGTTCTCTCTCCCTTCATGATTGATAATTAGAATCGCAATTAAATCATTAAGCATCTTCCAAATAGATACCAACTTCAGCCACTAGGGGTCAATAAAACAGCAAATACATTTATCCCAAAGATGCAAAGCTGAATACGCCTTCTCCAGACATATTCCGTAAAAAACAGTGAGCTATAGGTTGATCTACGAGGTACTGAACATACAACTCCTCCAGGACCTGTATTTCATGTCAACACATCACATTCATCCCACAGTAAATGCATGAAAATGACAACAAACCCATTACGCTGCAGCGCTTTGTATTGAATCTCCTAGTCATGGGTGAAAACACATGTTTGTTCGTAACAGCAAATATAAAAGATGAAGCACACAGGTAAAAGGAGAACAGGCACTAAAACATCTCATAACTATGTGTATTTTTAGGTGATGAAAACCAGATCAGTTTCAGAACAAACACTGTGCTGGTGGATTAAACAATGTCGGTGAATTAGTGTATTGTTTTTAGAGATATATAAAAAAAAAACCCACATGTGCAGTATGTGGACTAATTTAAAACATCTACAGACTATTGAAATTATGCATCAATGACTCTCACTGAACTGACAGTAGCTCAGTTGGTAGACAATTTTTCCACTGATCTGAAGGTTGACAGTTCGAATCCCGCTCTTGACATAAACACCATTGGTTGAGAGATCAGATCCACTGGCACACAGGTCGGCGGTGTGATTCCTGCTCGATTTCACAGATAAATGCTGTTGTTCGGCAAGACACATAACCCATCGTACACTGGTGTATGAATGTGTGAGTGGTTCCTTGATGCTGAAGCGCTTTGAAGATAGAAAAGTGTGACCATTACCTTGACCATTTTTACCAACATTAAGAGTTTCATAATGGTGTCGGTAACTGTGGTGTTTCTTCTTACAATAATAGTAACACTGAAATTTGACATTACGCACGTACAGTGTATATATAAATGGACAAAGCTAACATGGTCGGCGCTGCGTTCCAAATAGGAAGTGAGCATGGGCGCGCTTGGCTCCATCAATTTTAATTCACTTTCTATTGATAAACCCTCTCTCTGGCTCGCCGTTTGGGTCTTAAAAGCTTCATACTAACCCGCTCTACATGTCTTTTGTCTAGATATGAACATTAATAACAGACAAATCAGTACGACCTTCAACAGCCTCGCTCCTTGGCTCTTCGGTTGCTATGATACTCGGACTAAGATCCAAATTCATCCCTATACCCGCTAGCCTTGATAAGCTTCATTTGACTGGAGCTGAACGCTGTGGGTGACGTCGCACTCCCTTAGCCCACTTCTTTATACAGTCTCTGATTACTAGCGTAAAGATATAACTATATATGAAGTATGGTTTAAGACGCAAATTGAGGTGATCTGGGCAGTATCTTTTGAAATGGTCTGATGGAGCTGACTACAAGAATTTGCATGGTAACTGAAGATCTAAAAATGTGTTGCTCGGGGGACGTTATATTGGAGCTTATAACGTTATTGGACCATTCACTGTATGCCACGCTCACATAACCTTACGCTGTTACTAAATCATGCAAACGATTTGTCTTCCACCTCTCCCACCTTTAACTACAAGAGGGCTGTCCATCAGTAAACATGCTGACCAGCGGACGGAAAACGCCTCACTTGGGGGTGTAACTGTCTCCACACTACATGCGGCTGACACTAAACCAAGGTCGTTTTAGAATGGCTTGTCCAGCTGCCACTCCTCCGTCGACAAGGAGGAGTGATGTCCCGGAGTGCAGCCCGTTATAGTGACACGAGTCAAGGCTACGGAAGCTTGATAAAGATCGTCTCCATCACCAGCTAAAGGAGGAGGGCTGGGGAAAAGGGATGATCTTGCAGTTTGCACCCTAAGCTTTAAAAGTGGTGATAAATAGGCCTGTGTAGGTATATTTTTGCATTCTGCCCGCACAGCTCATGCCAGAGGAAAGAAAGCATGTTACAGAGGGAGCAGATATACCATAGACATATTGACTACGTTACAGCTCTTTTCTCTGTTTGCTGTCAATCCTGTCAGGGCTATGAATTGATCAGCAGGAGTCCGCATCCATCAGACTGACTCATCCGCCGCGGAGTTCAATTTCTTCCATCCCCTGGGCAGAAGGAGGCAAGGCCGAGCTTCTACTTTGTCTGTGGTCGTTTTATTTTACTGTGAATGGCATTTGGGACATCACGGTAATGTGTTTGCGATATTTGAGTGGCAGGTGTCTAATGCGTGACCTTTTGAAGCAGAGGTAATGCCAGTGTTAAAACCGATCAGCGACTTGTTAGGAGGTTGGAAGATAAACCCTCGTTACTGCAATTTCCTACTGCTTTTCTGTTCTTTAATAATACACTTCACTCATTTGAAACACATGTGTACTCAATGTAGTGGCCTTTTGCCCAGTACAAAGTTACCAATATTATAAAAAACACAGTTTAAGGGAAGTGTCTGCCAGTGTATTTGTCTAAATGCCAAAAACTGAGTACCACATCAGAGGAACAGAACAGACTCATACAGTTGTAAACAATTTTAAATGCCTCAAAAACATTTAGCAGAAAACAGGCTTATATAATGTATCCATAAATAACCCAGATACAGATGTATTATAAACTGGAGGTGGCTGCAGACGAGCCAAGCCAAACGGTCTGTGCTTTGTATATACTTGTTAGCATTGGAGCTTATTCGCTGTTATCCACTCAGAGATGCAAGACTTAATAGGATTTCCTTGTTTCGGCAGTTTACAGAACAAAAGAATGATTCATACATCCCCTAATTCCACATTTTCCCCATAGCCAATGAAGAAACAAAACAATATCATGAAGACAAAGCAAATGTCTGACAAAACTGACATGTCTATTTGTGATCCCCATAAGACTCCATTTTTACATCATGCAGAATAAAAGCCCGCAGACACAGGAATTAATTTCAGAAATGAGCTGATTCCTTATGTGATCACTTACAAAGACAATAGACCTTTGTCAATGATAGCACCACAATTTGCCTGCATATTAGCACTTAAAGTTACATGTTATGACAATTTATTTTTTGGCAAGGTCAAGGTTATGGTGCCCGAGAGGAAATTTGTTTTTAGCTGCAGGACACAGAATTCCACACAGAATTATAACTCTCTCAGAACATTACACAAATACATAACACTCAGCTTCATATGTACAATGTGTGCTGGTTACAAGACTGCACATATAAACTCTTCATAAGCCCTGTCACAACATTCAAAACATACTCTAATATAACCCTCGAAACTTCAATAGGAAACAGACATAAAAATGAATGCATTACAACTATATACCCTCCACCGTTTGTTATAGAGATTATATTCAAAGACCTAGGTCCACATGCAAAGGCTCATTCACTGTGCAGTAGCTCTGTATATGGTGGAAGGACTTTCTGACCGACCTGACTGAAGTGGTTATTCTTTTGACAGTCAGTGTTAGTGGACTTTTGCGTGCTGATATTAGGCCATTAGCACAAACTATTGGCAAGTTTCACATAGCCGCCATATTGCAGCGGCAGCAGACATGCATCTTGCACGAGTCCTCCGGTGCACTGTCCGTCAGGGCTGTAGCCGAGGGTGACGGAGCCTTTTACCTGACTGCAGCATCCCGCCACCTGCCGTGGAAAGCACGTCTGTTTCCGCCATATGCCTGTGTATTCTGCCAAGCCTCTCCGGTCTGTTCCGCCTTCAGCAAATTTCATTATGGGATGGCTGGGAGCGCTCGGTGCTGCTCATTAAGCCAATCAGCATGGCATGCTCCTATTTGTAACACACAGGGGGCAGGAGGTGGCATACCTCCGGCATAGAAGATTACTAACCAACTTTAGTCACTACAACTTTTGTTCTCAATCAAGGACAGGATCATAACCTCGACCAGTGACCTGCTTCGTATTGGTGAACATAACACAATTGCAACTATCTGTTTTTTTTACAGCTGCAAGATTGACGAGCTTAACTGTCTAAGTGGTTGGATCCAGCAAAAACTCCAAGCTCTGTAAGCACTGCAGACACACAATGAATGTTCCACTGGACAAGAGGTGACATGCTTTGCCTATCGGCAAGTCACGGATGACCTCTGATTTACAGAGAGATATCAGTCCAGTCCCCACTCCCTCTGTGCGCCTCGAGTCAGGACCAAACACATTTTTTTTTTGTTTTTTTTTTTTTTTCAGTGACACATGTGAGACAAAGGACCACCCATCATTTTGAATAAAAATACATTTCCCTCATCTGAAATTAAGAGTTTGTGCTTTGCTCATTTATTTTCCAGAAATCCCCAATGTTGTTCAGTCCACTGTGATATTTAATTTTTTTTTCTTGTTTCCTCTTAAGCAGCCATATTTATTTTGATACAAACGAACCATGCATTTCCCTGATTGACAGGAGGATCAGCCAATCTGCCTGTCAGTCACACCCATCTGAACTCAGGGAGCTTCAGCGGTGACCAGACACACACCGAGCGTTGAAGTGTGTATTCTGTGTTCCAAGCAACATTGCCTAAGGACACAACAGTACTTTGAAACAGTGGAGATAGATCTACCACCCTCCCAGTAGAAAATCTCTATCCTCTTAGCTTCTGCACCAAAACAGACTGAGGTTGTTTTTTTCATTACCAATAACTTGCTTGTTTGCTTTCCCCTACTAAAAGGGAATCCCTAAATGCTTCTAATGCACTTGATACTCTTTTGGCAGAATAACTGCAGTGTGTCTTCTGGCTAACAACGTGTTTAATAAGAGAGCTGAGATTTGCAGATACGAGCAGATACACAGGAGAGATACGCCGGGCTGAGTGGCATGTAGTCCACAGTAGTCCAGTATCAGGGCCGTGTGGAGCCAGATGGAGCAGAGCCACAGGGATCAAATGAGGGTCGTACTGCTGGAGCATCCCCGCCAGCCTAAACCACCACCCACTGACAAAGCAGTGTCACCCCACCCTCTGGCCTATTTACAGAGAGGAAATTACTGAAAAGATTTTATTATTCTACCCTTTAAAACATTAAACAAGCTTCCACTCATTCACACTCATAAGTCCTCACTGTACACATACTGCAGTCTGCGCAGATACTTTAAACAATGTGGTGAAGTGTCTTGCTTAATGACACAACATTATTATGTATTGGAGGAATTGGTAGACACTGCAGCTATGTCACTAATAAGTAAAAGTACAGACAACCTGCATCTTATGAATGTTATTGTCTTCATCATTTTGACTTTATGGCTTTTTAAATCTTAAAAACAGTCAATGTACTTCATTAAAAAAGGGAAAATAGATTGTCTTGGTACATGCTCACATTTTTATATAGTGCTTTTCAAGACACTCAGAGTGCTTTAGATCAAGGAACCACTCACCCATTCACACACATTCATGAACAAGTGTCTTGCTCAAGGACACAATGGCAGCATTTAACTGTGGGAGCTGAAATCACACCACCAACCTGTGGGTCAGTGGACGTGACCGCTCAACTAATGATTTTATGTCGAGATCGGGATTTAAACCACCAACCTTCAGATCAATGGACCAACTGAGCCACTGTCGCCGTCTTCACCATAGGTTAATAAATCCCCTTTAAAATGTTCTTTTTCTCAAAGGGGAGTCATTTATTTTCCTGAGCCTTCCTACATAATAAAGCATACATTTTGATTTGGATATTTACACCAGATGCCCGTTCAACACGCTATGTTCTGACAGTACTTGACTGGACTCATATATGATTCTTGCTTGGGTTTACAGTCTGTGTTCTCTCTTGTGATTCTGAAACAATAATAGCTTATCTCTCTTTGCCTTTCACTGCGCTGTTTGCTCACGCCGTTTCCTCTGCTTGTGTCGTCATGCGCGAACAGAAGCAGGAGTTTAGCCTGTGCCTGAACACAATGTGCACTCAGGCATACCAGGGCCACGCTCCCAGACCCATCACTGCGTATTAACCCTGGGATACTGGCCGGCCACTATCCCACTGGACAGCAGACGGCATGTACCGCGGCTCTGAGCTTACCAAAACCTGGCTGGGATATGGGGTCAAAAAGTCTGAAATGGAAGCTATAGTGTGATGGCAGAAATCAGTTGTAACCAAATTCTTCAAAAGCTCTGAGTGAAGCTGAGAGGGGCATTGATCTCCCCTCAATAGAGCCTTCTCGGAGATGGATGGGTTACAATGCAAATCAATGCAGTTATTTATTTACTGGCTTTTACTGCCAATAAGACTGTGCTTCCCAAGTACAGTGTATAGATAACTGAGAAACTGAGGAACTGAGGAATCGCAGATGGTATATAGATTTCAGAGGCGATTTCAGGGATTTCAAGGGATGTTTCAGCATGTCTGGAGTAAAAAAAGACAAAGTTTAAAGCACTTATATTATGCAAAATTGCTTCTTGTGAGCTTTAAGTCATTATAATGCTGTTACATCCTCAAAAACATACCTGGAGTTGTGTTTTGTTTCATTCACACGTTTGACTAACACTTTATCATTAGTCTGACTACAGCTCCAAATCTCAAAATGCTCTGTTACAACTTGTGATGTCATCAAGTGGAAGTTTTCAAGTTAACAGCTTCTTTTACCCGTCGTTTACCCCAGAAGAAGCAACTCCAGGGCTAAAATAATCAAAAATGACAGCAGTGAAGATGTATAGAGTTTAAAAAGGCAGTGGAGAACTTCCTGTATTACCACATAACCTCATAAGGTGGAACAGGGTGTTTCTGTTTGAGATAAGTATTCAGGGTTTGTGTGTTAAATATGTGTGAATGAAACATAACACAACTCCAGGTTTTTGATGAGGAAACAACATTGTAACATTGATTAGAAAATAGAGTAATACATCCCGAAGTAAAACATATACAGATCCCCACAAATATTTTCCAAAAAGCATGCGGTTCTTGTATTAGTTTAGCAGTCTATTTTAGTCCTATCTGAAGTGCAATGATTAAAAC
This sequence comes from Periophthalmus modestus, assembly GCA_019594935.1. Classification (NCBI taxonomy): domain Eukaryota; kingdom Metazoa; phylum Chordata; class Actinopteri; order Gobiiformes; family Gobiidae; genus Periophthalmus; species Periophthalmus modestus. The sequence continues at coordinate 27,055,913 of JAIEZT010000441.1, forward strand.
ATGCACTGCGAACAGATGTAATAAAACAAAATGCATACATTATCACAACTGCAAAATCCTACAAAAAAAAAAAACCCAAAAAAACCCCACAAATGGGGCAGTGTCAATCAAGTGATGAGCTGAATGACAGAACACGCAGTACCAGAAATAGTTTAAAGGGACATTTGTGATTTGACTTGGGGGATTCCTTCTGTTCAGTGCTCAGGCTTAGCAAAAACTAAAGGCTGGAACAGTTTGACTATCATCATTGTTTTCAAATGATCACATCTTGCGACTATTTGAATGCACATTAAATTATTCCTGAGAAAATGTTGAATAGTTAACTTCCAGCAGGACTCAATGTGAGCCAGTTCAGCAGCAAGCAAAAAGAGCCAAATTACCCAAAACTTTTAATGCGATATTTAGGAAAATGCTGTCAGGGTCTGCCTTCTGTTCAGTGATGAAACTTATTATGAAGGCAGTGAAATTTTGTAACCAGATTTAATTCCAATCACAACAAGCCCACAATCCATTGGCACATGTATTGTAATGTCCACTGCGTACTTCAAAATTGTGGTCACATAACTGCAAAAAACACCTTCTGTTACATAGTAAAACTTACAGTTGTTTACACAGTTATTCAAATTGTCATAATATACAGCAATTCCAAGATCTACAATATGCATAGGCGAATGTTTTTGCAGAGGGAGCAGATCTGAGCCAACACAGCACACCGGTTGAATGCACAAGCAAACCATTGTAGCGGCTTTTCACACAATGACAAACAGTTAATGTATTGACAAGTGTCTCCCTACAGGAAGCGTGCACAAACAGCAGCAGCAGTAATCACAGGTGCATGATGGGACGGCAGTGGGGCAGGATGGAGGGCAGGGCTTCACATCCAAATGACCCCACACCACTTCGGCGGCTGTCAGGCTGTATACTGCCCCAGGAAGCAATCTGACATCTGCCCCATTTACTACAATGCTCTGCCAGATTGGAATAGCAGGATTGGAGGAAAGGAGTGCAACGGCATTTCAACTGTTTTGTTGGTCACTGTTGCCATGGTGAAGATCTATTCTAATAAAAATGAAACCACAATGTGTATCTAACTGTAATTTGTTGTAATTATGTTACTAATCTTGTTCTGAAACTAAAAAGAGGTAGAGTTTCATCTAAACATTGATTTTCATCTGTACATCTGACATCATTATTACGTCTGTGGCCTTTTCAAATATAAAAATTAAACAGACATTATACATTTTATAGAGATATCCAAAGGAGTCATTTTGATCTGATCCCTTTTATTGGAAACAATGCTTCCCTATTTTGCGGCTGGTACTTTATCAGGCGCGAGTGACATCAAACCAATGTGTAATGGCACTTAGACCATAAATACAGCCATAGAGTTGACAGCGTAGATCTATGCTCTCCATTAGTCTGATTCATTTCACCACAAAAGAAGAAAGGATCCGAGCTCTGTTACAGCAGCCCAGCTTCGAGGGGCGCGTTCAGAGGGACCCTCAGACACACCCTATCGATCTGTGCGAGGGTGAAGCTCATTCCTCCTCTAATTAACACTCAAGGTCTGTGTGAACGATATCTTACAGTGGAACGACATTAAAAAGGCTTTTACAAGGTACACAGTTCATTCAAAACACACTTCTCAAAGATTTATCGTTTGTCGTTTACTGTAAATCTCATTGTCGTGCATGTGGAGCCATTGTGTTAACATGATATAGGGCTGTGTAAAAAGTCAGTTAATAGAAAACATATACTAAGGCATTGGTCCTATCTCGCATTTGAAATGGGGCATGTCCAGATCTCTTTCGTAGGCGGTGGAACCAGGGCTTGCTATATTCTTTCAGGATGTGAGTGGAAATTGGATTTAGCATTAAACGTATAAGCTCTGCATGCATTTCTCACATTTCTTATAGTTTGGTTATATATAAAAAGGTTGGGATTGAATGCCAAAAACTGTACATTACCACCAGGCTGTGCAAAGCGTCCATAGAGAAGCATTAGCAAAACAATTCGCTTTTCCACCTTAAAGGCACTCAAAGCACTTTATATCAAGGAACCACTCATACATTCACACACACATTTATAAGGAGGGCAAGAGTAGCTCAGTTGGTAGAGCATTTGTCTGTGGTTCTACTCCTCCAATGGACATAAACATCATTGATAGAGCTGTCCGGTCCACTGACCCAATGACCTCAGCCCCAGTGATTGCGCACACTGGTGTATGAACGTGTGTGTGAATGGGTGAGTGGTCCCTTGATGTAAAGCGCTATGAGTGCCTTGAAGATGGAAAAGCGCTATATAAAATTGTCGTCAATCGTCAAGCGTCTGGGTCAGTGACACAACAACAGCATTCATCTGTGGAGTTGGTATCACGCCGTTGATACCTGCGGGATTCAAACTGCCAACCTTCGGATCAGTGAGCGAGACACTCTACCAGCTCAGCTACTGTCAAGCAGAGATTGAATTGAACATTAAGCCTAAAAACTCTGCATGCATTTATCATATTTGTTAAAGTCTGATCACATATAAAGAACTTGGGATTGAGCGTCAAAAACTTTACAGGATGTGAAAATTTTCCACAGAGATGCATTAGCAAAAACAATTTAAAAAGTAAGCAAAAGATCTGTTGAGTATCCAGATGTCTGTTGGGACACTAAATATAATTAAAAAAAACAAAAGAAAAAAAAAACAAAAAACATTAACCACACTCTGGAGACCAAATGCTTTTGACGAAACGCAATTTTAGCATCCTATACCTCCATTGGTTTAACTTTAGGTGTGATGTACAATGACACAACCCAATCTCCACTGAACTGAACTTGTAACTTTAGCTTTAGCCTCCAGGGTTAGCAGCTATAGGGGCCAATCACATTCCCAAAGCCACTGGCAGTTTAATGTACTCGTATTTTTTTAAGATCTTCTAGAAACTTTGTATTTCCCATTCTTAAAAGCACTATAATAATGAGCCTTCTTATATCCACACAATAAAGACTCCACTTTGGCCCATTACTGACCTTTTCTGGACTCTACGCATTAATGAACAAATGAAAAAAACACATCCTATATTAATGAAATGCCATAGCTAAGAGAGTTTTCCCAAACATGGCAATCACTTTGACACAGTACTGTATACTGAAGCAAATTAATTAAATCATAAGGGATAAGACTAGTGTGGACATTGCGGCTGCTGCAGTGAGTGTTAATGTGTCTTCATCAAACATGCACAGGGAGAGACAGTTTATAAATAATGCACTGCCTTTCCCCCAGGTATCTCATCCAACACATATTTGCTATTGCAACATCATTGCTTTGGAAGAACCTCTTTTGTGGCTGCAGCTGTGAAGAGAGCCTCCCCAAAATGTCTCCTCATGTGAATCTTGTGCCTTAATCGTTGATGTGAATGCAAACAGGCAACAAGAGCCCAGTGATGTGTCTGTATTGTGACAGAAGTGAACAGAAGTGCTGGAGCAGCCCACTGCACTGAAAGATGAACGCAATGTTTGCTACGCTCTCGCAGTTAATAATAAATGTGTTTGTCCATTCAAACAGACCACTGGAACTAAAATGTTAAATGCTTAGACTACTGCCCTACCGGTACTTTCACTGCACTAGTTTCATTATTAATTGACCGTTACGACAATTTATTTATTCACAATAAAAACGGAAAGGTGCGTTCCAACCCACAAATGGGATTCACTCCTGATGCTTCTTGTGAAGGTGGCAGTAGAAGTAAAGTATGTAAGTAAAATGCCATCTGCTATATATATCATTGAGAATTGAGACAATTGCAAAAAATACAAAAAAATTAAATAAATAAATAAATCACACAATAAAAATAAATTAAAATAAAAAAATAAAATAAAAATAAATTAAAACCTAAATGTCATTTTTATTGTTTGGAAAATACTTTTAAAAAAACTATTAAGCAATAAAACATAATAATAATAACGTTCACGTGCAACTGCATACTATAATAACAAAAAAACACTCAGCTAGAGAACATGTTCTTACAAAAATAAATAAATAAATAAATATATAAGCAAAGAAGCAAAAAAGCAAAAATGTGCCTTTTTACAAACTGAACCTGCTAGAGTACAGCATACGTCCCAGCAGTAAGTACAGGTTATTTGTCCTGCTTTTGTGGCCTAGCTGAGCGACTGTGACATTAGCCCATTGAAGCTCACTTACAGAGCCGTGTCATTAGATTACACAAGTGAATGTGCAGCTTTACTCAGTCAATCTCCCCATTGTGTGCGCGCTCATAAAACACGGCCTGGGCTAGCTGTGGTGGCCAATTACAGCGGGATTAATGTTGTTGACTGAGAATGTATTCATATACGACGTAGTGGGTGCCCGGGCTTTTCCCCAGGCCTGTGAAGAGAGATGCACTGTGCGATGCTGTGCCAAGGGGAGCAACTTCATTACTCACGGAGCTATCCTGTGGTGAGAAGCACAAAAACAACACTATATTGGATATAAAGCACACGGGATGATACAAGTATCTAAAAGTGGAGTCTTTGGTTGTGCTCTATGGGGCTAATAAAAATGTGATAGATGTTACTGCCCTGTCATGTGTGTGCTACATCAAGGTCACCTGCTTTAGCGCTGGCCTCAGCCTCCCTCCACACTGAAGAAGCCCCTCCTTTATGTCTTCTCCCGGAAACATGACTGATACTTTAAAAGAAAAAAATAATAATACCACGGAGAGTTGTGAGATATATCAGAAAATTGAAGAAAAAAAAAAAAAAGGCAATAGTTGATTTTGGAGATAATGTTTTTGCATCTTTGAGCCAATGATTCTAAACTCAACTCAACTTAGTTTGACACAAAAGACTACAGGCAATAGAATAATATTGATGAAGTAGAAGGCCACAGGAGGATATGCTAATCCCAAGAATGCAAATGCAGAAAAGGCCACTCATCAGTCACGTATGCCAGGGAATCTGGATAACTGGCCTGGTCCAATTCAAACTGATATTTCAAAATGCATGTAAACCCAAATATGTATCTTAATGACACATTGGGAGAAGTCCATACGTACTTGGAAGCCTGCATTACACTAGAGACAGACTAGGAGATTGCATGGCAGGAAAACGACAGGAAAATATTATGTGTTTGGATGTGCTCACTCGTTTTAGATCAGCAGCAATGACAAAAACTACAGGCCCTCCACTGTGGACTAGTGCTTGTTATTTCATTGTTTTGGTTTGGTATGTTAAAATGAAAATAAAACCTACCGGAGTTACAGTGTGCCAATTTGTGCGGTGGTGAGAAAATAACTTGTGCGTAACACAAACACCTACCATGTCTGAAAATGTGCAATGTAAATGAGATGGTCTGCCAAAAGTATGGATATATGTATTATGACAGCCATTTTATCAGCAATGATAGCTGATGCTAAATTACTAGAAGCATCTGAGCATCGGGGACTGCAGGATCGCATCTCTGCTGTTTGCAGATGATGTTGTGCTGATGACTTCATCGAAGCAGGACCTGCTACATGCAGTGGGGCGGTTTGCCTGTGTGACTGGGATGAGAATTAGCTTCTCCAAATCCAGGCTGTGGTTCTCGACCCTCCAGGTGGGTGGAGAGTCCTTGCCTCAAATTCAAGTATCTCAAGGTCTTGTTCATGAGTGAGGGAAGGATGGAGCGTGAGATTGACAGGCGGATTGGCACAGCATCCTGCAGTGATGCAGTCACTGTATCGAACCGTTTTGGTAAAGAAGGAGCTGAGTTGAAAGGCAAAGCTCTTGATTTACCTACATTCCTACTCTCACTTATGATATGGTACTGAAAAGACAAGATTGTGGATACAAGCAATCAAAATGAGTTTCCTCCGCAGGGTGACTGGGCACTCCCTTAGAGATAGGGTGAGGAGCTCAGTCACATGGGAGGAGCTCAGAGTAGAGCCGCTGCTCCTCCACATTGAGAGGAGCCGGCTGAGGTGGCCTGGACGTCTGTTCCAGATTCTTCCTGAACATCTTCCTAGGGAGGTGTTCCGGGCATGTCCCACCAGGAAGAGGCCCTGGGGAAAACCCAGGGAAATGCTAGAGGAACTATGTCTCTTGGCTGGTCTGAGCACCTTGTGGTCCCACCAGAGAAGCTGGAGGAGGTGTCTGGGGTGAGGAGGGCTCCTGTTTAAACTGCTTCCCCCATGACCCAGCCTCTAGATAAGTGGAAGAAAATGGATGGATGGCCTGAGCATCTCTTCTCACCTATTTGGTTCACTGACCTGCATGTAGCCTGAGACATGAGCGGTCTGACAGGTTTTGGGGCAAAGATGATTTGAATTTGGTTTCTAAAGCGCACTGTAAGATTTCTGTGCATGTAAACGCAGTGAGTACATATAGCTCAGGATGAGTCTTGTACTATCCAGTGGACTGACATCAATGGACAGGGCCAGGGCTTTGTGGGTGATATGTGGGGGAAATATGCCCTCCTGTCATAGAGGGCTGAGGAGGCTGCTGTTGGCTAAAACAAACAGCTGTGATATGGGAGGGCTGCTGACGGGGTGAAATTGAACTGTAAAACAATGTTCCAGCCCCTGCTACCAGCGCCCCCTCATACCAGTACATCAAGCATCATGACATCTCATCAGACTGAAATACACTGACAGCCCTCTACTGTATGTGCACTCAGACCCACAGATCTGAACTGGCAATACAGAACATATGATATGACATTTATCCTGAAGCCCCCCTGCCCTCGACATGTTGATAGAATTACTATAATGTGGTAAGAGGTGACAACTGACTGATGGACTAACTCGGATTGGGCAAGCCTAATGTCTTTTGGATTATGAAACAAATGTACAGTATTTTTTTTTTAGTAGATCAAACCTGGAGTTGGATGTATACAGGCATTTTGAGCGGCAGGAGCTCACAAAAAGACAAAAAATGGTCTGAGGGTCATCCCCCTGGATTTTTAAAAATAAAGCAGGTGAAATTTACTCTAATCAGCTGCTCATTCTTAATATTGTTATGATGCATAGTTTTTAGTATTTTATTGCCAGATGCCCTGCTGAATATGTATTTGCAAAAACAATTCAGGCATAGGACACTTTCTGAGCAAACAGCCGATAGCGTGGTCACTTTTTTTTTGTTTTTATGCAGCATTGTTGAAACTGTAGCACATGCTACAAAATAATGAAATTCAAAACTACAAACTAGTTCCCACCTTTGTGTATGCACGTTTTTATTCTGTTTACTCTGAGAGATTATACTGTAATACGCGGCTGCAGCTGGTCATGCTCCCTCACCGCTTGCCTCAGACCTCAATTGCCGATTGTAAATGAAGCCATAAATTTGATGGAAGTCCATAAACAGGGCTTTAAAAATCAGTGTGCTGTTTTTCTTGTCGGCTGAATTTTAATAGGGCACATTTTAACACCGCAGCGACTCTGGGAGCTCACTTTCTACTGTTTATTCTCCCATTTCCTCTCATATCATCAGTCTGCATCACACCCTTTCTTGTATTGAATAATATCCGATGTAATCTTGCAGTGGGGCTCCTGTGTAAGCTTCGACAAAGGCAGCAAAGTGATACAAAACGCTGCAAAGAATTGTTGAATTTATGAATAAGTTGAGACGAGCTTGTAGACTAGAGCGATGGGCAGATATAGAGGAACCCTTGGCTTCAAAGATGGAGAGCTGATTTGCACTTTATATCCCTTCAATCCTTGTGTCTCCGGGTAAAATGCCGTCTCAGCGTGTTAGTGACAGGAGAGCAGGGCAGGGGGGAGAGAGAGTGAGGGGATGAGAGGAGAGAGGGGGGGCACCCATTCACCCAGAGCATGCCCCCTCCTGAATGGCCTGTCCCGTAATGTCTGTCACCACGCAAAGGGCCCCAGCAGCCGGCAGCTCCACTTAACATCCAATACTCGGAACATATTGCCCGCGAAATCCTACAGTCATATTTGTAATTTGTGTCAAGGATGAAAAAATGGTGTGCTGCATCGCCAAGTTATTAAGCCGTGCTGGTGGTGACTACAGTGGGAAATTGCTTAGTGCGTAGCAGAGGTAGCTGTGGAAGGAGGATCACTTATTTTAATATAGTATGCATTTAAGCTATACTTTGCATTTATGTCACTTGGATGCTTAGAAGTCAGGGCTTTATGGAGGGGTGTTTCATCCTGCTCGCCACCACAAATTAGAAGCCACTTTAGTTGTGTCACTGGAGGAATGTGGTGGAAGTCTGTCATTTGCAGCCAATGAGAATTTTAACCTCTTAGAATCTTCTTAAACATTAACACTGTAAAATGTACATTCAGAGTGCTCTTATCATGTACTGGGGGCCTTATTAAACAAGTATAGAAGACTCAAACAATTCATAACCTGACCCTGAAAATTGACCGTTATGAAATCAAAAAATCAAATCAATTGCCAAAAGTCACAGATTTAGTATAGACTGTATAAAGAAGTGGACAAAGGGAGTGTCGCCTATAGCGTTCGGCTCCAGGCAAATGAATCTCATGGAGACTAGCAGTTATAGGGGCCAATGTAGGTTTCGTATTTGGAATTCAGACCTACCCGCACCATTGGTTTACCACAGAACGGGCACATAGCAGCTCTGTCAATCAAACCTGTTGCTAACACTAACAGGAGCAACATCAGGGAAAGAAGATCTCTGTTATTAATGTTCATATCTTGATTTACGGACACAACCAGGACCATGTAGAACAGGTTAATACAAACATTTGAAGAGCAAAATGACAAGCCTGACAGCAGAAGTTATGGAGAGAGGGGCAACTATTTTTCAATACAAAGTGAATTGGACCCAGAGTCGACGGAGCCGGAAGCATGCCCATGCTCATTTTCTAGCAGGTTAGCTATGTCCATTTATTTGTACAGTCTGTGAGATTTACACTGAACATTGTGTTACATTACATTTGGACAGCATACAAGCTCTGCCTACGGGTTTTTCTGTCAAAAATATTACTAGCACAAAATGAATACAGTGATTTATGCATCGAGCTTTAAAAAAAATAAAAAATTGTGTGACAAATGTGCCAAAACGCATTGCACTTCAATGCAATACATTGGTGCTTTTTATCCTAAAATACATGGACTAAGAGCAAATGACATCTACCAATATGACCCCATAGTCAGATTTGTTATTCAGTGGACGTTCTTTGCACCTGAGGCCATTGCCTTTTTCCTCACTGTCCTGAATGTGCTTTGTAATCTTTATTCACTAACAGCAGCAGATCAACTTCACCATGCACTGTGCCTGAATGTGAGTCACCTCTGTAGTTACACTTGTCATTTGAAATCCTGCCAGACATATTGCCCCTGCAGAGCTAAGCTAATTGCTAACGAATGGCTAAGTGTCGAAGCAGGGCCGTTTCCCTTCTTGAGACGGGGCAAGGCTAAATAAACTAATTAAAATTATAGCTGCAAGCATGCAGTGTTCAAGGGGAATGGGTTTGAGCTTAATGAGGAGCTTAACATGGGGAAACATGGCTGAAGGCACCCACACTGCACTATATGTACAAAGGCCAGTGACAAAGCTTGGGTGACTGCAGCATCACCTTTTGCTATTTAAGTCCTTGTCGGTTCGTGTGAGATGTGAATGTACGAGCTGGAAGGCAGCCGCGAGGAGACAAGACGGTGCCAAGCAGACCAGTGCCATGCCATGTGATTCACAACGCCAACGGGCAAAGAGAAAGAAACGCACTGCATGAAGGAACTGACACCTGAGGAGGAGGTTAACAGAGGAGCAGAGCCGTGCAGAGGTAGGGAGTGTAGAAGGGGTAAAGAGGAGACAATAGAAAGTACACGTAATTACACACATCCTGCAGTTCTACACTGTGGCAGTCCTTGTAACTCAAGGATAAGTGGGGTCATTGTCTTTTGGAGTAATGTTATCTGACAGGTTAGAGTTAAAGTGCACTGTATGGAGCCATAGGGAGGTTATAATAGTAAGAAGATGTCATGGACAGAAAGGAATTTTATGAGCAATGAATCTATTCAAAATAAAGTCTAACTGTCACCTGAGAGGAGATTTTTTATGAGTGCTTGTGCCATTACTGCAACTAGGGCCCAACCGACTTACTGGTTGGCTGACATTATCAGCTGATCAGACTAAATCTAGCCGATATAGGCCAATAGTCCACATGGGAATGTTATACCTCATTACAAAGCTTATACAAATAATATAGCCATTGAATCCAATTTGCAGACAGATAAATGCCCTAATATGTGCTGAATCAATATTTATCTGTGTAGTGGTTTGTGTCTGTGATGCTGTACTGTACCTGAATGCAGCTCCAGAGTCACATGCTCCTGTTTACAACAGCACACACTGCTCTAACCAACTCTAAGATAAAAATTAAATATTTTTATGAGAGTGGAGAAGGGAGAGAACTGTTGCTATAGACAGAGGACACATACATTGCTGCTGTCAACATGCCTATAGAAAAATACCATTAGGCCTACTTACTGTCTTTAGAATTGATTGTAAAGAGGCAGAATAACAGTGAATGTAGCCTATATAAACCCAACTTAAAATCAAAACAAGCCAAACCTATGTTTTATAATAAGTTGAATTTTTACATCACTAAATATATCGGCTTTGGGAAGCTTTGGCCGGCCCCAAAACCCTTTATATCAGTATTGTATTCGCCCCAAAAGCCCATATCGGTCGGGCACTAGTTTCAACCCATTGTTATGTGTCGTCTTCAGAAATGTTCAATATCTTTATTTTGGAAATCTTAGAAACTAGTAAAATAGTGTATTTTCTTAACTTAAGACATCATGTCATTTAGGTTCCATGAAACAGTCACAAACAAGAAATATCCACTTTAGTACAAAAGCAAAAATGAGGGGCATCAGTCAGCCTGAACTAATGCTAAAGCAATAATGTGCTGGACCATGGCTGATCCATTCCACCTGCTGCGAGCAAAAACTTTAATAATCACAGTTTAAACATTGGACTGATTCAGAATGAGCAGTGAAGTCCAGATTGCAGTACACACTTTAAAAACGATATGAGTTTATTGAAACATAAGCCTCGCACTGTATCATTACAACCAAGTCACTCAGTAGTTCAGCCAGTTTTTGTTATGGAGAACACTGTAAATCTAAAAAAAAACCCAAAAAACGTGTAATTGCCGTAATGCAATATAAAATGTGTCAAAGCTTTTATTCCAATACAGCAGTCTCTAAATGCCATCTGTGTTTGAGACGGCTGGATATCTATTCAGCTATATCAAAACAACAAAATAATGCATTATCCCCACTGTATGGAAATGCCCCGTTCTCTCTGCACTGGTGGTGAAGAATATGGAAAACATCACACACAGTCAAAGTTGGTGCAACATCTGTTTACCCAGTGATGGTTACATAACATAACACTTTTTATGCATTTTCAAAGAGGGGCAAGGCAGGGCTCCATCCAGTTACAATGTGCTTTATGTTTGAAAGCAGCTGATTTGTGGCAAGTGGAGACATTAGATCTTCATCAGTGCTGGGGAGACGCAGAGATGAGGCTACGGACCACAAACACACATAAATTCAATTGTGAGGTTATGAATCCTTCTCCCAGAGACAAACTCAATATGCACCTGGATATAGATTGAATAATCCAATCAGAATATAATATGTTTGAAGCAGTCAGTTTGATATGATTCGATTGGGCCCTGTCTCGGTGCAATACACAACACTGTGATACATGGAAATGTGTTTCTGCTGAATTCAAACAGGGTTTTGTCGCTGTTTGAAGGATTCTACTGAACAAATCAATCTAAAGTCCCAGTGAACATGGGCCTGTCAGATTTGCCTTTAGGTTAGGCAGCCAGCAGTGATTGAATCTGGATCTATTCAATGGCTTTGTGATGCAATCCAGCTGCAGTGATGGGGGAATGTATGCTACAGCGGGTTTAATGCCATACTGTGGAGCTTTTCAGGCAGATCATTGACATTTTCACCGAGACAAGCAGGTGGCAGACCCTCCACAAGAAAACATAAATGTATAAACACAAGGAAGCCATTTAGGCAGGCAATAGTCCAATGAGGTTCATCTGATCTTCCATTACTTTATTGTAATGGATTCCTGTTCCCCTTTAGGTCGTCCTGCCTCAACCGGTAGGAAAACAGTGCTAAAGCCTGTTTAAATCAGCTGACCGGGTATGTCATAGCAACATCATGCCACCCTTCTGAGGAAGACTGCTAGTGAGCTGTCAAAACTGTCAGGTATGAAAACAAACTAAGCCTTAAAAGAAAATCTATTAAAGCCTAAAAGAATCTATTAAAATGCATTCATGCATTAGTTTAAAGGTCGTATATTATGCAAAATGGACTCTTGTTGCACCCTTTAGCCATGTGATAATGTTGTTACGTCCTCAAAAACACACCTGGATTTGTGTTTTGTTTCACTCACACATGTTTGAGTAGCCCTTTATTTATCGTCTGTCTACATCTTCAAAGTTCAAAATGCTCTGTTCCATGCTCCGATGTCACAAAGCGGTAGTTTTCAAGTTAAAAGCTACCTTTGACTTTTAGTTCAGAGCTTTAGTTTAGTTCAGTTTAGGCAATTCCAGGCCCAAAATCATCCAAATGATCCTAGTGAAGGAATGTGGAGTTTAAAAACACAGTGGAGCACTTCCTGTATTACCACATGACATCACAAGGTGGAACAGATTGCTTTCAGTTTGAGAGAAAAACCTAAATATGCAGAGTTTGTGTGTTAAACATGTGTGAATGAAGCAAAACACAACTTCAGGTATGAGGAAACAACATTATAACAGAGATCAGAAAATAGCGTAATATGGGACCTTTAAAAATATCATCTCAAGGTTCTTTACTGCACTAGTAACTGTTCCATAACCTCTAACAATGTCTAGGGAAGTCTACTTTCTGAGAGGTACAGTATTTAGTGCGAAAACTTGGCTGCGTTTCAATGTGCACGTCTTTCCCTTTTGCCCTTTCCCTCATCATCACCCATCATGTTGTTAATGGAAGATTGAAAATTGCAGTTACAGCAGGTAGAACATCAGAGCTTCCTGCACTTAGCATAAGCAGGTGATTCAGTCTGCTCCTTTCTCAGACCATCCACTTCAACGCACATCATTTTAGAGAAAACTCCATCTGGCTCCATCCTGTGATTATAAAACTTCCACTTTAAATGCTTCTCTGCTGTCATTATCGGCAGTATTGCTTGGACCATTTGGCTTGCACCATCTCACCTGCAGACTGTTGTGGTTTGCCCAGCAAGATGCCTTACTCTATTTCCAAAGAGGAAAACCGTCTCCAGGAGCAACAGTTCATAATCACATCACCTGCTGCTGTGGGCTGTCCATCAATAAGCTCAGACAGAAAGGCAATACAAATCCTATCACTGGACCAGAGACTACATACCAGTGGGATTTACGTGGTGCATTCCTCAGTTTACAGATTATAAAACGATAGAATGTGATCAAAATAAAGTGTAGTATACTATTACCATATAATTCTGACCACATTTCAGCCTGTGATCACTTTCAATGAAAGTGATTGGAAAAAGGCACAATGTTCTGACTAATACTTCAAGCTGATTGCCTGTGGGTCACATGGTCACACATTTTTCCCACCTTCAAGGCACTCATTCACACAAATACTCATTCACTAGTGTATGCAGACACAGAAGGCAAGGTGGGTTTAATATCTTGCCCAAGGACACAACGACAGCATTCATCTGTGGGAGCTGGAATGGCACTCTGAGTACTGTCACCCTGTCTGTAGCCGTCTGTTCCATCCATAAATGCATAGGGCACTTCCCTCTGCACCTTTTTCACAAACAAAACAGTCTGCTGAATGAACTACTACAGCCAGCGTTGCCATGTTTGCCCTGGTTTGTCTGGGATCTGTGCCTTTGAGGTTATTATAATATTATAAATATTTAGAGAAATTGTGCCTTTGTGCACCAAAGTCAAATTTGCAAGTTATATACCCAAATCTGGACTTACCAAAGTAAATTTGCAATGCGTCTGTTTTACTGTATAAGTGAGTTTATGCTCTTAAATTTCTGCCACACAATCTTACAGTCATCTACACAACTTCTATTTGTTCAGGCAACTCTGCAAGAAAAAAAGTATTGATTCATTGATGTATTCTATTATTTATTATTATGTATACATTATTAAATATGTATTGATGTTTATCTCATGAATAAGGACACACACAGTCTGTTTGGAACAATCCACAGACAGTGGAGTGAAACCTGAACCAGCACTCTAATGTGTCCTAATGTATCCGGCCCACATCCGCTTAACATCCCGCTGAAGGCTGTCTATGGTGTAGCACTAAATCCATCAATTCACTATTAAACTATGCAACCTGCATATCAGTCTGCCTTCACTTGTGAACTTTGAAGGTTCAAATATTGGCTAAACCTCATCACTGCCAAAAATAAACAGGCTATATGAAATGCATTCAACTGAAGATAGATCTGAGGTTGAAAATTATACCTTTTAACAGAAGGTGAAAGTAAAATGCAATGAATAAGGCATAAAGACGTATCCTTTGTATTACTTTAATAGAAATATAGGAATTTGAATTTTGCACGCAGCATTGGTAACAGAGCACTACGGAACTTTCCTGGTGGAGGATTCATCACCTTCTTGCCCTGCTTGAGTTGCTATTGCTTTGCCTGTAATGTCCCAGAGCCTGGCATTTGACTTCATCATTCTCCATGGACACAAGCAGGTGAAGCCACAAGGCCAGGTTATAGGTTCAAAGTAAGAATGCATGTTTTTTTTCCAATGTATTTTCAAGCAATAAAAAAAACCCTTGCAATGGAGGTAATCCAAGAGTTTAATGCCATACTATGGAATGTTTCATCTAACAACATGTCCAGTGAGAGAAGCAGCAGACTCTTCACTCTGAAAACTCACACATTGTACCTTTATTGCTCCAATGACACCCAAGTTGGACTCTTCATGCTAACATTAGAATTACTACAATAGTTATCACTTGCAATTAGTTTTACCACTTCTTCTGGTCATAATAGTTCCACTTCTGTACCATCATTTATTAAATCACTGAAAAATGTAATAAAAGGTAAAAGTTAATAAAACACTATCTAGTTTGGAACATTAAAAATGGCACTATTCTTCATGAAAAATGTTCCTCCATTCTAAATATCCCCAGTTGAATTTCTTTGCGCATTGAGTGTAACCTAATTACATCCCCTTTATCCCATCTTGTTACCATTCGAGCTCGTCTTGCTATTGTATGCCCTCAAAATATATCTGTGACTATATTACCCACAGTTTCCAGTCTGACGCATTGTTAAGAATCCATGCACTATTTACTATGAAGTGCTGCTGCCAGGTTCTGACTGCAGAGAAGCGCTTGTGCTAACGTACACAGATCGAGCCCATGAAAAATTCCACGCTGAGGTTTTACCAATTTAATGCCGGGCGCCACACCACGTCTGTGCCGGAAATACTGTCATCGAACTGCAGGAGCTCATCGCAGAGAGGAGTGAATAAAGATGAGAGGCATATGGGAGGGATTCAGAGAACACAGGAACCATCCACTGTAGAGATAATAAGAATGACATAAAGGTGCGAGCTGTAACATGCTCTCACTAACACTGCAATCACAACTGAACCTGGGAGACCATTAGCTGTCATATGCTGAGGACACATCATCATCAGAGTGCTTTTGGGTCATAGTCACAGGATCTGGCAACCAAAAGGACGAACTCATTCTATTTTCTGATTGGATAAATATTTCAAGAGATAACTAAAACAGAAAACGGAACAACTTTTACGTCATGTATTTTAGTTAGCATGCAGATTACTGTCATTATGAATCAAATATGAATGGCCAAAATTGGATTGTAATGGGCCTATATCCAAGGACACATGGGTACTGATTTTGTACATTGTTTAAGCCAGGGGTGTCCAAACTATGGCAAAATGTGGCCCTCAGACCAGTTTTTATTGGCCCTCAGGCCTCCTGCTGAACCGTCCCAACATCATAAGCAGTACTTTTTACAGCAAATTAAACTATTTCTACCACTATATACTGAAACATCACATTGCGTTGTGATACAGACCTAAAATGGGTGTGTTGCAAGCCTTATTCATGTCAAAGCTGTTTTTAAAGCACCGCCCTGCTGATCACCGGTCTGTGGCCCTCTGCTTTGAATATGTTTTGACATGTGGCCCTCAATAAAAAAAGGTTTGGGCACCTCTGGTCGTTAAAATCAGTTATTATGTACAGGTTAGGTAAAGGATAGTGATCGCCTGATTTGAGATGGTTGGGAATCGCTTGTAATCTTTACATGTGGGTTTCTTCTTAGAGTTAACTATGATTTGTGCTTCAGTAATACGTATTTTTATCTAAAGGATAAACAAAGTCAGTATGTGAAAAGTAACTTATATCATTTGAGGTCTAACAATCAAGCGAGAAAAGACGAAAGTTTAGAACTGGTACAAGTATGATATTTTTCTGTATAATGTTATAAAGCAGTGAGAACTAAAGCTTCGCCAGTGCCTGCCTCTGTAATCAACTCTTACATCAACTGTTGTATTTGTTTCATGTGTGACTATTTTTATTCAAACAGATACACAGCGCATTGAAAATTAATTCGGGTCAGTCTTAGAAGATCTATCTCTATGGCAACTGTAGCCTTCTTATGCAACAAGCCAAAGATATCCAAATGAGATGACCAAATTAGGACTAAACTAGGCCAAGATATTCGCACATACAAGACAATGGAATGTGTCTGACTGGCTGCACTGTTAGGATTCCCTTAAAACTGTTCCATTTCGAGCTGTAAAAAGCTACTGGAGATGTTACATGATCTGGGATTTCCTGCTAGCTTATTCGCGGTTACGCCCACTGTGCTAACACTATGAGATGAGCAACCCTCGCCAGCGTATTAAGAGGATATTAATTTACCCCTGGGACCTTATTACAGACCTGAGCATTAATGATACAATTCCCCATTTACAATCTTAACAATCCACAAGGACCGCACTCTGCTGCTTTGATACGGGTCTACAGTCAATACAAAGCAACGCCAGATATCTGTCAAAGTAAAGTGGCCACAAGATATAAACAAATAAAGTAGTAGGGGTAATATAAGTAGCAGTAATAGTAGAAGTGCTAGTACAGAGAGGATGTAGCGGGTTATCAAACTGATTCCGATTCAGATTGAGCGCTCAAAACACTTCAGTTCAATTCCATCAAATGTGATTTATATAGCACATTTAAATACACCTTCAGCTGGCCAAAGTGCTTCACATAAAAAGACCACAAAAACAAATATGAACAAATAAGAACAATAAAACAATAAAACACCTGTATATCCTGTCCATCTAGTATTAAATGCCAGGGAGAAGAGCTGGGTTTTTTGTCTTGTCTTAAACTGCATTAAAGACTGAGAGGATCTGACAGGCGGAGGGAGGCTGTACTACTAGACACTAGAGGTAATGTGGGTTATTTTTTGCCTAAGGACACAACGAGAGCGTTCATGGAGTAGAGATCGAACCGACAACCTATGGACGGTGCTTTATCAACTGAGCTGCCTGGGACACCAAGTAACTACATTTTGTAACAGTTTTCACTCCAATGGTGCATTATCTGATCAAATATATTGTAAACCGTCAGATAACCACTGATAAAACACTATGGGATGTTGTTCAGCTGTGTGGCTATGCTAATTCCGTCAACTTTTATACATTGCTGCAACATCTCAATCCAGTTACACCAGCTGTCTGCCCCCACGTTTCTTATTGGGATTCAGAGGAGACTATAGGTGGACCGTCAGCACATGTCT
Organism: Periophthalmus modestus; assembly: GCA_019594935.1. Classification (NCBI taxonomy): domain Eukaryota; kingdom Metazoa; phylum Chordata; class Actinopteri; order Gobiiformes; family Gobiidae; genus Periophthalmus; species Periophthalmus modestus. Next base: position 27,073,685 of record JAIEZT010000441.1, read on the forward strand.
TGCACTGGTGAGGCACCATCTTTAGTTATTAACACTCAGCCAGCACGCGCAGCAGCCCCGGGGCGCCTGGCTTTCTGACGGTAATGCATTCTAATCTTGTCAGGCCATTAAGAGCTTCAGCTACATTACAGATAACAGCAGCCCAATCAAACACCGCTGTCCGTCAACATCTCCGATCAATCAGGGCGCGTGGGGTGCCCATGCATGTGATATATCCTTCAAAGGCCAATCACCATGCAGATCCCCCAATCACTACTGTACAGCAGGGACAGCTATGGAAAATCAGTGCAGTAGCTAATCACATGGATGGAAGTAGCGGCAATGTGAGCTATAGCAAAAAGTCTTATTTTTGGAAGTTTACTTTCCCACAAGACGAGGCACAAAATGGGGTTCACCAGAAGACTTGAAAGTTTGACATTTAATAAATTGTGCAGTTCAGTTCACAATTTTGGCCTCACAATATTTTGATTTATTATATTTAGCTGGTTATTGCTTTTTTGGAACAACAGCTTCTCAAGAGATGTAGACGACCAGAGTTAACCCCTTTTTTGTCAGACACATTTTCAAGATGTGTGCACAAACTGTTCGCAATTTTATCTCATGAGCTCACACGGCACGAGATCTTGTCAACTTTCAGAGGTGACATGTTCTTTTGGTATTTGAGGTGCTTTTCATTGACACTTCATATCTGTTGTAGCATGTTGAGTTCAAGACAATAGTTCATAAAAATCTAAATCAAATGTTCTGCAAATGGCGTCCAAACCAGAAAAAAACTCATGCTTGTGTCTTCTTGCCCTACTTGCAAACTTGAGAACAGATTTCCCTACACAGGAGTAGTCTGTTGCGTTCATTAATTTGCATCATACAGCACATGTGTTGCACTCATCCTTCACATTATAGACATAGAAAGTAGTGTTTTAATAACTTGAGGTATCAGTATTTTACTTTGACAGGAAAGTTGGAGTGTTTGAATTCAGTTGGCTGTGTTTTGGGTGTATTTGCGGCGAGGAGCAGCAAACATTGGAGAGAGAGGACGTGGCATCAGGGCACAGGCTGCTGCACAGGAGAGGTTATTTTCAGGTTTGGCTGTTTGCATTATTCAGCGAGTCTCCTGGAGGATCGCTCACATACAAAGTTCACCAGCTCCTCCAGACAACCTCTCCATAACAATTAGCCCGGGGCCTTTGTTTGTGGAGCATTTGGTGATTACAAAATAGATCAAGTTCACTCTTATGTGTAGTAGGGTTCGTGGTGTAGTATGTGTTCGTGCTAATTATTTAACGACATAGGGCTAATATTATGTGTTAGCAAAACTCAAAATGAGACAGACAGGGTTAATCTCTTAAACTATTCCTTCATTTAAGAGCTTAGATCTGTCTGTTGTAGGATCTAACTCATTAAAAGACTGAATACGTGTTGTGATGGCTCCTGACCTGGGTTAAATGTGTGTTGATTTGATGCGTTCTGTCAGGGTGCTTGTTGTCAGGGAATGGCAGGAGGTCCTGTCACTCAGAGTTACACAGAGCATTAACTGTTGGACCGAGCACAGCTAACTCGGGGACATGCACGGATCAGCCAAAACATTATGATCATCAGAGGTGGAACAGTAGCCAAAAATAACAGCTAAGTAAGTGTGCCGATATTTCTCAAGTAGAAGAATGATCAAGTGGTCCAAGAAATTACTCAAGCGTGGGGGCGGCAGTGGCTCAGTGGTTAGAGCTCTCGTCCAACGACCTGCGGGTTCAAGGATCGATTCCTCAGACCAAGCTGTGTTGTTGTGTCCTTAGGCAAGTCAAGACGCTTCACCCACCTTGCCTTACCACACAGCATGAGAGTGGAGTGTGCGTGAGTGGCCCACGGTTACTCAAATGGTTAGAGCACTCGCCCACTAACCTGAAGGTGGAAGGATCGACTCCTCAGACCAAGTTGTGTTGTTGTGTCCTTAGGCAAGACAAGACGCTTCACCCACATTGCCACACAGTATGAAAGTGGTTTGTGCATGAGGGGCCAGCGGTTACTCCAATGAAAATGCACCAGTCTTATTGCTTGCCCATTGCCTCTACCATAGCTACGTAAAACACATATTTGCCCAGTATGAAGAATATGTATTTACTTAAGTAGTTACTCTATCAGTGTATTAAGAAAAGCTTGTTTTTTCTAGTTTCCCCAATACATAATGTGTTCCAGGTAACTACGTGTACTTGACATTTCCAGTCTTCCCGCATACATCCAGCGATACTTCAGACCATTACGTCCATTCATTATTCATAGGAGATTATTACTTTGCTGCTTCCCTTCCCATAATTGAGCTGATATTTTCCCTCTGATCCATGGATACAGGAAGTGGAAAAGAGGGGGATAAACATCATGAATAATCAAAGGAGTGTCATCGATGCACAATACAAACCAATGTCCCAGTGGTCCAAACAACACACAGACAGAGACCACTTAATACCAGATCTGTGGGAAGTGTTATGAAGGTTAAGGGGATAGACGGAACAAGCAGATAAAACAATCTGAATTTAAGTGGATATTTTGCCAATAACACACTGCCTAAACACATAAAACATGAAATTGACCGATTTTACATGTCTTTACATACTGTGGTTAAATTGTTATCTGAGTGATGATATAGCCTACACTTAATACTGTATTTTTCTTTCAGCACTGGAAAGAAAATGTAAGTATCTATGTGGCAGATGCTTTGACCAATTAAATCCATGGAAAATAGCAATGTTTTTAAATAATAATGAGTTTTTGACATGCAAACACAACTGTTACCATGAGCCCGTTCATTAAAATGTTTCTCAGTCTCTTTCACCTCACTGTACTGCACTTTATTTTCCACCACAAACTGCCCATGTTTATATAAGTTTGGGGACAATGAGGTCTGCCGAGTTTGGAAACAGATTTGGTCATGGCACATCTGCAGGGCATCAGATTGCTGTGAAAGTTTAAATAGATGTACATGCACATTGTGTCATTGTCTGCATTCTTTAGAAACATCTCAGCCAAAAGTTCTGGCGTGTTGTGCGATCGACCCCAGCGTGGCCCTGAATGCAGTTTGTGCATTTAGAAATGTCATGAGCGACGGAACTCCCCGGGAGTCTGCTGAAAGCTGCAACACAATAGTCCTCCCCATTTAGTGAGCGACTACTGCAGAGATAGACTGTTTGTGTGTACTGTGTTTGTGTGTACTGTGTTTGTGTATACTGTTTCGGTGTGTACTGTGTTTGTGTATACTGTGTTTGTGTGTACTGTGTTTGTGTATACTGTGTTTGTGTGTACTGTGTTTGTGTATACTGTGTTTGTGTGTACTGTGTTTGTGTGTACTGTGTTTGTGTATACTGTGTTTGTGTGTACTGTGTTTGTGTGTACTGTGTTTGTGTATACTGTTTCGGTGTGTACTGTGTTTGTGTGTACTGTGTTTGTGTATACTGTGTTTGTGTGTACTGTGTTTGTGTATACTGTGTTTGTGTGTACTGTGTTTGTGTATACTGTGTTTGTGTGTACTGTGTTTGTGGATACTGTGTTTGTGTATACTGTTTCTGTGTGTACTGTGTTTGTGTATACTGTGTTTGTGTGTACTGTGTTTGTGGGTACTGTGTTTGTGTATACTGTTTCTGTGTGTACTGTGTTCGTGTATACTGTGTTTGTGTGTACTGTGTTTGTGTGTACTGTGTGTGTGCTGTGTCTGTACTGTGTCTGTGTGTACTGTAGTTGCGTGTACTTTTGGCTGTACTTTGTGGGTACTGTGTTTGTGTATACTGTGTCTGTGTGAACTGTGTTTCTATGTACTGTGTTTCTGTGTACTGTGTCTGTACTGTATTTGTGTATACTGTGTTTGTCTGTACTGTATTTGTGTGTACTGCGTCTGTGTGTACTGTGTTTGCGTGTACTGTATTTGTGTGTACTGTGTTTGCCTGTACTGTATTTGTGTGTACTGTTTGTCTGTACTGTATATGTGTGTACCGTTTGTGTGTACTGTTTGTCTGTACTCTATATGTGTGTACTGTTTGTGTGTACTGTATTTGTGTGTACTGTTTGTCTGTACTGTATACGTGTGTACCGTTTATGTGTACTGTATTTGTGTGTGCTGTTTGTTCCGAACTAAAAACTGCAGAATACTATACTACACTAAATGCCACTACACTTAAGGGGTAATTAATCAAACTTATAAACTATTTAACAAAAGTGGGTGAAGTCTCTCCCAAGGTCAGAGTTCAAAGTTGGTAGTGGGTGAGGGCTCTTCCTCCTGAGTTACTGCTGCTGTATCTACGCCCTGCTACTTTAAACTGCATCATATTTTGCAGTAAATCGTGCTTCACCACAGTTTTTGATTCTACTCCCATTTCTTCTAATTTGATTATCTTCAACTCTTTCCAGCTCAAAACTGGTCTTCATTTACATTTTACAAAATAGCTAGAATCCAGCCTTGGCATAATTAACATAGGTTTGATTTGCATAGCTCGGGGAGATTGCTTGATGATGTTAACAAATGTTATAATTACAGCAGCATGTAAAGATGACTCTTTATTCACTGTATACCTCAGGCGTGTTTTGTAAGTTTTATCTCAAGGTAAAAACCTAACTTCACAGTGGAAAGTACACATAGCTCATTAGCCATCTCCTCTCCTGGGAAGGTCCCGATATGGGGATGCCCCCTGGTGGCTGTGTTACTCAGGGGGGTCACTGGGGAGACGGGAGGAGGGGTATGGTGGCTGGTGAGGGACAAGAGGGACCACAGGAAACAAACAGCGTAGGCAGTCAGGAGGCTCGGAGAATACGGTTGCATCGTTTAAGTTACAAGGATGAAACAATGTTTTCCTCCTCTGTGATGAATGTTGTTAGCGGCTAATCAAAGGGGGATTAGGGAGGAGGGCTGGAGTATAAATGTGACAATAACAACACACACAAATGAGGTATGAAAAAGGCATCGAAACTGAGACTTCACTGGTGACTGATATACAAGCCGTTACTTATTTTAATTATATTTACACAAAATGCTCATATTTTATTTAGCACTTTTCCATTTTCTTTACAAAGAACCACTCGCGCATTCAAACACACACTCATACACTACTGTCGCAGACACCAGGCCCGGGTCCAGAAAGGGGTCAAAGGGGTCATTCTTCATTTAAGTGGCATTATTTTATGCACCTGAAATGACAGTGCAAACACTCTTAAATGAGGTCGCAGTGCAGCCTTTTCCACCCCTGTAGACCCAGGCCTGGCACACACAAGAAGTGAAGAGGGTAAGGCGTCTTGCCCAAGGACACAACAGCGAGTAATCACTTGTGGAAGTTGGAATTGAACCGCTAACCAGGGAGCAAGTGAATCTTACCAATCAACAATATTTATGCCAAGAGCGGGATTTGAACCGTCACCCTTTGAATCAGAGGACAAACACATTTTGTTTTTTTTCATATTGTATAATTTCTTGTGCATTTATTTTAGTTCTGATAAGCAACTCACTGGCGAACAAGGGTATGTACAATGTATATACCCCCGCGGCGACAGTAGCTCAGTTGGTAGTTGAGTGCTTGTCCTCTGATCCGAAGCGTGGCGTTTCAAATCCCGCTTTTGACTTAAAAACATCATTGGCAGAGCGGTCAAATCCACTGGCCCACAGGTTGAGGGTGCGACTCCAGCTCCCACAGATGATCCTACTGTCTTTGTGTCCTTAGGCAACACACTTAACCCACCTTGTTCCCAATGTCTGTGGACAGTGGTGTGTGAATGTGTGAGTGGTTCCTTGATGTAAAGTGCATTGAGAGCTTTGAAGGTGGACCATTTGCGCTACTACAAATTACTTAATACAAAGACTATACAGCAATATATACAACAGTTGTCGATACTTCTCCATGATTAGCTTAAAAATCTATTGAAACTCTGACATCATGACATTTGTGACAATAATTAATTGGAGCTTTCCCTGACCCATAGATTTTTAAAGGCCAGTTGGTCAGAGTGAATCGACGTTATATACATTAAAATGAAAAGATGCATTGAAGGCATGGCTAGATATCGTCAGGGCCGTAAATTGCGTAGACATGCTGGCTAATAGCACCAAAAGCTTTCAGGGTCACTTTTTATTAAGAGCTGCCCCTCGTAAATCCACTGCGCACGGAGGGCTCATTGTCATCGCTGTGGCATATTCAGGGGTACGTCAGAGGAGCCGTGCTGTCTGGAGCTGGGCCTTTGAAACAGCGAGGAGCGGAGGAGAGACGCTCAGCTCGAAAATAAGGAGGCAGATGTGTCAGGGCTCTGGCTTTGGAGGAAAATGAACTAAAAAGAGCACAACGGGAAATGTCAAAACTCCCCAGTGAAATCCAGCTGCAGTTGGAGATGTGGGTCACAGCGATCATGTCAGAGCGGAGCACTCCCGGACAGAGGAGCTCAAAAGCTATTTTAACATTTAAATTGTGTGGGCCAGATACTTGCTTGAGTAATTTACCTCTTTCAGTTGTGTTCATATCATATTACAATATCCTAGAATCCATATAATTTGACATTACGATGACACATGACAGAATTCTATGGTTAAAAAAAAAAAAAAAAAGTGTTTAACTGTCAGATTGCTTGTTTTATGCTTGATATATTTGTAATTACTGAGCCGATCAACATGAAACAAAAACTAGCACAGATCAACATTTCTCTGTCATTAAAAATCAGATTATCATTTTTTATTTTTTTTATTCAACACAAAATACATGGTCCTTTTCAGTTGAAAGGATTTTAATTCAGACGATTAATTAATATGGCTAATTTGTGGAACCAGTTTGTACCAAAAAAATATGAGGTTCAATATCTGTGGATTAGTTTGGACATTACTTCCAAAAACAGTGAATCTCCCAAAGTTAGATGCTGAAATCCCAGATGGGGATTGAGAGTCACTTACTAATCCTGAATGATTCATTTCAAAGGAAAATTTTCAAATGTACAACCTTATGATTTAGCTCAGTGACCAGACCCTTGAACTTTCAATATTACCAACATGCACAAATGAATGACTTTATCTCAACTCAGTTCTATGATTGGCCAATAGAATGTTATGTCATCTGAAAACCTGCAACTCTTCTGAAAAAAAGCTAAAAAAAACTAAAAATAAAAAAAGTATACATATATATCCTACATTACCATCACTATACCAATATTAGTGAATAATTCGAGAGACAAAACAGCCAGACAAGTATTGATATCCCTGCTTTAAAGAGTACAAATAAGGCTTTGGAGTTGCAGTAATGATGGAGAGGAGGTGGTAGTACTCGTATCCTTATATTAAGCGTGGGTATGAGTAGCAACTGCAATTCTAACAGCTAACAGTGTAATATTGTGTAATAGTTTTTTCTTTCTTTGAGACTTACATGAAGAGTAATTTGCTGTCAAAAGCTAAAATAACTGGGTCCGCTACAGCTGGGAGTGTCTAGTGAATTCTCCCTGCATATTAATGTGTGAGTTTAGGCAGGGGACAGTTTGAATACGGAGAGGAGGAGTATTTTTAGTCCACAGGGCCACTTTATGGTGCATGTCTGTTTTATTGCGCCTCTCTCCGCTGCTGAGGCTGCGTCTGTGGATTTATGGACTAAACGCCGACCGCTGATACTCCTCCCGGGTTTACGGGTCACCAGTAAGGGTCGGAGGTCATGAATTATCACCAAACAAGCCAATGTCATCCACTTGTTATCCACACACAGCAAAATACAGGGAAGCACACTCCATTGGTTTTCTAGCCTCAGCTGAGTGATTTTGATACTTGCACTAGGTATACGTTTTTTTTCAGTACTGGGTTAAGGTATTGGTGTTTCAGCAGGTTTTTATAAAAAAAAAGCTATGGATGAAAATCATTCTTCCTTAGATATCCAAAGAAATCAATACCATTTTTTTGCTCTTTCAGGATGACCACAGCAAATCATCTTTTTACTGCTGCCTCGTAATTAAGTCTTTTTTTTTTTTTCTTGTAAGGTTTCCATAGCAAATTATGGCTTAAAATGGTGCTTTAACTGTGGTTTAAGGCTATTGAGCAATGATATTCACAAAAGCAGTTCTCAAAAAGATTTAGAGGCACATCAAAGTGAAAATGGTTCTGCGCCTCTCCACTAACCACTTTCAGCAGCAGCAATGCAGCAAAGATGTGTAATAAAATCCTGTATTAGAGACGATATTTTGAAGCTCGTGGAACAATTACAACTGTGTAGGTTGAGAGGGATAGAGCTGGGAGTTCTATGGTGAAGGGATTATAGAGATTAATGCAAGGTTTGTGCCCAAAGTGTATCCTTGTGGTAATGACAAAACTCATCAAATGTGTCCAGCAGCTAAAACCATTCAGTGGTGTGTTATTGTGCCTACGGTAAGCTGCAAGGGCAAAATTATATGTCAGTGTTTTCAGCCTTTGCTTAAGCCTCTTCTGTTAACTATAAGGCAGAGACATTTGGGTTTGTTGCAGCTGAATGGTGATACTTGAGGTTTATTCAGAGCATGTTCTTTCAGTATTTAACAGCTCAACACAAAGCAGGTTCAAATTCACCAAAATGATTCCGTAATTATTCATAGTTTTTAAATGGGAGAATTATGTAAAAGTAACACCCACTAAAATAATGACTTTTAATTCCAAAATGACCTTTTACTTGGTCACCTAACCCTCCTCTATTCAACTACCAGTACTGCCCTCTATGTAACTTTTTGGTGGAGGGTCTGCCATTTACTTGTCTCCACTCATTTGTTCTTGCTTTACTTGAAATGTTCCACAGTGTAGCATAAAAAAGTGTGTCCATATATAAACTAAATGGATCATAGAGAACTTAAATGCCTGTATGCTCTTAATGAAAGTGCACAGAACCAATGATCAGTGTTCAAAAAATAAAAAATAAACCAAAAAATAAAATTTAATTAAAACCAGAAGAAAGAAAAGCAAGGTGTCTTACTAGTCCACAAATGAACAAAGCGCTTACTTTCTGCACATTTTTCAAAAACATAGTAGTCCGTATTTTTTATTTGGTTCGTTTGGCGCTGGCTTCCGCACAAACCACACTGCTGCCTTGTGATTGATCAGTTTTGGTGTGGGATCGACACGTTTTAGCTAGAGCTGGGGGGAAGGGGTTGTATGTTTCGACAAGGGACTTTTACTTAGTCCATTCTGAATCTTATTTAGATATACTTACAGTATAGTTAAGCAGAGTTATTCCATAGTTCACCCACTCAAAATGCCTGCAGACTACAGCAGCTGTAAATTGCCTCCACCTCTGGGCTGTCAGTGTAACCTTCACTTTAAGTTGGTTGAGCTCCCAATGGCTCCTGTAGTGTTAGCATGCTGCTCGCTAACACAGGGCTATGGGGTCACCGCGGAGATACCAACATTTCAGTCACTCTTGCACATTTACATAACATGAGCAGGCTGACTAAACTAACTTTCATAGCACTGCTGTTTTCACACACGAGTCTCACTAATCCTACAGGGAGGTATCAAGGTCACAGAGTGTTGTAAATATGATATATATATATGTTTCTGCTCCACATTCTGAGGATATATTTGCATGCAAACAGAAAGGATTTCATCATGATACTGGCATAGACATGGCAATACAAACAATTTCTTCGCCCATTGGGTTTATAGCTTGTATTTGACACCGCTGTTTAAAACACCATACATAAGATGAAGCGTGTCAGGCCTGATCAGTGTTCACACTTCAGTTGTGCACAGCAGAGCCCTCACAGAATGCTACTTGTTTGCATTTCACACGTCCAATTGAAATGAAGTGACTTTGTTTCTACACAATGTGCATATTCCGTCAGTCTGCCATGATTTATTTATACGAGTGTGTCTCCAGAGAACAAAATGATACACATTTCCTCCATCAGTAATAGCTATTCTACCACAGTATGGCCATGGCAATTTATCTTTATGTAAACTACAATGTGCATTTTCGGGGAAAGTTACGCGGGTCACTGTGCAGCCAAATATCATGCAGAAAGTCAACATTTAGGTTCTTTATATTCCTATTTGTCTCGTTTTATGGTTAATCATACACCAGCATGATATGGTTTAAGATTACAGCCTGGCCTCTTACACTGTCCTAATTAAACACACTGCAAATTAACCACAACTGGCTCAAGCTATATGTGGCATTGCATAACCGGTTATAGCCCCCAACAGGTGAAGGTGTATTGCAGTTTATGTTGGAAAATAAATGCAGTTCTTTACTGATAAACACTCATTGGAAAGTAGCTGGCTAAGCCTGCAATATGTTTATTTATGCACAGCATATTCATCCAGAGAGCAATTATGATGTTGAAATCCTAGTGGCTAACTTTTTGATTACCATGTCCGAGCTAATTAGTTTTACTGTCATTAGGGGAAGTGTTAGAGTGCTTATTTGTCTCATATGTGCCCGGTGCAATCATGTGAAGTTGCTGGAGGAGAGGAGTGAGTGGGTGTGGTCCTCATCCTACTGTGGCCTGACCCAGAGAGGAGACAGATCTGACTCCAGGCGCTACATCCATGGCTAATTACAGCTGCTGTTGCCTAGCAACTCCAGCAGCGGGAGCCGGTGGTCCAGGAGCAGCCCAGCGGTCCGAGCAGCATTAGTCAAAAATGTGATGGATCTTCAAATGACCCCTGTGTGACCCCTGACCCCTAACACTCTGACATCAGAGAGTCAACTGCATCTGCATTGAGTGATACTGGAGCCAGCAGCTATATCTTTATGGAAAACAGAAGCAGTTCACCAAGTCAACTGAAGGTTACCCTTAAAATGTGTTATTATCTAATCATACTTTTGTATTTGAAATAGTCAACAGCAAAGGTCAAAAGTAACACTGAATCATTCTTTGATTAGTATCTGTAGACACTACATCTTGATTGTTGTGTGAAGTAAGTTATAAGCACTCCAGAGTTGGTATTTTTTCAGTCCTCTATAAACTGCATAAAATGTTCATATGCCTTCCCCAAATATTGGATTTTTACTATGGCAACTCGCTAGACATGAACAACTCCAGCTGATCCTTGTAACCCATTATCCAAACTGTTCATGAACCATAATTATCCTTGATCATTTGACCTGTGATATGCGATCTCTCACAGTTAGTGACTTACAACAGACCCCATCTTTTACTTCCACCTCACTGCCTCCTGTCTCGCGTAGATCCTCTGCATATGTGATTAGTCGGCCTGTGTTTTGTATTTCAGCACATACTTGTTGTCCTCCCTGTGTCCCTGCTTCTCTGTCTTATCCCCCGGTGAGTTGTGTCGCTCAACCACGCGTATGCACACAACGTCCCAAGACCTCCTCCTCATAATTACCACCCTTGTTTTTACCACAGGGATGCCAGCAAGCTAATTACTGAGAAATAATCACATGTTTGTCAAGACCCCTGCAATCTCAACTATGTAAATGACTTCTCCTCCTGTCGAGCTGCCTCACGCACATAAACAGCGGCAGTTTGTCTCCTGAAGATTCACTAATGAAATGATTTTCCTGTTCACAAACAAATATGTGTAAATGAACATCAAAGAACTGAAATTACGTCTTGTGTCACAGGTGTGAGAGATAAACAATACGATTTACTGATGTCAAGAGAATATTGTGTTTATATGGATGACCCTTCTCTGTGGCCCCCAAAATAACCCCGAAGACCCATAGTTAAAGGTACACCAACACCATGGCTAAACGACAATCTACTCGTGCATTCAAACAAGCCCGCAGAAGATCTGAAAGAAAATGGAAAAAAGATAAACTACATTTGTCTTACCAAATGTTTAAATCTTACCTAAATTGCTATCAAAGAGCTGAACAATCTGCAAAGAGTGAGCATTTTCGCAACGTAATCGAATCAAATGCTCAGAAACCTCAAATCCTTTTCCAAACTTGAAGCTCCCTGCCTCACCCGCTGTCCCCGCACGCCTGCCTCACCAACTCAGTGGACTGCTGTGAATGGTTCAAGGACTTTTGAATGAATAAAATAATCAATGTCTGTCTATCCAAGTATTTCAGCTATTATGAGTTTATCTGCTGTCTCAACTGGCTAATGTACACCCACTCATTAAAAAGGCCAATTTAAACATCGACGATGTACCAAACTACAATCCCATATAAAAATTACTTTTCATAGCAAAAAAAAAAAAAAAAAAAAAAATTGGGAATTTGTTCTCTCAAATTTCATCTCATCTTAACATATTACATGTCTTTGACAAGTTTCAGTCTGGTTTCCGCAAGCTGTTCTAGTAAAAGTCTACAATGACAGCCCTCTCACACCCTGGATCCTCTGCTGTGCTAATTCTATTGAACTTAAGTCCAGCCTTTGACTCGATTTACCACCAAGTCCTCCTAAAAAGCCTGGAGGATGTAGTTGGGTTGCAGGGCTCAATTCTAAAATAGTTCACGCCATATTTGGCAAGAAGAGCTTTCTCAGTCAAATTAGGTGAGAGAATGTCCATCCACCCGTGCTCTTGTCACCCACGGTATGTCCCAAGGGTCCATTCTAGGGCCTTTTTTATTTTCATTATACAGGCTCCCCCTGGGTTTCATTCGAGAGAAACACCAGATTAAGTACCACCCTCATGCTGATCACACACTGCTTTATCTCCCCGTCTCCCCAAACAATGCCTCATCCTTTGCCACTCTCCATGCAGAAATAATTTAAAAAAAGAAAACAACTGGATGTCTTATAATTTCCTTCAGCTGAATGAAAATAAGACTGAGGTTATTCAGTCTGGACTGTACACGGTTACCCTCACATCTGACCTCGGGTCCCTCACAACAAATTTGCACAGTTCTATAAAGAACCTTGATGTTTTAATGGACTCACTTTTAAACTTTGAAAAGCAATTTAGCTTTTTCCAGTGAACACACAAACCTAAATTCAAACCATTCCTAATGTGAGAGAAATTCAGAAACAATCAGACATGGAACCAACAAACTGGACTATTGCAACTCAGGCCTCTCACAGTCCTCCCTCCACAGGATACAGTTAGTCCTAACTGCTGCTGATCCTATCACATCCATCCTGGCCCAACTCCACTGGCGACCTGTTAAATACAGAATTGATTTAAAATGTTACTATTTGTTTTTAAATCACTTTCACTTGTGTCTCACTGATCTTTTAACCCCACATGCTGCCGCTTAACCTCTCAAACTCTTAACTTACTGTCTGTCCCACCACTCCACCTCAGAATCAACAGAGACATTCACTGGTGTGGCCCCTAAGCTTTGAAATGCCCTCACTTCATCTGAGAACATGCTGCTTTTTACCTCATTTAACTTTATGTATTCAGCTGCATTCATTTGTTTTACTGGGTGGTGTTTCTTTTGGTAAAGCACCTTGGTGCAACTTGTTTCGTTTATTTATTTTTTTTTTTTTTTATGTGCTGTATAAATGACTTGAGTTGACAATGATGGGTGAAAGCTTTTGACTAAACAAAATAAGCCCATATCTTTCTCTTTTAGTAAATGTTTTGTCTATAGCCATCCCACTTCTGTTTATCTATACATTAAAAATAAGTCTATGTAAATGGCTTTTCTCTCTTTAACAATAGAAAAACTTCAATTCTAGCAAATCTATATATATCTATCTATCTATATATATAACTTAAAACAGCTGATTTATTTCAGCCACAATCCATTTACTTAAAGCCATCCTATGTAACTTTTTAGGTTAAAATAGACTACACTAGTACTTTTTTTCTATATATTTTTTTTTTTTTTTTTTTTTTTTTTTTTTTTTTTTGCCTGTCATAAAATACTTTGACTATAATTTGAAAAAAAAATATCATCTACACAAAATATGTTTTTTCTTTCTTATTTCATGGGATAATTCCATGTGCCACCTCCAGAAAGTTACTTGAAGGATATTTCACTTGGTCATGTAGTACACAGCACATGAAATAAAGAAGTAGTTTGCTTCCATTTGCTTTATACATGCCCGGTATAGTGGAGGTCAGCTGCTTCAGAGGGCCATGCTGTTCATTTCATGTGGGTGTAATATCTGAAAAGGCTGGATCATCAAACAGACACCCACTGGAGCAGCTCACCTTAAGCACATACTTGAACTGTTATTACAGAATATCTTTTACAGTCATGAACAATTAGCACACTTAACCACCCCTATAGAATTGTTGTCGCCTTTACAGAGCATCTGTTTAGCTGCAACAACTGTCTGGAAATAATGAGCCCAAGTAACAGTGATTCATTTTTGTACAGTCCCTATATATATTTTCTATTTTGTACTAAAAGTGGAAATCAATGAAAATAATGCTACAAATGCTCTGCTGCATTTGGCATTATCTCTGAAACTTCTCCTGAACTTTTGAACTGCCAGATGTGCTCTGGCTGTTTACTTTTGCAAAGTAAAAAGTGCAGTTGCATCATTACTGTTTATGCAGCCCATGGTCCAACAATGTCATCTTGAGTGCACTTTGGGAGTAACAACTAAACATATTTTATGCTCTGCTACATTTCACTATAGCCATACTGTACTATATATAAAATGGGCAGAGCAACACCTACTTACATCAGCTGACCTGGTACTGACACTGTTCTGATTTGACTTTTTATTAGTTTAGCAACTCCAAAATGAATAATAAATAGAAAAAAAAAAGATGAAAATGAAACTGATTAGAACAAAAGTTAACATTTAAAGAGATTGCAACATAAAAACCATGTGATCATCAAGTCTTATCACCAACTCTACCCTGTTCTAAAATTCCAATCACATCATTTCTGTTTTGCACATTCTCGCCAGGTGGGTGGTTCATTCCTTTCCACTTTCTTCTGCCTCTAATGGAGCAGAATAGTGGTTTATATCTATCACTAGGTGGCCATTCCTCTGTCTCACTTGACACAGTAAAACATAGAGTGCCTCCCCACTTGCCGTTAGGAGCCTTTTATTTATATTAGAGCACCACACCGAGGATACAGCCCTACATTCACAAGTAGGACAAGAAAAGGCTGGTATCTCATCTGCCACTTTACTCAATATTCTCTTTCTTCTACCCTCCATCCGCACCCCGTCCCGTCTTCACACACACCCATCCTCCCCCTCGCCGTCCCCTGGCTCTCCCTCTCTCCCCTGACCTCCTTCTGAGCTACTGTGGTCCTTGCAGTACACACGTCTAGTCATTAATAACAGCGCGTGCTCTGTTTTTCCTGCCAGAGGACCAGTGCGTTGCCATCATCGTGACACAAATTAATTCCCTTTATTTATCTGCTGGCACCAAGGCCGGCATTGGCGCAAAAACTGCTTATGGAAAAAAAGGAACAAAGAATTATAGATGGTGTGTTCTTGATGACAGGGCCATTTGTTTCTCAAATAAGAGTGAAGATAAAGTTCATAACAAACGTTTTGATAGCAGGGAAAGCGCAGCCTCTTATCAATCTCTGAGGGAATTATGTGCAGTTAGATGGTAATAGGATTCACAAAACTCACAGGGCAAAGCAAATGGCATCTAATAGTGTTTCATCATGACTTTAACACGAGACAAGGAGGATAACAGGGCCATATGTTAAACACACTATTATAGCTATTGTAATGTGACCAGCAAAACATTTATATCATTTTACAGTCTGGAGACTATCCTTGAAAGACTATACCTCTTAATGCTATTTTGTTTTAGGCTATGTGGTGTCTATAGTCTGGGGAGAACGCCAGCTACTTGTATTACCCATAAGTCTTTGCATATTTATATATAGACACCATTTTATTCCATTTATCCACTAGGGTCGTCATAGTTATTAAGTTAATCAACATATAAATCATAATAATCAGGTCACAATATAATCAAATTTAGAATTTAGAAGTAAAATGAAATAATTCCAATTCAAACTATTGTCCCACCCCAAAAAAGTAAACCCAGTAAGTCTGATTTCAAGAAGCTGGTCACATATCTGAATTTTGATGCATTAAATGACCCATATTACACTGTTTTCTGAGCTATGTTATAATGCTGTTTCCTCATCAAAAACATACCCCCGAGTTGTGTTTTCTTTTGTTTATTCACACATGTTTAACACACAAACCCTGCATATTTAGGCTGAGTTCTTATCCCAAACAGAAAACACTTTGTTCCACCTTGTGATGTCATGGAGTGAAACAGGAAGTGCACACCTTCCCTAGAACCATTTGGCTAATTTCAGCCCTGAAATTGCCTATTTCTACTGAACTAAAGGTAAAATGTAGCCGTTACCTTGAAAACTACTATTACATGACATCACATTGCTTCTGAGGAGGTAACAGCATTATAACATGACTATAAAATGCCAGTCAATTTTGTTTAATAATTTACCTTTAATATATGAATGAAGGATTTCCTGGGTCGGCGTGCCAGCTTTTAAATCGTGAGTTGAAATTTCATATTGTGACAACCTTATAATTCACTAATTATCCTTAAGTGCTCCCTGCTATCTGGTTTAGTCTTGGGTAATTGGATTTGCTCTACAGCACATTTTAGTCATTATGTCTTGTTTTATGCTTAGTCTTTCACTGTTACAAAGTTGGTACTACATGTCTGCCCTTACATCATGTTTCCATCAATAAAATTCCAGGAAATATTTAGGCTAATTTTAGTCAAACGACAAAGATGTTCCCAAAAAGCCAAATATTTTTTTTCCGAGATAGTGTTTTCTGTCATAGTGGCACAGCAGTATACTTTAATGAATGGAACCGTTTATGTAGATCAGGGCTAGCTCTAAACCTGCCTCGCTTTGACTCGTATTTTAAAAACATTTATGACTTCTATCCCCAGTCGCCAGCTTTGAAAATGTACTTCCAAAGGTCCCTTTAAGTGAATCACACTTTGAAGCAAAACTACAAAGTATTTACTGTAGCAGCCAGAGTGTTAGGCTCTCTGCAATCTGCTTGATAATGTTAAATGTACAATGAACTCATTTAAATTAAAGGGTCCATTATTAAAACGCTTCATAAATGAGGTACGCATGTATTTGACCACCCCCCCTCTAATTCTGGACCTAACTATTCAAGTATAGACCAAAAATATTCAAGTATTCAGCACCACTTTATAATAACTATGCCATATTTAGACTTAATAATGAACAATTACTTTATTAAGAATGATTCAGGGGTTAGGAGTTAGGGGATGTAGCAGGGATTGAGTGTAACAAAGTATAAGTAGTAAAGTACTGTACTTATATAAAAAAAATAGGTATCAGTACTTTACTTAAGTACATTTTAAAGTGGATGGCTTTTACTTTTACTTCACTACATTTGAGAGAAGTTATCTGCACTTTTGACTCCACTACATTTTTGAACTGTACTGAAAAGTTAAAGTATTTTTTATTATTTTTTTGAGACTTGCTGAAAAAGTTGAGGGGTAAATAATTTGAGCAAAGAAAAATATACAAATTTTGTTTTTCTATTGGACAAAATTCAGTACAAAACTTTATCAAAATCACTGCATTTGAAGAGTTATAAGATCTCAAGATATATGCAAAATACTTGTACTTGTTAACTATATTTTAATAATTTTACTTTAATATTTTAACTTAAGTAGATTTTTTTTCATGTGATGAGTGTGATTTGATGAATATTTTGTATTTTTTTTTACTCTGGTATCTATACGTTTAATTAAGCAATAAAACTGAATACTTCTTCCGCCATTGGTAAGTAGTTACTAAACCTGAATCATTCTCATTACTCTATATTTGTTCATTTGGAATTACTAAGGCTGTTAAAAGTGTAGTTAAATAGTATCCAAGAACCAATGAGAATATCTGTGTCATCTCTTCTACTGGAGCTCGACTGGGTTTGCCTTCCTCACAAAAAGCCGTGATGTTAACGGTTCTTGCGCTGAGTCATTTGAAAGTAATTGGTAAGTAATATTTTTTGTGGCTACGACTAATATCCCAAATATCTACGCACACAAAGTACAAAGGTAGATGCATTGGATAGATGGAAGTAAAACCAGGAAGCCAGTCCTCAGAGCCTGAGCCGGGCACCCGTAAACATCAGTTCACTTTAAAAACACTATATACAATCCAATGAATACCGGGCTACATTCATCGCGTCCGTGTCCATTTAGGTATTTCTATTCATAATTCAATATGCGCGCTATAATGTGTAAATTTAAATCCCAGGGCAGAGGCAGCAGCAGCAGTGCCGGCATTTCCTCATTCAAATCTACAACGCCCCAGCTGCTTTGACAGTGAGCAATGGATTTAATAGCTGGAGAACAGCTTGTCAGCAGTCTCCAAAACACCTTAGGAGACTTTGTACTCATCTCTCTGTCCTCTAGGGGGCTGTGGTGGGTGGGCTGTGGCGAGATTGGAAAATACCAATGTCAACAAAGTGTGTAGATAATGTACATGATTCATCGTGAGAAGCTGTGATCCCTTGTTACGGACGATTTTGGTCCAAGTGTCCTGGTTGGAAGTAATAAATAATAGGCTTATACTCAGAAGACATTTTAACAGTGAGGTTGCAGGTGCTATTGTGCACAGAGCCAGTCAGGATTAGAGATAGAACGATATGTCAGTTGGACAATATATCGAACCCATATTTGCTGTTTTCTCCATATAATCTAAAGCAGAGGCAGATATTTTGGCCAACTTGCTGCCTAAAAAAAATACACATAAAGCTCCATTTTAACACTTTATTACAACGAGATAACTGCACAAAACTTGTCTACAACGTTGTCTTAAGTTTGTGGTTAAAAAAAAGGGCTGTGGGTGAATCTGTAGCATATATAAAATACAAAATTTGACCAAAATAATCATAATCAACCCCACACATTGGCCCAAAAATATCGACAGACCTTATCAGCCATTGGGTCATCTGTATTCTAAATAATCGGTACTGGCATCGGCCATGAAAAAAAAAAAAAAAAAGGCATATCGGTCGATCTCTAATTACGACGCTAGGAATTATTTAGGAATACATTTAGAAATGAAATATGTTTTAAGACAGTCAAAATCAGTGCCTTTAATTACGCCTAAAATGTCTCTATAGCCATTATTTTTTTCCCATTTTTCACAAGAAATAACATCAAACTATGTATTAATTGATTCATAATTGAACTGTTAACTGTTGCACAATCCCGTTTGATCATTTGTATTGGTTGTGTTGCTTTTGTGCTCTATAAGCTCTAATTACTTTGCCATTGCGAATGCAGAATGAAGTGACTCACTGGAGTGCCGTGTGATTATAATAATGGCTGCCAGAACGGTGAGGATACCTTGCCAATACCGTCACCGCGAGAACATGTAGTGCCTCTTGAAAAGCCATGTAGTTATACAGTGGTATGGGGGCTTTTCAACACCAGACACCAATCAAATTTGAATTGAGAGATTTTTAGATAATGATATATTTTCAGTGAGGGTTTAGAGTGGTGTGACATAATTTTTCTAATAACGTGCCTCTAGGTGTAGCGCCAGGTGCTTCAAAGCTCCATAGAAATGTATTGAGTGGAGATGCAGGAGTGGTGGGTCGCTTGTAAGGACTGTGTGAGAATGGATCTATGTGAAGGAGATAGGCCTATATGGAAGCTCTCTCCTCTGTAATTGTCTCCAAGGGCTGGACAGCAGGCAGCTCTGGGCAGCGTTGTTATATTTCACAGTTAATGATGTGCAAGTCGTCTTCAGCTCTTACATACAGCGACATAAGCCCGCGATTTTACAGCAAGAAGCAGCGCTGTAAAACGATACATACATACATGCGTTTTGGTCCAAATCATAATTATGCTCGGCTCATTAAAGGCCCCCGTGACATTTGATCTAGACTGATAACAATCTGCAGACAGTCGGTGTTCGACGAAAGAGGAGGTAACGCAGATGTGGAGCCGATAAAGGTCATCTATTTTTCATTCTGTTTAACTGTGACATAAGGGAACGTGTCTTATCGGCATGTTTATAGTCCCCGCAGTCTTTCAGAAATACGTCTATGTTAAATTACTAATGGAGCTCTCCCAGGTTTTGCAACTTTATCTCACTGAACTCAAAAAACAGGTATGATTTTAGTTATTAATACAAATCCAAACAGTTACAGTGGTAGTACTGGTGATTCCACAGTTGAATTAATACGATGCTAGGAATGCATAATGTAAATGTGGAGTAATTTGGACCACTGTAAGCACGTTAAAGGTCTTATATTACACAAATATGAGCTGTAAGCCATTCTATATTGTTGTTACCTCCTCAAAAACATACCTGGAGTTGTGTTTTGTTTCATTCCCACACATGTTTGAGTAACTCTTTATTATTAGTCTGTCTACATGTCCAAAGCTCAAAATGCTCTGTCCCACAAAAAGCTCTGTAAAAAAAAAAAAAAAAAAAAAATCAAAAAGCCCAGAGTGCCACTTCTGGCCCCTGCATAGACATTTTATTGTGGATGAATATTGAACTAAAATGAGCCAGAGTGGTAGTGACAAGATGGCTGACCCGTTGAGCTGGCAATTTTTTCTGTTAATATTTATAGTAATAGCTTGCAGAATGTCTAGAAGTACGTTTTATATTCTTTTTGGATAAATTAGTGAGCCCAATGGGTCAAATTTGGCCTTGATCCTGAATTAGGGAATAAAGGGTTAAAATTGAAAAAGTGGATATTTCAGTGTTCAGTGAATTTATAGCAGTAATTTAATGCAATGTTCATAATTTTCCAAAGAAGAAAATTGTTGTCCAGGGTTAAAAACACAGTGGAGCACTTCCTGTATTACCACATGACATCACAAGGTGGAACAGAGAGTTTTCAGTTTGAGTTCTCAGCCTAAATATGCAGGATCTGTGTGTTAAACATGAGGGATAGAAACAGAACACAACTCCAGGTATGTATTTGATGAGGAAACATTATAACATGCATCAGAAAATTGCATAATCTGGGCGCTTTGAAGCTTGGTTATTTTTGCACGTTTTTAAGGAACAGAGCATTTAAGAGCGCTATATACACATCAGTGAGCGATATTATCTGTATCCATGGGCTTTAGAGTAATGAAATATTAGCACTCCTTCCATAGCAATTAACAAAACTCAATATGCTATCCTCAAAATTTTAAAGCCACAACCCATAAATAAATGAAGTGAAATCACAGCAGTTTCAAATGTAAAACTGCACAGTGAAAAAAGAGGCTATTTCTCATAATATGCACCTCCTGACGCCCCTGAGGGATGGACTACAAACAAGCGCGAATGACCTTCTTTGAGTAGGCCATGACTGCTAACCACTCTGCCACTGTGCTTACAAGGCCTCAGTGGCTTTCAAAGCAGATCTGCTGCATAATCCACCCCTGGTCCCTCCTTCAGGATTAAACCAAAATTATGTTGATTTTTCTTATTTTATCATTGACTACTGTTGGATGTGCGTTCTATCGAAAGACAACCAAGATTCAAAAAGTTCAAGTTAACCAAAAGTTTATTCCCGTAACAAATATATCTATTACAGAGCTCTCTCTTCCTTTTACTCCGCTCCACTTGGGGATGTCTCTGTCCGGTATCGGGTCAGCCTGTTCATAAACACATTCCAACGGACACAGCCGCACCCTATCTGAGAAACACAGTATGGAGCGTTTCCCTGTGCAGACATTAAAGTAGTCAGAATAAGCATTTAAGTAATTCTATGACTCCAGTGTTAATATAAATATATAATATAATATAATATAATATAAATAATATAACAAACGGGTAACTTCAGTGTTTATATGAGCCTGTGCGTGCACCTGAAAAGCTTTATTAATTTGACATTTTCTTCACTGCAAATGTGAAAATTATGAATGGGTAACACTTTATAATAACTACACCTTAATAAAACAAAGAGTGAAAGTTATCTCCAAAGGTTTTTCACTAGTAAAAGTCCTGTAATGATCTGATATTTGTGTTTAGTTGTTGTTCTTGTTCCTGTTTATATGTTGTTAATGTAACTGCTTTTGTATGTGACACTTGGTTGCTGTGAAGTTCAAGAAAAGATTCTATTGGTCAGTTTTGGAAACTGGCTCGAGCGACTTGAGACTTACGGCCTACAGTCGCTCCTGTGTTCAGAAAATTAACAACCAGAATAAATGTGGCACGTTTCCTTATACCAGAACGTTACATTGCCAAGGCCGGCCCTAGCTTACAGGGGGACATAGCTGAAATTGACTCTGGGGACCACTTTTTTCAATGTAAATGTATGCGTTTTCAGGGGCCCTCTGCTAGCCTCGGGGCCCTAAGCAGCTGCTTAATCGGGTTATAGGCTGGGCCGGCCCTGTGTATTCCGAATAAAATGATAAATATATGATGCATAGTACAAAGCATACTGCCATACAATCTGGTAGCTGGATCCTAGCTAGTCATAGGCTGTGTTTAAATCCATACAGGTGTATTTTTATTTTACACTGAATAGTCCCCGGGAGCAGCCAGAGATAGGTTTTTAGCAATAATACTCAGATAACAGTCAGGATATGAAAACCACAGCGCTATCCCCATCCACCGCTTTACAGACATCTCCGTATTAAACTTGTATTTTTAATTTCCTGAGTGTAAAGAGACTACCCTCAAAAACATATTTCACTTTTGGCATAAATATGAATGAGTTAGTATCAGAAGACAGGCTGCTCTAGTGACGTACTTTGAGATAAGATATTATTCTTTACAATTTGTGCATATGCAAATCACAAACTGGACATACTACTTTTTTGGGCCTTAAACTAACAGACCATGGATTAGGTTGCTCATCTTAACAATAGTATAACTTAAAAATACCGTTTCATAATATTGTAGTTATGAAACCTAGTAATAAGGGCTTATCAATGTACAAAATACCATGGTTTTGTACAGTCCTGCAAATGGAAGCCTCATGAGTGAATTTGGTCGATCCTCATGAATGCCAGATTTGGTAGACTTAAAATCACATTGCATGTACTCTTGTCATTCCTTGGAGGCCTTGGGACAAACATGGACATTTCACTTTTGAATGTTTCTCCATCAGGCATGAGCTGACAGTATATTTCATTGTAAGAAACTACGTGCTTGGGATATATGAGTATTTACAAAATCATTTAAAATCTTTTGTTACATGCCCGGTACAGATTGAGAAAATAGCTGTGCAAGATTTCTTATTTTAATGTAATAGAGGACAGACTTTGTGTCCCTAAGCAATTATAGACTCTTCTGCATTCAGTTAATGTGGACGTGAACTGTTCCGTTATTATCATTGGAGTAAAGTGGTATGGCAGCATTTAGCACAATGCAGACCCAAAGCATCATAATCCTGGATATAGAAAATGCACTGGTAAATACTCACTGGACATTACAGCCAATCTGGTGTAGTCATATATTTAATAAGTAATTTGCTCTACTTCTGTACAACTGTGCATCTTTCTTTGCTATTGTATACTGCTGAGGCGTTTAAAGACACTTTGGCCTCTGCTTTGAAACCGATGGATCCACTACTTCACTCTGCCCTTCGTTTTATTACAGGTGATGGATTTGAAACCCATCACAGTGTTCTGTATGAAAAAGTGGGTTGGCCATCACTGTCTGTTACAAGAGAATAGCACAGTATAAAATGTATCTATAAGGGACTACTTCAAAAACTGCTAGAATACCTCACCTGCATGGTAATCATTGATACTGGAACGTTTTAATACTAGATTACTATTGACTGTATAAGTCTAAGTACGAGCTGCACCAAAACTGAGAAGGGAAAGAGGGTTTTTAGCTGTTTTGCTTCACAAAAATGGAAAGGACCTCAAGGAAAACGCAAAACTGGTTGTTGGTGACACAATCGCAACTTAATAATCTGGTAATGAACTTTAAGACACACACCTGCTTCTGTTTATAATATTTTACACAGACTTTTTTGTTCTGTTTTGGTACCCAAGTGCTCTCATTGCGTTCCCCTGTAGAAATAAAGATAAAGAAAGAAAGGCTTCAAGGATGTATGAAACAATAACTATGCATCGTCAAAGAGGTGTCTGCCATAGGGACCAAAAGACAGGTCAATATTTAATTTAAGATGATATCTGATGGGGATATGAACTGTATACTCCCATATGCGAATATGAGACTATTTCTCTAACAAGATAACAGTGAAACAATTAGCTCTGCAGTGTGCAAGTGCCACTAATCACACATGCGTACATCAAAGTAAGCCCTTCAGTATATGGTCCAATTACATAATGTGACCATATAGGTTTCTATAGGTTAACTACAGCACTATACTTAGCCTGTGTCACATGCTCATTAATGCCTGCTTTGGGAAAATGCATAGTAAAAGCAAAACTTGCAAAAATAGCTGCACAGTCCCAATGCAAATAAAATACATTCTGGGAGTCAATCAATGCTTATACTTACAGTAAAGAGACTAGTGCATTACTCCCTTGAAATTACAATGGCTAATTTCCCATAAGACTGTAATAAAACTGCATTGTCAAAACCTTAGATGACATGCCATTGTTGAATAATTTAGCAGCGTGAGTGCATTTAAAGCTTGGGTTCTCATTTTCTACTGACTAATACTGCGCCCGTGGATCAAGTGGTCATGTAATCTACCTCCGGCTTTCTAGGACCCCCCCCTCTCTCCCCTCTTTCTCCTGCTCTATGGAGACGTGAGGCCAATCCAGAGGTGATTTCAATCTGACAAGTGGAGAGGCAAAAGGCAACAACGGGATATGAAGGGGGAGAATGGATAACATACAAGGGGATGAGCTAATGACACGGGAAAGAAAGGAGCATGAAAGAAACAAATAGACTTGATTACATGGTGCAATGTCCCTGCTTTTATATTTATCTCTTTTGTCTGGTAAGGGTCATGTGTGGTTGAAAACTGCAAAACCATAGCCTTATAGACCTTAGATGAGGCCCCGTGGTCATTTGTTCCGAAAAAGAAAATTGCAAACCTATATTGAGACTTTAGTGGGTTTTTTTTGGTCCATAGGTTATTTGACAGGATGTTCTAAAAATAACCTTCAATAGGCGAAATCCGTGAAGTAGTCAGTAGTATCAGAATAAGTATAAGACCACATAGGCTAGTATACACACATAGACCATTATGGAACCTACCTGGACGACTGAGGGACTACACAGATATAAGGCCACATATAAAAGAAAGTACCACCATTTAATGTTGAAAATCGCATTCTATTGTCTAAACCAGGGGTGGGCAAACTAAATTTGGCCGAACATGACTAAATTATGGCACACTTCAGCTACATCAACCTTGTATTACTCTCTTATTCTTTTATCAGCCCTTCTGCAGAAATAAGCATATCAAAGAAAAGAAAAGCGGATAGTGAGCGTTCAAAATGGAGTGGACAACAAAATATTTTTTCACTTAAGTCCAATCAAAGTACCAAGGCAAGTTTTTTGCTGGTATTCAAATTAGAAAAAGCTAGCAAGCCTTTCTTTGTAGGAGAATAAAAAAAAAAAAAAAAAATCCATTTGGAAAACAAATTGTACAATGAGCCTTGCATATTCATGTTTTTCTACATGTTACAGGCCAAATCGATAATATAATATATACATATATAAATCTTGACCTGGCCCCCTGTCAAATTGTAGAACCCATTCTGGCCCGTGTGTCAAAAAGTTTGCTCACCTCTGGTCTAAAGAGTGTTTTGCATTATCATTGTGGTATTAGAATTGGTATCAGTATAAAGTACCAAGCCTGTTCCTTAGTAATGTAACAACATTAGAGGACAATAGCGTAAAATGGGGGTAAAGAGTGGGGAGGACATTCAGAAAATCCTTGGCCCCTGGTTCTAGATCTCACAACATTGAGATTGAGAATTTAACCACAAACCTTCTTGCTTAAGCTAATTTAATAAAATAAATAAATAAAAAAAAAATCTTGAAAAACACAGTGACCCTCACAATTCATGCTCTTGATACTAAACTGTTTGAAAGTGAACTGACAGCTGAGGGTAATCAAATTAGCACAAGTTGTTCATCTCCTCAGGATCAAATTGCAGCGTGTGAAAAATTAGCAACTTAGTGAGAGCTAAGTGCAGCCGTACTTACACTGTTATCCCAGAGGAAGCCACGCCAGGGCTCTTCATTACAAAAGCAGATGTGATTTAGAGCAAGTATGGGGAAAATATAAACTGCACGTTACAGCTGCATTCAAGAAATTAATCAAGATGTTCCTCATTAAGAGTTTGGAAAGATGGGACTTGGCTTCTTGATAGTAATAAAACTATAATAAACTGCCCATCAGTGATGGAATGAAATGAAGTAAAAGTAGTACTGTACTTAAGAAACGTACAGATATCGAAAATGTTTATTTAAGTACATTTTAAGTGGATACTTTTTACTTTTACTTCACTACATTGGAAAGCAGGTATCTGTACTTTCTACTCTACTACATTTTTTAGTAGAGTAGAAAGTACAGAAATATGTGTTGTTGTTGTTTGAGACGTGTTGAAAAGGCTTTTGCCAAGGTCAATTTTGTATTATTATTATTATTATTATTATTAATTATTATTATTATTATTATTATTAATTAATTATAATTAAATTATAATAATAAAATCTATTGATTCTGTTGAACAAATCCAGCACAGATCTTCAAAATCACTACATTTGAAGCTTTATTACATCTCAAACTGCACAAAATACTTTTACTTTTGACTCTTGAGGTACATTTTAATCGGCTACTATCGGCTAACATTTTTTACTTAAATAGATTTTTTCATGTAATACTTTTACATTTACTTGAGTATTTTTTTGCTCTGGTATCTGTACTTTTACTTAAATAACAAAATTGAATCCCTTTACATGCAACACTATTCAAAATAGTGTTCAGACCACACTCTGCTTTGAGTTAAAGACCATCAGGCAGCTAGATCGCTTCAACGTTACCTAAAAAATACAACTTTTTGTTTTGATTTATTCATGTTCCCCAAACGCATCATTTATTTTACCTTGATTCATTTTAACTTTGCACCACAGAACAATCATTTCATTTGCGCGGCTACAAAAGCAAAAATGTCCAGTTTACTTTATGACTCCCATAATAGATAAACATTAAAGATTGAGCATTTGGCATTGGTCTGTTATTCTCTCCAGAGCCGTGCAGTTGAACAAAAAACATTTACACTCTGACAAATGGCTCACTTAAAATTCACTCCATGATAGTAGCTTTGTATGATTACTGTGCAGGCTGTTTCGTAGCCACAAATTCTTCTGCTTTTTACTGAATGGAAGCATCGGGGGCTTCATACCCATTTCCACTCAGGGAAAAAGCCAAGGAAAGTGAAAATGTTTTATATACATCAAACAGGAATTGTGTTAAAGTGCTGGGGGCCCGGGGGACGTGTTGGTCCTGGGCATAATGACTCTGGTGCAGACCTCCCGAGACAAATTGTCACTGACCCCCATGGATTTTCCAGGGCACACTCCATTGGAAATGGACTATTCAATTTCCCACTGGGAGCCGTGCCATTTCCTCGCTATGCATCAGTGTGTGTGGAGAGAGCCAGCGTTTAGGCTTCAGATGGTCTCTGAAGAATGGTAAATACACAGCAACTTGGCTAAATACGTTTTATATAGAGAATTCTGCCTGTTTTTTGCGATGTTAACTCTGGAATTTTTTGTTTCTTTCTTTTTATTCAGTTTTCTGCAGCTAAACCTGGAATAGCCTTTCTGAAGGTGTGAGACAGGCCTCTGCTTTGAAAATGATTAAATCCAGGCTCCAAACAGTTGAAAGGTTTTTATGCTGTACTCTTTTCTTTTAATGTTAATTGTATAATGATCATTTATGTTTTGATTTGTTGTCTTTCTTATTCTGTAAAGCACTTTGAACTACTTGTACAGATTGTGCTATACAAATAAACTTACCTTGCTTTTTATTAATCACATTTTCAACTTTCTGATTATTTCCTTTTCAGAAATAATAATAATGTCTCAGGTTTACGGTTAATTTCAATATTACCAGGATCTAAGCACCTTCAGTAGCCACAGCTGCCCAGGGTTGGAAACGTGGCTGCCAATCTGCACCAATGGCCTTTCTAACCACCACCAATCATTCACACCCCCGTTCGTACAGATTTGGAATTGAACTGCTAACCTTTGGGTTTGTTGGTGCTGGATGCTCTAACCTGAGTCACTGTCTTCTAGCACATAGGAGCACATAAGGATTACAGTTACGAAAAGTCATCAACAACATCCCATCAACACACAGTATATATCAGCAAGTCATGTCATTCTGATACACAAACGATCCCAAAGCCGTTCCAGAGCGTGTGCAGTACATCACTTGCACTACTGCGCAGGCTTCTTCAGTCGATAAAACAACCATAACTCATCATCTAGTCTGGTGGACATAACTAAACAGACATACAAAGGGGGCATTTGAAGTATAGGTATCTCGCTTTTATCTATTTTCTAGTGAGTTGCATCCACTCCCTTCTGTGGGCCAAGAAATAGAGTTTTTCATCACTGCAGTAGTCTGGAGCTGGCATTGAGCGGGCCTATTGATCCACAGGCAGATCTCCTTGCAGTCCACCTGGGAAGCCAGACGAGCCCTAGTCATATCGATTTGCCTTTTATTCTAGATTCACCTTTTCTTTGGCGATGGAGAAATTATATGCGTGTCATTGTCGGCTATAAATATTCCCGAGAAGGGGTTATTGTTGGAGCTAAAGTGCCTGTGCGTGTAACCTGGGGATAATTTACATGTAGTTTTGAATATAGTCATAGAAATATTTACCATAGTGGGATGAAGGCGCTTTGGCGGTTTATCTGATTAGTGATGCTAGTGATGAAAGGAAGACTGACACAAAGAAGCAAAACATGTCAATCAAACGCCTCGCCGCGGACGTCTGATTTATGTAAACACTGCTCCGCAAACAATACATCTACATTTTTGAATTATCTTGAAATGCAGAAGGCCAATACAGCTTCTATTTTTCCGTGTTTTGGCTTAGACTTAAAGATCAAAAGGGTTCTCTCTTGAATGCACCAAAAAATGTCTAAAAACAACATTTATTTTTGAAATTTCATGTATCATTATTATGAAGTGTTGTGTTATTTTTATGGGGTTATGTGTTAATACTTCACACAGTATAAAACGACTCATGTAAGTAGGGTCGATTTTGATCTAACCAAAATATTACAATACAACAGGGGTGTACAAACTTTTCTTATTAAGGGCCACATATAAAAACACAAACAAAGCTGAGGGCCATAGACTCGTCATCAATACAGTGAATACTTCAAATCTGCGCCGTTAGACTGAACCACTAGACCTTTATTCACGCTTACATCCTGAGTGGGACACATTAGATATTTGATACGGGCTTGTTAAAGTAGATTTTCAGAAATATACAGTAAAAAGAACTGTTTATGGTAATATGGACCAATTCACCTGGAAGCTTAAGGGCCAAGAAAAATTGGTCTGAGGGCTGCATTTGGCCCCCGGGCCACAGTTTGAACATGCCTACACTACATTAATAATGATTTAAAAACTTTTATCGTGTCACCTGCTCTGCTTCTATGCTGATTCTTGTGTTGGTTCAGTGTTGATCAGTATAAAAAGCAAATTAGCAAGAGAAAGATTTGACTCTTTTAAAAAATGAGATTCGGATCCAACAGTTCAAAAGAGCCAGGTCGTTCACGTACAGCACATCACTATCCACAGCCCCCTTTTACTACAAACTGGATTAGAGCGCTGTGTAGCCACATTTTGTGCAGTAACCTCTTTGTCCTAAAGAGTTCATATGAGGCTTCATGTGTAACTTTAGGCAGCTCGTCGGCTCAAACTACATATCGACCTCTGCTGGAGTTTTAAGGCGGATAGCCAATGCGCTAAAAAGTGCAAATATTGGCTTGATATATCGGCCACTCACTATATCTATACTATGCTATACTATATCACTGTTGCTATTGCACTGTGTAACCCATCTGAGTGTTGTCTAAAAAGCTTTATTAAACCCAAACAGGTTAACACAATAATATTGGTTTACTATAACTGACAAAAGCTTTTGCGTTTGCCACTTTCTTCCTGCCTTGTACCCATCCTACTCGACTTTAAACCCTTGTTATGCTCTTTATATCCCCCATAGGGCTTCGGTGTGTCGTAATGTACTAATCTTTGTGGCTTTAGAGCAGTCTTGCCAATCTGCCTTGTCAAGATGCACAAATCTCACTTGGGGCAATTACCAGCGTTTTTTCTTAGCTGAGAGTAGAAGTGTGTTTTTCCCATTTCTGGAGCAGTAAAGTGCCTTTGTGACCCATCAAGTACAATTACTCTGTTTGGAGCTGGCGGTGATGGCCGTGTGGCAGTGTGCGAGCGGCTAAGGCAGAACAGGGAGGTTACATTAGAAAGTATTGACTTCTGAACATGAGAATAGCCAGCCATTCTTACACACTGAAGGTTACAATAGGCCTGGTTAAGTTGCCATAGGAGGTTGAAATGATACAGTTAAAAAAAAAAAAAAAAAAAAAAAAATATTGCATTCTCGTCGCATTTTTAGGTTTTTATACCAGATGCCCATTCTCCTCATTTCGGTTTATTTAT
Organism: Periophthalmus modestus; assembly: GCA_019594935.1. Lineage (NCBI taxonomy): Eukaryota > Metazoa > Chordata > Actinopteri > Gobiiformes > Gobiidae > Periophthalmus > Periophthalmus modestus. The sequence continues at coordinate 27,104,114 of JAIEZT010000441.1, forward strand.
TCCATAACTAAATCAGGTCAAGTATGGGGATTTCTACTACTGCTACTACCACTGCTAACTACTTCTAACTACTACTAACTACTACTACTACTATTAACTAGTAACTACTACTACTACTAACAACAACTACTACTACTAACACTAACTACTACTTCTACTACTACTACCACCAACAGCTACTACTACCAACACTACTACTATTACTACTAGTACCAACTACTACTACTGCTACTACTACCAACAACTGCCACTACTACTACCAACTACTACTACCAACAACTGCCACTACTACTACCAACTACTACTACCACTATCAACTACTACCATTACTACTACTACTACTACTACTACTACTACTACTACTGCTACTACTACTATTAATATTACTAGCTACTACTACCACTACCACTACCACTACTACCTACTACTATTATTACCAACTACTACCACGACCACTACTACTACTACTACTACTACTACTACTACTACTACTACTACTACTTCCTACTGGTATTACTACTACAATCAACTTTAGCCCAGTGTGCAGTACAATCATGCCATGGGATGTAAATACACTGCCCGGCCAAAAAAAAAAGTTGCCACCTGGATTTAACTTAACAAATAGGTCCGAGCCTCGTCCAGTTGGTCAGGTCTAGGTTCAGCAGTAGTCCGTGCTCAAAGAATAAGGTCAGCTGACTACATACCTCTAAGTATTTTATTCTATTTTATTCTATGTGTAAGCATATCTTTTAACTGTGTGCATGCCCTTAATTGTATTTATTCAGTGTGTTTTTATGTGCACTTCATCACCAAAGTAAGTTCCTAGTTGTGCTCACTGACAATGTAAATACAACTCTTCTGATACCTGAATATTCTGAATGACCAGGTTATTCCTTCAGTAATTTTTTTTTTCTTCCCTGATGGAATGGGAATATTCCAAGATGACAATGCCAGGATTCATTGGGCTCAAATTGTGAAAGAGTGGTTCAGGGAGCATGAGACATCATTTTCACACATGGATTGGCCACCACACAGTCCAGACTTTAACCTCATTGAGAATCTTTGGGATGTGCTGGAGAAGGCTTTGTCGGATGCATGCTGGAATCAAAGCTAAAGGCGGGCCAATGAAATATTAGAGTGAGTGACCTTTTATTTTGGTGGCAACTTTTTTTTTTTTTTTGGGCAGTGTATGTAACACAGCCACAATGCCATCACCAATTCCATGCTTTCCCATTACAGTATCACACCACTGGCAGCATAGTAATTACATGTGTGAACTTGTCTGTGTTTGTCTGTGCTATAGGGTCCAGGGTCTTGGGAAGAGTTAAGAGCAGTACATAATGAGGGAAGAAAGTAAATGGTTTTGCTGTTTAAAACCCCATGTATTTCGGTTCCTAAGCCACTGGAACATCTTAGAACTATGTGAGACATTTATCCCCGATTCTTGTAAGTATCTCCAAATCCTCACTTTTCTGATGGAGAATTACACTGAATGGCTAATCAATTGCTATGACAACTTAATGTGTTAAACAGTGCACTATGTAACTTGCTTATTACTTATATCACCACCAAGTTACAGGTCAGATCTGTGAAGAGGTCACCCCACTCATAACTCACAGTATGACGGCATATTTTCACAGTATTTTGAAACAAGGGCACGTTGGAACAAAAAGAAATTGAACAGATGCAAGACAGACAATGTACCTCATACTGTGGGACATTTCAGGCAAAGCAATAGCATCTCCATGGAGACAAGCAACAGAATTGACACCAGAAAAGTCACATAATACACCTTTAACCTCTATATGGAATATCAATATTAGGATAGCTGAAGCACTGAAGCTCTGAACTAGATGAAGTCTATCGGTTCTAGAGCCGAGGCTTTCCTCATGCATGTTTACCGAACATTCAACACGACGGTGGTCAGATGGTTGTCTCACATCCCTATTTTTAACTGTGACATTTACAGATAAGCTGCTACAGAACGCCCTGTATGAATAACCGAAGCAGGCAAGTGAGGAATTAGCTTTATAATGAAGCCTGGCCATTTACTTGCTTAACTATGCAAAAACAAATCTTTGCTAAACTTCTACTTGGGAAGCTCTCAGCAAAATTTTGCATAGAAAGTCAGTGCCGAGCAAAACAGTGACAGTTGTGAGATTATGCCTTGGTAAACACTTTTTACCCCTCTCTGTTTTGACTTAAGAGGAATGTGACTAAAACTGCAGCTCAATTATAGTGGCAGTTTGAAACCCATAGCTGGAGATTAATGCTTCATGCTTTAAAATACAATAAAAAAGCTGCAGCAACTGATTTAGGTATAAAAAGTCACCTGAAAGTGTAATGTAACTGCTGGGCGGTGACATCACAATATTATATAGACCAATAATATTTAATACAGATGGAAGGTTTTGCAGGATTTTGTGTTGAAATACAGTGAGTTCTTGGGTGTCTAATCACTAACTAACTACATCTCACTCAGTGGTGGAAGGTAACTAAGTAAAAGTAGTAAAATACTGTACTTAAATTCTAAAGGGGGTACTTTTTACTTTCCATTTTAGAACGGGTATCTGTACTTTCTACTCCACAACATTTTGATTTGGACTGAAAAGTAGAAAGTACTTTTCATATGATTTGAGCAGTTATTTTTACCGTGTTCGTGCTAACATCCCGACTAAAGTCAAGTTCACGCTTTAGCTTTGAGCAAACAAAAATACACACACAAAATTCATAAGAAAAGGTAAGAAATGGATTCGTATTCTTACTGTTGACCCAAATATGTACCATTTTTTAATCAGTATCACTGTAGTTAACATGTGCACAAATTAACAATACTTCTGTGAAATACTTTTACAATTTACTCTAAAAGTACATTTTTAAATGACTTAAGTGGATTTTTTCATGTGATACTTTGACTTTTACTTGAGTAAGTTTTTTATCTGTGTACCTGTACTTTTACTTAAGTAACAAAATTGAGTATTTCGGTTTACTATTTTGGAGTTTGGTTATGAATTGCACTGTTACTATTTTTGTGTTCTTACGATTACAGTGACATTTTTTTACCATGACATCCCTACATGAGACTGAAGCTAAAGGTTACTCCAGGTCTTCAGTACATAATGTTCACAGGATGTCAGTACACGGGCGTCTGAGATACACAAAGAAAGCTTGTTTGTATGCACCTGGATCACAGTTCACTCTCCCTGGGCTGAGCTCCTCACAGCAGATGGCACTGATGTTAGCCATATGCTTCAAAAGTTTGGCTCATTCAAAATTCTGAGTCCGTTTCTGCAACATTTACCCACACTGACATTTGACACAATGAGCGTGCAGATAAGAGGTAACGGTAAAGTGTTAGAATGTGGAAATAGGATCAAGATGCTGAGATAGCCTTTGCTTTCGTTCAATGGAAACTAAACTTGATGTACAGCTGTTCTATATTATAAAAAGGTCTAAGTATATCTCGTAAAGGCATTCCCAAAAGAGGATGCTGCTTAAAGTGTATTTTACTTGATTTTTCCCCATGTACTATATTTAAGCTAATATCTGTCCTGCTCCAGCACAGATTTTTTTTTTTTATAAGCAGTTCTTGAGGTCAAAATATGTCTACTGTCTAGTATTATAAAGTGTTATCATTGTCCGATAATCAGGAAGTGCAGGTTAGCATGCTAGTTGCTTGCTTTACTACAACAAAACTCTGCGTTGGTCTCTGAAAGTTGTGAGGTAAGGTCTTAAGTTAAATGAGGAGTAACTTTGGATCACTGCAAACACGCTTAAAATGGACCGGTTCTGTTTTTCCCTTTTAAGATGGGATACGGTGCATATAATTGAGATTTTACAAGGCTTTTGGGGAAATAGAAAAAGAAACTGCCAAGTCAAGAAGATGAGTTAGAAAGTTTGTGTTTTTTGGCTGTAAAAATGACACCCAGTTGGCCAAAAATGACTTGAGCCTGTTGAAATTTCTCCAGTATATTCCATCTGGCACAGGTGTTCAGTTGTTTACAGACTAGTGCATTACCTTGCATATTCTGCACCACAGCGGTACAGCACAAGTTCAGAATGACTCTAAAAAGTGTGACAGGTTTATTTCGGGCAGCCGGAGGTTTCACACGTGTCTCTGTGCATGTCTCAGCTCTCGACAAGTGGCAAATGTGAGCTGTCATGTAAACAGTATGCCACCAGCACTTTAAATGAAATGGCTCAAGCTGATGCCAAGCACTTCTCTTTACTGCAGCTGGCTCTACTTTGTTTCAAGACGGAGCACACGTCCAGAACCAAAACTCAAAACTAAATACATCTAGATAAAAATTAATCGCTATTGTTATGGTATTGTAAAATTAATCGCTATGTTCTGGTTTCCATTGTATGTTATTGTTTTAAAGTCTCACAGTGACACAAACGTATCCATCTCCACGGAGACGAGTCAGATCTATGGACAGGCACAGCCACTCACAGTAAGAATCATGGACTGTATATCTAAATGGACGTAGATAACCTGCTAGCAGCCGCGTTCCAAATAGGAAGTGCTCATGGGCGCGCTTCCAGCTCCATCAACTCTGGCTCTAATTCACTTACATTGAAAAACTCTTTCTGTAACTGCTTCTGTCAGGCTCATTTTGGTCTTAAAATGTTCGTATCAACCCGCTGCACATGAACCTGATGTTGTTGTTTTTTTTGTTTTTTTTGTTTTTATTCATTATTATTTACTATTTATTGAGTCTGTAAATCAAGACATGAACATTAATAACAGATTCGCTCCGGATTGGCTCTTTGGTTGCTATGATACTCGCAGTTGGAGTTCCATATATGGCACTCGGCTACACCCCTATAACTGCTAGCCTTCATGAGACTGACATCACACTCAAGTAGTCCATTTCTTTACACAGACCATGGTAAGAATGCATGTTTATGAGCATTAAAAATGGTTTATGTAAATGCGGGATAGATAGGTTTAGATAGGGGCCAAATGTGGTCCTCCGATCAGTTTTTATTGGCCCTCAAGCCTCCTGCTGGCCCAATCGATCATAAGCTGTACTTTTAACAGCAGATTCAACTATTTCTACCAATATATCCTTAAACATCACATTGCAGTGTGATACGGACCTAAAATTAATGTGTTTCAAGCCTTATTAATGTACAGCGGCTCAGTCAAAGCTGTGTTTAAAGCACCACACAGCACTGATCACCGGTCTGTGGCCCTCTGCTTCAAATATGTTTTGAGATGTGACCCTTGATTAAAAAAAAAAAAGTTTGGGCACCTCTGGTTTAAGATTTAATGTTTAACAACTCAAAAACTGCAATAACTGAACTGCTAAAACATCAAACCTAGCCTCGATATACTGTAGTAATCCAGTAATCCAGGCTCAGAACGGTTCTGTTCTGCTGTGCATATGACAGAAAGGTTTTTATTCTGCACTCTTCTCTTTAATGTAAATGTCATGCTGATTATTTATGTTTTGATTTGTTTGTGATTTTAATGTTGTTCTTATTCTGTAAAGCACTTTCATTTACTTTATGTATGAACTGTGCTATACAAATAAACTTGCCTTCCCTTGTTATCCCTGTGCATTTGTTCTCAGCATGTAGCATTGTACTTATCAAAGCTTATATGTAGAACAAATGAGTCATGTGGCGTAAACAAAAGTCTGAATTACCTCTTGAGAAATGGATGTTATTCTAAGCACATATATCCATGAAATAGTTGTCATTTTGTCAAGTTTTCTGTTTAATTTGTCTCCCTGTTCCTCCATAAACCCCAGGTGTTTGAGCTCTGGTACAAGGGGGAGTGTTTTCAGTTCAGACATGCATTTCATTTGACATGTAAAAGTGGGAACAACATGAGCAAACAGCCTGGGAGATTTGCAGTCTGCTCTGGTTCAATCCCTGTAATGTGCATGTTGTAATGAAACAGGACAATCTCCATCTTGAGACAGTGAAAGCAATTACATTAGAAAGTACACTAATTCACAAATAGCCCGGCTGTACCTGTAAGCTGTGCACGCGGGCTTCCCTTAAGCTCCACAACAGCACTTTATTCGGATGACAGCAATTAAATACCCCCGTGATTTGTGCGCTAGAGGTGCGCTCCAGATGAAAATGTGAAAACAGAGCTAGCCAACATAGCATAGTGTTCCAGCCTCAAAGGAACCATGATGTGGAAAGCTAAAGTGTACAAGTATTTAACATGGCACAGGGGTTCCTAGGGGGAAGCCACGAAATAGCGGTAACGTTTGCAAAAATCTGATCGTAATCTCATTTCTGGAGATGATTAAAATGTCATATAAACAGTTACAGTTAGTCTCATGTGAGTAATTTGATTTTTTGGAATTAGTGTTTTTGCCAGACTGGAGCGTTTATTTACCTGCTTTACATGTTTCAGCTACTTCCTGTATTTTCAATTCAATTTTATTTATATAGCACATTTAAAATACAACTTAAGCTGCCCAAAGTGCTTCACAAAGTCAGATATTTCCCTCAGAAGCGTCACGTGATTGTGTACAAACGTGTCTTGTAGGTTGCTTTATATGGTTTTACGAGACAGTGGGGGACGCTTACGCCCCCTACTGTCTGACACCTTACCACACACTGCATCCCATGTGTGTGATAAGGTGTATGCTCCCTCGGCACGATTTATGCTCCTTGGACCTTGTTTGCAGATCTCGATGGCCTCTGTGATTCAGCGGTATTTGTTGCTTTCAGCATGAATGACCCTGGCATTGTTCCAGTTCATGATGTGATTCGGTCTGTTGCGGTGGTCCGATATGGCAGATTTCAGATTTTCCTGCTCTGCTTGTTCTTTTATTGCTCTTGTTAGAAACATGTAAAGCAGTTAAACAAACTCTCCAGTCTGAAAAAAAAAAAAATAAAATAAAATAAAAAAATAAAATCACTCCTTCTAAGTCTAAGTAAACTGAAGAGAAAATGAACCAAAGAATGGGATTTGTGAGTTACTTTAAAAGCAATTTTACTTTATCCTCCAAATACAACAGTCACTCTAAAAAAAACGCAAAAAAACAATGAAAAACTGACCCGTCATCAGGTGTTTCCGATGATCAGGTTTCTTTCATGCATCGAAACACACCGAAACTGGGTCATTCATCTGTAAACGTACCCAGTGGATTTTGTAAAGCTTATGTGCAATGCTATTTGTTAGACTCTACCATCTAAAGGGCGACATATTTGGGACCACACAGACTATAAAAATATAACTAAGAGAGGCGCACAAGACAACGCAGGGACCAGAGGAGCACAGCCCAAATTAGAAACAAGGCGATCCGTATATGTCACATTTGTGCCTCGTCAGCATCTCTGAGACTGTCCCCGCGGCTCTCCTTCTGCCACACACATCCTGCGCCACTGCACAATTGAAAAACTAGTGGCTTCGGTATAAGGCGGTGAAAACAACAGAACATCAGTAGTTTAAATGCATCTACACGTAAGGAGTGCTTTGCTTTGCTCTAGATTGGGTGCGTATGGTGTGGTGCGCAAAAGCAGGTCTGGTCGTAAATGTAACTTTATGCTATATGTGACACACTCTGGCTTTTTACCGGGGGCCCAGTGCTGGGACAGGCCCCTCACAATGTCTGTAATATGCATTTTTTCATTAAACAACATATAGTCCAGGCCCATCAAGATGATTTGTAACCATTTTGTGCTACATCCCTGCTGATATTTACTGTTTTTTTTTCATATAACTAACTTTTGGGCTGTGTTCATATTTGCACACACAACACATCAAAACTGGGACTTAACTGGGCAAAAAGCACCAGGACTAAACCAGCTAGAAAAGGAACTAGCCAACTCTACATCAGGACTAAACCAGGCTCAAACCAGGGCCAAATATGGAGAAGTACGAACAGACCCCAAGCCTGAGACAATGGTAAAATAAGTAATAACTAGTAACTTGTAGATGAAGCCCCCAACACAAACAGCACTTATGCTTATGTGCCCACATTTTATCCATTTCCAAACCTTTATTCACATATTTTTTTTTTTTATTATGCTAGTCTTTCTCACAACAAGCAAAAGCTAAACTCAACAACCCAACCTCCCTCCAAAACATGTGCAAAAATCTAAGAACAGATCTTCACATGCGTCAGCTCCAGCCGATTTATTCGTTTTCCAAAGATGTGTTTGACTTGGTTCTATATTTAAACAGCAACTGTCGAGTGTGTGTGTGTAATGTCACGCTGATTTCTGTGACTCATCAGCGCTGTTGAGATGCGGCGGTGAGTAAAACAAAAACTTACCTTGGACGAATGAAAGCGGCGGTTCGTAATGAAGAAAAAACGTCGACAAGTGAATGTGTGTGGAGTGTAAGCCTAATAGTAGTCGGTGTAATAGTATCAAACAGAGCAAGTACGTGGGGCGTTGCGTGTGTGGTTCAAAAATACCAGCGTGCAGGTTTGAGACTTACCTTTATGTGTCGATGCTTCAGATTCAGAAATTACACAGGGGTTGACATGACAATCATTTCAATTTGAGCAAATAGTTTCGATTGTGGGAATGAAGTGGCAAAAGCAATGAACCAACTTATAGGAGCCACAATGACAGCAAACAAATGAGTCATTCAGCCTAAGCGATGTTAAAATATGCAGCGGTGACCAAAATGATATCTCTGCTTTCCCCATTGCACAAACTGTAAAAATAACGCAAACATTGGATCATTTATACAATTTTAAAGCAGTTTGAATGCACTGTAAGTCTGGAGTCTACTAGTTGGGTAAATGTGACTAAAGAGGTAGCCATAACAGCTGCTATATATACTGTTTTGTGTTTTTTTTATGTTCTTTTATGAATGTATTAGTGATTAGTTGGAGAGATTTGTCAGAATGGTTGTTATGTATCGCTTTAAACTAACAACAACGAATAGACAAAAGGAGACGGCTTATTGTAAAGTTAGTCTGAGTGTCGAAAAAGTGTCATCTTTGATTTAATTAAAGAAGACGTATTGTGTTTGTGTCTGCTCTATAGTTATAATGTATGACAGCCGTGGATCATTATGTTATAATTTGCACATTTTAAATTGCAAATATTCATCTAAAACAACTTAATAAAAGAAACAAATCCTCTGACTTCTGCATTAGAAAACTGCGTTGTCCAGTGGGAGCTGACGTCACTGCGTCTTCTAAATGTCAGATTAAGAAAATAAAATTGACGAACAGAAGAGGTGAAAGGTGGCGGTGAAAACGGGGATTGATCAGTAATATGGCGTCCTATATAGATTAATAAAGATTACTCAAACATGAGAGGGGAAATGAGAAGAGGAAACAACTATATCATGGTTAAAAGCTCTGAAAAGTCAGTTTTAATAAATATGCCACACTCTCTAATCATTTTGGCCACCACTGTATATAAGCTTTGAGTTCATGAAGCAAACCACTCAGCCAGTAATAAAACACATGAACATAACTGCAGCATGATTGTATTGCCATTTTAAGCTATGGAAAATAATGTAATAATTTAAGTTTTTACCTTGAATGCTCAGCAGGGACCTGAGAAGCCAAGATTCCCCTCTCTGCCCTGAGGAGGAGAGTCAGCAAAGAGCAAAGATCAGAAGTCCACTTACCCCATGAGGGAGCACCACAGCCAGGGGGAGGGACGCCCAGTACCATCCACCCCAAAACACACAGCCATTTATGGGGACAAAATGCCGGAGTTACCCCTGGGTGATGGTGGAGGTGGCGGTGGTGCGCTATCAGAACTAGGACAACAACTAGCGTGTCCCTATATCCAAGTGAGGCTCATTTTAATCATGCACGAAGCAGAAAGGAAAAACAGGTGGCTTCAGCAATGCAAAAAAGTACCTACCTTCAAACAATACAGTCGGAAATACAATTAGACAACCATTGAGGATGAGAATACAAAGCCAACACAGTGTGAATAGGATGGATTAAAAATAAAAGATAGTACCTTTGTTTTTACCTATAAGATTTGGTGAAATGTTCCATGAAGTAAGCAGATTCCAGACAAAAAGGAGAGGAGACACCAGTAAGTGCCCAATTTAAAACAAGGGAAAGGAGAGAGAAGCTTAATGGCAGCAGAGGCATGCAATGGAAATATGAGACAACATTTGACACCCCATCTCCTCTGCAGAATTGGGGTACGCACACGCAAAACACACTCTGCACAATAGTAGGGAAAGGTATACAACGATATGCTTATTTGAAATGTCTTGGTAACATTATGGCCCTGATTCATTTTAGTTTTTCGAGCCTGGCCTGGACTCAAACTGGGGCATATATATTACCTTGGACTGCAATATCTAATCTCACTAATCCAAGTCTAAACTGGTCAAATAAGGTCTAAATCTCTCCATTTTAACCAGTGCTAAAATATGACTGTACTCGGACCAAATCAGGTTGATTGAATTGTTATAACCATACATATAGGCCTGTCACGATAATAACTATATCAACTTCAATATGTGAAAGCTGGAACAATATTTTTTTAAGTCAGTATTTATCGTATGTACTTTTACTTTGCACAACTAGGACATTTTTGGTTTTTTTTTTGTCTATGTGATAAGATTTAATCTGTAGGAGGTTGATCTTGGGTTATTGTGTGGCATAAATTAGTTTCAATAATATCATTTCTTGTCTATATTTGCTTCAGCAATATATCAAACTTCAAAATACATTATCGTGACAGTCCTACATACATAACTCTATATAGATTTTGTAGTCGTAAAAGATTCGCTGCTGTATATTGTGCAGGCCATATAGAAAATGAACACATGCAATGGTGCCACAAAGCCAATGGGGGATTCAGAAAGCCGTGTTCCACAGCCTCTTTCCCATGTTAATGTAAATGTGTTTTTTAACCACATACAGTAAGTATAAAACACATCCAAATATACCATTTAAATGAATAATTCAAGACAATGTGAGGCAAGAGAGCACAGCTATTCAGCAGAGGAGACGGATTCAAGCCAAATGAATTTAAAATGGGGTCATATGAAAAAGTCCCTGCATGGGAGAACCAACTAGGTCGCTCAGGAAAAGAAAAGGAAAAAAAAAAAAGCTGCCGATATGAGAAGCTTCAAGCCTGGAAAAACACACAACTTGGGAGGAGACGGCGGAAAAATGGGAATAACAAGGAACAAGGAAGTTTAGCTCATACCTTGGTCGCCCATCATCAGGTGTGCCAGACCTTTAAGGAAAACAAGAGTACAGTCAGAAGAGAGCAAGGGATCATGGGAAAAAAAAGCTGAGGGCATCTGACTCACACAAGAGCAGATGCCAGCGTTACAACTTGGGAGGTGCTGGGAGAGATAAGGGGCAGGGGGTAGTCAAAGGGTGGGGTATACAGACACGGGTATAATGATGAGCATGTGGTCAACGTCGAAAGAGTTGCCATGCATCATCAATGACTTACTAATGACATTTATAGGCCCTTAAAAAAGCCTTATGGTCCAGTCCAATTGAAGAAATACAACGATACAGTATAGAAATAACCTTGCAGACAATGAGGTAATGTACTAGAACACATTACTACAGTTAATTAACACGAAACGCATAGCTTCCATTTCTTTGACCCAGATTATATGGAAAAGAACAACATGGCAGAATCCACACGGCACTTTAAGGTTGGGTGAACTTTAATAATATGTACTATTACAGAAGAGAAGCTCGTTCAGGTGAGTAATGGGAGTTGTTAGTTAATGGCAATAATGAAATTCAACAGTGCGTTTAAGAGCTGATTGTACTTTGCAATTTGTTTTTCATTAGTTTCTACGATAATATCACTGACAATTAATGGAATGGAGAAAATCAACATAATGACAAAATGTAACTGAAGATTCGGAGGGTAAATTATTCAACTATCGCTTCTGCTGCAGCTACGATCTACTTCTCCCATTTCTGTAAAGTCTGCATACTACTTAGTTTGCCAAAAAGGTATAGCCCAGGCATGCCCAAACTGTGGCCCAGGGACCAAATGCGGCCCGCACACCAATTTTTCTTGGCCCTCAAGCTTCCACGTGAACAGGTTGATATTACCATAAACAGTACTTTTTATTTGTACATTTCTGAAAATCTACTTTAACAAGCCCATTTCAAATATTTAATGTGTCCCATTGAGGATGTAAGCATGAGGAAAGGTCTAGCGGTTCAGGCTAACTTGTAATAATAATGCAGATGTTAAGTATTCACTGTATTAGTGACCTGTCTATGTCAATCGGCCCTCAGCTTTGTCTGTGTTTTTATATGTGGCCCTTAATGAGAAAAGTTTGGACACCCCTGGTATAACTAAAAGAGGAAATACTGAAGGTGGTTTTGGTTTTATTTTTATATAAACTTTTCTTATATAATGAACAATGCCACATTAACCGAAAGGGTCATACGCTGAACCAGGACATTATTTTTAGTCTATATCACAATGCAGTGTTACATCATTAGGTCATAGAAGTACAGACTTAAATTTGCAGTAAAACATACTGCCTATAGTAATTTGGGCCACCAGCAGGAAGCTTGAGGACGGACAAAAAACGGTCTATGGGCTGCATTTGATCCCCAGGCTGGGTCACCCCTGACTTAAGGTATTTTACATGTACATCACAGCAGTATTATAAAAAAAAACTTGTGTTGTGTTATCAGATGAGGCATTGTTCTTTAATAAAGCTGTCAAATGAAAACATCATTTATAATATTTGTCCATGTCGCAGCGATGAAATGTGACACAAAGCCAACCACAAACAAGGCACTAATTAACACTAATTAAGTCAAGACAATACAGTTTGCCAAACAACCTGCAGTTGTTCAGAGCCTGAGCCTGAAACGTGATGTCATCTTCAGGAGACAGACTTACCCTCTTTTGCCTGTATGAAAACAGTCTTCAAAACATAAAAGCAAAGACATGAGCAGAGATACAACACCCACCTTCGTTTGGGTCGTCTTCTGGAGCCGGACAGGCAGAGGGAGAGAGAGGAGACACTCATTAAGCAGCATGCACACAGTACGGGCCTTTGCATGTCGTCAGCATGCAAGGCGGAACATGACATGCACGTGACCTATAGCACCCCCTTCAGGAGCGGCTGTGATTTATGGACTGCTCTTTTTTACTCTGTCCCCTTTCTCTAGCCTGACCAGGGAGTGCCGCACTGGGATGGGAGAGAATCCTGAATATTTGATTTTAACCTTGAAGATTTGTCTCTGAGGTAAGAGAGGGCGGAGGGAGAAGAAACCATAATCTACTTGAATGTTTTAAGAGATTGCTAAATGGTAAGCCGTGTTGAATCACTGAGGCATCTTCGGTTTGCAATGCTATGACTACGACTTATGGCTTAACTATTACATTTGAAACACCTGAGTTTTGAGTTTTCGTAAATTTAGGCTTTGTTTTTGACTGGTTGTGATGAAATGCACCGCAAGAAACAACCGGTGTGGCAATCCCTCAGGTTACAATGCACCTAGGGGGGGTCTGCTGTTTCCAAAGCTTTTTTTTTTGTTTTTTTGTTTTCCATTAGTTTTGTCACACAGTTTAGGGAATAATAGTGAAACTGAACTGAATTGGAATGCAAAACAAAACAGGCTTTCAAAATAAAAACAGTTATAATTTGAAAACCAAAGTGACATTTGTGAAATGCTTTGACCGAAAGCTGCCACTGTAAAGAAGATGGTGACTCATATGGCGAAAGTAATTGAGAGAAGCGTGGCGGCAGTACAGAGTGATGTGGAGAAAAAAAAAAGCATGCAAAACCAATTGAACAACACCCAGAGGCGAAGCACAGTGAAAACAGTAGGCCTGTCTAAATCAACAGATGTAACACATGCGAGAGCTGTAATTGCTATGGTAACTGGAGTTTTCGTCATGCAGCAGGTAGGCCACTAAAACATAAAAGTCCTACCTCTTTAAAAAAAACTTTCTTGTTCAGATTCACAGATCTCTGACCAAAACTTACCACCATCAATGGCTCCCTTTCCAAACCAGACATCATGCAAAAATTAGATCATTTTGTGAACAAGTTACAAAGACGGTGTGCAGCCATGCCGTTCAAATTTCATAAAGTGTATTTGACTTTAGTAATGCAAATGCAGAAAGTAGAAGATATTCCACTAGCTCTGTATCTAGTGGTGTTTGGGTTTCAATGTAAATTTGAAGGTTTTGAAGTGGAGATAAATCAGATTCTGCAGTTGAAGGGAACAATCAATAAACAGTGCACTTTGTTCACAAAAAGTTAGTTTGATGAAGAAGCCGCACACGACTGCAAATGCATTCTGTCAGAAACAAGCATGGAGCCAACCGCATGAGGAAAACAAGACTGAGAACATCAAACTTAAAAGACATTCTTAGAAAATACTCAAGTACATAAACAATGCTTTTAAATGAATGGGTTTGTGGTTTATTTTACTGCATTGAAAGAATCCCTTCCTCAACGTAGTATTTTATAGACTGCTTTAGCAAACCAGAGACACTCCTTCCCCTTGTCACCATAAACAATGATTTTTCTGGAGGATGACTATCTCAACATTTATTCAGGCACAGGACTAGGATAAAGATAACTATATATATACACCGATAGCTCATTTTGACAGGGCGATACTTAATGATGTAGACGGCGCTCTCAGACAGTCCATTCATTGTCACTTTTATATGTTTTTGGGGTTTTTTTATATTGTTTTTTTTATTATTTTTGTTTTTTTGAATGAAAATATTTATACTAGTTTATACACCTTATTGCGGAAGTTGCCATGGGCACCGCCATTGTCATTTCGGTTGTATTACTTTGCATGGGGTTGCTGGTCTTGACAGTAAATACGTTCTATAGGGACTCCTAAGACGTTTTAAAGCGAGTCGGTGCATTGTTGACGGAATTCCTGCTTAAACGGAAGTGCCACCACAAAGAAAGGGTGGTTTGGAGTATTTAGAGGCAAAAATGGGCGAGGAATAAGGTAAAGTTGTTGCTGAAAATATGATGTTCTTGTATACATTTCAGAAGGTGATTTGTATGGAACAAACTCCCTGGATAATAGAATAAAGAAAAGCCTGGGTCTAACAGCCCTATCATCTGGCAAAACCCATTAAAACAAGAGTCCTATCCCACACACACAAACACACAGAAACGCACTTTCTTCCACAAATGTACCCAGCTGGTTCCATCCTAATCCAGAGACGTTAATCCACTTAATCCCTTCTGACAAAGTGATCATGGTGCTATTGTGCTAGTAACACTACACCAAAATACACTGAGCTAGCACTCTGATGATGTGCTAATGGCAGCTACCAAAACACAACACTCTGGGAATTACTAGAAATATTGACAATTACCGCGGAGGCATTTTGGGATGCGACAAAGGGGGCAGATGTTCGCTCAAACATAACATAGGTGGTACTTATTTATTTTCATTTTTATGCTACGCAATCAAATATTAAATTGTATAGTATTGTGAAAAATGTAAGAATAACCCTAAGCATATTGCAATGGCTGGAAAACTGGGGCATGCATGTATATATCCCTAACAGCAGCTCTTGATCTATTTAATAGGTTGTGTTCACGTTCACGGATTTCATGGTCATGGTAAATGGTATATAGCGCTTCTCCACCTTCAAGGCACTCAAAGCGATTTACATCAAGGAACCGCTGGCCCATTCACACACACATTCATACAGCAAAGTATGTAGACACTGGGGGCAAGGTGGGTTAAGTGTCTTGCCCAAGGACACAACAATACCATTCATCTGTGGGAGCTGGAATCGCATCGCCAACCTGTGGATCAGTGGATCTGACCGCGCAACCAATGAGTTTATGTCGAGAGCGGGATTTGAACCTTTGGACTGGTGGACAAACTGCTCCAGGGGTGTCAAACTCAAATTCACAGAGGGACAAAATTAAAAACTGTGAGTAAGTCGTGGGCCAACCTAAATATTTATTAAAAAAATTTAACATCTGCATGTTTTTCAGTAGTGGATTAAATCTGAGTGAGGCGACAGGTAGCAGATGCTAATGAGTGTCAACAGAAGTGGTGGGGGCCAGTGCCAACTTATTTGCAAAGCATTCTGGGATTCATAGTATTAGCGGTGCATGTGCTATATTGGCGCGGCGGCCAGCGGGCCAGCTCTAATACATATTTGATATGATCTTGCAGGCCAAATATAATTATATCAAGGGCCAAATTTGGCTCCGCAGCCTGAGTTTAACATGTCTGCTCTACTACTTTCTACTGTCCTATTGAACAATATTGTTGATTCAATATTTTTTCACTATTTAAATACTGAAAATGATATACATGCATGAAGGACTGAGTTCACAAACTTAAAATATGAATCTCAGTTAAAGTCCTTTGAAGAAGAATTGACTGCTCTAGTGTAACTGAATAATGCCACTACTTTTTTCTGTGAAAAAAACACTCACACTCATTTGTGCTGCCAAAGAAGATTTTAAACTTTTGTCGTTCATGTGAATATTCCAATTAATTATAAATGTATACACAAAAAGACTGCATGGGATTCCACTTTGTACATGAAGTATAGGAGCTGCTGAATGTTATGAGTTCACGTGAATGGTATCTATATGGACAATTGAAGCTTAACGTTAATGGTAGATTGTGGATCCCAGTCTGCAGGTGGTCGTAATGTTGTGCCTGATCAGTTTATAATCCAGGACTAGCGTGCACATGTGACCTTCTTCTGACTCATAAAACCAACCTGGACATGACCACAGCTCCACACCATCAGATTAACTGATAAAACACAGAATGTCAATGTGCGGGTCAGTATTTTATTTTTTTTATTTTTATTTTTTTAAATCTACTCAAACAGATTCAATTAGTCTGCCACACATTGCATCTGACTGTGGAAGAAATGTGTCAGAGCTACTAGGACATAGCTAGAGAAATAAGAGATCATTTCTTTGTGAGTTTTCGTGTGCTCCTGAGACCTGTCAGCCGGGCTATTCCTTTACATCTATTTGACAGCAGTGTTAAGGAAACTCTCCAAAATCTGTCTTTTTTTAGTCCGTACTCAAGGACCATGTGTGACCATTACTGCTATTATAATAGGCTTGAAAATGATTTTTGCAGCCAGTTCTGAGAGCCTAATTGTCTGTGTAATGTACCAGCTCTTAAACAAATGGGCCCATTTTATCGAAAGACACTTTAAAGACTTCAGACTTCAAACTACAACTTTGGTATAAAAGGCATGTGTAGAATGGCTAAAGCTTATTATAAGAAACAAAACTGACAATACTGCACAGTGAGTGGTATTAAATAATGCAATAGAATAGAATAGATAGTGATAGAGAGATTTTAAAGGTGATGAACCTGATTTTATTTAATACTGTGAAAAAACAGAGTTAGTTCATCTTAGCTACTCACCACAATGATTTTATAAGCACTTTTCACAACTTTCAGCGCACAGTAGACTTATTTTGAGCTGATCTATGTTATCTTTCCTTATCAAAAACATACCTGGGGTTGTGTTTTGTTTTATCCCTGCATATTTAGACTCTCTCTCAAACAAAAACACTGTGTTCCACCTTGTGATGTCATGTGGTAATACAGGAAGTGCTCCATACACCTTCACAAGAATCATTTGGACAATTTCGGCTCTAGAATTACCCATCTCTAGTGAGCTAAAGGTAAAAGGACCACTGCATGACATCACAAGGTGGAACAGAGCATGCTGAGCTTTAGAGAAGTAGACAGACTAATAATGCAGGATTATTCAAACATGTGTGAATGCAACAAAACACAACTCGGGGTACGTTTTTGATGAGGTAACAACAGTCAATTCTGCGTAATATAGGACTTTTAACTACTAGATTTTGCATCAGGAAACACAATTTCGTTTTTGGTATCATGTTGTAATTTTAAATGATCAAGAAAGTTATATCCTTATATCAACTACACATGAAATGACTGAGCAAAAGATTTTTTGTGGCATCCGCAGACAAATGGAAGAAGAGATTCTCATTGCCTCTGATAACCAATATTACTTTTCTGTTACTCATTTGTGCACAAAATGAGTTGCATGGAAACTCAGGCAAATTGAAAAATCCCAAAACGCTGTGCAAGCCTGTTCCCATATTTGTGCAGACATGTTTTCAAAGAGCTTATATCCATTTGTGTGTCTTAATTAGAGCGCTCTTGTATTTCCATCAGCCACGACAAAAACAAATCAGAACAGAAGGCGTGAGATCCATCGCACACGGCACATGAGACAGTGGTTTTAAAATAGCGGGAGGGCTAGGCTTCCACGGGCTCGACGTCGCACTAGCACTTTGAGGGAAATTGTAAAAAGCTCCTAGCAAAGGTCAGCTCTGTTCGAGAATCGATTTGTTGTTAAATTACAATTTGAACCAAATCAAGAGTAATGAGTCTAAGTGAGGGCCTATCTCAGTGCAAACCGAACGCATCTATCCCGCATTACTCGCCATTGGCTCATTATCAGGCAGCAGAGACACAGAGAGGAAGCTGCAGCGTGACCAGACACACAAATGGAAATTGATACGGCGATACTGCACAATTTTAAGTCCAGGAGCGGCCAGGACTGTCAGAAATCTGCAGGACACTTTGGGGAGCTGACATCTTTTGTGTGGGATGTCATTATTGAAAGCACAAAAAGGAAAAGTGTCTGACAACTTGAGCAGGATTTTACACTCCCACAGGCTCGGAGCGGCTATGAAGGAGCGGGTCGGCAATATGAGCAGCAGAAACATATGACGAGCGACAACTGGCCATTTTGAATAGTGACAATAAATGGCAGAAGGATTGTATCTTAGACCAATCTCGCCGTCGTCATTCGGGTTGTATTATTTTGCATGGGGCTGCTGATCTTGACAGCAAATACGTTCTATAGGGACTACAGAGCCGTTTAAAGCCTCTCAGAGAATAGGTGCAGTGTTGATTTGTTCGTTTACACAAATCTACCTACTTTATATCAGATTTTTGAGGCAAAACCTTTCTCAAATTCTGCATTGAAATGAATGGGATTCCCACTTAATCGAAAGAACGGAGAACGGAGAGCTGTTCCCAAAAACTCAAGTTATTCATTTAAACTTGGAACATGTAAATCTTGCAAGAGAAAGTATAATACCCAAACTTGCATTTTTTAGCTCTTGTATTCACTTAAAGTGCCTTGTTTGTTTATATCAATATACACAACATTTCAGTCAGTCAGGGAAACAGCAGGAGGGTAAGTACAGCATGAACAAAAGCCATTAAAAGTGTGCTAGTCTTCTGCTTGTTTCTCTAGAGCTAGAATTGCATATCAAAGTGGATGTTGCTAACAGACTAAGTAACAGGTAAGATCTGTAGAGATGCAACAAAGAGATGCCCTCCATAACCCCGTAAGAATTAATGTTTGTCCAGGTAATTTTTTGGCAACTTAAACAGAATAAATATAAGATAGTTTAATACCATACTGTAGTGCATAATGTTGTGTCATCATCAGGTTAGACTACTGTAATGGCCTGCTCACTGGCCTCTCCAAACGAGCCTTAAGACAGCTGCAGTACATCCAAACACTGCTGCTCGGGTCCTGACTAGAACCAGGAAGTACGAGCGCATGCGTCCTGTGCTCAAGTCTCTGCACTGGCTCCTGTGGCTCAGAGAAGAGACTTAAAAGCAGCTCTGCTTCTGTTCAAGTCTCTCCATGACCTAGCACCAAAGTACATCTCCAACATGTTAGTGCCGTATGAACCATCTCACAGCCTGAGGACTTCAGGGACCGGCCTCCTGCTGGTGCTCAGTCAGGACTAAACACAGAGAATCAGCATTTCAGTTTTATGCAGCTAAAACCTGGAACAGTCTTCCAGAAGATGTGAGACAGGCCTCTACATTGACAATGTTTAAATCCTGGCTCAAAACAGTTCTGTGATATGAATGAAAGGTTTGTATTCTGCACTCTTCTCTTTTCATTTTAATTCTTTGATGATTATGTTTTGATTTGTTGCATTGTGATTTTAATGTCTTATTCTGTTAAACACTTTGAATTACTTTGTGTATGAATTGTATTAAACAAACAAACTTGCCTTGCCCACATCGCCTGCAAAGCAAGAGCATCTTGATAAAAATGCTGGGCCATCTACCAGAAAATTTACGTAATGGACCTTTAAGTTTATGATCATTTCGCAATGTCTATAGACAGACATGCAAGCCACTCTTCCAATGTGCAATCCCATACTATGTTTTGTAATTGCCTTCTGCTGGTATAAAAGAATGCATTGTGTTTAATGGATCTTATTATGCTGTTATTCAAACTTGAGCAGGGCAGATGGTGTGTGGACATTAATCCAGTGGAGATATTTCCAAGGAGATGGCACAGACACATAGGAAGCAGATGAAGAGGACCTCTCCATTCTCCTACATCTTACAGAGCTTATGATCCAGCAGGATCAACAGAACAGCTTATACTGTAGAAGTAATAACCTTAATCCCTGGCTAGATTATATCTCTTATAATGCACAAGACATTTCCTTAAGTACGGAGGTTGGTGAGCTATGAGGAAATCTTCACTTAGTTTGTTAGAATAGAAATTAAGGGAGCGGAAAAACCTACTTGGAACCAATATACTCCAAGGACCTATTCTCGCTGAAAGTGCTCAACAGCTTTTTAGTGAAACTGTGGGTCCCAAAGCTGACATGTGACAATTTCACATCTGAAGTGTGACTGTGCTGCTGGACTGAAAAAAAAAAAAAAGAAGAAAAATACTGTTAAATGCCGTGACGCTCAAAGCAGCGCTATAATAAAAGACAGATCTGCAAAACTGTGGAGGAAGCGTCCGGAGAATACTTGTGCTGTTGAAGATCTGATGAAAAGCAATAGACTTTTGTGATTCAAAACTCATGTGGAAAGGAAACTTATGTAAATGATATGTAAAGCCATATGGTAATAAATGTATGATATGGCTCCACATTAGAAGATATGGTAATGTTTTGTGTCAACATTTTACCCATGTACACTGACTATCTGCCTGATTCAAAGTGCGTTATGTAATGCCGTCTCAGAAGGTAGGACAGGAAGCATCTGTCATATCCCGTAATGCTAAAGATTGGCTCTTAGATTTGGCAACTGTTTTTATTTCATATCAACTTTGACTTTACTCAAGATCAATTAATCTAGTCAAATAAGGATCTTTATTTTCAGGTGACAATTTCTCTTCTCCAAATGTAAATCAAGAGAATTCATATAATGTTATATAATAAATATAAAATTCCAATTATACTGTATATTGGTTTGGATCGTTTTGATGGTTAAATTAGCTTTTTTCTCTAGTTTATGACAAATTAACACAGGCCCAGGGCTGGATTAGAACCAAGGATCTACAAATCCACTATAATTATTCCTTGAGAGATTGCTTTTAGCTGTTGCCAGTAGTATATTTTCTTGTTGTTTTTTTTTTTTTTTTTTTGTTTTGTTTTAAGAAACAGATAAGATTCAAGACAAAAAAATATATATATATTTCTACTTGCCTTGTCATGAATATTTTATCTGATCCAATTAATTTATCATTGAGTAATCTCACATCCCAAGAGCACCAGCCAAGTCTGACTAAAACTGTATTATTATTTTTTTTTTCCAATATATGAACAAATTATAATAATTGCAATTTCAATTTGATCTTTTTTTTTTCTTTTTTCATTCTCCATAAAGACTAGCATCAAAGACACCCAGATTCTGTATTTCTCCCTAGCCTCATTCATGATCACATTACATTATTCATTGAGAACATTTCACCATCAGACCATGAAAGCCTACATGAAACGCACATATGCAAATGCCACCATCACTTCTGGTAAACACTACTGTAATGTGAATTTTCCCCAGCATACACAACAAATCACTCCTATTGTTGGAATTATGCATCCCATGATATTGCATTGATTTCAGGTGACAGCTCTGTGTGCTGACAATGAAACGCCACAGTGCAGTATATGGCGTGGTTGTGTAATGGGTATTTGTATTCCAACATGTTTATTTGTGCTGAGGGAGCGATCCACTTTAGGAGGGGCCTGGTGTCAGAGTATTTCAGAAACACTCTTTTGACAGTCGGAGCGGTTGTATTTAAACAAGGAAAAATCCAGGGGGAAAATCCCTCTAATCTTTTGATCCCAGTACAGTATCTGTTCTTAAACTGGCATACAGCACCGCGGTATTAATCTGACTGCATTGTCTGAGCGGAGCCCCTCTATGACTGACGCTTGGACAGATGTGTCACATGACTGAATGATTGACAGCTCTCCAGTGGATATGCATATTCAAACTACAACTGCAGATCTGTCATCACTGTCAGGTTATAGTGTTCGCACATAATTACAGCACCACAAAGGCAAAATAACATTATGTGCTTATTTATTGCATACTTTTACTTTAAAGATTATGTAGATCCTTATTTTACATTCTGTTTATTGTAGAAATAAATATTGATCTAAAACTACATAAAACATCCACTGACTTCCTGTTAAAGGTGCACGATGTAACTCGCTTGTATCCATGGAGATGCTATCGCTTTGTCTGGAATGTCCCACAGTATTGGATTAAACTGTCCGTGGCAGAGATAGTGGACCTTTAAAACTGCAGAACAGATCCTTTGCTGCTCCTCATATAGTGGCATTTCACTGAACCAGCAGATTGGGTTTGAAAAAAAGCTGTAAGAATCATTCACAACTATCACAAGTAAGTGCATGGCTGTAACTCACACATGCAGCGGAGTGTACGCTCATGATGAGGGAGAGTCTTACATGATTACATGGTCTTATTTGGCCACATAGGTCTCTGCTTCTTGCATTGTAAGGCTAAGGGTGGATGTAAATTTGTGACTTCATGATTTCTTTTATGTTATTCAATATAAAACTGTAGACAGCAGGACAATTATTTGGTACAAAATTTAGCTGGCAATTTCACAAAGAAAATAAAACTATACATTGGTAAATTGTGCAGTCTGGCTTATTAGTTCATTCATTTTCATGTTTTTTTTTTTGTATTTTTTTTCTTAATTTTGAGCAGATTTATGAACATAAGAAGCCAGTAAACATGTTCCAGTACACATAAAGCATTTTTTTTCTTATTTAAGCTCAAAAGGAGTGGAAAGATATTAAATCCCACCCTTGTCTTCCATTAGAGCATGAATGAAATGGTTTGTTTAATCTTCCTTTTATTACTGAATGTTGTCACGGTGACCAGCAAATAACAACAC
Organism: Periophthalmus modestus; assembly: GCA_019594935.1. Lineage (NCBI taxonomy): Eukaryota > Metazoa > Chordata > Actinopteri > Gobiiformes > Gobiidae > Periophthalmus > Periophthalmus modestus. Next base: position 27,127,247 of record JAIEZT010000441.1, read on the forward strand.
AAAGAGGACCCACAGGTGGGTACAACAAGGGCCAGTGAGCAACAGGCCCAAGACAATCTGAGACATGAATTCACTTGGGGCAGTTCAAATAGTTCAAATGAGTCACCAGTTTGCCCAACACACACATGTTTGTGGATTCTGGAGGCGAGCCAGAGACCATTCACTTCCTCCTTGTGTATTTTATTGTCACTTTCACTGTATAAGCCCCGTCCTTGGAGAGTCTTGGCACAAATTGTTCAGTATTGACTCGAGGCATGACGCCAAGTCTTCATCCAAACAGAAAATGTAACTTTGAATAGCTGTGCTTCATCATAATAAATAATACATTTGATGTTCAAACACTCAATAGTGTCCCATTAACTGCTCACACAGCAGATAACTGTACAAGCACCAGCCAACATGTGTTATAACAAACTGAATTAAAGAGGGACTATGTAACTTTTCTGAAGGAGTAACTGCTACCTGCTTGTCTCAATGGAAATGTTATCACTTTGCCTGGAATATCAAACTCATCTATCTCCATTGAGACAATTAGGTGGTGCCACAAGGTCAAGTTAAACGTCAGATCTGTGGATAGGTTTTAAAAGATATTTTGAACATTAATGACACCCGTAGTGAAATAAATGCTGTAGTGATATAGTTTCATTGTCATACTGTAGAACGTTCCAGGTGAAGCAATAAAATCAGATCATTTGAGAAGTTATACAGTTAAAATACATGTTATTCTCTCAGGAAACATTTTACTTGCATTTGATTTGCATTTAAACTGCCGCACCTCCTCCTCCTCCATTGAGCAGGTGCTGAGTGATCATTGTGACAGATGATGTAAAACACGGCTCTAATGCACTCGAGGGGGCACCGGAGCCATTAAGACCCCTCTTACTGGCAGGGCGTCCAGTCATGTGACGCTCCTGCCGCTGATTAAAACTCAATTAGAGCAGCTCCGAACCAATTAAAGAACAAGTGTCATAACCAAAAGAGAAGACATGCATTACGGTAATAGCATGGGATAATGGTGAGCTAACAACAGGATGGAGCCAATATATAAAGAGAAGAGTCCAGAATATGATTTTTCTTTTTTTCCAACTTGAATGATTATGAAATACTGACGTGACCGAGATGTAATATCGTTTTCTAAGCTGTGCAAAGTAAATTGTTTGCTTTTGGATCATTTTAGTTTGAGAAAATAAGATCGGACAGTTTCACAGATTGAAATGAAATAGTTTTAGTGACCACAAAGATGCACTTCCATCAATATTGTGAACTCTTCTGTGCAAAGTCTGTATGCTATTCTATGCTAAATCATCAGTATTACAATGTTGTTTTCTAATCAAATACAGACCAGGAGCCGTGTAGTTGTTAGGGGGTCGTCCATCACCAATGTCAGTAAGTGAAAGTGCACAAAGAAACAGCTACAGTTTTAGCCTCATTTGAACTGTGCACTGCTCACAATCACGTTTTTTGTTTACTCAGAAATTAAGGCTAACTTACTTGTTTTCCCTGCAAAAATGTAAAATAATGCATCATATTGGGCCTTTAGCACCCACAGTGGTAAAAATGGCAGTGTAGTTTTTAATATAATGTGTGATGTATACACTTTGCCGTTCCCTCTCTCTATACAATGTGGTGTCCCACTTTCACCTGAACAGTTTGGCTCAGAGCAGTGACTCCATCATCCCATTTATTATCAGGATCAAATATAGAGCTGTGTGCGCTGCATCTGTGTTATTTCACTAATGAGACACCAGGGCTGACCAGGGCACAGTGCATTTCAATCATTGTTTATGTGCTGTGCTGGTTTGGGATTGGACGTTGGGGCATTTGACAGGTCAGCACAAAAGCCTGTAATCCTTCAGCTGATCAAAGTGGAGCAAGTTTGTGTAACAACGCTGTAGAACACTTAAAGGGGACAACTTTTATGAGCTTTTAGTTACGTTTTAAAGCAGACCTATTCTGGAAAATCGATTTTTCAGAGCATTTACCATGTTGTAGTTGTTTCCCCTTCCCATTTACCCTCTTGACGTTGTTTTTGGAGTGATTTGTGCATGCTTGGGCAGTCTTTAATAGCTTATTTTCAAGACGCCATATTGCCAATTATCCCTGTTTTCACTGCCACTGGCATACGCCCATTGCTCTGTACTTACTTTGTTTTTCAGTTCTTAATCAATGATATGTGTCAGATTTGGGAATACTGTGTCGTCATTTTGTTATGAAAAAAATACATAAAAATCTACTACTCGCTAGTCTTTTGTGCAGCTATCCATAAGAGGGGCCAACAGCTGCATGGCTCTATGTGGTGATGTCATAGATTATAACTATATAGCAGACACAAACACAATAGGTCTTCTTTAACACTGTTCCCTCTTTGTTTAAGGTTCAATTTCATTTGGTTCATGTTTGCATAATCCTGTATTGTTCTGCATTTGAGACTTGAGTGCTCAGGAAACCTTCACCTACCCCCTACATCTATATCTCGGCATGGGCTTGCTACAGTACAAATATTGTAGAGATTCTGATGAAGAGGTTCTGAAGTTTTGTCAGTCAATGGACCATTTCTATTACTAATCCATTTTTTAGCTAAAAGAAGTTGTTTACAAATGAACAAAGTGTAAAATCTGTATATACAGTTTTGCACAGGGCTGTCCAAACTACGGCCCAGGGGCCAAATGCGGCTCTCAGACCAGTTTTTGTTGGCCCTCATGCCTCCTCCTAAACTGGCCCAATTGGAGGAAGTATTTTTTACTACAAACTGAACAGATTCTACCTCTTGAACCTGAATAACATCACACTGCATTGTGACACAGACGTAAAAATAATCTTCCAAGTCTTATTAAAGGCACAATGTCTCAAATCTGTGTTAAATGCACCATTTAACTTCCTGTATCGACTTTGTTTGTGGCCCCCAGCTTCAAATATGTTTCGGTATGCGCCTGTCTGTGAAAAAAATTTTGGACACCCCTGGTTTAGCACCGAATACTCAAAAAAGGCAAGTAGAAGCATTCATCACTTGCAAATCCCATGAAAGTACAATTTTATATCAAAACAAAAACAACTTTGCATACATGGGCAACAAATCCACTTCATCCTTAGTGTCAACCCAAACCTGTCCCGCAAAACCTAAAGCTTAACTAGTGTGATTCTAACACCAGAGACTTAAGAGCAAGAGTAACATAAGTTTTTGCATTCCACTCCTGAGGAAGTTGAGTTTTCTTATCTTTGAATGTTAGTGTCACATTGAGCTATAAATAGAAACCAGTGATCGCAGGTGTGTAATTACTGTTTTTACAAGCTTCTCTGACACTGACGACTTGTATTAAAAGATATTGGTTCAAATCAGAACAAACATTGCTGTTACATTTTGCTTTAACAAATTATGGCTGTGGAAAAACTGCTTTGAATGTGAAATACCTGACCCAGGGCATTTCAAGAGGATTTCACTTGTTTCAAAATATTTGTGACTTGTTTCAATGCAATACTTTTAAGTTTAAGCCATTTTTTTCCATAGGTGTAGGAACAATTGACTCTTGTGAGCTTTAAACCATGTTATAATATTGTTACTTCATCAAAAACACATTCACATGTTTGAGTAACCCTTTACCATTACTCTGTCTACATCTCCAAAGCTCAAAATGCCCTGTTCCACCTTGTGATGTCATGTAGTGGTACTTTTCAAGTTAATGTCTACCTTTTACCTTTTGTTCAGGAGAGATTGACAATTCCACGGCTGAAATTATCCAAATGATTCTTGTGAAGGTGCGTGCAGTTTAAAAACACAGTGGAGCACTTCCTGTTTTACCAAATGACATCACAAGGTGGAACAGAGTGTTTTTTGTTTGAGAGAAGAACTCAAAATAAATATGTAGGGTTTGAGTGTTAAACATGTGTGAATGAAATAAAACACAACTCCAGGTATGTTTTTGATGAGGAAACAACATAATATAGATCAGAAAATAGCGTAATACGGGCCCTTTAAATAATGAAATCTACTACTAAAAATGACTGAAGTAAGTAATTTTAAGCAGTGTTGCATTTTCCAGTTTACAGTATAAGTATTCATTTAATTTAACATGACAATTTCTCCTCACGCTTAATGACTTCTGCTCATAACATTAACACCTGAATTACCTGACTCACACAAAATGGCTGAGTTGTTTGTAAAAATATGTGCCCCTCTGTTAGTTTGAACAAAGTCAGGAAGACTTGTCACAGAGCTGTCAAACCATGCAGCAGTGATGTGCAGCTGCAGTCACCAGCTGTGCTCTGCATTCAGACATGCTCCAGAGCAGGGGACATTTCGCCTCCGATACTAACGCAACCTAATTAGGCACAAGTCCATAGAGCGGCTTTACTGTACCCACTGTACGGGTTTACTGTTCCAGCGGTGAGTGAGGTCATACCCACAAGCTTCCACGTGATAGCACTAGTTTGTACAGAAATGAGCGGTAAGTAACAGTCAGCCTGTCACCGTGAACACTATATCGACTTCTCGTTCGCTACATGACAGATGGAACAGTCATTTCAGGGTTTAATATTTACAATGAGGAATTTTTACTTGTGCTAGTGGGAACAAAACATACATGGAGTTCTGTTCTGTTTCATTTGCACATATTTGAGTAATCCAAAACTCAAAATGCTCTGCTCCACCTTGTGATGTCATATAGTGGTGCTTGTCAAGTTAACAGCTACGTTTTACCTTTTGTTCAGTCGAGATGAGCAAATCTAGAGCTGAAATTGTCCAAATGATTCTAGTGAAGCTGAGTTTAAAAACACAGTGGAGCATTTCATCTATTATTATCCGATGACATCACAAGGTGGTACAAAGGGTTTTTTGTACTACAATGTGTTGAATTGTGTTATTTATTTATTGCAGCTCATATTTTTTAACAATATTGTACAGTTAGAATTGTTTTTTTCAGGATTTTTTTGCTTCATGGTTTGGTTTCAATATTGCCACCTATATTAACATATCGCTCTTCAAAATGTGTTATCCTGACAGAAAAAGACCTAATGAGAGCACTTCAGACTGTCATTTTCATGGGCGCCCTGTTTAAAATACAGAAAAATACAAACAAAAAAAGTATTTAAGTCCATTTAAAACATTAAAAACAGGTGCAGGGGTGAGTATACATGTTTGTTGCCAGATTATTACATTGCTTTTGTGTCCAATTTTGCATTTTCTTGACATACATATACAATTTTTCGGAAGCAAAACAGCTACAAGCTTTTTTTTTTTTTTTTTTTCTTCTGTTGTGGTAAGTCCTTATATAGTCTTATATAATTGTGTGACCTTGTATTAAATGTTCTCGTATCAATGAGTAACACGCAGGTGAGATATTCAAGCAGTCTATGAAGCAGTCCCTTATAAATACATTTCATACAGTTCTGTTCTCTTCTGACAGATAGAAAATGGCCATCCTGCATTTTCATAGAATGTACAGTGTGTTTTAAATTCGTCAGATGTTATTAAATACAGTCTTATGATGTAATTGGCCTGGCGCCTTAACAAGATTACTAACTCACAGTCTTGAGTCTGCTCTTAATGATTCTGGGTACTTAATAAACCCACATAAATTAATAAAAAAATTCTGCTATAGTTAGTCATTTAAATCTTTATAATGACTGCTCTACTCATATACGAGATCATTATGCATAAAGCAGGTGGGAATATGACGATTATTATGAGATCGAGGCATATTGTTTTGAATTATACAACTTGACGTCCTCAAAACAATCATAAAGATGCAAGTCAAGAGCCAATTAAGACAGGGGGGGAAAAAGTGCTATTGACAAATGTGGAGTGTTTTGCTCATTAACCTGACTTCCAGGTGCGAAAGCATGACAAAAGCCTGATTAACCTCTGATACACAGCACTTTAAGATGGGATGATTTGTTTAAGTACATAAATGGGTTATTATCAGCAGTTATGAAGAGACTGTCAAGAGCTGGAACATGAAAAGACTGCGATGCGATTTCTTATTAGACAAACTCTTTGACGGTTGTGTTAATAAAGCCATGCACCTCTCTGATCTGCAGCGGGATAAATACGCTTCAGTGCTTGGCTCGTTTGTGGAAAGATGATGTTTTCATTGCATTAGTGATCGCAGATTCAGTTACAAGAAGTAGCTCAAATGAAGACAGGTTTGGAAAATTACACAAAGTGAATTCGTGTGAGGTTTAAGACACGTTAGCTCATCAAAAACATACCTGGAGTTGTGTTTTGTTTCATTCACACGTCTGAGTAATCCTTTATGATTAGTCTGTCTGCATCTCCAAAGCTCAAAACGCTCTGCTCCACCTTGTGATGTCATGACGTGGTAGTTTGAAGCACTTCCTGTATTACCACATGACATCACAAGGTGGAACAGAGTGTTTTCTGTTTGAGAGAGAGAAAAAAACAGCCTAAATTTGCGGGATTTGTGTGTTAAACATGTGTGAATGAAACAAAACAAAACTCCAGATATGTTTTTTTGATGAGGAACAGTATAACAGATCAGAAAATAGCGTAATACGGGCCCTTTTAAGATCCAAAAATCACATTCACTCCACAATAATCCTTCACAATCATTGCTCGATCTAAAAAGCCTTGAATCAATACGTTGTTATCAATAGTAAAAGAAGAATTAGAACATCTACATATACTGCAACTTAGCTAATCGTACATGAGACTTAAAAATATTAACTTTAAACTTTTTAGATAATCCAATATATCTAAATAATTCAAGTGTCTTTCAGTGGGAATTTTATGTAATTTTATTTTGGCCCTGATAATGAATGAAATCACTTGCGCGTGCGCACTGGTTGGACCGTTTTCGATGAGGTCACTGGTTTAATCCATGTTTACTCCCTCTCACTTGACAATGACTGCTCGATGGTGGTTGGGGGTAAGCCATTGGAGATGTTTCATAGGTCAAACAATCCCTGTGGAGCTACTTTGATAAGAATGGAGAACACCTTAGGGGACAGAAACACCTGCAAGTTTTACTAATGAGGCCTAGTAGGAGAGACAGCCATACAAACAAACTGTTTAGCAAATCAATGGCGCATGACGAAATAGAGGAGGGGAATGCTCTAAATGACAGAGAACATGCTGCTCTGTGTATGGGCTGAGTCAGATGCCTTACCTTCACTGCAGTCCTTGCCCTGGTAGCCGGTGTGGGAGCAGTCACAGGTGGGCTCGTCGTTGATCAGACTGCACACTCCTCCATTTAAGCACATGTTTGCAGTACCACACACATCCTGCAGGACTCCGTCACTATTGACCAGCAGGGCCTCGGTGCTGTTGACTGTGATGTTGGTTATCCACCCTGTGAACGGAGGCTGGTCCTTCACCACCACAGACGTGAGCCTCAGGGCGACCGAGCGTAACTCCGGAGGTATACCCCCAACAAACAGGTGACTGAACACGGTCATGTCTCTCCGCTTCGACCTCACCTCCACCCACTTCACCTCACTGTCCACGACCAGAGTGGTGTTCTTAAAGTTTCTCCGTATTGTCACGCTGTGCCACTGGCTGTCGTTGACCGGGATGTCGGACAAGATGGAGGCAGGCTCAGCACAGAAGATGGAGAAACGAAGGCTGAGTTTACCGTTGACTATGAGCAGCTCTAAAAAGTCACAGAATCCCTCGTCATCGAAGTACACCAGGAGCCCCTGGGAGCTCTTGGTTTTCATGTTGAAGCTCATCTCGCTTTCACAGCAGGCGTTCCACACGGGGAACCTGGCCCACTGGCCCTCAGCTCCAGAGAACTCCAGACAAGAACTCATCTCCAACAAACAACACACTACAAGAGCCACCCACAGAACATGGGTACCACTGGGCTTCTGGAGGACCATGGTGAAATCACTAACTACAGGAAGTCTAAATGAAATAGGTTCAATCTGACTTTATCTTTCCAGTAATTAAGGACGTTAGGAATCAGCCTGTCTAGATGGGCACACCAGGGCTAACAGGTGCATTTTACAAGAAATGCTTAACTACTATGTTTTTGCAATGAAAGACACTTGGCCACCACTTGTTCCCTGGAGCGAATCTCATTACCTTACACAGGCCAGGCCACTGCCAAAGCTCTCACTGCTCGCTCCAGAACACTGGGCTCTGTCTAAAGGTCCTCTCTGCCATGGCTGTTTACGTCAAAATGAACCGCAGTCAAAAATCCATTGGCACAGTTGGTCTAATTTGTGTAATGAGGAAGTGTCTCTTGTGGTGCCAGTCAGACCCTGTTTCACTCGAGGTGAAATAGCAGCTTCATGTTCATGCCTCTTTTCTTTGGTCAGGATCTAGGAGCCTCGCCTGGGGCTCTTCACCCTGCATCCTCTGTAAAAATGCCATATGTAACCAACCTGACGTGAGAGAAGAGGCAGGCTGTCTGTCAGAGAGCTCCTTAGTCCCAATGCAAGCTGCAAAAAAGAGAAAGAAAGAAAACACAGTGAGCATTTTGACTTGTGCGCTGAACGCTTGTGTCCAAAACCCTCATCACCATTCACTCTAAACACTATCATCAGTCTAATCACAGTATTTAGGTACACTCCTCTGGCATTTTCTCCACACAGGCCTTTGTGTCTTCACAAACCATATCATTAGATACATATCAGGCTTTCCTGGTAGCACACAGCTGCACACAAAACAGCCCCTGTATGCGCACATGTAGCCAGTCCAAAGCTCCTGTATCACATACCCAATCAATCACTAATCCCGAGTCTGTTTTATATGTTTCCTCGTTTAGAGTCTCGATGAGAAGAGCTTCATCACTGCTGGCCAAACTCACATTTGTTCAGGGGTATTGACTCGAGTCCCAAAAGTTCGTTTATTTTCAGCGATGGCATTCCTTTACGTGCGCGCAATAACGAGCATCTGTAGCGTGTGAATAAGTGCGTCATTCGCTCCACAAAGCCCGGTCTGTGTGAGACGAAGCGGCGAGTGGGAGCGCTGCTGCTGCCTTCCACAGTCCGCTCTGCTCCATTCTGTCTGCCTCATCACTATTCCCCCCTCGCGCAGGACCGCTTTTTAACCCAAACATCCAAACATCTCTGGACACATTACACAGAAACAAACTATACAAACTGTTTCCTTTAAGAATAGACACGGATCTTGTGCGTGGATTAAAATCCGTTTTACTTGCAATCAGCAAATTTAAGTTAGCGTTTCGTCTCAATTGCAAAGCAGGGCATCTTCACTCCGCACACGGACAGCGAACGAATAACGAACGAACAACGAACGAATAACGAACGGCTCCGTGTGACTACTTGGACTCATCATCATTAGCGCGTTTTAGATGCAAAAAAACTGGCATTTTAGAAGTGTTACTTGAATGGGACCCACAACTATTTGCGAGTAAATTGCTATTTTAAAAGCTCCCACTGGGAAAGAGGACAGGATAGTGCGTCCTGTTTCAAATCTTGCCTGATTTTACGTGCAACCCGAGACCAATTTCCAAGTGAAGAAACGCCAATACTTTCAGACTAAAACTCGCCTGCCTTTAGTGTTCACATTACCTCCAATAATCCGTGTATGAAGTTAGTTTCCAATGTCCAAAAACACAAACTCAAGACAAAAGGGAAAGGCAAAAGGCAAAGCCCGTTGGAGCGGCTGGATGGAGGCTCCGACGCCGGTGCGCAGTGGAGAATATCCCGTTATCTTCAGCGGAGGAGAAGGTGCAATCTGGTTCCCCCGTTGAGCCTATCCAGCGACTGTCAGGAGCCACAGACAGCGAGAATCACGTGTCTCCCCGTGATGTCTACCGGGGAGGGGCCGAATGCAGTACCTTGGACAGCGCCTCTGCCTCCACCGCTCATCTGTCTCTGGTCTGTGGGTATTTACAGCCCGGGCAACGTTTACGCGCTACATCCGAGAGCAGCACAAGAGCTTTAGTGAATGGGATCTGATTTCTATGCAAATATCAACCAGTGTCAGTCATTTCTAATGTAAGCTGCTCGGATAATAATACATTTTATTTGATTTTATTCAATGCAGTCAGTTGGAAGTGTGGATTCTGACAGTTAATTTTTAATAAAATGCGTATAAAGTCATCAATTTGAACAAATGCCAAATCAAATTACACTTTAAACACAAACACTCTATTTTGGAGATTGTAATTCAGCAGATTGTCAACTCTGGATTCTTCCTGCATGAAAAGCTTCCATTACCTGGCAATTTTTTCCCCCCATAAAGTTCTGAAACACACACAATTACAAAGAAAGAAAAATGTAAAGGTCAATTTGTAAGTCATCTGAATAGTTTAACTTAGGTCCACACTTGTCAATTTTGGAGAAGCACCCCGCTGATCAAAACAGCTGGAAACAACAATGTAAATAGGCCATTATGGTTAAAGAGTTTGTTATGAGAGCAGCTAAATGATTAATCACCGTGGAGACGCTAATGCCCCTTTCGCAGTTATGCTTAATTTTAATTTTATTTATGTCCTATCTTTTATTTATGGCCAGCAGTGTCCCTGTGGATGTATATAGGGTTTGAATGACCGAGAACACCAGTGGGCGGCTCACTATATTCCAGAGAGAGGGGGCTGCCTCTGCCTCATCCTGTATTTTTAGCTCAAGAGCAATGTTTCTTTCATAAAACACTCGATTGTGTTCACCAGATAGGGGTGACAGTAATTCTTGGCCTGTGGTTAAACTGTGAAGTGGACTGTAAGAGGTAGTGAGGTAAATGAGTTGCATTTTCGAATGTGTCCAATGGAAGAAATAAAAATAAAATAAAATAAAATAAAATAAAATACTACTAATAATACTAATACTAATAATAATACTAATAATAATAATAATAATAATAATAATAATAATAATAATAATAATAATAATAATAATAATAATAAATAATATATAATAATAATATATAATAATATAAATATAATGCCTATATAGTTTCTGCTTTGACAAATTCTTTAAAATAAATGTAAAAATATACTAAAAATTTTTTGTGAAATTTTAAGAAATAAGAAGTTTCTTTTCTATATAATTAAGAAGTTTTTCTTTTTTTTTTTAAGAGATTTGACAGATGATTTAAACCCAGGACAGAGGATTTAAACTGCAGACTTTACAGAGGAGGCTAAAATGAAATATATGTCCTGAAATTATAATATTGTATTAATAGGCCTCCATTTTAAAACAATTAGGCTATGTTTATTCAACTTAACCACACCTCCAGCCAGTACACATATATATGCACTACATATAGAATACAGACACATACCGAGACCCAGACTGTTGTGATTTCAGTCGGTACAGCGGGTTACATTCTGGTGTAGCCTCCCTCGTCACTGTAGCCCCTCAGCACCAGCTCATCATTTCACTGTCCTCTGCCTCCAGTCTCCCACCTGCTTAATTGCTTCGTCTCGTCTGGGACCCTGCAGAGCCCAACGCAAACTCTGCTTCAGGCATCGGGTTTTGGTTGTTTCCAGAACTCTGACATCAGTTCGTATGGATCAAGTATATACCTTCTATTTTTCTACAGCAATAAAGTTGTTGTTGTTGCCGCTGCTGTTGTTGTTTTTAATCAATTGAAGTGTTATCTAAAAGCATAGCAAACTGAGCTCAAGTGGTTAGCTGATGTGCCTATGAGCAAAGATGCTGTTGTTTCTGGAGTTGGCAAACCCCAAATGTAATATAGTGATGTTCTGGGTAAGCAGTTCTAAAATTTTTCTCAGTAAATACCACTCAAGAAGATTACTACTGATTCTAAAACGAGTCTATAAAAGAGTAGCATTTAAATCTAGGCCTAAACTAGGTGTAAATTTGGACTATACTGCAATAGTTTAAAAAAAAAAAAAAAGGAGCAAAGGAAGACAAAAATATGACTAAAATCAATTAACACTATGGAACTGCACAGGAATCCACTTACCATCTATGGAGCTTGTGTGTCACAGAGGTGAGAAGCAGTGGGTTATCTAGCTGGGTGTCCTGACTTCCCCTACTCTCTAAACACTAAACAATGTAATCAGGATAATGAGAGCTGACATGGTGACGTGGTCTACTACGCTCTGGGCCTCAATAAAAGGTACGCTACCTAAGCTTCATGTGTGCCGCTATCATCTCCAGTGGGAAGATTAATTATATAAAACAGAACTGAAGCACATTAATAAAATATATGGACATGCATGAGAGATAATGGCCATTCTCTGATACCTACGTACCTTAAGAGTCACTGTGGTCAAAGAAGACATGATGCTTTTTCAGATATTTGGTGCATTATATTAATACAATTAGCAAAACTGCAGAACTGCTAAAACTCGCCTCATTCAATTCTTTGGTTTTATTGTTGAAAAATGGCCGTATGACATTCTGCAGCCCTACCCGTATGATCCAGAGACTTATTTATTTTAGGTGAAAACTGAAATTGTCCGCGGACTCAAGCCTCAAAGGCAGGAAAATGCAGAGTGACTCAAAAATGTATGGATCAATCAAAACACCTGCGAGTCAGATAATAATGAGGGAGCGCCATTATAACATTATTAAAAGTTCATACAAGTCAATTATTCATAGTATGTCCCCTTTAAGGTTACAGTTGTTGTGCTAGAGGGATGACAGATTGAAGACAGCGGCGGTAGTGCATTTAAGATTAATATTATTCTTGTGTCTGGGTTCACTGCGGGATAAGATCACAAAGCTGTATTCGTGCATGGGTAATCCTGCTGCCTTAAGTGATCCAAAGACGACAGCGACACAGTTCGGGCTTTATCGATGTATCAACTTCACACAAAATCAGTAAAAGGATCAGTAAATCATATAGGAAGTTGGCCATTTTATTTGTATAGGTTTTATTTCTCTTCTTTCACTGCAGCTGGAGGTGTGCACCAGATATTTGATGATTCCGCCTGAGTTTTGTGAACTTTGTGATGTTTGCAGAAGATTTGGAGGGTTTTTTTTATATATTCTTTGTGCAAAGCTATAACTTGACTTTCTCAGAGTAGCCCTCTTTTCTGAACCTTCACCACTGATATTATTATTATATATTGCTCTTCTTATCCATCTCCAGGTGAACATCTAATATTTGTCCAAATACCGCTCAGCCCCGTCGTTTAATACACAAAAGAAGACATAGAGGGAGACTTCTAGTTTATTTCTCTTATTTTGAACAGAAATGTGTTTGTGCAATATAACATTTCGCTCTCACTGTGCTTAATATTGTCATGATTACAGGTCACTTCAGATGTTTTCATTATTTTTAAAGCAAGCGGATCTGTTACGCAAAATTGACTTTCCAGAGCTTTTAAACATGTTACAGTTGTTTTCCCTTCTCATGTACCTTCTCAGAGTTGTTTTTTGGAGTCATTCCTGGATGTTTAATCACTTATTTTCAAGACACCACCACCAGCGGTACAACGCCCCTACTCTCTACTTCATTCTTTTTTAGGCATGGGATTCGGTAGCATTGTCTTTTTTGGTACACGTGAAAAAAAAAAATCTGTTACTAGTGTGATCCGCAACTACTGAAAGGAGGGGCCGACAGCTCCACAGCTCTTTGTTGCTATAGCATTTACAGCGACGTCAGCTCCCATTGGGCACCACAATTTCCAAACCAGAAATCAGTGGACTTGTTTCTTTTATTAAGTAGCTTTAGCGCAACATTGCAATTTAAAACGTGTAACATAATGATGCGCAGGTGTCATAGATTATAACTGTATGGCACAGATGCAAGCACAATAGGACTTCTTTATGTAACAGCTGTTTTAGATGGACATGGTTAACAGCAGAGTGCGGTTTCATTCAGGCTGACGTCACTCAAACGAGATAGTACGTAATAGTATTGAAGTACTTTCCCTACTCTCTATCACAACAGAAGAAGTAAAAGAATATGTTTCACAAATACCCTGACTTTTACAGCACTGTCGACCATCTAAACACATCTGGAGCTCATAGACTAAACTGGGCCCGTCTTTGATCATGTTTTGACATTTGTGTGAGTTCAAAGCCTCAGAGAAAGTCATCAGTCTGCGCACGGCATCAGGAAGGACAGATCCTTCTCTGATCTCCCAGCTGTATTTAAGGGGTTAAACTCACTCTGATCTTATGCTTTAAACACCAATCACTGTGCTACATATACACAGTTTTTTGGTTGTCCTAAAATAATTCTACTAACAGAAGAATGTGTTTGTGATCACTTAGAAAGCAACGTCCCCTATATGGATTTTATAATGCCAGTATAAATATGTACTATATAGTTATTTTGGGTGATAGTTGTGTGTTCAGTCATAACCCATTACCTCTACATATGTCAATACTACTTTGAGATTAGATCATATGGGGAGATCAGAGAAGTGGGGGTTTGAAAAATATACTTTAGGCAAAATCCAGACCTGGCCAGTTACAAGGTAGAGGGACAAAAACATACACCATCAGTAGGGAATAATTATAAACTGTTCCAAAGCATTGTGTGTGTGGAGAGATGGTAATCAGCACCACAAGAATGGACAGCTCCCTTGATGGTTTCACCTTATAAAAAAGAGTTAGCAAATAGACCTTGCAACTGATATTTTGTCCCTGCATTCTGCTTTATGTGAGACTACATATTTTTATCTAGTCCACTTGCGCTTGTGGAAAAGAGGGGCAGTTAGCAGTGGCAGTACAGGGCCAAAGTGTCTCAAGGTGCCCCTGTCTTGTTCCTTTTGGAGCTCGCTCAAATTTGGATGTAGCCATTAAATGAAAAATGAGTGTAGTTGCCCCTGAGTTCATCTCAATGTACATGTAGGGTAAGTTTAATTAAGGCACATTTCTAGGCATGGAGCCGATGTCTACAGATGATCTTGAACCCTCCCCCCTAATTAACGTGCAAGCATTTTCAAAGCAGAATTATAGCATTTGTATACATGGGTTTCGGAATGATGAAAAGTTACTACTGTTGCCATACCAGTTAATAATTCAAAATAAAATGCTATATCTTATGAATAGTCAACCATCCTCAAAATGGCGCCATATAAGAAGCTGAAATAATATATCCACATTTCAGTCTCGGAAAGTTGCTACACAGCTCTATTTTCTATTTTATGCATTTTTATCTTCTGGGACGTCCATCTCCCTGAAGAGAACTGCAGTGTCCCTCGGATTAGAGATGATTGAATTTGCAAATCTCAGTCATTACCATTATTAGATTAGGAACAATGTCCACACAAGTCTGAATTTCATTTTGGTGAAATTAATGGAAATGTAGACCACCAAGAGCTCGTCACGTGGTCAGCTCCGAGAGGCTTAGCGATCATATTGACTTTTAAGTAATGAGAACACTGAAGATGCATGAGCGAAGCATTAACATGTCACAAATTGAATTAAGGCAGGGTTTCTGAACAAATGTAAAGAAAAAAGAGGAAAAAAATCCTGAAGTCTTTATTGATTGGGTGTGTGTAATGAGATCCTTGGAAAATAAATTATAAATTGCGATAGTCAAACTATGTATTTCTTGAGAATAGTTTGAGAGCCTCTTCTGCAGCGAGAGGCAGAAAAGCACATCCCTAGACATAGTCATTTTGTGCATTTTATAAAATACAAATATATTAAGATTACGATATTATGTTAAGTGATTCCTGGTTGTATTGAAGTACTGAACCATTACTCCTGATTTATTTGCTTTGAAAATGGATGACTTAATCTCAAATGGGCCAGAGCCGGATCTTCTGGAATGTAAAAATTCACCACTGAGAAAAAAGAATAGCTAAAGCCTGGACTAAGGTGTTTTTTTTGGTTCTCAGTTTTGGTTGCCAAAGGGGGAGGAGATATCCCTTTCCAGCGACTTGGCAAACTCTTTGTAGAACATCTTGGTCACATCATGGATTGAGTTGGGGCATTCCAGCTCTGCAACGCTGGCTTTGGGTATGACATATGCCATAAAAATCAAGACTGAACCTGGAACTAAACTAGGACTAGAACAGGACAAAAGCAAGTGTATATCAGGATTAAACCAGAATCAAACCAGGGCCAAAGCAGGACAAGTGTGAACACAGCCATAGCTCTGACTGTTGTGTACACAGGCTGTTTGTCCATCTGCTCAAGGACATCTCCGGCACTTCTTCAACACTGATGCCGGAGCCTTGGAGGGGTCCAGGGTTATGATATCACAGTCTAGCATATGGAAATCAAATCTGGCACCAAAAGTAAGATCTTCTTTCAGTGGAGACAGTCTTATTGTATCGGTATTATTGTGTAATTAGATGTTAACAAACCAAAAAAAAAAAAATACTGGATGGTGCCTACAGGTGAATTCTGAGAACAATATAAAATGGCAGGATCACATTCCAGATATAGTGCTTCATAAATACTTTCAAAATTGCTGCTAGAAGAATGAAGCTCACCTCTTTGTTCCATTGGCATCCAAAAATTCGCAGCAACCAAGGTCATGAGCCCACATGAGCACCAGAAGAAGGAGGAGTTGATCAAAACCTACAGAGACATGACTGAAAACTGATGCTGGTGTCACATGCAAATCTCAGAGTGTGTATGGTGACAGGGGTGGAAGACAAAGACAAAAGGTAGTAATAATCAAATTAAGTTCAATTGGTCTTCTGACAGTGTAAAAATATATACACAATATCCACCAGTCTTTAAAATCGATGCAAAAAAATCTATTCATTTACACTTGAACCCCAATATTGTCACATAACAGTTTGCATATACATACTTACACATGCATAACTAATGTACTGTCCACAATGTGTTTTTAAATGATTATTCCATGCAGTGATCTCTGGACACAGAACACTTTAAATGTATTTGAGTCTGGACTGTGTCTGGTTTTAAGAGCGGTCTGATCAGTGGGCAGCATCTGTAAAGCAGATGATAATGTAGAATAATATTCATTGGAGTGCAGGCTGGTGTGAAATGGCCCGATAAGATGAGACTGTTGACACACCTGCTGATCACCAACAGTAATCCCACCATTTTATAGAGCTTCTTTGCCTTATCATGGGGACTGTGGGTGCCACTGCACGGAACAGACTATTTACTGAAGGCACACTCACTCATAATAACTGCAGGAGGACGTGCACTGTAAAGCTGAACATATGTCTAAGAACAGTTGAATGTTTTACGTGGGCAAAAAGGATTTTTTTAGATTGCAAAGCTATTAGATTTAACTGCTATACAGTGTTTATGCCTTTCTAGCAGTAGATTGTGGTGTGTGTGATGGACACAACAACAGCATTTTATGTAAAGACAATGTAAAGATTTATATTCAGTATATTTTAAATAGTCAATACATAATTGAAAAAACAACTATTAAGGTATTAAATTACACATCTGTAACACAACTTATGAGAAACTTCAGAGATACATCATTTGAAACAGAAATGATTCCACAAATAGATGTTTGATAACAACCTTATAATGATGGATTTTAATTTTCAGGCCATTTTGGAGCAGATAATGAAGTGCCTTTGAAATTTGGCTTGTGTTCCGTAGAGTTTAGACAGTAATGGGATAATATTGATCAAACTCAGAGAGGAGAGCGGCTTGTCCAAACTAAAGCTGTCTTTAATAGTAATAAGAGCTCCATGGAGCAGACAGTGACCTGCTGTCCACTGAGCTGAGGCTGGAGGCTGCTGATACAGAGGCCATAGGCACACACTGTGAACAAGTGATTAATGAGCGCGCCGCTCTATTGTTCTGCTGCCTAAAGATTTCTTGTCGTTCACTTCATTAAACTGTGTGATCAAGTGATTTTTCAGAGAGGAGCAGAGAGTACGGTGATGCCAGCTGCTTTAATATTGTACAGAGCAAGTTTTAACTAAAAACTCAGCCATGCACCTCTCACATGTCATTGTACTGCCAAAAAAACACATAATAAACAGGTTCAGTTTGCTTAAACAATGATCCTGTTAGTTTTTTTTTTTAAACTGGCAAAGGCCAGGTTGATATTACAAAGGTAAAAAGGTTTGCGTGTGTAATATTGACCTGGAGTGGCCATCGTCTAAATGGTTTGAGAACTCCAAAACTCCAGAGTTGTATCCAATCACAGCGGCTCATGAGTTGCACAGCAAAATTTTACAATAACTAAATAATATTGAATTTGTTGGAAAGTACTTTTACCCTGAGGACAAATAAAGTGTAAATAATGTAGTGTGATACCTCACAGTTTTTACTCTTGCGACCTTGTTAGCAGTTCTTAATACAATGTTTTGTTTGTAACTACACATTCAGCAAAAGTTGTGCAGATTCAAAGGGCTCGTTGTTCAAGGTGGATTATGAATTTGAAAACTCAAACTTTGTGACAATCCAGCTTTCAACACAAGGTCAGTCTGTGGTGATTGTACTGTCAAAGGTTTCATAACAACATCAGTGCATAATTGGCAGCACACTGGCAAAATAATGGCGAACCAAAAAGGTTGTGGGTTCTAAACTCAGGAGGGGCCTTTCTGTGGAGTTTACCCATGTGCCTACTTCTTGTTGAGACACTGGATATACTATCGGAATCCAGCTTTGAAGTTCTACATCTTTTTGTTTTACAAAATTGTACACATTAACTAAATGCTGATGTTCATACGGGATAATGTTATGAGCTAAACTGTAGGGAGATGACATGAACATGCTGCAGACACAGTGATGGTACCATGTACAGGGCTTCCTCTGGGATCACTTCATGACACAGGATGCTGTGGGATGTTGTCCCATATAGTTGCATTACCAAAGAGATTTCATTGTTTGTGGAAACATTTGAAATGCCATTTATGTCCCCTAAGTAGGTTACAGATATAGGGCAGGTTCACAGTGTGCCTTCTCAAACCAGAGACATGCTGATGCAGACAATGTTACTTGTTTTCCAAGAGAGACAGAGGACTCGGGACTCCTACCTCTTAGCTTCCCTTCCCATTGCAATACTTTGTTCTCTCCACAGATGAACATTGTGTTATAATTAGTAAATCTCAAAGAACCAAGCGTGAATGACTTAATAGCCATGTGTCTGATGAGTAAATGAATGAAGAATGATAATGAGTTAGATCTTAATGCCACATACACTCTAAACATGTTGATGGCATTTCACTGGCACTGCTCAAGCATCAATCACCTCATATGCAGCACCCATGAAACAATGCAACACATGCACGAGCCAACATGATGCACCATGTGCACTTCAGTTCTGCTTTAAGATCCTATTAATAAACTTACAGTTCTTACTCTGTATAGTATGCTGCCTATTTAATGCCTTGGTTTACTATGTCGTCATATGCACGTTAAGGCTTGTGTTATGAAAAACTACCATGCAGACACATTATACTATTTATCTTCACAATGTAAGTAAAGTCAGTGTCATCAAGGGATTGGTCATCCGTGGGTCAGTCGGATTGGTTCTTATCAGCCAGACTTCACTTTCCTTGTATTAGTGGATAAATTATTTTACATGCTTCAATAACCCACTGTATTAAGACAAGGATTTAACTTTGGTCCCTTGAAGATTAGAAAAGACTCAAGCAAATTGGAAAAATATATTCTGTGTCAATCTCAGGAGAGAGGACATTCAGAGGACATGGAAAATATGGCTGCAACAATGTCTATGTTTTTATTGGCTGTCAATTGATCTGTAGTTTTTAATACCAAAATGATGGTTATATCAAAGTCATTCTCAAGAATTCCTTCTGAACAAAAATGACTAGATTGTTATTTTGTTTGCACTTAAAGAAGACCTGTTGTGTGTCTGCTATATAGCTATAATCTGTGACACTGGTGGATCATTATGTTATAATTTGCACATTTTAAATCACAATATTCATCCAAAACAACTTAAAAGAAACATCTCACTTGACTTCCACATTAAAAACTGCAGTGCACAAGGGAGCTGATGTTACCATAAACATCATCACAACAAACAATCGGCACCTCTGATGGAAAACTGCAGATCACATTAGAGTAGCCTTGTACCAAAATGACTATGTAGTGCTTGCCAAATCCTGTGCGTATCACCAATTAAGAAAATAAAGTTAAAGAAACAAAGTAAGTACAGTACAGAGCAGCAGTGAATTAAAGATTGCTCAAATATCAGTCAATCCAAATACAACTTTGGGTAAGTAAATGCTAAGAAGAAACAGCTATAACATGGTTAAAAGCTCTAAAAAGTCAATTTTGTGAATATTTTGCTTTAATATTTTCATCAAAGAAATACGTTTGCATTTTTATTATTGGAAGAGCTTGACCATTATGCTAAAGTTGATTCTAAAGAGTCTGATTACAAAATTGATAACTGTAATTGATGGAATTGTGACTAAAATTACATCAAGTTACAGATGACATTTTGAAGCCTTTTCAAATAATAAAAGGTGTTTCACGATTAAGGCGTTACAGCAACAATCATAGCTTTTCATGACTTGAAAACACTTGTATAAATGAGACAAGATTGGCAGCTTATTAGCGTCGAAGAATAGATAATGACATATTTGGTCCACATTATGTTCGTCTTCAGAACTGAAATGAGCTACCATACAACTGACTCATTTAAATTAACAGCTGTGGAGTAAACGCTTGCTGCATCTCTGAGTTTTTCTTTGACGAGATGAAATATTACCCAAAATGCACCCGTCTCACCTAAGTCCTTATTTTTTGCCACAAAAGGGAGCGAAGCGAGAGGATTTCCCCGTTCTCGTCAACTGCCAAGCATCACCGGGGAGCATACTTCATTAACCACTGCGATGGCGGAGGGAAGGTAGCATTTTCCAGACAGCAGGCACAAATCTGAAGCCCCAGGAATACCCACAATGCATTACACTGAATAGGCTTGTCACTCCTGTCCGGGTTCATTTCCTTTTAAGCGTGAGCCCAAGTCAATCAAAGCAAATGAGCTGCAAATCCCCCAGCTATTATTTATCACTTTTTCCAGTTGGGGTTGGTCTATCACAGCCTCTCCACTATGTCTGAAAGGCATACATATTAAACAGGTCAGAGTGTAGCCCACTTTTCAACACACACATCCTTGTTCAAACCTTCATGTATCTAGAGCATAATAAGTAGTGTTACATTGATGTATGCAGAACACTGTTTGGTCGATAGATGGGCCATTGCTTTGTCTATCTAGATGTATGATCGTTATTTTCTCATATTCAAGTTCAGGTCTGGGAGCCTTCATTTATTTTAATGGATTATTTTTTCAGACCAAGGTTTAGTTTGTTTTCATACCTGACAGTTTTGACTAGGTGGTCACATGATGTTGCTGTGACATGTCCACTCAGATGATTTAAACAGGTTTTGGTGCTGTCGATCGGTGGAGGCAGATCGATAGTGCCATCTGCAGTCTGACTTCTTCAGAACAGTATCCCAGGTGTGTAGGAGTAAAAAGGCCCCCTTGTCCCGGTTTAAAGTCCCATGCGCATGTTTCTGTGTTTCGATTACCTCCTTAATCCAGATGTTTGTTGTCCTCTGTCCTTATGATATTTGCTCCATCCCAGTTCATAATGCAGTTTTCTCTACAAGTTTTCTTGTCACAAATGGCTGATTGGAGTTGCTCCTGTTCTAGTTTGTGTTTTGTTGCTCGTGTGCAAGGATTTTATATTAAGAATTTTCAAAACCAGTTTAGCTTATGTTAAGAAGAACACACTACAGAACTTTCTTTTCTTTTCTTTTTTTTATTTCATAGCTTGGAGGTAGAAAAAGAAAGGAATAAGCCAGTTAACAATACAGAATTTGAATCATGCAGACATTACATGTGCATGCACTGAAGCTGAAGATGTTTCTTCATAAGTCCATTGTTGATAAAGAACTCAAAAGCTCTGTGGCACAAGGCTGGTAACAGAAACACTGAAAACACCAGACATATTTTGTACAGAACAGTGCATCACATTCTCTTCCATTCACATTCTTCCACACAATGTATACTTTTATTACTGACATTTATTCTGCTCAAAATACCACTTTGTTGTATATGTTCAGTGCATAAAGACAGGGCTCCACTTGCCTTGAACCCCAATGACACTAAAAACACATTTATCATTCACCGATGCTGCATATGGAGAACAGTGATCACTTGAGTCTATGATGGTCTCAAAGCATTGTTAACACACGCCATTATGGATAAGCAAGTGCACCATTTCATACTTTCAGTGAACACAACTGCTTTGCCTGGCTGGACAGACCCTTTTTTTTTCACCAGGCCAGAATATATGCTATATAAATGAGCACTTATAGGTACCAATAATGGGATACACATTTGAATTACGGTCACTATTTCATGACAGGTTGAAACAGCAATACATTCCTTTTATGTCGACTGAAAATAGTTTAACAAAGCGTTTACCACTGAATGAAAAACTTTTCAGTGAAGCATTGAGAAAATGACTGGTCTAAATTCATATGGAACAAGACATTTCCATTAGAGATAGTAATTACCTCTTCCCAATTTGTACTTGTGAATTTATAATGCCGCTCCAGGAAGGGAGGGCTCTCATTGGGTGGAAACAGAAACGCTAATATTATCTCCCAATTAAAATTCGTTGACAATATCTATAAAACGGATTATGACTTTAAAGACTGGGTATGCTTCCTTTTAAAATATTTAATTTCCCATCGTTCTAATGAAGGGCTGTTCTGGAGGTAATGAGCATCTGTCAGCAGCAGCCTGCAGCAGGAGAGAGGCAGGGACATGTCCGCACTCAAGACTGAATACACACAAACACAATACGCAATGTAGACAGCCATTTGTGTGTATAATGCATGATTTAGCGAGACATAAGAGTCTATATTTTAGGATGCAGGAGGCGATAGAGGGTCAGTGAAAACAGGCATCTTCTGAGCACTCAAGGACCAAAAGCAGAACAATACAGGATTACACATGCATGAATCATTCACTCAACTTAGAAGTTAATGATGAGGGAAAGACATTCAAACATGCTTGAAAACTGTGAATGTTGGTTGATCTGCTTGTCCAATTTTCTAACTTTCTGTTGGTTAAATCAAGAATTTTGTTACGTCTTGTGAGGCTACAGCTGTCATGATTTTGATTCTACAAAAAAAAAAAAAAAAAAAAAAACACTGAATTGAAAGCTCATAAAAGTGAGTTTTGCATGATATGTCTCATTCAACTTTCTCACTGTGCTTTTCTTTGCTGTGTATAAACAAACAGTCCCCTAGCGAATGTGAATGAATCTTAAGATCTACCTCTTCTGTTTCTCTCCCACATCTTCAGACCTCACTGGTGATGGACAGAGAAGCTGCTGCAGATGAAGTTGCGGCTATAGTTAAACACAGAGGCCTTTGAACATTCTCCAGAGAGACCTGTGGTGGATTTGAGTTGGATTTGTTGAACCGGGCTCCAGCTCTCATACAGTCTTTCACATGCTCCATATCTGTGGTCCCTGGACGTTTTTGAGGACCCAGGAGAATGAACCCTCTTCCACCAATGCAGCTGTTTTTAGACCATGCTTTATAGAATCTGTCAATCTGTAATAATATTGATTATCTTTCCAACCCTGCACTTGTAGCTGCTAGTTGTCTGTCTGTCTGAGTAAATTACTCAGACAGTAAATTACTCAGACAGGGTAACTGGGTATAGTTTCTCATCTTACACACACAATCCATCATTGGGAAAAACAGCCAATTTGTTTTTTGAAATTATTCTTAATGCACAATCTAAAGACAATAATAAGAATGCCTTGGACTATTCTAAATACATTGCACACAGGCTGAAATGATCTAATAACAGGGACACACCTCACAACAAGATACATAGCAAATGACTTTGGCTGCAGCCCAAAGTCTTTTAAAAAAACAATAAATCTATATTCATTTATGTAGGAATGTCAGGGTAGCATGACTCTCTTTTACCAAGGTTCACCCACTCTCCTGTACCGGGACACATCCTCATTTAAATAAATTAGCAGGAGTCAAGCCTGACTTTAATGTGCAGCCACTAATGACATACCAAGGTTAAAGTGAGGAGTCAGCCATTGATTTGTACAGTCTGCTTTCTATGGATGAGATGAGGATCAAGGAATGGTCAGCATTATAAGCCTCTCACTGGGAAATAACCATGAGTGGAAATACAAAAGTAGCTTGTAACACACATTCTTGTTTGGCAGGATTACAAACACAACAAATTAATGAGCAATGCTGATCATCAATAATTAAGAATATTGTGAATTAAATACTAACAAAGCAGCAGGTCAGAAGAAACCCTTAAAGAGCTAAAATGTGCATTACATTCAAACTCGATACTAGACATTTTGTTGGATGAAGGCAGAGAATTTGCATGGGAAAAAATACTTTCAAATGTAATTACTGGAAAAGGCTTTCTGCCAGATGCCCATCTCATCACACCCTTCCCAATTGTCTCTGTCACTGGAAACGCTCAGACAACGGTTTAGCTCTTCACATACTGATATTTGTACTGAATATTGTTATGGTATCTTTGAGGAAGACACTTCATCCGCTGTACGTAAATCGATATGTTGGTGCAAGTGAGTTTTTGGTTGTTGCCACAGATTTAGTTGGCACAGAATGGCTGCCCCATTTCTGTCTCTCTGCTCAATGGCGACTAAAGGATTGGTTTGTCGTCACTATTTGGGTTTTTTTTGGGGGGGGACTGTCAATTTTTTGTTCAACTTATTTAAATATACTATGTCATCTTTTCCATCACACTTGTTAGCTGCTGCGTTCTGAACAGGAAGTGACGATGGGCGCGCTTTCGGCTCCATCGATTTTGGCTCCAATTTACTTTCTATTGAAAAACTGTCTGCCCTTTCTCCATAGCTGTTGCTGTCAGGCTTGTCATTTTGGTCTTAAAATGTTCATATCAACCTTTTCTAGGTGATCCTTGTATTTTTATTTCACTATTGTGTCCATAAAACGAGGTATGAACATTGATAACGGACAAATCAGGCACCTTTCCCTGAGGTCGCTCCTGCTAGCATTAGCAACAGGTTTGATTGACAGCGTTGATAAGTACCCGCTCCCTGATGATAAACCAGTGGTACATGCAGGAAGGGGCGTTACTTTCAACAGCCTCGCTCTGTATTGGCTATTTGGTTGCTATGTTACTCGTGGTCAGAATTCAAAATATGGCTTTATTTGGCTGGAGTCAAATGCTACGGGTGAAGTCACACTCCCTTAGTCCACTTCTTTATCCAGTCTATGTTTTCCATATTCCATAATTATGCTATGTTCTATAAGCAATTTAGATTTTAAAATATGGGACATCATGTATTTAAACAGAGTCACCATCTTCTCTGAATGAGGAATTACACTTCCTCACTGTTGATGTTGCACTTGACTAAAGAGAGTCTTGTGAGATTTTTAAATGAGGCACATCTGTTTTCCAAAACCGAGGCTGTTAGCATGAGCAGATATTGAGATTAGCTCTGGAGCCTGGATGGAGTGACAAAGTGCTCTCAGATAAAGGCCTGCAGAGGATTATTCAATCAATCACCTGTAGCCATATCTTTTACAGCGTGTCTCGGAAGACACAGGAAGTAGTCCGTTCCACAAGGGATAAATGCCGGGAAAAAACAGGGTCACAGGAGTTCACTAAGCTCCCCTTCACCAGCCAGTGCAATTATACGAGATAGAAGCAGTGTGTGCATGGCAAGTCAGTGAATACATAGAACATAGCATGCTCTAAAGTATTTAAAATTAAACTATAACATACATAGATTTTCATTTTACATTCTGTTCACTGTAAACAGCGTTAAAAATCCAAAACAGCTTCATAATATGTAACACTATCAAGGTCTACAGGTGAGTTTTAATAACAAAGAACCCAGTCAGTGTGTGGGTCCTACAGCCATTAGACGGCTTTAATTTACAGGTGGGACAAAGCAAACTTTAGATGGGTTCATATGAGATGGAATAAATTACCGTTGCAGTGGTGAGGCTCCAGTCCAAAGATGGGGTGAGGGAGTCTTCTGTGCTATCGGTGAAGGAGAAACACGAGATTAACACAAACAAAACAGCTTCCACAACCAAAAAAAAAAAAAAATATGGTCAACTTCTACAGCGAGCCCCCTCCACAGCCAGCTGTCTAAAGGCCTACACCAACTGCACAACTACAATGTTAACATAGCCACTGTTTAATCAGAATCAGAATCAGAAGAAGTTTTATTGCCATTGTCCGTGAGCAGAGCTCACAGACTAGGAACTTACTTCGGTGATAAAGTGCGACATACAACAACACACACACAAAAAAAACACACTAAATAAATACAAATAAGGGCATGCAGGAGGTAGAAATATATACAATAGTAGAAATATATACAATAGTAGAAATATATACAATAGTGGCATCAGAACAACAACAACAGTGCAACATGGGTTTAAAATGAAAACATAAAGTCAACAAGAATAAAACAGCAGCCAGCACTCAGCCTTCACAACATCTGGACCCAGAAACAGCAAGACAGCAAGATTAGAACAGTACATGGTGACATTTTCACCGTCGAGATACTCAAAGGACTTTACATCATTACAGGAATCACTCACCCATTCACTCACATTCATACACCAGTGTACGCAGACACTAGGGGCAAGGTGGGTTAAGTGTCCACAGCATTCATCTGTGGGAGCTAAAATTTCAATGCAAACCTGTGAGTCATTGGATCTAACCACTCTACGTCGAGAGCGGGATTCGAACCGCCAACCTTCGGATCAGCGGACAAACACATTAACTGAGCTACTGTTGCTCCAACTAATAGAAATGGGCCCGCTTCTTCATACAAAGCAGTGGATTTTCATTTATTGCTGAAAGATTGCTATGTGACACTGTTAAAAATGTCTGAAGGAGTCTAATTCTTTTTCAATAGGTTAATTGCAAGATAGAGATAGAGATCGGGGTAAGGGGTAAACAGAAACTTCCAAGCAGGACTATACAGGATTACTCAAACAAGCATGAATCAATGGTTTGAAACTCATAAAAGTCGATTTCACATAACATGTCTGTAAATAGCCATCAGACAGACTACAATTACTCTGGCAGCACGGATAAAATGTGCCTTAATATCAGTTAACAGTAATCTAAGTGTAATGTTGCATTTACACTGGAGAAGGGGAAGCGGGCCCTAATATGTCATACATGATTGATAAAGTCTGAGAGCCTGCTGAGAGTGCATCAGGGAGAGGGGAGATTAAGCCCTCGCTCAGCACGAAATTACGCCCCAGTCTTATAGCGCTGCAAATATAAGGCTTTAACTTCAAATAAAAACCTCAGCTCTGGGTCGCACCATTATGATATGATTAACCGACGTGCTGTTTAATATACTAGTGAAATGTTTTCTCTTTGGCCGAAACAAAAGCGCCATTTATCTTGAGTTTCAGAGATGAGCTGTATCAGAATGATCTCTTGGATTTTATTGGGTCGTCTTTCACTGCACAACAGATGCACGCTATAAATGCTGGATAATGTGTGATAAAATAGGAGGCTAAATATACATGGTGACCTTTAAAGGGTGAGAAACACAAAGTCGATAGATGATGCGGTGTGATATCAAAATAAAACAAGAACCCTTTGACAAGAGGAATAAGTTAAAGTAGATGATAGATAGGCATCTGAGTGTCCTTAGTCTACTGTATCGACGTTACAAAGGTCTTAGGTATTATCTTGTAAGTCATTTGTAGTAGTATGTTAAAAAAGCATGACTATTTGACCAAATCGTACCACTGCACACCGCCTAAGTTCAACCAGTAAACTCTGATTTGTATGAAAAAGCTTTTGAATGCTCACAAAGATAATTAATGCATACCATATAGTGATGGGAATTTCGACTCTTTAATGGGTTCCTTTCAAAGAGCCGTTCAAAAGACTAGCCCTTTTAAAATGTATTTATATGTCAGAAGTCAATGTGAAAACTAATTTTATCTGCAAACCAATCACAGAGGATGTGTTTACCCTTTTAAATGATGCATCATCTAAATAAAATGTTGTTTTAATAATAATGAAAAAATAAAACAAATAAAATATTATTATTATTATTATTTATTTATTTATTTATTTATTTTTTACTAACTGCTATAACATTTTTTTGTGCATAAAGGTCTCATTTATGTCTCCTGCTTTTGTACCATAAACTATATAAAGTCTATCTACAGTCTATGTTCTGTACAGATTATTGTGCTGGTTCAACGTTAATTTGTGTAAAAATGCATAAAAATGAGAAAGATTTGGTTCTTTTAAAAACTAAGATCCGGTTCCAACCCCTCATGTTAAGGAATCGTTCAAAAGAGCCGACTCGTTCACAAACAACACATCACCAATACCATGTACTAAGGGATTCTGAGCTGTTTTTAGGCTGCGTTCACTTGTCGCTATCTGATCCTAAAGACATTTTGGTCCTGATGTAGACTTGGTTCAGTCATGTTCTAGTAGGTGTTTACTCCTGATCTAGTCCAAATTTAGTTCTGGGTTTAGTCCCTGTTTAGTCCCAGTTCTGTTGTGGGGAATGTGCAAGTGTAAATCCACCAGGAGTTGTGAGTTGCCAAATGAAGAGGCTCTACTAATTTAATTAATCTTGGAAAATATAAAAGGATGAATCTACACTATTGATGATAATGCAAGATGTGTATTAAGGG
Source organism: Periophthalmus modestus (assembly GCA_019594935.1). NCBI lineage: Eukaryota > Metazoa > Chordata > Actinopteri > Gobiiformes > Gobiidae > Periophthalmus > Periophthalmus modestus. Next base: position 27,155,720 of record JAIEZT010000441.1, read on the forward strand.
TTGACGAGAGCCTTTATAACTATGGCTCTTGGAAACAGTCTCACACATTCACTGTCATTTACTATGTGCAGCTCAGACTCTTTCTACTTTCATTCTATTTATATTTCAAACGAAAATGGCCCAGAACAGGCTGTAACATTTAGCACCCCTTCCAACAAATGACTGTCAAACATTAGCGCCTTCTCACAGTAAAACACTTTTAATGTATTCTTCAGAGACTCGCTGACGTATTATTGCAGAACAGATGATAGCGAATCGTGTGAATATGTCTAACGGCGGCTATTCTGTATCGATCCTCGCACTTTCAATGGCGTAGTCCTTGTTACAAATAGTAACAATTGGGGCCTCCGAATTCATCTCAGACTACAGCTATTTTCACTATTGAACTTTACATCATCTTTTCTGAAAAAGGGGGGGAGCAGATTGGCTTTGTAATGGAGGAGTCCCATTGATCCCTGGTTGCATTGATTTCCTCTTTTTGTCCGTGGCGAGGATGCAGGGAGGATAGGAGGTAGGGAGTGTAGGAGCTGGAGAAGGCCCCTCTCTGAATAAGAATGGTCCAAGCCTAGGTGTCGTGCTGCATTCTCAATAGCTTCACTGGAGCATTGGCGGGCGCTGCGGGCTCGCTGCATCTGCCCCCGACACAGAACAGCAGGTAAATTGCCCACACTTAATGAGACCCTGGAATTATTGGATTTCTGTCGACCTGACGCAAGAGACACGCCGGCTCTGTCTAAAAGCGCACTTAAAAGCTTCCTCCATTCCCGTCCTTACTGTACATGTGCCTGTAATGTCGACAGATAGCGAGGACGTGCAAGATGGAGGAGATCAGCGGGCAGATCAGTTCAGGTTTGAGGAGAAGTATTGTTTTTATATAGGCCAAGGTTATTATGATCAGAGTTTTACTGGCTGGAAATGAGATAAACTATCACCAGGTACAAAAAATAGTGAGAATTTTAGCTTGTTAAACGTGCGTGGGAATATTTGACATCTGGGTATATTTGACTGCTTTTGACAATATGGGAGATTTGACAGAAAAATGAAAAAATCTAAAAATTCTGAATGACAGCTTGAGTTATTTTGGTATGATACAGTTGATGTCTTGGATTAGCACCATATTGTCCACCTACTCTGACATATTGTGTATCTAAATTCGAACGATTTCTTTTTTTTTTTTTTTTTTTCTTCCTCTGTCTGTAAACATGACACGTCCAGCAGACAAGCGCTGGATGTTACTGTCTGGTAGATAAGAACAACATACAATGGAACTCTACAGAAGCATGAAGCTGAAACCAACACTGTTCAGATAAAACCAGACAGTACAGCGTGTCTTCTTTTAGACACTGAAAAAAGCAACTAGTCATATGACACAAAAGGCAAGATAAGGTTTGAGAAATTAGCCTAGATATTCATTAGTTTTATTTGTATTTACACAGTTATAAGTTGCAGTTTGGTTGCATTGCGTTGAAATGTTGTAGAGTTGTGCCATGCATGTGATCTTATCTTATTTCTCAATAAACTTTTTCATGTGCGCTGCCGAAAATGGTTAAACTCCACCGCTGCATTTCAAGAGGCTTATGACAACACACGCTTCTGATGTTTAGCGGCTCATCATCAGATACACACCTGCAGTATGAAGTTGCTAGCTGTTTATTTGAGGTTAGCACTCCATAGCAAAGCGAGCCGTCCATCTCAGTGACCCTTACTGACAAACCGCCAGATGTCAAGATGTTCCTTGTTGGTCCAGACGTTTGCAGTTTCAAATCATGAAGGACCAAAGCCCAAAAAATGAAGAGCTGACCCGTGTATCAGCTCCTATGACACAGTGGGGTCAGTACGCATCCCTCCTTTTGGGGCAGTACGCACGCCTCCTCTTGGGGCGGTACGCACCCCTCCTCTTGGGTCAATACACACTCCTCCCTCTTGGAGCAGTACGCACCCCTCCCTCTTGGGGCAGTACACACGCCTCCTCTTGGGGCGGTACGCACCCCTCCTCTTGGGTCAATACACACTCCGCCCTCTTGGAGCAGTACGCACCCCTCTGTCTTGGGGCAATACGCACCCCTCCCTCTTGGGGCAGTACACACGCCTCCTCTTGGGGCAGTAAGCATACCTCCTCTTGGGTCAATACACACTCCTCCCTGTTGGGGCAGTACGCACTCCTCCCTCTTGGGGCAGTACGCACCCCTCCCTCTTGGGGCAGTACGCACCCCTCCCTCTTGGGGCAGTACGTACGTCTCCTCTTGGGTCAGTACGTACGCCTCCTCTTGGGGCAATATGCACGCCTCCTCTTGAGTCAGTACGCACCCCTCCTCTTGGGGCAGTACGCACCCCTCCTCTTGGGTCAGTGATCTGGGGTGAGACCAGGTCAGAGGTGCAGAGGAACAGTTTGATTTTCTTCTCATAGCATGAAGTCCAAATAGCTCTACAGCATTTAAACAGCCTAACTCTGTGGCCCCAAACTTTCACCTATACTCAGTGCATGAGTGATTTATGACTTGAGCCTGTTTGACCCTCCAAAGTTGGAAGTTGTAATTGTAGTTGACTGAAACTACAATAAAAAAAATAAAAAAAACTAAAAAAAAACTAAGACAGAAACAGTGGCTGCAAGTTCACTCAAAATCAGATTAATACGACATTTTTGGAGTTAAGATTATTTATATGACATTTATAAAGCCAAATCATCTCATTTCTTTCTGATCATGGTCCCTCTGATCATGCACATCAGATTTTGCAGTTTACATGCACACCAAAATCTGATTATAATCTTATTTCTGGATCTATAAGATTACTTAAATATATGTAAACATGGCCACTGACATTTCTTGACCCTCTTGTTATTATTATTATTAGGATTAGTCTTTCTGGCAGTAAAAAATGCTGTTATGTTATATATGTAAGTGTACATTCTCTTCGATGAGATGTTCATGTTTTCACACCATTATGTCAAGGCGGTAGAAGTGTCCATATGGGATGTACATCGCCTGGATATGTGAATCAGTGCTGCTCTTTGTGCTTACACAGAGCACCAGAATATAGAATGTAGGATAGTCATTTGAATACACAACATGCTTATGTAATATTACCAGTGGTGGATGAAGTACTCAATAGTGTTACTTAAGTAAAAGTACAGATACAGAGGTAAAAAGTTACTCAAGTAAAAATATCAAATGAAAAAATCTACTTATGTAAAAGTATTTGAGTACATGTTTAACAAATTAACAACACTTGAAATACTTTTACTTTTTACTCTTAAAGTACATTTTAAAGTGTTAAATGTAGTAATATTGATTAAAAATGATACATATTTTGGTCACAGTAACAATACGAATGAATTTCCTAAATCTTATGAATTTTGTGTATTTATTTTTGTTTGTTCAAATCTGAAGCTTCAACTCAAAAACTTTAAACATGGTAAAAAAAAATTAAAATAAAAAATAACCCCTCAAATCACATGAAAAGTACTTTTCAGTCCTGTTAAAATGTAGTGGAGTAGAAAGTACAGATACCTGCTGTCAAATGTACTGAAGTAAAAATATAAAGTGTCCACTGTAAAATGTATTAAAGTACAGACCTAAAATCTCTACTTAAGTACAGTACTTCACTACTTTTACTTCATTACCTTCCACCGCTGAATATTGCCAACTGTATATATGAAATGAATAACAACGTAATATATATCAAATCAGCAACATAAATGCAAAACTAGAAAAAAGAATTTAAACAGCAAGTGCTTCTTAGTGAGGAGCAACTCCAAGGCTGACACGTGATCTTTCTACTATTGCAGTGTATTTTATCCAAAAATGTAATTATTTCTCAGATACCAGTGATTTGTCGACAAAATATAAGAAAAAAAAAAAATACTAAAAATGCTTACGAGCTTACATTACATCTCTAGGGCCAACTTACATTAGCTGAAGATTCCACAGTGCGGCTTGTTGTCCTTCCATAATGACGTTACTATGTGTTCCCCGTGTGCGTGTGATGGTGTCTGAAGAAGAAGGTGGTGATGTGATGTTCTCTGTTCCAGTCTAATGAGCTGGGGTTTGTTTACGCACACCTCTTTGGACAGTGCCAGCGCTGGGTCGACATGAATGCCAGTGTTTTGATAAAGGTCAATGAGAGCGAGGCAGGTCTGCTCAAGTTTACCTACTTTAATTAGCCAAGTCTTTGTGTTCCTCGTCTCCTCCTGTAGTGTCCGTAGGCCTGTAGTCCACACATGAGCAGGAGACAGACAGTATCACACACATATAGACAGAATTCTGGGAGATGGTGAAATTTTTTATAATACTAATGTCATGCCTTTATATCCAAGCTTTTTTAGAAACATATTTATGATATTACTTTCGAATAACAGTTTGGGGATCATTTGGTGATAAAGTTCATACAAACAACTTGCTATTGGGCATGACGTGTTTTTTTTTTTTTTTTTTTTGTTTTTTTTTTTTTGTTTTTTTCTTGTTTTTTTGTGATTTAATTTCTTATTATTGTAACGCACATCGTATAGCGCAATTGCTCTCAGCTGGCTGGAAAGCTCTCTTCTGAATAGATCTCAGTATGTGCATGAATAATATAAATTCTGCTGAAAAAATAATGTGCATGGTGTTCCGCAGGGCTCTGTTTTAGGACCCAAATTATTTATTATGTACATAAATGATGTCTGTGAGGCAATGGGCAATCTGAGTTGTATTCTGTTTGCTGATGACACCAGCCTCTATTGCTCTGGAAAGAACTTACCAAATCTTATACATACAGTAGAAAATGACCTTAGCAAAAATAAATCCAGGGTTTGATATTAATAAACTTTTAATGAATCTAAATAAAACTAAATATATTATCTTTGGGAACAGAAAAACTGACTGCCCAACTAATACTGAATTAAATTATATGAATATTGAACGAGTGACTGCAACCACATTCTTAGGTATTCATATTGATGAAAAACTTAATTGGAAAGTGCACATTAGTGTTCTTCAGAGATGAATTATTGTGTAGAAATATGGGGTAATATTTATAAATGTAACATAAAATCTATGTTTCTACTCCAAAAGAAAGTCGTTAAAATAGTTAACCAAGCAGACTGTCTCGCACCAACGAATCCTATTTTTGTTAAGTTAAAACTAGCAAAATTGTCTGATCTTGTTGATTTGAGCGCAGCCGTAATGATCTATAAGGCTCCCCCCTTGTTTACAGATGTTATTCGAACAATATCAGTCAATATCATCTTAGAAGAACAGGTATATTCAAAAAAGTAAGACTAGAACCAGTAAAAAATGTCATTGTACTTCTGTTCGAAGGGTTAGTGTGTGGAAGAACCTTGATGATAAATTAAAAAGCTTCTACACAATAGAAGCATTTAAAAAGAGGTATAAAACATTACTTTTTGAAAATTACAGGACGTAGGCATTATTCAATTGAACTGCTGTGGTTTGTAGTTGTTTTTTGTATACAAATTGAGCCATATGTTGTAGAACTGACATGCTGCTTTTCTTGGAATTCTTGTGCGTTATTACAGGGTTAGGCATTATAACTCATTTTTACTTCAGCCTAAACCCTTTTGATCAAATAAGTTACAATTCGTACACAAAGTAATTCAAATAAACTTGCCTTTAAGTATCTGCCAGTAACAGATATTAACCGAATATTGAAAATAGCATTTATTTTCTTAAAACAAACAACAACCAGAACAGAGTTTGTATCCAACCAAGATATCGGCTGAACTGATTTTTGGAGCCGATATCAGATCTAGCTAATTATTCTGGATTGGTTCCCTAGCTGTTCTGGTTCCATTTTTGGATGAGTGTTTGCGTCAGAGAAGAACATTTATGGAAACCAACCTTTTAGCAACCTAGACACCACTTTCAGCTAGCTCCATTTTCATTTGCACATCATTAAAACCATATTCAACAGTATAGAGATGTCATTTAACACATTGAAAACAGACTTTGTGACATAGGAGGTGTGCTTTGAGCTGCAGAATCTCACTTTATCCACTGTATGACTTCACCCAACAGCTTCAGATGTGGGAAATGACTGAAGTGCTACAACATTTACAATTCAATATCCAAGTCTTTGTTTCCTGCTTCACGGTGCGGAGTGCCCTGCTGACAATGGAATATTCACAACACAACATTGGCCTAACAACTCAAATAAATATGCATTGTAATTCTGCCTGTTACGATTCAATGTTTTCAAATTTGCATTGCATAACATGTACACCACAAAGCTAGTCTTACCTTCTTTCACTGCGAGACATGAATTTTATCTGCCTGGGGGTAAAACATAATGCACTTCCCCTGTTTATCCAGCAGCGGTCTGCCATAGGGAATAGCCACTCGGGTTTCTAATATCTGTAAAAAGTCAAGATGACTTACTAGTGCGCAAGTGTAAGTATGAGGCTGGTAGAGTAGAGAGAGTTAGGAGGGCCCTCTGTCCGCCTGTTGGGGACTTTCACTCTCCCCATATCGATTATTCTGTCCACTGTGTAATTAGGCCTGGGTGAGAACGAGGGAGCAGAGAGGAGAGGAGGAGGAAGTGTGGAGCAGTGGCAGCGTTAAGGCCATTCTGTGTGCCATATCAATAGAAGAGAGAGGGAAAACAAGTGCAGATGAGATACAGGCAGCTCAGGCACAAAGCCCTAATATCGCCGGCCTGTTCCGCTGTGCAGGGGTCGAGCTGCTGCACAAAAGGTGAATGGTGCTCGGAGCCAAGCGCAAAACAAAATGTCACTGGGAGCTGTGATTGATTGGTCAGTTTAGTCATGTGCAGCCGTGGTTCTGCACAGAGGAGAAAGGGGCCTAAGTGAACACGTCCAGAAACAAGACGGGATGGTTATGATGTACATGTACCTGCACAGCTTACTAGGGGCACTACTGCCTATGCCAATTCTAACATTTATTGTGACATATTACAATAAAGTAAGCAGTGTTAATACTTTTTGCTGCGGATGAATTCTGAATACAAATTTGAATGAAATATTGTGTCTTAATGCTGCTTAGTTTCTTCAAACCTTTTTAATTTCATGTAGGGTTTAAGGATTATCAAAACACCATGCACCTGCACAGTTTCTTTCTCTTTGCTGGCTTTCAGCTATCATATTCCCAACCACAAAACAGTAGAGACATGCGTGTTAACAAATGAGGAACATCAGACATTTGCAGTGACAAGTATTCCCCAGACTCCACAGGGCTTGAATAATGAACGTATAGTTAGATTTGGGGGTCGATGGCGTGCCTGGTGACTTCGGCTCATGTGAGAGAGCCTATAGTGCACAGTTTAGAAGGCTGCCAGCAGCCGCTTGTGTTTCTGTGTATTTTTCTCTCCCTCTGGAGCAGGGCGTTTTATGTGCAAAAAGCTTTGCTGTTTCCCTTGACACAGTCCACTACACAAAATAGCTGGGAATACATCCCTAAAGTGCCACTTCCATTTAGTCTATTCCTTAAGGTTTGCCGACATGTTTTCTTACACGGCACAGATGAAAGTTTAGAGAGAAAGTGACTGGACTGTCTGAAGTCCCATCAAATACTAAATTCAAGCAAAAGCATTTTGTTGACCAGTTTGGTTTTATTTCAAGGGTGTGTTTTGCAAATACTTGAGCTCTTTCAGACCAGTAAAATATATTCAATAATGTTGTTATACCAAAACATTAATGGCCAATGTATGTGTTGAGTTTAGCTTTATTTCTCTATTATAAAGATTGTCAGCATGTTATTCTTACTTGGTACAGTGGCTAATGTTATTCTTTCACAGGAAATGCATTGTCCCCCGCTTAGGTAATGACAGGACTGTGATGTTGGAGTCTTTAATAGGTAGACTTTGTGCCTCTCTTAATAGAGTTTGTATTGCTGTTTCTGAAAGCATTGTTAGAAGTGCATTCAAGTGAAGGCCATCTTGTCTCCATAGCAACAGATTTAAAGATATCACACATCAAATCCACTCTGAGCCCCTTTATCACAACATAATTACTTACAGTGGCAGCTCATTATTAGAAAATTACCTTTCGTCAGAGTGGTACATTTACATACTGCTGAGGTGTGGTCTGGGGCTGTGGTAACTCCATTCACAACAACGCTTTCTGTAATTACTGTTGCATCTCATCCGTGAAGGCTAAACATCGCACACAAACACTCAGCGGCCATCTTGTTTGTGTTAATAGACTTTCATTCCAACAGAGATGCTAAATATGTCTGGAGAAATACATTGTTTGAAAAGAACATTTAGTAGACAGTACACAGCATCTTTTTCTCCCAGATAATTATAATGTCATCTCAGTATAATAGAGTAAAAGTTCAAGTTTGAAAAGTTACAAACTTGAACTTTTACTCTTGTAAAATCAGGACAGTGTTGCACAGGGTCGATGTACTTCAAATATAGTTTGTGGTAATTATATTTATGATGAAATTATCCTAAAAATATACAACCGTATAAAGAACTGAGGTCAACTTCATGTTTACTCAGTTAAAATTAGATACGTATTAATCGATATTTAAAGATCCGTTAGATCTTAAAGAAATGAAAGAAGATTAAAATGGTAAATAGCGTCTGTGTGGGTTAAGTGTCTTGCCAAAGGACACAATAACCGCGTTTGAGGGAGATGGAATCACACTGCCAACCTGTGGGTCAGTGGATCTGACTGCTCTACTAAAGATGTTTATGTTCGAGAGAGGGATTTGACTGCCAACTTTCAGATCAGTGGACAAACACTCTACCAACTGAGCTGCTATCGCCTTACAGTCTTTATTGGAAGAGGCATGTTGGCCCCACTAACAGGGCGCCAAGTCTTCACAGGGGTCGAGTGAAGTCCAGAGTCACTGACGTTCAAGCTCAATCTGTTCATCAGGCTTGTGATACAGGTCTGACTTGAGCCCACATGTAGACTCTCAGGTCCACCCCTCTGCCGCTGACGGCCACTGAACTCAACAGGATGCATCTGCTGCGGTGCCTCGTGCAGGCAGAACAGCAGTGGGACAGTGCTGAGCAGGTCCCTGTGTGAGACTGAAGTCTGTCTCTGCCTGCGTCTCATGGGACACACACAGAGCTAATGAAGCCACCAGAGGATCAGAGAACACGCCTGAAGAGGCAGGAGAACTGCACAAAAATATATCACAGGAACAGGACTTGCTCAGACAACATGTGCCATTATCTATAACAAAACATCATTTTAAAGGTGCCCTGTGTAACATTTCTGGAGCTAAGACCAGATTTAGACATTTCACCTGTTAGATGGGACCAGTACCATGATATTAAAGGGGTAGTATGTCCATTACTCACAATTGTGCTTGGTAAAGGTGAGTTATTATTGACATAGAGCTCCACACATAGTTATTGGAGTGTTTGGAGCAACTCTCTCGGTCAGTTCCCCATAAACTTGATGTTTATCAATTCTCTTTGGAGAGCAGGCACTGAGTCACAAGCCAGAGGGTATAAAAACATGTATGTGCGCATTCACATCACAGCACCACAGAGCTCTGAAGTCACTCTGAATAATTAACCGGATCTCCCATAATGACCCAGCTTTACACAGACTTTCACATAAAATCGTATGCGGTATACATTACACTAGTATAAAAACAAGCATGTATTAACCATAAAATCAAGTGTGTTTTGGTAAACTGCAGAAAACTGCAGAAAAGACATTGATCTGACTTGCTTTGATAATTTTCACCCACCGACACAAGACTTTGAAGGGATTTTTTTTTTTTTTTTTTTTTTTTCAAGATTCACTCTTAATAATACATGGATAACACGCTCAGATTTAGAACTCAGGGGAACAAATTACATCCAAGTTTGTGAGGCCGTGAGGACGGTATATTTGAACACATACTTTTGGCTGATAGTTTTCTGAAATCACATTTCATACTGATTATTTTACATTATGTTTTATGCAGCTACTTTGGGTCAAAAGTGGGGATTGTATATGGACAATATTTATGCACATAACACTGACACTAATAGACATACACCTCCTACTTACCATTCACTATTAGCAAATCTGAACAACTTTTCAACTTTCTTGTACTGAGGTTTTGAATGTATCTATTTGTGTGAAGAGAAGGTGGCAAAAGTATTAAGTAGTCTCCTACGGAAATAGTCTTCCCCAGAAAGTAATCCTCTCATATCGACCACATCATTATTATTATTATTATTATTATTATTATGTTTTTTGTTTTTTTTAATTATGCTGTTTATTTGTTGCAGCTCAGGCCTTTTAATGCTCCTGTGTTTAAAATGATTTACTGGAATTGTATTGCTTCATTGTTTTTGTATCAGTGGCATCATGTCATTTCAATAGTATCATTTATAGCGACATTTCTCTGTTGTAATATAATGTGCTTCAAAATGTGTTATCATGACAGCCCTATTCCCTAAGTGGCCTTTCAGTGAAATAGTCTTCCAACAGAAGAAGTCTTCCCACAGAAGTTCCTGCCTTACTACAGAAATATGGCCTTCCTATAGTCTTCCCACAAAAATCCTTCCCAACAACATTCCTGCCTTCCTCTCAAGTAGCCTTCCCATGGAAGTAGCTTTCCTATGGAAGTAGTGTTTCTACAGTAAGAAAAGTAAAAAGGCTATGTATAATAATAAAGTTTTGCAGTATTATGTGATTTCTGACAATTCCCCTTACGACAGAAGTACATTTACTATGGAAGTACTCTTACTACAGAAGTTCCTGCCCTCCCACGAAGTGGCCTTCATACGAACGTAGCCTTCTTATACACTGCATGTCCACTTTTCAAATATAGGTTTTATTTCAGCAGTCACTTATGCTCTAACCATGATAAGCACAAGAATCAGAATCTCTGACTTATATGTAATGAATAACTTCTTCTCTTTATAGTCTGTAATTCAAACTTTGAACTGCATAAAATACAGTCTTTTAAATGCACATAAAAGCTTAAAGGTGAACTCATAATAAACTGATCTCAAGGTTTAGTAACATTAAACAGGCCATTTTACTTCATTTAGACTCTTATTTAACGTTGACATAATCCCACTGCTTTTAAAGGCCCACTGAAGATTGATTCCCCCTTTTGTTAGACCTAGAGTCAGTGAAAGAGCACTTGCCTCCCTGCTGCTCCCTTTCACTTCACCTACAATCATTTCACTACAGACTAATTACCATTGCTGTTATTGGGCTCCAATTTGCTGCTGCTGTGTATACTTCCATGAAACAAGTCATTATAATAAGGACCTCATTGGTGTTGGTAGAGGAGATAGTAATTACTACCTGAGAGACCCCATGATGTCCCTTCAAATTCACAGGCCCATGCTTCAAATCAAACGCTCTAGGAAAGAAAAACAGCCATGGCCTTTTAGAGTGGATTTTATCAAGAATGTAAATATTTTAGACACTTGGAAAGAAATGTAATTAACACCACCAACTCACCATTTTAAAAAGGTACTCAAAGGAAATAGTGAGGGTACCAACTGAACTACTGACTGCAGGCAACATTTACTTTCTGGGGATCCAGGTAATGGTCAAATTTAACAATAAAACACTCATCCTTCCAAACCAGTTCCAGTAAATAGCAGAATATGCATGAAGCTTCCAAAGCTGCGGTATACTGGAGCCTTTTTTAATTATGGAATACTACTTTAGGAGTGCTGGAAGGAGTACTCAATTTTGATACTTAGTATTTTTTGCCCCTGTATCTGTACTTTTCCTCATGTAAAAGTATAACCTGAACAAAAAATAATAATAATAAAAATAATCAAAAAAAAAAGTAAAAAAAAAATCAAAAACGTACTCAAGTAAAAAGTAAAAATGTTTTAAAAAGTATTTCAGAGTAAAAGTAAAAATGTTTTGTGCAGATTTTAAGGTCTTACATAAGCTTCAAATGTCGTGATTTTGGTAAAGATTTGTGCTGAATTTTGCTCAATAGAAATAACTGAATCGATCATAGTTTGAGCAAATATACTCATATAAAAACAGCAAGAAAAAAAACGTGTTGAAAATAAGGTCTCAAAGACAACACTTTTACTTTTTCAGTAAAACACTTCAAATTCAAAATCAAGTACAGTACTTTACTAGTTTTACTTTAAGTTTCACCACTGTGCTTCAAGTATACATTACATCTCCATGTGTTACAGGCACTAGTGCAGCTGTACCATGACCTGCTGCTGTAGTTATTTAACCTTGGGTCTCTCCAAACCCATCTTTATGACTTTATATCTTTGTCTCTGCGCAGACCGAGGACAGATATTCAAACTCCTTGGCCCTAGAGGTTTTCCTAATTTCTCCTAAACATACTGTGCCATGTATTATTAACCTGGTGGTAAATGGTCTCATCTCGCTCCTTCATTTGAGCGAATGTGTCTTGTCTGACAGCCTGTAGTGAGCAGATACTGAAGGGAAAAGTTCACACGCTGGAACAGGCAGTGGGGTCACCTTCAGAGCTGCGCTAATCCTTTTGTTCATCTTTTCTAAATTTAATTCACTTTAAATTAAAGATAAGGCCCGCTTCGCTCCATTAACTTCAAATCCATGGATAATTAATGATAAGCCAAGGATCATTGTTGAAGCTGGTTTTGCTTCAAACTGACATGTTGTTAATGATGGCTACAGATACTAATGGAAAGGATTACTCTGACACTGAGGTCCTGCTAGGGTATATATCTGCTCCCACAAGCACTTTAAGAGTTGTGCAAATTAATGTGTTTGTTTATGTCATTTAATTTTATGAATGACTGTCATGCTGCGTTCATTAAGTTCAGAATAGTAGTAACAAGAAGAGAGTCTGAATCTCAGTGTAACTTAAGGGTCAAAAATAAATGTCAAATAAAAGGACTATAATTCTCTACTGTCTTTACCCACAGTTTGTTTGGAGGAGCTATGGGGGTGTTAAGTTCCTCTATATAATTAACATGTTAATTTAGCGTCTTATATGGATGCAAGTGCACTCTCTCCATCTACCTTGTTTGCTTTGCTGTTTAAATGTAGTTGGCCCCTGTAGTGATTTATAAAACATAACATGGAATTCTGTTTTTTATTGTATACTCACTTTGAACACAGCTTTTTACTTGTAATGTGCTGTGAAAATGGGGCAAAAATCTTTGGGGGAGCTATGGGGGGGGGCATTGGCCAATCGAGGGGAGGCTACTGCCCCCTCAAACCCCCCCCTGGCACCACCCCTGTTTACCCACAACACATCTGTACTCCATCTGGCCTGCTTTCTGCAAAAAAAATTTTAAATTAATCTAACTTCTCCAAATCTCTTCACATTATTGCTTAATTAGGTTCAACACCACACTGAGCTGACAAGTTTGGATTTTTTTTAAATTATTAATTAGGTGTGTTTTAATGAAATAAAAGACTGACCCTTCTGAGCTGGCAGCTGGATTCGTTGGTTTTAGACAGTACAATTACCCACTATTGCTTTCACATCAAGATGCTGATTCTTTGGCTGTTGCACTGCACCTGTCTCTGAACCTTCACAGAACTATGGAAAATCAAATATTATGCAAGTTAGATTTGACTGGCAGCGACACAGCCAGGACTAAGGTCAAATCCATCTAAAAAACCTTTTCTACAAAATGTGTGTGCTGAAAATTGCATACTTTAAATCCAGGCTGTTCTGGGTCTGTTGGTGGTTCAATTTCAAAGTGAACTTGGGAAAGCCACGGTGCAGAGAGGAGGAAGAGGAGGAGGAGGGAGAGGAAGAAAAGTGCTTTGGAGAGGGGTAATATTTCACGCTGCTGTTTTGTCTGCTGGCAGTTATCAGCAGCTGCCACTCTGATAATTGGTGCTCTCGGCCCGGTGCCTGACAGCCCAATTCCAGCTGGGAGCCCGGAGCTGCAGAGGGCCGTCCTGTCGCTGCCGGGACAGAGCCGCTCCACTGGGAGACTGCGGCTCACGTGGGCTGGTACTGAGGAGCTGACTTATCTCTTAGCTCCTCTTATACAAGCAAATTGTAAATTGGCCAATGGGTTATATGGGACAACAACTGCAATGAATAATAAGTGCAGTTCCCTACATCTGCTCTATGGACTAATAATTATTCTGTTTAAGTTTATTTATATAGCACATTTCAAACAACTTCAGCTGACTAAAATGCTTCACATAAAAGTTAACAAAATATATAGATGACACAATATATAATAATAAGGCTGTTAGAAATGAACTAAAACAAAATAATGAATGACTATATATATTACAAATAACAGGTAAAGTGATTGAAAAGTGCTAACCACTGTTCCACCACATTACTATTATCTAAAGCAGACCTATTCTGCATAATTGAGCTTTTAACCATGTTATAGTTGTTTCCTCTTTTCATTTATCCTCTCAAAGCTGTTTTTGGAGTGATTCGTGCATGTTTGAGCAATCTTTAATCTCTTATTTTGAAGACACCATTTTGCTGACCAAACCCTGTTTTCACTGCCACTCATACATGCCCACTGCTCTGTACTTACTTCGTTCTCCAGTATTATTTTCTTAATCAATTATACGGCTAGGATTCAGCAGTGTCACGAAGTCATTTTGGTACAAATGAAAAAGCAACTGGCTAGTGTGATCTGCAGCTATCTGTAGGAGGGGCCGACAGCTCTACAGCTCTTTGTTGTGACGACATTTATGGCAACATCCACTCCCATTGGGCACCTCAGTTTACGAACATGGAAGTTAGCACATTATAAATCACAATATTCATCTAAAATGACTAAATAAAAGAAAGACCGCTAATTATAACATGATCCACGACTGTCATAGATTATAACTATATAGCAGACACAATCACAATAGGTCTTCTTTAACATATTGATGCATACGACTGGTTTAGATAAACACTTTTGTACGAAGTTTGGTGCGGTCCATTTCTTCCCTTACAACAGTCCGTATTTCATTTCAGTCACTTGTAAGTTATGGAATCAAAGTAGATGTGTGTGGGGAAATGTGAAAGAGAAGCATATTGCTGAGACTGACACAAGCAGAACGCTGGAGTTGGGTCTGATTTAGAGCGGGCGTGGGTCTTTGAGGAGCTGTGGCCGTGTTGTGTACAATCAAGGCGCCGTGTCACTTAGGCGCCCGATAACGGATGTCCCACTCGCCTCATAACCAGGAGCTATCCGTCTGGGACTGCTGCTTGTATCTCTGCTGTCGTCTCTCAAGTAAATTACAGCTCAGCAGTTCCAGATAGCGCCATGCTCCTCCGCTGCCCCCCATCCCTCTTCCTTGTTTGCCCTTCATTCCTCTCCTTTTATTATTTTATTTTAGAGTCAGCGGTCTGATGGAGCTGGGGCCGACTCACATGAATTTTAACCTTATAGACGAAAGATCAGACGCTGAGGTGTGAGTGAGTGACCCGCCTGGTTAAGTATTTATAATGACTGAAATGGACAACAGCAAAATTGAATGTGTTTATGTGGGCTTGGGGCTGACTCAAACGGTACACTAGTCTGTTGTATGCCGGGAGTAATTGAAATTTGGCAATTTATGGCTCTCAATTCAAATAACGAAAGATTATTTTCAGCTATTTCTGGTCCAGTTTAAACTCTCTCTACAAGACAACTATGTACAAACTCAGAACAGTCAGCAGGGTTGCCAGGCGTCTGAAAAAACGCTCTAAAAAGTCACCCAGTTCCACCGGAAAACCTCAGACCTGGCAGCTAATGACGTGACATTCGTGAACAGCTCTTTTGGATGGTTCCTTAACGTGAACGACTGGAACCAGCTCTTCCAAATCTTTTTCTTTCTAAACTTTATGCCTTTTTATTCTTATTAACACTGAGCCAACACAAGTATCAGCAAAGGGTAAACACAGTCTCCCACTCAGATCGAACCACTTTAAACACATCTCGGCCATTTCTTTCAGTAATTAGTTTGTAGCTAAAATGAGTTCTCACGTTGGCTTCTGTTGTAAAAATAAATAGTAAAAGAGCCAGCCTTTTGAACAGCTCTTTGAAGAGAATGGATCTAAAAAATTCAGATCCCACAAAGGAGCCAAAAGTCCCATCACCACCAGCAACCCTGACAGTCAGTACACTTTCATTTTCCCCTTATAGGCACATGGCTGTATTTAAATAATTCATTTTTGATTCAACTTTCTCAACCAGTAAGAAAATCTCACCCTAGTTGTGATGGAGACAAGAACGCCCACTCTGCCAGAACCACTCACACCATTTTAGAGCAGAACAAATGAGTTCTATTGTTGCCACTGTATACTGGATGGTAGTAGTAGTAGTAGTATTTCCATCTGTCAACTTTGTGTAAAAAATATAGTTGAAAAGACTTCTTCTCATTAAAGATTCACTGTAGTTACAAAACCAAGGTCAGGAAAGACATGCTCTGCTGCTACAAGGCCCCGCATGAACTTTGGTTACACTTGTTTCTAACTTCGCTTCTCGATACTACAGCCGCATTAAATCTCAACAGTGCATCTGATGAAGTGATAAAAACACCTTTTTGCAACATCTGGTCTGGACAGAAATAGACGACTGAAGTGGAATTAATTAGAGAAAATGTCACACAGCTTATATGATTAGGACAACATCAACTTTACCTCAAGTCTAAAGCACAAGGATGGGTAATTAGTCTCACAGGAGAAAATCCATCACTACTACATACTTTGAAAACTTAATCAGATAGGTGTTTTTGAATAATTATTTTGCAAACATTTATATTTACAACATGAAGTGCATATGTACAACAGAGAGGAACATCAAATTAATAACATCTGCAGCTTTTTACCAAAAAAAAAAATAAAAAAAAAATCAAAGGTATAATGTCAGAGCCAGACTTAGAGAGACTTATCCATGCATTTGTCTCCAGTAGGTTGGACTACTGTAACGGCCTGCTCACTGGCCTCTCCAAACAGTCCTTAAAACAGCTGCAGTACATCCAGAACGCTGATGCTCGGGTCCTGACTAGAACCAGGAACACATGCGTCCTGTGCTCAGTCTCTGCATCGGCTTCCTGTAGCTCAGAGAATAGACTTTAAAGCAGTTCTGCTTGTGAACAAGTCTCTTCATGGCCTAGCACCAAAGTACATCTCTGACGTGTTAGTGTCATGAACAATCTCATCTCTGAGGACTTCAGGGACCGGCCTCCTGCTGGTGCTCAGAGTCAGGACTAAACATGGAGAATCAGCGTTTCAGTTTTATGCAGCTAAAACCTGCAACAATCTTCCTGAAGATGTGAGACAGGCCTCTACTTTGACAATGTTTAAATCAAGGCTCAAAACAGTTCTGTTTAGCTGTGCATATGACTGAAAAGGTTTTTATTCTGCTCTTCTGTTATAATGGTAATTTATGGTGATTATTGGTGATTATTTATGTTTTGATTTGTTTGATTTTAATGTCTTTCCTATTCTGTAAAGCACTTTGAATTACCTTTGTACAAATTGTGCTATACAAATAAACTCGCCTTGCCTTGCCTTAGGTGGGTAGGTACGCAACCAGGGCCCTAGCTTTCAAGGGGCCCTAAGCTGAATTTGTCTCTGGGGCCCCTGGCAGCCAATGTATCCTGGCTCAGCTATTGGTGATTCACATTGGCCAACATTATGACTCTGCTCTCATCACCTTGACCAATTGTATTTGTATTTATATGACCAACATCAGACTGAAAACATCCAAAGTGTCACAACTACTATAGTCACAAGAACAGAAGACAAAGGGGGGTGAAGATTGTTTTAATTCTAGACAAGTTTCTGGTGGATTTTAATGCATTCCAGTTGGCAGCAGTGGGCTTACAATTACAGTATAAAGGGTCCTTGCAACCATGTAAACACATAGCTGCCCTCAGCTGCCCTCAATGCCAGAATCAAAAACAAATGTAGGCAGCAGCAGATATTTTGCTTCTATTATAGATATAAAACAAATGTAATCGTTTGAGAGCGATATTTAGGCTGCTGCAGCTCTGTGTCCAATAAAACCTGATGTATTATATTATTTTCAATGTAAATGTATGGGCTCTTGGGGACCCTCTGCTGGCCTCGGGGCCCTAAGCAGCTTCTTAGTCCGCTTATAGGCTGGGCCGGCCCTGTAAGCAACAGAGATAACAGTGATGATGATAATAATGGAAAAAAAGAAAGAACAAAAAAACTCAAACACACTTGCACGCACACACTCACTCACACACAAATATGTCTCATTAATTAAAGTGGACAGTGGTACAGACTGTGACAGGGTTTACCATACAGGAGAAAAATCAACAAGCTAAAATGAATACATAATACAAACCAATACAGATATGGTGCACCCCGGCAATGGTGGGTTACTTACTGAAAACAGTAAAATATTCATTGAATCGCCTTGTACCCTCTCTCACTTTTCTCAATTTCCCCAGCAGCAAATTCATTTTGTTTGGACATATTACATGAGCCACCACCAACAGGCTTTAACCTGTCTGCCACTATGGGGCCGATGAAATTGGTACCAGATTTTCATAATGATTCTGCAAAACTCTATGTGTGTTATGAATTCGTGTATAGGAGATGGCCTCGTGCATACTGCCTGAAAATATGATTATACAGGCAAACCCCACAAAGAATTAAAAATCATACCATGAATTTTTTAATGAAAAAAATCATAGGAGCATTCCAGAACGTACAATTCAGAAGCAAATTATCATTTCTAAAAAAAAAATCGTCGGTGGTTTTGCAAACATAACTGTTAAGCTATTGCCAATTTTCACCTCTTTTTCTATTAACATTTGTGCAAACCCGGATATTACAATTTTCATCAGATTGGAACTCCTTTGAAAAACCCCAGACCATTTGAGTGAGACTACAGTGTCACAAGCATCCCCAAATCTACAATTTATGAGCAAATTGTGATATTAAACCATGATTCTTGATAATACTGTCACTCACTCCTGTACTTTTCTAACTACATGAAGCATAATCCGTTACACAGATCAATTTAAATGATCCAAAAGCCATGTCCTGTCCTTTATGGTTACACTTATTGCTAACCACTTTACCGTCTTGTCAAACATGTGTTCACTTCTTCTTTGCCCTGCCAAGAAATCCAGCGAGTGTTTCACTTTTCCCCAGAAACTGTGAACCATCAGATCCCGGTAATCAGTCAAGCCTTTGCGCAATTCATTTGCTAGCTCACGCCTTAAGGTCTGCATTAGTGACGGGAGGCTCCTGCTGAGGCGATGTGGCACTTGTCCTTGTAGTGAAATGATCCATGTGTAGGTAGGATGTGTGTATGTCTCCCCCGCTCCCCATATGAGCAATGCGCCTCATTTACTGCTGCTTCAAACACACCGCCTAACTTTCCTCCCATATGACTCCTTGTCCCAGGGGGCGCTGTCTTTCCCTTTGAATCTGCACCAACATGCTTTGATGGCGTCTTTGTGCATCACATGAGCCAGCCGTGTTTGGCGGAGGGAAAAGTGCGTAATATTCCAGCTATGAGATAAAATGGAATGGCCATCATGAAATAATTGAAAGTGAATTGTATACAGCTGAATACGTATCAGGCATTTGATCTCCGCAATACATACACGAAAACAAACTTTTACATTCATTTACACATTGACCTTGATTTTCATATCAGAATTAGAATGAGCTTCATTGCCATTGTAAGCTAGGAACTGAGAAATAAACGATGACATAAAGCAAGAGCATGAATTAAAAAGATAAGTAAAAATAGACTTACTGGATATAAATAAAATATACAATGTGGGCAGAACAACAAAAGCAAGACAAGCTCATCGCTGGCCACATAATCACACCATTTAGTTTTATTTAAAATGCACAGAATTTAGCACACTTTCGCAAGATTTAGGGGGAAAGATTATGCGGATGCAAAGAAATAGATTTTTTTTTTTTTTTTTCAAATTGTTGAAATAGCACGCAATGAATGTTTAATTGCATTTGCTGTGGATGGAAAGGGGATTGCAAAGTATTGACTACACTGAGGCATTTACATTATTGATGCTCTACAGTGGTTCATATATTCTTACAGTGCGAACAGCTTTTGTGTATTCTCATCTGTTCTTAAAATATACAAATATGTCCAACATTTAGTTTGTGTTTAAAGAGCCCATATTACACTTTTCTCTGATCTATTTTATAATGTTTCCTGATCACAAACATACCCATAGTTGTTTCATTCACACATTTAACTCACAAATCCGCTTATTTAGGCTGAGTTTTTTTCTCAAACAGAAAACACTCTGTTCCACCTTGTGATGTCATGTGGTAATACAGGAAGTGCTCCACTGTGTTTTCAAACTCATCCACTTTAACTAACATCATTTGGATAATTTCAGCCCTGGAATTGCCAGTCTCTACTGAATTAAAAGTTAAAGGAGCTGTTAACTTGAAAGCTTCATGACATCACAAGGTGGAACAGAGCTTTGGAGATTAAAAGAATGATTTTTTTGTTGTTGTACTATGTTACTCTTAAACCTTGTGTTGAATACTTTGTGTCCTTGTACTTGTTTCTCTGTAAAAATGCGACACATGCTTATTTTAAAATGTCTTCACCAGAACCAGCTGCTTCGGTCACCTGTTACTGGTATCTATTTCCAAGTTAACAAAAGGTCTTGTAAAACTTCTTTTTAGTGCCTGCAAACATCTGTTAGCGATGTGTTCTACCTCTCTGTGAACAGATAATGATACATCCATTTATGACCTTGTATGGACAGTGCGTAAATTTGGTTTAAGTCTTGATAGGACCAGTCTTCTATAGGTAGTAACCTTCTTGGGGTATAAGTACTGGATGGCTCCTTTGTATGGACACACTCAAGACACTCAACACTCATACATACTCAGCACACAAACTGACACACTCAACACACACACTCACACTCAACTCGGACACACAAATTCATACACACACTCACTCACATACACACGTGCCTGCGAACTTCTTTCAACTCTCTACCTAGTCTGGAATCTGATCCTTCACGATTACAGAGACGTAGACAGACTAATAAAGAGTTACTTTGTATGAATGAAACAAAGCACAATTCCAGGTATGTTTTAGAGGAGGTAACAGTGTTATAACATGTCTTAAACCTCACGGGAGTCAATTTTGCGTAATATAGGATCTTTAATTTCATATTTAATTTGTTTGATTGTACTGAAATAATGGGATAAGTGATAACCTGGTATATACTGTCACACTGCAAGGGACAATCCTTTATTTTACTGTCCCTGTATGGTTTACATTGAAGCGTTAAAATGTGTGTACATAAAAGCAGCCTCACTTTTCACTTGCCGATGGACATAATTATTGATGTGATGAAACTACACACGAGTTAAAAGTATGACATTTACGGTTGTGCTGATGGCTCCACTATTACTGCACATCACACGAGGATCAGAAATGACTGCTTAGGATGATTACAGGGAGAGGGGGGCTGTTGGTTCAGTGTTCAACAAATGAGAGAACGATTGCAGGCCGATGATCTGTACAATACAAACATATGGGTCTTTTTATTACATGGATTCTCTGGTGATTTCTTGGCTGCATGGAAAACTGTTCTTTTTTTCAGTTCACTAATCAACAGACGATAAAGTTATTTATAATCAAACCATGAAAGGAGGAGATTGGTTAGGAATCGTTATCTGTAATTATGGCTGATGTAACAAAATGAATCACAGTTTTGGTCAATCATGATTTTTAATTCAAATGTATTTCATTCCTTTTAAAGGGCCCACATTATGGTACTTTGTGATCTCTGTTACAGTGTTGCTTCCTCATCCTCTCCTAGAGTTATGATTTGTTTCATTTACACATGTTTAACACACAAACCCTGCACATTTACACTGTGTTCTTCTCTCAAACACAAAACACTCTGTTCCACCTTGTGATGTCATGTGGTAATACAGCAAGTGCTCCACTGTGTTTTTAAACTTCACTAGAATCATTTGGGTGACTTCTGCCCTGGAACTGCCAATCTCTAGTAAACTAAAGGTAAAAGATAGATGTTGAAAACTACAGCTTCACTCACAAGAATCAGAGCATTTTGAACTTTGAAGTAGGCAGACTAATATTAAAATGATTACTTAAACATGAAAAAAAAAAATGCAACTCTGGGTATATTTTGGATGAGGTAACAGCATTGTAACATGGCTTAAAGCTCACATGAGTCAATTTAGCCTAATATGGAACATTTAAAGATAAATGTAAATGTATTTCAAAACATTAATCATTGCCATATAACACAAAAAAGTGTTACATATGTTCCGCAAAAATCTGAACTCTTGCTTCAAGACACCTGCTTGTACTGAAAGAGGAGTGGCTGTTGCTCTTGATTATAAAGAAAGTACATCATCTGTTACAAATGTCAGAATCTCAATCTCAAGCTTAAAATCCCATCCATTTCACAGCACTACAGGTGACTCTTGTTTCAGTAGCCCTCTTAAAACTATGACTCTGGTCGGCTGATATTCACATGCTTGGGTTTTTCGGGAGCATGCACAGGCAAAGCAGGACACAGCTGATTTGCATATAAAAAACATAGTGATGTATCAGCCAACTACATCCAGATTTGAGATTAATAATGCGTTTTATCCTATTATACTTTATACTAAAAGATGACGTATTAAAAACCTTTGCCTGCTTTGTGTGCATTTCTCAGAACATCTCTTGCTTCTCAATTGAATCCACAGGGACCAGCGCTGAAAGAGCACAGGCATGTGACAACAATCTTTAATCACATTTCATTCAATACTGCCTTCCTGTCTCAGCTCTGGCTTCCTTTAGTGAGGTCATCGCGCTTACAATAAATGTCAAATAACTAAGTATTCCTTGTTTTAAGATGAATCACATCCGGTTTCCATCTATGGTGGTGGCTTACATTATGTGCATAAAACGGCATTGGGTTTGAGTACGTCTTGTCCTTTATAGATAATAGGTCAGCAGCAGACACGCACCCAACTCCACCTCCACAGATCAAATTTACACAGCAATATGATCCTGAACTTCCCTTATCTATTAGATAAAAGCTCTGAAAATTAATTCTGCTTTTAATTTTCAGGTTCAGCTGCAAAGACCTTCACCGCGTGATTGCAGACTTTGTACAGGCTCGTGTTTGGTATTTCAGGTTTAATAAGACGCCTGAACGGACAAAAACTTGAATAATTTTGTATTCAAAAATGTATTCAGACTCACACCTGCTATTGGTCACTATTCATTTGAGCAAATAATAGAACCTTTAGTAGAGTATTCAAACTGTCATACAAAGCATTATTCACACTCAAATGAAATCAGCTGAATTAAAATTAGTTTTTTTTTAAATAGCAAATCAAAAATATCACAACAAAAACATGGTAAAACTATGTGTTTCTGAACAATGAAAAAAATAGCACCAAACTAAATATTTACTTTGGAATGTGAAAAAGTACTGCCTATATAGAAAGCTGAGATCCATTTAAATACATATTATTAATCATTATTATAAGACTTAAGTAAAAAGATGCAAAAGTATATTAAAACTGCAAGCAGTGATAAAGGGCCCTCGCAGCCCTTGTGACCACCAAAGGGCGTACTTCAGTGGGAGGACTGTCTACCAACCCTGGCTTGATATTTGATTAACAAAAAAAAAAAATTGCCACTGTCACATTGGAGATAAATGTTTCGGTCCCATTTTACCTTTGCATGGGAAGCTGGAGAGCCATTTTCAAAGATATAAGTTTAATTCACATATAATTATGTCCAGCTCATCAAAATACACATACTCTACTTTGGGTCACAATACTGAACAATTACCGACCAATCTCAAATCTGCCGTTTTTAGGCAAAGTCCTCGAAAAAGTTGTTTACCAACAGCTTATTAACTTCCTCCAAATTAACAACTCTTTCGATATTTTCCAGTCGGGTTTTAGACCCCACCACAGCACTGAGACTGCTCTTATCAAGGTGACAAATGACATCTGCCTGAACACTGATGCAGGCAAAGTTTCAGTCTTGATCCTGCTAGATCTGAGTGCTGCTTTTGACACTGTGGATCATGGAATCCTCTTACAGAGACTAGAGGACTGGGTGGGCATCTCTGGTACAGCACTAAGCTGGTTCAAGTCCTATCTAGAAAACAGGGAATTCTTTGTTGAAATTGGAAAATGTGTCTCAGAAATAATGTCCCTGAGCTGTGGGGTGCCCCAGGGGTCAATTTTGGGACTGGGACTTGGGACCTGTACATGCTGCCGCTAGGTCAGTTAATACGCAGCAACAATGTGTCCTATCACAACTATGCAGATGACACTCAGATCTATGTCTCACTGGCAGCAGGTGAACATGGACCAGTAGATTCACTCTGCCACTGCATCCAACAGACCAGTGAGTGGATGCAAAACAACTTTCTTCAGCTAAACTCAGAGACTGAAGTCATAGTCTTCGGCCCACAGGAACATAGAGAAAGTGTCAGCAGTCACCTCGAGTCTCTTTCTCTAAAACCTTCAAATCAGGCTAGAAATGTAGGGGTAATAATGGACTCAGACTTGAACTTTAACAGCCACATCAAATCAATAACATCTGCAGCTTTTTACCATCTAAAAAACATTGCAAAAATCAAAGGTTTACTGTCAAAGCCAGACTTGGAGAGACTTATCCATGCATTTGTCTCCAGTAGGTTAGACTACTGTAACAGCCTGCTCACTGGCCTCTCCAAACGGGCCTTAAGACAGCTGCAGTACATCCAGAACACTGGTGCTTGGGTCCTGACCAGAACCAGGAAGTACGAGCACATAAGTCCTGTGCTCAGGTCTCTGCACTGGCTTCCTGTAGCTCAAAGAGTAGACTTTAAAGCAGCTCTGCTTGTGTACAAGTCTATTCATGGCTTAGGTCCAAAGTACATCTCTGACATGTTAGTGCCATATGAACCATCTCGTCTCTGAGGACTTCAGGGACCGGCCTCCTGCTGGTGCCCAGAGTCAGGACTAAACATGGAGAATCAGCGTTTCAGTTTTATGCAGCTAAAACCTGGAACAGTCTTCCTGAAGATGTGAGACAGGCCTCTACTTTGACAATGTTTAAATCCAGGCTCAAAACGGTTCTGTTTATCTGTGCATATGACTGAAAAGTTTTTATTTTTATTCTGCACTCTTTTGTTTTAATGTTTTAATGTCAATTTTATGATGATTATTTGTGATTATTCATGTTTGATTTGTGTGATTTTAATGTCTTTTTTATTCTGTAAAGCACTTTGAATTACCTTGTGTACGAATTGTGCTATACAAATAAACTTGCCTTGCCTTGCCTTGCCTTGGGTCTGTTGAAATTTAAACTTGCAAAAGTTACCAGGATTTGTATGCTCTCAAAATGGCTGCGCTTGTTATAACCACACCCTGAGACTTATGAATTGTTTTAACAACTTTTGATCCCATGCATGTCCTCATGATACTGCCTCAGTTTGGAGTCTGCATATTTTGATTCAAAATGGCTGCCCTTCCTGTTAGAGATCGGGCATGGTCCCTACAGACCTTTTTACTCAGGGACACACGGACAATCTGTGTACCAAATTGCACTGGATTACGTAAAACTAAATAATTTTACTTCCCATTTTTTATTATTTATTTATTTATTTTCAAAAAAGTGTTAAGTGTTATGTGAATGTGGCTAAAGACAGGGTCTGGTCTTCATTGTTTAGTCTTTTTTTTTTTGAATTACATAAAGGGTTTGTGTACCAAATTGCATTAGTCTATGACAAACACAATTTTTCCAGCCCACTATGACTTTGCAGGGGGAGCTGGAGGGCAATGTTAAAGATAAATTGAATTCATACATCATTATGTCCAGATCATCAAAATACACAAACGCTACATTGGGTCAGGATTTAGAATTCAGCAGTCTTTGCAAAAGTTACAGGGATTTTTATCCTTTCAAAATGGTCACTGTTAAGAGCTTGCTATGATGACACCCAGGGACCACAAATGTCATTAGTCTACAACAAACTAAAAATCTCCATCCCATTTTAATTTCGCAGGAGACCAAACAACTTTTGACCCCAGATATGTCCTGATGCTGCTGCCACAGTCTGGAGTCCATCGGACCAAAACCCGAGGTAAAGGTACGTTAAAGTACAAGATTTTGGACATCTTCAGTTTCACCCAATATGGCTGACGTCCTGTGTGGTTTTGGGGCGGGACCATAATATACTTTTTTTGTCTATGTCAGAATGCCATATGTACCTGCCAAGTTTTATGTGGCCACAATGCAAATAGATTCTGCCCCTTCCATCTCATGATGTATTCAAATATTGTAGAGGGCGCCACTGGGAGTTTTTGAGCATTTTCTCTTTCTCTCAGGAGCGATTTACTTGGCAGAAAGGAAAAATAATAATTATGTTTTCTTCCTTCTTTTACGCTCAAATGATAGAATGATGGGACTTCATCACATTGTTCCCCATTATGAAGAGGGTCTCTGTAAAATCTTTCACAAGTCCATGACAAATAGATTGGCTTTTATGAATTTTTTTAAATAAAATTTGAAGGGGGCTCAATGGAGCCATCTTAAAAGATAGAGCCCTAAGTTGCATGCCATTATATCCAGCTCAGAAATGTGCACGCGCACTTCACTGGGTCCATTCAGATCAGACAATGTTTGTGAAAGAGAGTTTTAATTTTCCCCAAAATCGACATTCTGTTGAAAAATCACCATGATCACCCCCAACATTTGATTAAAAATGTAATTCATAACCTTTTATTGAACATGGCTTTTGTGTTTTTGGTCAAGTTTGAAGTGTTTTTAATGAAAACTGTTGGAGGAGATGTAAAAAGACTATCATGAGTGATTTGATCCAATATGGCTGACTTCCCGTAGGGTTTAGGGCAGAGCTGTAATATCATTATTATAAAATACATTTTTGAGGTGGTGCTACTGAGCCATCTTTCAATATTTTTTCTTGGGGTCGTCACTCAAACTTAGAACTCACTGAACTTCAATTTTCAATACCACTTAATTGTCTATACATTATTGTTTACTGTTTGATTTTTGCTGACTTCGCCCTCCTCGTACATAATGTTTTATTCTAAAAGCTCAAGTTTCTAGGGATCTCTCCAAAGTTGTCAAGTCCACTGACCAACCACTAAAAGATTGTCACTTATTATAACACAAATCACAAATCTGAAGATATCTCCTGCCTCTCTCCTTGACCTTGACCCTTTTTTTCTACTTGCATTGATTTAAATGCATTGATTTAAAAAGTTCAAAAATATAGATGACACATGCATTCTTAACAGGGTTTCTGGAAATATTACCACATTGCTGACTTGGTATAGTTTCTTTCTCACCTTGCATACAGCTTAACAACAAACAAACATAGCTTTTAATATGAATGCACCATGAGTTTAGACTTAACCAAAAGATCTCCACTCACATTAGTAGTTTGTGTTTGGGCTCCTCTTGAGTTGGGTGCGTTGAGTCATTTGAGCCTGGCTGTCTGTGGACACATCAGACTGTCAGTCACAGGCCGCAGCAGAGCATGAACTGGTAACATCTCACATGTCACTGCACCACACTCACAGCAGCAGAGAAAACTGCCACTGCTCGTGTGGGAGGGAAAAATGTGTCTGCGTTTGCCTTTTTTAGTACATTCAATTTAGCCTTTTTGAACTTTATCTCATTCACTAAAAGGATATCTCCCAAACAATATGCTTTTCCATTAGCCTGCTCTTAATTAATTAGCGTGGCTAGAGCTATAAGAAAATGGGATTCTATCCTCAGGGTGTGATTGGTGTCTTTGATTTTTTTTTTTCCATTTATAAAAAAAAAAGAAAAGTGTTTGGTGAAACTGTATAGAGTTTGTCCAGGTGCAATATGCACTTTATGCTGGAAGTTACAGACCTGCAGACTCAGGTCTAAAAAGGATGCATTGCACCCTCATTAAAACTGTTTACACTCTCATTTGAAGCACGTCTAATGACATTTAATGGAGAAGTATTGTCTTTGCGCCTCTTTAAAAAAGATGCTCTTTCAGCCAGTTTAGCAGGATCTGGGCATGAGTGCTCCACAATATAGCTTTAAATGTATCCATCTCCATCCATGGAGACAAACAGGTGACATCACCAGGCCAAGTTTTATTTATTTTTGATGAAAATGTGTAATTGAATAAACACAAGATAGAAAAGTGTAATTCCATACTATGAAACATTCCAGGCAAAGCAATAATATCTCCATCGAGGCAAACAAGTGGTGACCTCCGAAATGAAAAGTTACACAATGCACCTTTAATATAATTGAGGCTAAAAATGTGTTGGAATCACTTCTTCTAACGTTACGTTGCTAAAACACAAATAATAATGATGTGGTCATCTATACAACAGGATTACATGATCAATAGATTGATAGTAAATGAAAGGGAAATGACTTGGCTTTATTAGCAAGTCATTCCCACTTGGGGCATTTCAGGCCACAAAGTCCTCTCCTATTCGCTTCTTTGTGGGAAAAAGAAGCATGTTTCTGCAGCATCTTAAACATGTGCATGGTACTGCAGAACATGCTCATACACTTGGTTAATAAGCAGCAGGTGTGTCAGAGGGGAGGAGCAACACAGGTGGGTATGGCGAGAAATATGTTGTATTAAAGGGATATTTGTTCAGTAGCTATGGAAACACATTCTTAGGCCCGAGTCAAGGACAACGCTCCGGTGAGGGACTAAAACCTTGCAGGCATGGTCATGTCAGAAATGGTCTCATTGGACTGAACTGAGTAGTAACATATATAAGCTGATTTTGGGTGGGTGGGGGTCACTTAGGCGGGGACATGACAGGTTTGCACTTATGTTACCATGACAACATCCAACATTTGTCATAGAAATACATGGGTTATGGTTAACTAGATTGAAAAAAAAAAAAAAAAAAAGTTTTTCATAGACCATTGAAATCTGGTATACATATGTCACACATCATACCGAAGCGGTCGCAACGTCAAGCCCATCGCGATGCAGGCCATTGTGAAGAAGTTTTAGTTTAACTGTTGTAATTCCACAATACATTTAATTTTTTTGGCTACTCAAAGTATAGCTACTAAATAAAAAAAGTGTCCTCCAGTCCTACGAACCCATAACCATTATTCTTTATTTGGCTTATATTTGGTCTTATATTTCCTTCTATCATTTATAAGGCATACCAATTCACCTCAAGCATTTTAGATTGCATTTTGCTATTCCCCATGGGGCCAGGTATAATTTCAATGCACACATCATGGTGGAGAGAGACAGCTCTGTGATGGTTATTCACTGTGAAATACCCGACGGTCCTATGCACCACCTGATCAAGTTAAATGTGTCAGTGTGCTTCAATCTCACAAAAGGGTCCCATTGGTGTAATACTCTGCAAAGACAACCCCAGCATACATATATTGCAGTATGCATTTTAAGAGAGCTGCCTTTTTACTTTGATAAGACAATTTTCTCATCGTCGTCATGCAAGGGCCATCTCTCCCCTTACTCTGATTCACTGCCACTTTCAATTAAGCTCCATAATTACTTTGCTCCCTGCTCTGTAAAAAGGAGTTGGATCAATTTAATAAAATATGACACTGCCAGTTGTCATAGTATGGCAAGTATTGAATGCACTGTGAGAAACAAGAGTTAGTCAGCCATTTTGTTTATGCCTATTTAATGCTATAGGGGCTTCGGGCGGGTTAAATCACAGTTATTCACTATATGGCAGTTCTATTCAAAATTGTAGGCTACACATAATGGAACACCCACTCAACTTAACTTAACCTAAAAAATAAGACATGCTTTCAACAAAATGACCTCTCTGACTGAATGATGATGTGATGATATGCTGTTTCTGTGGTAGTATCATTGTGATTCAGAGCTTCATTGCAGCTCCAACACACTTTTCCCCACTCTCCCTGCTATTGGTCAGCCTCAGTTGTGATCGAGGCTCTAAGAATATCATGTTATGAATTCATTAGCATATCGCCCACCACTATGGGATTCATAACAGAATATAAAGAAAGCATTCATTCTTATGTAGATAGTAAAAGTGTAGCTTAGATCAGATGCAAACTCATTCACAGCAGGGAGCCGTTGCCTGCAGCCAGCCACACAACAAGGCACACAGAATAAACATGTGCCCTTGAAGAGCAGCGGCTTCGGGGAACAATAATTGGCAGATCAGAACTCTGGGAGGATTTTAGCTCTACATGCAAAATAGTCAACACTAAACAATGGCAATATTGGCTCACTAATGATATTTTCAGAAAGACTACATTTTGCTTTTCAAATATTACAACAAAGTGTGTTCTGAGATCACGTGCACAAATGTCATCTTTTCTGGAGGCAGTCATTTGAAATAATAAAACTGAACTTTTCAATACAATAATGGTTCTATATTGACCTTGTAAATCTCTAGCTCTAAACAGCTGCAGTGTTCACTTAAGCTTTTGTGGTGGAAACACGGTCATGTCTCATTTGGAGACATGACCGTGTTGATAACCGTTTGTTTTTTTGCAGTTTTAAATGTATTGCAGTTCAATGTCTATCTGAAAAGTCACAATATTTTCAAACATTTCTGGATGTTTTAATCCAAAGCTAAACCTTGTGTTGCATTTTCCATTTCCACGGATAAGTGTTTAGGTCAGATTGGTTCTGGTTACAGTGTATTGCGTCCCAAATGCAGTATGTAAATCAATGAGTGGTGCTGTGGAAACATTTTGAGCTAAACTTTAATCTTAATACTGCGTTTGCCGAAGAGTGCACAGTGCAGTGACATCGCAGGTCTGTTTTATGGATATGGGGCAGGAAGTGTCCTGCATTTCTGTGGCAGATTTGGCATAAGCCACTCATTAATCTCTGAGATTGGAACAGTCAGGGCTTTGAAAAGCAGTGCCTCTCTTGTGCTCTGTGAGGCCTTTGATAAAAATGCTTCTGTAGGATTGGGAACGGGGCAACAGCTGGGAGAAGTTATGTTTCCAATTACCAACTTATTCCAGACAGTCTCATCCAGGACAGAACAGTGTTTTAGGGCTATGGGTCATTGAATGAACGGTATCATATACCTTACATTTGAACTGTGGATGACCTGTCGCATATACTTTTATATGTGACAGGTCCTTAGCAAAATGTTTTTTATAAAATATATTTCATAAACATTGCCACTGTTTGTTCCTGCATAAATCACATAATCACATCAGTCAAAGCAATGCTGATATATTCAGTCCAACAAAACCTTGAAAGGAAAGAAAACAAATAGTGCAGCTCTGTGTGGTTCATTCTGGTGAGGACGATTTCTGTAGCATAATAATATAATATGATATAACATAATATAATATAATGTAAAGATACATAGATAAGAATTGGGTATAAAATACATTTCCCCAAAATATACAATTCTACAGTTCAATGGGAAAGTCAAGCTAAAACAGTCTTTTGGTATCAGGGGCATGTAGTACGGCCCCACCAAGATGGTTTGTACCCAGGACCAGACTATAGTGCTACAGCTCTGCTTGGAATATGAGCCAGTCTTTTGTCTTCAGTTAGAAAAATTTATTGGATTATTCACAGGAAGATTCTTGGAAATTAATGCTGGCATGCAAGTAATCTATGCATATTTTAGTGGGAACTTGTACAGAGGAGTGGAGAATCCTTCATCAATGCTGGAGCCAGTCTGAGAAGAATCTATTGATCACTTTTGGCTTTTGTCCATTTGAGCCGCTCTCTTCAAACTGTTATTCAATGCACAAAGTCCATATGGTGAGTTTAATTACAATGTTCTTCCTCAATCGGAAGGAACTGATCACATAAACAAAAGAAATATACTTTAGTCATCATTTTAAAACAATTACACAAGAAATGGTTCTAAACAGGATACGGGATACAGTGTAACAATCATGTTTGCTACTGCCAGGAGTGAGGAGACTATCCAAAACTGTATGCAATTTTATTATAGAACAATGAGTTGAATAATCACTCTAAAACTTGCTATGACTGCAGGTTAAGGTAAAACATAGCAGTGCATCTGTGTCTTTTCTGCTATTTCTCACTGGGATAATCTGGATGAGTGGTCTGTGAAATGAAACATACAAAAATACAAATAGTAATTTTCTTTCTCTTGGACTTGAATAGGTGCATTTCACAAGCATTTAACTTCAGAATAAGGCAGAAGAACCTGCACCTGCGCTGCTCCAAACCGGGGCCTGAGCATGTGTATTCTGTGCCTTATTACTGCCACATGCCTTTGACATGGATTCAAAAGAAGATGACAAGGAGGGAGAAGAGAAATATTCAAACACTAATTAGCAAATTCATGGGACTGGCAAACATCCAGGACATGTTGAAAAGATAATGACTAATGTAGCTATAATCTAATCCTGGCTTCTGCAGACAGTTTTTTATTTTTATTTTTTTAACTATTAGATCATAATTCTGTTTGTCAGACAGGAAAAGTGTTTGTTTACCTGTTTTACATGTTTCAGCTACTTCCTGTAATCTATGAAACGTCACATGATGGTTTTGTCACCTCTTGTAGGCTGCTTACGCCCCAACTCTCTGATGTCTACTACTACTCTAGGACTGCATCCCACGTGTGTGACAACGTGTAGGCTCCCTTGTCTTGATTAGGTACAGTGAGCCTTTTACATGCTTTGAATTTCCATAGAAGTAGAAAAGTACTCAACTTTCTCTGCACTAAACACTATTTGTATTTCACACTGTGTTACTATCATGTCCTCAGTACAATATTATTTAGGCTGAAGTAAGTCTTGCAAAATAGTTACATAATGAACTTTGGGTAAATTAAAATAACAACAATGATATTTGGTGCATATAGAACATTATTTTGGAGCTTAAGCATTGTTCTGGTGTAAGGGTAATTTGTTGTTGAAGGGGAGATGAGACGGGGGAGTTTGACAGCTGAATCAATGTCGAACCAGGACGAGCGAGCCAACCCTCCTGCATCATCTCCTCACACCAAACCATCTTCATTTGGAGTATTTACCATTTATCTTGAGTCTGTCTATGGATTCTCGACAAGTCCATTAGGCAGGAGACTGTGTGATGGCCGTGTGCTGATGATGGACAATGCCCAGTCTGAGCACAAAGGTGAAAAAGACTGAAGCAGGAGCAGCACTGACCTTTAGAGTCCAGAAAGCAGAGAGCACTGATGCAGGAGGAGCCTCGTCACTCACACTTCCCAGAGCTCATAGCGTTTAAGAACAAAGGACCAGACAGAGAGTGCTGTTTGGGTTTCATAATGTAATACAATATGCTACAAATGAGGGCATATAGCCTGTATACAATTTAGACTTCTGGTCATGTCTCTTGAATGATGGTAAAAGCAAAAAATATATTTTACACATCAGATAAAAGCTATACATCATGCACAATTAATTACAAGTTAGATATGTTCCCCAGTAAAATTACTTGGACATGATTTCATCCAAAAAATAAACTCTCAGGGCTGCCAAAGGTGAGGCTGTTTCTGTCTGTTATAATATCTGCTGATAGCACCAATCTCACGGTCACAACACTACTGTGGATCGGGATTTTGTCGTGTTCAAATGCACTTTACAGAATAGACACAATTTCACAGACTGTTCCAGTTTTCACTTTCATTATGAATTCAACATCCAGAATCCTGGTTCATTTTGACGGTGCACCATGTACGTTATATAGTATTTAGCCCATTTCAAATCAAATAAGATAACACAAACTTACAAAAGTCACTTATACAGACAGTAAAGGAGGAGGCCCTAGGAGGACTCTGGACACACTGGAGGCACTATGTCACTCAGCTAGCCTGGGAACGCCTTGGGGTCCCACCGGAGGAGCTGGAGGAAGTGTCTGGGGTGAGGGAAGTCTGGGAGTCCCTGCTTAGACTGCTGCCTCTGTGACCCAGCCCAGGATAAGCGGAAGAAAATGGATGGATGGTTCAGTTTGAAGCTATACTTCATGCACAATTAATCTCGAGTCAAATATGTTCCCCAGTAAAATTACTTGCACATGATTTCAGCCAAAAAAATTAACAAAAATTAAGCCATTATTTCAGTATGCTTGTTTTTATTGCACTAAAAAGCTTCTTTTTTTTTTTTTTTTTTTTTTTTTTTTAATTCTTATGTTGCATCTCTACAAACATGACCTGTACACTTTGCCTGGCGGAGGGTCCACCACTTGCTTTCCCATCCATGGAGAAGTTATTGCTTTGCCTGGAATGTTGTATATTGCAGTGTGTGGTGTTTCTGTTGGCACCAGTCTGAGCTCACAGCTGAGCACTCCCCTCTGCAGATAATAACACTGTTCCATCTCTAGATTACTGTCCAGTGATGGCTGTTGTCCCATTCAGAGATTAACAGAGTTGCGGTCGTTCTGGGCCCTGCTCCCACAGCTCACACGTTCTACTGGAGCGGTCCCGCCAACACTCACCCATCAGGTAATCTGGTTTACAGGGTGCTAAATGGATACAAGCTCAACTCTCAGGGCTGCCAAAGGTGAGGCTGTTTCTGTCTGTTATAATATCTGCTGATAGCACCAATCTCACGGTCACAACAACAAATACAACTGTGGATCGGGATTTTGTCATGTTCAAATGCACTTTATAGAATAGACACAATTTCACAGACTGTTCTAGTTTTCACTTGAATCATGAATTCAACATCCAGAATCATGGTACATTCTGAAGGTGCACCGTGTAAGTGGTAAGTGGTATTTTAAATCAAATAACACATACAAACATAAACAGGTAACTATAGAGACAGTTGTATCAGTTTATCTATTTGATGATGGAGGTTCATTTACAGCACTTATCCATCACACTGAAGGTTGAAAGATTGATTCCCACTTGAATCAAGATCTGTTGCTTTGTCTTTAAGCAAGACACTTCATCCATCTTGCCTATGATTTGAATGTGATGTGTGCAATAACAGAGTGGCAATCGGGAGATTTCGGGCTTGTTTATAGGTGCCAGACGGGAGAGCGAAGCTCCTCGCCCTTTGCAACAGACCGATTCTGCAGCGGCTCTTTGAGAAGCTGTCAGCGGCTAACCCTTCCTATTAGACATTTCGTTGAGTTTTGTTTTATCATGAGCATTCCAAAGGGCTGTCAAGTCATGTGTTAATCCCCATCTAGCTGAAAACTTTGGAAAAGCGCTGTTAACTTCAACTAAGCACTTCCCAAAATAAAACCATCTACTATGACGAACTGCGGAATGGGCCTTAAAGTTGTGCGTTCAGCTAATTTTTAGGCATTGAATGGAATAGTTTATTTAAATTAAATTATTTAACATAACAAAAAGAATGGCATAGGCCAAGTTTGATGCATAGTTTTAAGTGCAGGCCAATATGAGCTCTCACCAACTTGTTGCAGTAGGCCCTTTATTATTGGCAAAAAATAATTACAATGCATCAGAATATAAGAATTGATGTGATTTTTTGCTAAATTCTCCACAGACCCACCACACATTTAGGTAATATTTATATATCAATTATTTTATTTTATTTTATTTTTTTAATTTTTTAAACAACCATGTTGAAAAGAGAGCTGCTGGACTTGTGATGGGCCGCTGTATTGCAAATGCTCCCAGTAGATTTCCGAGCCCCACTCCGCCCCTGGATGTGTGCATGAGTGATTGGTGGAGGTATACCCCAGGACAGCTGTAGCTGCAGAAGTAGCTCACCACCACTGAGTATGGAGTCAATGAATAATGACTGTGTATCGCTTTGAGAGGCTGTGACAAGTCTGTAAATCATAATATAGTATAATATTACTATTTATTAATTATTTGATGAGCATTGTGGTGAATACAGAAAGGCATAAAAAAAAAAAGACAGGGATAATTTGAATGTGCACCTTAATGTTTTGACAGCAAGCATATTGATTTAGTAGTGATTTTTTTAAAGAAGGTGTATAAGGCTTTTAAAAAAAAAAAAAAATTCTCTCATCAAAAACATGCCTGAAAAGATTTTAGATGTCATCCATGCGTGTCTTAGCTATCTGTCCTGGGCCCCATTCAGACCCTCCTTACGGTTAAATGTAATACGTTGATTGTGTTCTGTTCTCTTAGTGTCAGAAACGAAAGTGAAACTTATAAAACCTGTTAATACGTTGTTTTAGGCAAATATACCATTTTCAAAACAATTAAAAAAGGTAAAAGGTAAAAAGGTAACACAATGACCTAAATATGTTATGTGTTTGCAGTTAATACCCAATAGAAATAAAATAACTCTCCTTCAAATTGTAAATTCATGTTACAGAACGTGGGGTCTATGAGTGTACTTGTCCCCAGTCCTCTGAACACCACTGTGCTGGTATGGGCTCCAGTGACTGCGGGTGGGCTCTTTACATTCTGCTCTCACCTTCACCATGTCTCGGTTTTGTCTTACGTGGTCGTGAGTCGTGACACTAATGAAGCCTGAAGTATCCAGAGAATTATGAGGTGTAGCATACACAGAATATAAAGTACTGGAAATCCTTTTACCAATGTAAACCCACCATTTTGTCCTCATTCATGACCATTACCCATAGCTTATGCATACAGATGGCACTGGCTTAATGGGCTCAAATGGTCCTGGTGGTACATTTTTGGATATTTCTGCATAATTTCTGAGAAAATATTTTCATATTTCTTAAAACGTGTATATGTCAGACAGCCAGATGAATTATGTTAAGGCTATTTATAAATGAAGAGTTCAATTGCAAAAATAGATATCTGTTTTGTTGCCAAATTGCCCAAAAGTGTTTTTCTTTTGTTACCATGATATCTTTCTGCATTTTTATACAGATTGATATCAGTCTGGCCCCACATTCCGCTTCGTCTATCAAGCCCGGTCAAACATGATTGTACAACTTTTGTTTTAATGTTTTAATATTGTTTTGATTTGTGTGATTTCAGTGTCTTATTCTGTAAAGCACTTTGAATTACCTTGTGTACGAATTGTGCTATACAAATAAACTTGCCCTGCCTTGCCTTACAACCAGATCTGTTTTTTTTTCAGTGACACATAGAACAAAGGAGCTCATTGGTCACCTATGATTTACAAATACAATAAAATTTACCTCACCTCAGATGAACAGAGTTTAGAGCTTCGCTTATTGCTTCTGCAGAAATCCATGATGTTTTTTAGCTCCCTGTGGCTAAGAAGAAGAAGAGTGTGTATCCTGGATTCCAGGCATATTAGTAACTGCAATAATGTAAAGTGGATTTAATCAAGAAGGGATGGAATAATATTTTGACAGCAGTAAAATACATTTGGCTTTTGGAAATATTACTATACTAAGAGTAAACTGCAAGCCTCCAATTTTTCAAATGTGACTGATCTCGTCAACACACAAAATAAATAACTATATAAATCATGGCACATTTAAATTATTATTATTATTTATTTATTTATTTATTTTTTTCATGTATGTATTACTTTTAAAACATTCACCACTTCACATAAGATGCTTGTTGCAAATCTACTCAACGACCCCTATACTTGAAAGACCTTCAATGCATCAATATAAGGCTCCACACTGTGCCTTGAAGAAGACAGAGGGCCCTTTGTCTTATGGCAGCGCCTCCTTGTTTGACTGACACTAAGAAAGTGTTTCCACTGTGCGTATCGAGCCGGGCCCACGCTAAAGTGCAGCACATGCTCAATACTATTGACACATGACATTTGGAGATACTGCATGGGTACTTTTAATATTTAATGTACCTGGATTGGAGGCATGCATGGAAATGAAATCATGAATATACTTAAGCCGTCTTATATCAACAGTGGTGACCTACTGGGAATCACTAGAATGGAAACTGGATCAGACTTACTTAGTTTATACAGGGCAGTCTATGTAGTTCAGGGCTTGTTGACTATCGTACACAATGGCAGAGGTGGTGAATGTGCTTGGCTTTCACAATGGCCGCTTGTATTTTTCTCAGTGTGTGTCAGCGTCGCATAGAATAAAAAGGAGCCTAGTGACACTGACTGAAGCTGCTCTCCTGTGAGAATATAGTGGCTAATAACAATCTAGTCCTTGAGTTTTGAGGTTATCCCATTCAATCACTTGTCTCGCCTCTTCTGCGCATGTTTTACTGAGAGCCAAACAAATAGTCAGTGCAACAGAAGCCTATGCTACAAGGTTACTGAACACATAAGGAACTGCTCTTTATGTTTTAGATTGGAAACTGTGCCAAAGAGTACATTAAAGGTTTACTAAGGAACTTTTTTTGTTTGCTATCGGCTTCGAGATGTTATTGCTTTGCCAGATTTTT
Source organism: Periophthalmus modestus (assembly GCA_019594935.1). Lineage (NCBI taxonomy): Eukaryota > Metazoa > Chordata > Actinopteri > Gobiiformes > Gobiidae > Periophthalmus > Periophthalmus modestus. Next base: position 27,193,813 of record JAIEZT010000441.1, read on the forward strand.
TTTTTTATTGGCCACATATTTTTACTGCCCCAGAAATACTGTAGAACATTTCATGCAAGGCAATTACATTTCAATGAAGACAAGCAGGTGACAGACTCAGTCAAAAGCTAGAAAGTGCACATTTAAAGTCAGCAGTTGGCAAAAATTAAAAAACTTAAGGGGCCTATATTATGAAAAATGTACTCTTTCACATAGCTTTAGTTACCTCATCAAAAACATACCTGGTTTCATTCACACATTTGAGTAACCTTTTATTATTAGTCTGTCTACATCTCCAAAACTGATGTCATGTAGTGATAGTTTTCAAGTTAACAGCTACCTTTTTATCTTTTGTTCAAAAGAGATTGGAAATTTCAGGACTGAAATCATCCCAGTGATTCTAGTGAAGATGTATGGAGTTTAAAAACACAGTGAAGCACGTCTTGTATTGCCACATGACATCACAAGGTGGAACAGAGTGTTTTCTGTATAAGAGGAGGACTCTTATGCTAAATGATGAATTGTCTGTCTTAGCTATGTGCACACTGACACTTTGCTTGTTATTATACTAAGTGTATCAGTTAAAATAAATGTTTAATATGTAATCTCTCCTTTTGCCTGAAACATTATTTGATGGCTCAGGACTGGACAGCTTTGCAGAGAGAGGATGCAGTCTTTACCATCTGTGCTCCTGACCACAGGGAGGCTGCTCTGAGCTCTGAGGTGAGTGACTCTCACACAGCTACAGTGGACCATGGCTCCTCTCACACACACATAAGGACTTTCACTGACAAGAGCCTAACGGGAATATAACGAGAGCATGAAATGTGCACTCTGTATTTGGTAACACTTAACCAACACAGAGTTGAAATAGTTTCCCCTCATTATTATTTTGAGTGATGCATGTTTGAGTAATGGTGTGTTCTGCATTTGAGGTTTGCGTGCTCAGAACATGTCCTATTTCACTTGCTCCTTATCCCCACTCATACTTCTGTACTCTGTACTCTACAATTATTCACAAGATTTAGACTTGGGGCCATGCACTACAGTTGCAAAATGTAACAAAGCATTTTCTTTTTTTTTTTCCTTTATCTCTATGAAGACACCGTAAATGAAAATCTGCTGCTACCTATGGTGAAAAGCCAGAGGCCAACTGCAAAGAATCCATTTTGCAATTTGAATAGGAAGTGAACGGACCTGTTTCAATTATTAAGTCATTTTACAGTTATGCAGTTTACAGTTATGCAGTTTACAATGAACAAACTGTGAAATAAGGATCTTTATGAAAATGTATTGCTTAGTATAATAATGAAAAAAACCCCAACATATAACAAAACATCAACAACAAAACAAGTGTTTTAAGAAGCAGAGACATCAGCAACAATTCTGTCCTGCTATAACCCATCTGTTACATGTATTGTATATATGTGTATTATAAAGACCATCTGTTGCATGTATTGTATATATGTGTATTATAAAGACCATCTGTTACATGTATTGTATACATGTAATAATAATAATAATGCCTTACACTATAGTCATTATTCATTCACTCCGCACTTTCACACGCACATTCATACACCAGTGTACGCAGACACTGGGGGCGAGGTGGGTTAAGTGTCTTGCCCAAGGACACAACAACAGCATTCATCTGTGAGGGCTGGAATTGCACCGCCAACCTTCGAGTCAGTGGATCTAACCACTCAACCAATGATGTTTATGTAGAGAGCGGGATTTTGTGTGTATTATAAAGACCATGTATTGTATATATGTGTATTATAAAGACCATCTGTTACATGCAGTGTATATGTGTTCATTATAAAGAGCATTTACAAACAGTAAAATAACCATTACAGTAAATGCTAATGTGATTAGATTATATAGCTCCACTGGCAGAGAGCTATTCGTTACATAATTCATGTTGCCCTATTTGTAATCTATGATTAATAAGATACAAATTGAATATGCAAAAAGCCATGTTATGTACCTAGAATAAGGCCATGGCATCACATTTGAATAAACAATACATTTAACATTTTAAAGGCCAATATTTGTAATTTTCTGAACATTAAGGGGAGTGTGAGATTTTCCTCTCAAGTTGACAGGTCCATGCATCAAGTTAAAATCGCTTCTGTGATATCCTGCTTTCTAAGATGTCCAATATGGCAGCATGTGCAGTCTTTAGATGCTTTGTATGACAGCTGTCTCCTAAGCTCTGCCTCTCTCTCACTGTCTGTACCTACCTGGTTCTAACACGCCATGACACTTCTGCTGATGCATAATTCAGTGAGCGGCTAATTAGCCTGGCAGCTGCTACAAAGGCACTTCCTCCAGCCCCACTGTAGCAGACAGACACTCAGACTTTGTCAACACACACTTTCTTGCTGCTTGCACTGTACTACAGACAGCACAGCAAAGGCCAGTCCTCTGAGCTTTGAATACAGGTGGGGAGGTTTATGGAGAGTGTGGAAAAACTTGTAGCCCACATGAGAGTTATACTGATATTTGAAATGGTTATGATGGTCTAAAACATCTTGAAGTGAGTTAGGTCTCTTTGCTTCTTCTGTGACAGCTATGATTAACCCTTGTAACTAAACTATACTATAAGGTGTAAGGTAAGACATTGTTGAAACCTGTGTTTGCTAGTGGTGCAGTGGTTTAAGGCATTGCTCATATGTAGTTTACCACCCAGCATATGGGTCACCTCCTGAGCATGACTTTCTGCTGAATATCTTTACCCTCTTTCTCCCCATTTCACATCACATCTCTCCTGTCCAATAAAGCATGCAGGCCAAAAACAAACACACAAACAATTTTGAAACTTTCAAGCCAGAATTTGAAAGAATGAAATATTCAAAGATATGTTTTAAGTGAAATGGTTTGTCTACTAATGTGTTTCAGCTGACATTTTGAGGACCTCTCATAATTCAAAACATGTACTAGGTCTATTTTGCTGTCAATTGCTATGGCAACAATCCTCACTGTCAGGGTCGGCCCTAGCTTTCAAGGGGCCCTAAGCTGAATTTGTCTCTGGTGCCCCCGACAGTGGATGTATCCTGGCTTAGGTATTGGTGATTCAAATTGGCCAAAATTATGACTCTGCTCTCATCACCTTGACCAAGTGTATTTGTATTTATATGACCAACATCAGACTGAAAACATCCAACTACTATAGTCACAAGAACAGAAGACAAACATGTAAGGGGAGGGGTCAAGATTTTAGATTTTTTTTTTTCTAGACATGTTTCTGGTGGCTTTTAATGTGTTCCACTTGGTGACGGGGGGCTTACATTTACATTATAAAGGATCATTGTACCAGTGACAATACATAGTTGCCCTCACCTATGTCCAGCTCAAAAACAAATGTAGGCAACAGCAGAAAGTTTGCTACTGTAGATATAAACAAATGTAATTGTTTAGGGATATTAAGGCTGATGTAAACACACAAGCCCTGTTTCTAATAAAACTTGATATATTATATTAATTTCAGAATACATGTATGGGCTCTTGGGGGGCCCAATGCTTGGCTCTGGTCCCTAAGCAGCTGCTTAGTCTGCTTATAGGCTGGGCCGGCTCTGCTCATTGTTCATGTTTCTGAAACCCATGGATACAGAATATGGAAAAGTAAAATATATTTCCTAACATTTAAACCATTCATTATTATTACACTGAAAACATGGAATCCCACAACCCATGATCGAATGACTCAACAGTGTTGTCAGAGAAGCAGATTTCATTCTTGGATATAAAAGGTTGAGTTTTGGCTCCATGTCTGTTAAAGTGATGTGAGTAAATGCATCGGGCCCATGAGGCAGAAGACCCCCGGAGCTAACGCCACAGTCATGAGCACTGCAGGTTTTATAATGGGGAGGCTCATTTGGATATGCTTCAGTCATGCTTCAGGCAACTGTTTGCAAACTGTTTTCTTCCTCAGTGAAAGGTTTCATTTTGGCTTAACATTTAAATTGGACTGGTTTATTCAACTACGCAAAGCCCTGAATACCAAGCAACAAGAAATATTTGTGTTTGCTGTGAAAAACATCTAATGTATGTATGAGCTTTTTACACATTTTTTTTTGTCAATGCTTAACATAACTTGTACTGAAGTCTCATATTGGCAAGAAGAGATACGATTCATTTTTTTAAACATGAAAAACAGTACTGTTTTAATCACTTTGTTGACGACTTTCCAGTCATTAACTTTACTGCCTCAAGAGCAGAACAACCCTGTGCTTTTAAACAGTAAGAATAAAAAAATAATAATAAACATTTGAAAACCTATGATAATGTATTCAAACTATTTGACTTTCAAACCAAGAATTGTTGCACTCATAAATGCAGTCACTACCTAAACAGACAAATACTGTCTGAGAAAGTGTGTAGAACGCAAACCACAGTAGTGTCAAGTGTCCTGTGGTTTTCTGAGCTTCACCTCAGATACCTCTTTATTCACTTACAACAGCAGCTGTCAGAGTGCGGCCCTGGCAAATTAGCCATGAAAATGCTTTGAGAAATACACTGCCGTAACTGCTCTGAGCTGCTACTTATCGCACTGTGCCTGGGCTTTCAAAGGAGAAAAATCTAAAATACAACCACGTGATGTCAACTTTTTATCTCCTTATTACTGATAGTGCCTTTATTTGACACTTCTGACCTACAGTTTGAAATTGAACAAGAAAGTACATTTCATTTTGTTCTTATTTAAAGCCCAAATGAAGGTTGAGTTATGATCAGTCATAACAATTGCCATCATCTCTGTGAAGATGAACTGTAATTGAGGGACAGGCAAAGTAACAAACTGCCCAACAACATGGAATAGAATAGAACTTGAAAGTAAAGCACTTTCTAACTACCTGTGATGTGTTAAAGACACAGTAGGAAACTTTTTGGCAAAAAAAAAAACAAAAAAAGGAAAAGAAATAACATAAAAACGTGTTGGTTTTTTTTTGTTTTTTTTTTTTTCATTTTGCACTGAAAAGCTTAGAAAAACATGTGTGCTTAATGTTGGCATGCTTGCATCTCCACAAACCTTACTCTTATTTGGCCTGGAGGAGGGCCTCTTCCTGCTTGTTTCCATTCAAATGGTGTTTCTTCGGCTATAATCTTCCAGAGTATGACATAAAATGTATCTATCTCCTTGGAGAATGTTCCAAAGTATGGTTTTAACTTTCTATTTACATGGAATCATGCAGAAGATGTGTCATGAAAATATTGCCAATGTTCCTCCATTAGCTGGTTTGTGTAAACTTGCTTTCACTAAACATATGGACCTATTTGTTTTGTTTGTATGGTTCTGTATTTTCACAGGGAGCTCATCAAAAAGAAAGTCTGAGTACTCTCCCTGGGCTCTCCCAGTATAAAGAAAGATAAATACCATTGCAGGAGGAGGCAGGAGGAAAGAGTGTGCCATAAGGTGGGGCTATGAGGAGATGATGAGTGCATGGAGCAGTGTGGAGCAGATGGGGCTGACTGTGAGACAGAGCGCCACTGTCAAAGTAATTGTTTATTTGCTCTGGTGGCTGAAGTCTGTTTGTATTATTGTTATTGGTGGGACTGGAATGCACTGGCCAGAGTTTTTAAAGAGCCTGGCTATCTTCTGTCAGTATCTTGGATGCTAACAGAAGCCCACTGTGATCGTTGGAGACAGCTGATGTGTTGGGAAGTGTCTGACATATGGAAGAGGGATCCATGTTTTTGGAGAGAGCCTTTGACTGAACATAGACCTGCAGGCTCTGCTACTGATGTGAAGTCACTGACAGGTGACAGTCTGTGGAGCAGGGAGGTTTGACTTCAACAAAATGCTCACAAATGTGTGGATGTCTTGCCTACTGAAAACAGAAAGAAAAAGTATTTGTTATACAAGGAAACTCGACCATAATTATTCAGAATGTTCTCTAAAAATATTTCATGCTTATACGTTTGGTTTTATTGGAAAATTAGATCAATCCACATCATAACTCTATGGCTATTTGCTTGGCCAAATCTCCAAATCTGTATTGAAATAAGTTTTTGCTAGTGCTTTCAAAAGTAAGAAGTGTATTTGTATAGAGCTTTTCACAGACATAGGTCACACAGTGTGTCACAAAGGCAAATACATAGAAAAACAGTGATTTACATTAATGATAATCTTAAAAACATTCAGTCATAGGCACCCTGAGTCTATGGGGGCAGGAACGCTTGCTCAAGTAGGAAGGTTTTCAGCTCTTTTCGTAAGTGTGTACAGAACACAAATGGAGGGGCAGTTCATTCCAAAGTGTTGGAGAAAGGGCTTGAAACGATCTGTCTCCTCACATTCAGCAGATTTTGGCCAGTAGACCTTAGGCTATGTGCTGAGGTGTATGGTTTTATTAAGTTACATATATATATATATATATATATATATATACATATACATATATATATATATATATATATATATATATATATATATATATATATATATATACATTATACATATATACATATATATATATATATATATATATATATATATATATATATATATATATATATATATATATATATACATATATATATATACATATATATACATATATATATATATATATATATATATATATATATATATATATATATATATATATATATATATATATATATATATATATATATATATATATATATATATATATATATATATATATATATATATATATATATATATATATATACATATACATATATATACATATATAGCAAGGATCCTGGCCATTTAAGGCTCTGAAGGTCAGCACCAAAATCAAAGTAAACACTCAAAGAGAACAGGGAGCCAATGTGGAGCTTTAAGATTGGACTGATATGAGCTCTCCTAGTGTGGATCAAGAGCCTCGAGGCGGGAGTTTTGGACCATCTGCAACTGGGTCAGTTCCTTCTTACTCAGACAAGTAAACAGACTGTTGCAGTAATCTAGTTGCGAGGATACGGATGTGTTACCATCTCCAGCTCAACTTCTGAATCTGTTGCTCTAAGTTTAGAAATGTTGAAAAAGCAGTATTTGGCAAGTTGCTTGGAGTGGTGTTCTAAAGATATTGCATCATCAAAAACTACTCCTAGATTACGGGATTATGTTGTCACACAAAGAATTTTCCGTTAGCTAAGAATGTTAAACCAGTGGTGATTTTAATAGGCTAAACATTCATTCAAAAGTACTCTGACACTATTGGTGGTTTTTAGATTTTTGAATGTGATTATGTCATACTCCCAAAGGGGGGCAAGAGCCAGTTTTTCCTATTGATAATGTTGTACTTTGTCATGAAATATCCAAAAGGGAAATTCACAAATGTGGAATCTGATCACTTCTATTAGTAACTAGACCCAAGAAGTCACAGAATCAGTAACAAAGCTTTGCATTTTAACAAAATACATTTTTATCTGTCTCCCCATCTGCATTAACTAATATTGCTCTATAGAATGTTGTGAGTTCATTTGAAACCGAGCAATAGAGTGATAATCATACTTACTAGAGGTGATTCTACGACTTATCTCTTTTGTGTTGTTTTGTGTGTTATATCGTGGTTCACCTTTTACGGTCTTGCTGTTTTGCAGATTTTTGCATGCTTTTTTTCCAGCGTATGAACGTGCATTGTGTTCTGCATCCTGATTGATTGACAATTGTCTACAGTCCCTTAGCCAATCTCCTCCATGCCGTGTCTCCTGTACAGTGCAGAATGTGTTCTGCCAAATTTACACAAATGTCCGATCACAGTGTGACTCTGAAGTGCTGTATGTTTGAACGTTTTCTCCCCGACAAAACCCACAATGTCGATGAAAAGTTCTGCACTGACAAATTTCAGAAGTGCTTTGGACTTAAAAGTGTTTCTCTGCACAAAGAGGCGCCTCTGCAGATACAGCTGGAGCAGAGGCACATGAACAACACATTTAAAGTGATCATCGAGGAAGGGGGATATAATATACAAAGGTTTGAACTTTGGGAGAGCTTAAACAAGAGAGAAATGTGAGAAAAGGTTAATGCATGTCTGAGAAAAGTGTATAAAGTGTGTGGTGAGGGGTTTTACAGACTTAAAACATTTTTCATAAAAGCAGACTAGTTCGCAGATTTCACCTATTGCAGGTTATTTTAAGTGTAAGTTGGAAAGGACGAACACTGGTCCAAGTTGTTCTAATTAATACACAAGTACCATGTTTATTCTTTGGATCAAACTTCATCTTTTTTTTTCTTTGTAAAGTTATGCTGGCCTTCAGGCTGAGCAAACCTTATGAAAGTATACGCCACTCTTAATGCCGTTGTTTCCCTGCACACCTGCTGTTTGTATGCGCCTGTCAACTCTCCCTGGCTTCTCTGTAAACTAGACTGGCGTTGGTTTTGCCGTTAAGCTGTGCTCATAAGCCTCCATAACAGTGTCACATTTCTAACACGTCACCACAATCCAATTAATCTGCTTTATATCCACATAAAGCCGCGCCGCTATTTCAACTAATGAACGCAGGCAGTCTCCTTGTTCCCTGAGCCGGCGCTGTGTTCTCATGACAACTGGCTCCCTGGCCCATTCCACCAACTGTTTTGTTGCTGTTGCTTCATTGGGTTTTGAGGCTCTTGCTGTTTTCCTTTAAAGCTCCAAAATGGCAGACTGGAGATCAGGAACAATTCACAGATTGGCTATTTCTGTGGACGGTTTATGGCCCACATGCTGAATTTAGATTTTATTCAAACAAGTTAGACCCCGGGTGATGCCTCCTGATGATGACTACTAATCGCTGGTGATTTGGGTTATCCACAAGTAGCCAAGTGTCTCAGAGATCTTTAAACCAACTGCGTGCGCTCTCGGATCCAAGATGAGCTTAGTAAACAAAGGGACGTAAACCCATTTCATGTGCTGTGAGTGTGTGTCTGCTGGACCAGATTAGCCGAGCCGCCTCTTAGCATAATATAAGCCCAGATGCACAGCTTGTTCTTGGAGAGTGAGCTAAGAGGCAGCGTGTCATCTGACAAGGACAAAAACAGCAAAGACAGTAAGGTCATTTAACAGTGAAGACAGCCAAGTTCAGCAGCTTCTGAACTAAGAATACATTTACCCCATAGAAACAAGCTAAATTACATTAGATTTTCAACAAAGCAATTTCAGCCAAATACAGCAGATGTGTTTTGAGAGTTTAACATAACATTAGTACATACGATTATGTAAGTATGCAGACACGTTATAAGCAATTTCTAGGTTATCAGTTAGCTTCGTATTTCCTTGTATAGCACATTTAAAGATACCCAAAGATTACAGTGAGTTGATGTACTCTTAAAAGATATTAACAACTCTTGGTACGTTAGTTTATTTCCTTTTTACTCTTATGTAACAAAGCATGTGTAACCAGACCAACAAAATAGAACTACTACTCACCACCTGGTTACGCATGTGACAACAACAAGGAGAATTTACACAGAAAAAAGTGATGGGTTCCGTCCAGCTGAATCTCCCCATTTTTTTTATTATTTTTTTTAAGGGGATGTTGTTAGGCTGCAGCTGACAGAAGTGACTTTCCTCTGTGGAGCCAAAGCTTTTACTGCAACATACCCACTCCATTAGGGCACGACCATGACACCCCCCCATCCCAAGGTGTGCTCAAGGACGGCCGCGGAGGAGCTCAGAGTCTGCAGCCTTGGTTCCCTCTGCATACTCAGCCACATGCTACCTCTGATTTAGCTCCCTTTGTTTTCGCTCTGTGCCTGCATTGTGCATTGAAGGACGGATATTTGTGCGTGTTGAATGGAGACAAAGCTTTCCTGGTTTTGCTTCAGAGTGGTAGAACAATTAGTCCAAGCATATTGTATACAGTCATTATGCTGTGGGAGGACACACCTGCTGGTAGGGCCTTGATGCATGTATGTGTCAAAAGTTTTAAAAAGACATATTGTGCTTGAGCCTGCTACATAGTTATAATCTATGACACCTGTGGCTCATTATGTTATAATTTGCACATTTTAAATCTCAATATTTCTCTAAAATGACTGAATAAAAGAAACAAATCTCCCGACTTCCACATTAAAAAACTGCGGCGCCCAGTGGGAGCTGATGACTGTTAAGGTCATCACAAAAAGAGACGGCACTTCCGATGGATAGCTGTAGAACATGTTAGCAAGCAGGTGATGTTTTTTTAAATTTTTTTTTTTTTTTTTTATGTGCAATGCTAATGAATCCTTGGCATATCACCGATTAAGAAAATAAAATTGGAGAACAAAGTAAATACGGAGCAATGGGCGTATACCAGTGGTGTTGAAAATGGGAACTGATTGGCAATATAAGTGATTAAAGATGCCTCAAAAAAAAAAAAAAGGGTGTATGAGAAGAAGAAACAACTATAATATGATTAAAAGCTCTGAAAAATAAGTTTTGCATAATAGGTCTGCTTTAATGTTTGTGTAAGTTTTTTGTTTTTTTTATCCTTATATCTCACACTTGAGAAATATAATTATAACTCCTCTACTCAAGTCTGCCTATACACATTTGGGATTGAAAGTATTGAAAGTCAAATGTACTATTTGTAGCATGATAGAAGTGTGACAACCTATCTGTGCGTTTACACCTTCACCACTGCCTCCCCATTGTTAATGTTATGAATATAAATCAAACCACATAAAATACAATGTAGATGTTTTGATGAAGTAGGCCATCTTTCTTCGGTTATTGTCGACTAGTACTGCACATGTAGCAGTCCCACATACATAACTCACCATTACAATGAATAGCCACACTATTGTCCCTCGGTTGTAGTATCCATCGCACTAATCCAGTCTTATTCAAACCTCATCCCTCATCTCTTATGGCCTTTTCCCTGTAGCCACACACAAGCCTGAGCTTTGCACTGTCAGCTTAAAGTAGGATCACACCAGGCAGCCATTGTGGAGATGTGATCAAAGCTCTGCACACCAGAGCCAGGAGCTCCATGCCAAAAGCATACCTTCAGCTCTCAGCTACTGCAAGACCCCTGAACGCCAGGTGAATAGCAAGTCCATGCTCATCCATAATGCACAGACACTATTGTTAAGAATAGAAAATAGAGTAATGCTGTTTTTCACAATCATAACACTTGGCTTTGGGCAGCTGCAGTCAGGCAACACGATATAGGCCCAAGGCAATGTACAACTTGGACTATGGTTAATGAGTGACAGCTGCTCTCAAGGGCTCCATTTTGAGTCACAAATTATTGGATGCTTGTTTTAATGTTTTCGACAATGTGAACCTGGTTTGCATTGTGAAAACAATAATACCCATTATACTGCATACACTTGTGGTTTCGATCCATTTGTGCCTGACAGATGTGGGACATTTTGTCATCAGGTTGTGCAGATAAAATACATTTTAAGTGTCTGATCGTGAAAGGTATCTGATCGATTAAACCGTGAAAGGAGAAAGTAGGTATTTAAATTGAATGTGTTCCTAGCTCTCACATACCCTTTGGCACATTGCTAGTACATGCATGAACATCTTGTCCAGTAGCACAGCTTTAAAACAGCTTTTTTAGATGGAAAAGTAAAGCAAGGTGGACCACCCTTGCTCAATCAATCAGCTCTCATCATAGAGTAAGGCAGGTGGTTTCTTAAAATACTTTTATTTATTTTTTTCTAGATGAAGACAGCCTGTAGTGGTCAAACTTAAGCTTTTACTGCAGCAGGGTGTATGCAGCCCTGTGAGTGCTCATTCTAATCAAATGTACATTAAATTGAATATAGACACTAAATCTACAGACATGCCTAATACATTGCTGGTTGCTTGTGTTCCTCAAATGTCTTTAACATCAGACCTGGATGGTTGCTTTATACACTGACGCAAATCGAAACAATGTAAGACCTTTCACAAAGTACTCCACAGCAAATATTCAGTTTAATATCTCTCAGAGTCTAATTAAATTATTTTTCCAAAGCTGTTATGAAACAGTTATGAAACACATTTTGATCATTTTTACCTCATGCTGTTTGTGTTTAAAGGAAATAAATTATATTTTCAGTCTCTGCCCCAGCATCTGTCGATATCGGGTATCGACAGTCAAAGTATTGCCATTGAAATAGCTGGATCAGTGAAACTCTCCTATGAAACCTACATCATAGAAATGTGTGGAATTTGAAGTGAAATTACATACAAAATGCAATTGCCAAAAGTCGCATATATTCCTCTCATCTACAGCGGAAGTCCTTAAAAATAATAGGATTTTTGTACGTGATCCTACAAGTGCTTTGATGCTCAAGTGCTAATTTGAGGGTGAAAACCCAGAGCAGTGGCCCATGTCAGACGTATGGAGACTGGGAAATTATTTGTGCAAATCACACTCTATAAAAAGAAAACTAATAAAAAGAGGCTTAGTGCAGCAAGCCCCATTATACAGTACATTACACCTGGAGACAGTGACAGAGGGAGCAGCCGGGATGGGGTAGAGTTCGGCAATTGTGTTGTCGATGGATGTAACCAAGCTCCTCTCTTCATCATTTATCTTGTTCCAGGACCCTATGTGGCTTTCAGGGGATTGCTGATGCTACTGATGATTCACCCACATAGACTCTGCCCTTGCGTTTCCCCCTCACACAACTTTATGAGATATAAGAAAGTATCGATTCTACAATATATTTTTAATGGTGAATACCGAATTACCCTCAGAACCTGCTACTGAATATAAAAAGTAAGAAGTAATCAACCAAGTACTGTACAAAGACACAGTTATGCTTAAACATAATTTTTTCATCTTACCATCCAACTTGCAAGGTTTTTCATTTCAATATGCATACTGTATACTAAAATATACATAAGTGAGTGTATTCTTTCGGAAATGCACAGAGTATTGTTTAATAAATAAGTAATGTTATTTCATATTATCTTGAGCCTCAAAAAATACAGCTATTCTTGATATATTGTGATCACCTCATTGTGAACACCTCCGAGCACCAGGATCTTGCCAATAGATAGTCAGTAAAAAACATTCTTATATTTCCTTTAGTAATTCCCTCAGTAATTGTCAAAATTGCTCTCCACTGAAACAGATCATTTGCAATCTCCTCATTCATTATTCAGGGCCGTGAATCTTGTGTACTACAATGTATGTGCATATGTTTACATGCTAAGACAAACCTTGACTTGTGCATTTGGAGCAGGCTGCGCAGCTGTAACTAACACGGGGTGATAAATGGACTGGCTCGGTCTGGCCTGAGGATGAGATAAGCAGCCTATCAGAGCTTTAAAGCCTGGACACGACCTTGAGAAAGCACTGTACATGAGAACAGGACCGGGGGCTCATATTAGCTGGACTCTCATTTGGCTCAGAGCTGAGGTCGCTGTTCACAGGAATGAAACTACTGATGTGCAGGTTATACGCGGAATGTAATCATGTAATAGCAATACTGTAAATGTTTGTACAGTGTTTCTCAAATGGAAAGGTGAAAACAAATTTGGAAAAAAGCAACGAGTTAAATAAGAAACTGAAAAAAGGAACAATGCCCCTCGTCAGTTACATCGTTACGGCTCGGAGCAATAAGGGAGAAGCAAAATGTTTATAGACATTTAAAATCATGGCCCAAACAACATCTTTTTTTCATTAAAAGTATTTCAAAATTTTATTAATACGGTATAATTAGTAGTGGTGGTCCATGAGTGTGTGAGCACACACACACACACACACACACACAATAAATCTGATTTTTAGTGCTTCTCTATCTATATATGTGTGTATATGTGTGTGTATGTATATATATATATATATATATATATATATATATATATATATATATATAGAGAGAGAGAGAGAGAGAGAGAGAGAGAGAGAGAGAGAGAGAGAGAGAGAGAGAGAGAGAGAGAGAGAGAGAGAGAGAGAGAGAGAGAGAGAGAGAGATAGATAGATTGATAAAACTATGAAAATGAGTGATGATGTTGTCTTTAGAACCCTAAAACACGAGGTCGTCGTGGAGATGTGATGGTGTCAGACGTTAGACTGAGATGTTTTCTTTTAAAGTAAATCACAGATTTAGCTCATAACTTCTCTGACACCGATGGTTACACACGATCGATCCACAACTTTCACTATGAAGCCTTGGTACCTGTACACGTCTGAGGACGACACCCACCTCTACGACCAGGACTTCAGCCTGGAGGCTCTGCTCTGTCCAACACCATCAGGACATGAGCAAGAGCCAGAGGAGACCCACCTGGAGTCTGCCACCATCCAGGACTCCTCGACCCCCGAGGAGAGAGGTCCGGCCCAGGCACCCCTGGACGAGGTACCCCTGCACGAGGTACCCCTGGTCGAGGTACTCCTAGACGAGGTACCACTGCACGAGGTACCCCTGGTCAAGGTACTCCTAGATGAGGTACCCCTGGATGAAGTATAAGGTACTCAGGACAAGGTACCCCTGGACGAGGTATGCCTGAATGAGGTATCCCTGGACGAGGTACCCCTGGAGGAGAGCGCTCTGGTGAGGGCGCTACGACAAGAGTTGGAGCGAATGAAGGCCGAGCTCACAAATCTGGTCCAAATGAACCAATCTCTGGACCTCAGGCTCAACAGCAAGACTTGGAGATCCAAAATCTCACTGAGGCCGTCCAAAACAAGGACCACGAACTGCAACATGAGAAAGAGGAGCATCGGCAGAGACGAATCAAGCATCTCACGTCACTGCAGGAGATGATGGGGGTGAAAAAGGAGCTCCACAAAATCAAAAACGGCACAGTAAGAACAAACGTGGCAGATGTGGAGTTTCGAAAAGTCAAGGCTTTGCTCCAGGAGAAAGAAAAGGAGATGGTTGCCCACATCAGTGCCCACAAACAGATAAGGAACCTGTACATCAGCGCAGGACACGAAAACATGCAGCTGAAACAGGAGCTCCACAACACCCAAAACCTGACAGCAAAAATGGAGCTGGAGCTGCATGAAGTCAAAGACATGCTCCATGAGAAAGAAGAAGAGCTGGAGAGTGTCACCAGTTTCCACAACAAAATCAGATTTTCTCATTTCCACAGTGCACTGAGGGACAGAACTCAGCTCACTCAAGAACTGGCCTCTGCTCAAACAAACATGGAAGAGATGAGCAGGACACTTGAAAAACAGGACTTGGAGATCCAAAATCTTACTGAGGCCGTCCAAAAGAAGGACCTAGAACTGGAACATGAGAAAGAGGAGCATCGGCAGAGAAGAATCAAGCATCTCACGTCACTGCAGGAGATGATGGAGGTGAAAAAGGAGCTCCACAAAATAAAAAATGGCACAATAAAAATAAATGTGGCTCACAACAACATCAGTCAGCGAGGAGCAGAGAAGGGGCCCCGGCGTTACCACCGCTAAGCTCCAAACATGACCTTTGACCCCCGCATTAACAAAAAATAAAACTCCATAAAACTATTTGAAATATTTGTTATTCGTGTTTTATTCTTTTAAAGTCCAAACCTGACTCACCTGCAGCCGCACAACTGTCACTATTATGAAGGATATTGGTGAAATCTGAAGTAAAAATACACAAGTAAAAGTAAAAGTATTAAACTACCTGTTTAAAAGTGACTTAAAGATGAAAAAGTCGATGTGTTTAGCTGTTTTCAGATTTTGAAATCTTATAAAGCTTCAGATTTAGTGATTTTGATAAAGATTTGAGCTGAATTATGTTCAACAGAAACAATTGAATCCATCGGGGTTTTTTTTGCTATATTTATCTGTATATTTTTTTGCTAAAATTATGAACATGTCAAAAATAAAACCTCAGACTTTTCAGCAGGTCTCAGACAATAATAGAAAAAATACTTCCAGTTCAAAAATGTAGTTGAGTAGAAAGTACAGACACCTGAAAACCAGTTTTTCTTGGAATTTCTGCTCTTTAAATCAACAAGGTTTCTTAGTAGTCATAAGAAGTAGTAGTAGTAGTAGTAGTCGTCGTAGTAGTAGTAGTAATAGTATTGGTTTTATGAGCTTTCAAAACTTGATGATGGTCGAGTCTGATGCTGCACAAAGCTTCTCCAGCACATCCCAAAGATTCTCACTGGGGTTAAGGTCTGGACTCTGTGGTGCTGAGGTAAAACCTGTAAATATGTGGAAAATATTACACAATGATTTAGGAAACAAAAAAGCACAATTTATAAATCTGTGCTTTGTATTAATTGGACACACACACACACATATAAAATCACACACACACACCCACACACACCTACACACACACACACACACACACACACACACACACACACACACACACATAGACAACATTTTGTACAGGACAACATACGTCTTGTAAGTGAAGATGAGGATAAGTTCATGAAGTCCTATCTACATCAGCGGAAGTGTGAGTCATTGTGGACTCAAGTCTCCTGCGGTTGTCTGATCTGATCTGTGCAAATGTTCAAAATGGAGGTCTCTTTATAACCCGTCTGTTTGATGTTCTATATCTCTAATGCTTAATGTTTATGTATTACCAGACCACTCTGAACAAACCAATAATAGTCAATATATCTCTTCATGCAGTGGAAAATTAGGTGGATAATATATTCTGTTATATTCCTCTTGGTCGTCTGCCATTTTAAAAATCCAAGCGCTAAACTACAATTGTACAAAAAATAGCCCATGATCTTTGCAGGTGTGTTGCATGTGATTTAGTCTGGGAAACGCATAAGATATAAGACAGATTTCTTAAACAATTGTATTTGCATTATAGTCTGAGCATGTGTGTCCTGCATCATTTAACATGACACAAATCTACACTGTAGTGAACTCACTCCAATTTTGGCATGTTTTATATTTTAACACAAATCAAAAAGCTACATGGGTAGAATGTAGCTGCAGCTATGATCACTTTAGGGTCGCTTGTGCTGTGTTATCAAATATTTTGTATACAATTCTGTGGACTATGTAACCAGAACATGAAGCTCTTAAAGGTCATCAGCGTTTCATGTTCCTCGAGCAAAATGAAGACATGGGGCTTGTCAGCTCTGCAGTTTTAAACAGGAAGTCAATTGTCACATTTCAAGTTGTTTTAGATCATTGATTGTTGGGTTAAATTAATGCAAGCTCATAACTTCAAAATAAGATTTCAATTCTGTTAAGTGGACAAAAGTTTTAGAGTGAAGATGTTTCGCTGATCATCCAAGCGGCTACTTCAGTTCTGGTCAGATTGCTGGTGGACGTGGCCTTATATCTAAAGGGAGGAGCTAACTACACTGAAACTAACAACCTTATTTGTTTACAGTTTCTGTTTGTTGGCTAGGTCTGTTGAAGTACACCAAGTGTGAACTGTACCTGACTCATATATTGCATAAATGTTCTACCTTCTACTTCCACTCCTATAGTTACTGCACAATCTGCACACATTAATGTCGAACATCAAGTTCAAACGGGAAGAGGCTAAGGAGAACAAATTGGCCTTCTTAGATTGTGTCCACACATGCCGGCCAATGCTTGCTTTTCATTTCACATCATTCACTGCAGCACAAACTCAGAGTTATTTGGCCATTAGTGGCCAAAATGATTAAGCAAAATATGACTCAGACACAGTCCACACATGTGTACATCAATAACTGTAAACAAGTAGATGTGAAGAAACGTCTTCACTCTAAAACTTTTTGTCCAGTGACAAAACAAAATTTTTCTTTTGCTATGGATCATGCTTACGTTGTCAGATGAATTGATAACCACGTAATTGGTGGTATCATTAAGCTTTACCTAGGGATGCTCCCAGAGCGTCCTCTAGTGTAACGGCTCTACCAGATCAATATAGTGATTTACAATTAATAAAATACAAAATGATAATATCCTTAGGGTATAGTTTAAAACACCTCAGTAACTGAGAAAAGAATAATATGTTGTCTTTAAGTTTTATCACATCCAAGGTATGGTACAAACAAAACGTGTGTACTTTCTTCAGATCACCCAAATTCTTCAAAAATCCTCTGATGAAGTTGTTGACACATACTGTAACTTGGCTTCTGCAATGGTTTCAATTACTCCTGGTTATAATAATGCTTTTGATCTTGACACACACACAAGATGTTTGTATATGAACCACCTGTGATATTAATATATGTATAAAAAGTATTCATCTTCTCCCTTTGGGGTTTTGGAGCAGGGCAGACTATGGGCACATTGTTATTCATGTGTACTGTGGACACAAAGGCTTGAGCACGCTCCCTGGCAGTGCTCGGCTGGCTCCCAAACAGCAGAGCAACTCAAAGGTCAGCCTGTCTGTTCATCTAACAGCATGACAGACCTCCACAGCAGGACTAGAGCACGTGAACCCACCCCGCTACACTCATACAATAACACGCACTATCGCAGCCCTTATCGCCAATCACTGCAATGAAAAGATAAGAATAAAGTGGTTACACATGTCAGCTAACCATCTGCGGACGAACATAAAAAGATAAGGAAATATTCCAACTGCCGGAGCAGTGAAGCAAAGACAATTGATTTTTATTTGAGAAGTAACTATCAGATATCGTTATTCGTTTTGACAGCTTAAAGTACTATGCTGAGACATGCTTGGCTGCCTGCATTTCTATTAAACTGTCAAGTATGTGCCCTTTCATACACAAAACCAGAATTTCTGTCACTTTAAAGCCACTGACAAACATTCCCTTGGTCTTAAGTGCCGACTGAGGGGAAGACATAGCCTCAGTCGGCACTAGCCTGCTGGCATAGACGACTGGTTTGAAGTAAAGATGGCAGATTGAAGGCCAGATAACAGACACATGTAATGCAATATTGCTTCAGGCTCTAGTTCACTCACTTTGCTTTTTTGTTTTACCAGAATCACTTAATGTTGACAGAATTTAAATTTTGCAGATCTCTTTTTAGGTTTAAGTTATAATTGTGGTTCAATAAAAAAAAAAGAAAAAAGAAAGAAAAACAGATATATATCTAAAAATGTATATATAAATATATAATTTATCTGACATCTTGGAGCTACAGTAAAGAAGCAATTACAAGCTCTAGGAAGTTTGAAAATTGAAAACCAATCCCTAAATCTGGGCTGAAAACTCCAAGTAACAATAAAAACCTTTAGAACATGGACTGTGGTAGCGTTGAACAAGCACAGGTGAGCTCATTGCAAAGTGTGAAACTGAGAGAGACACTGAATGAGCACGGGGCCAAGGAGCAGGAGTAGAGAGAGCTGTTGTCAACAAACCATCCTCCTGGTTGTGTGAATGGTCAAGTGATGACAGGAAACAGAGAAGAGGTGCGAGTCCTTGGGTTATCAGGATTCTCTGAAGTGGAGATCGGCTGTTGAAGACTTTCAAGAGTTTACCGTCATCACGAACTGTTGGATAAAAGTGCAGCCATTTTAGTCGCAGACTGGAGTTATTTTCACCTGACGGCAAAGTCAAGCCTCACAAGCTTCCAACGCCCTGCCCTTTAAGAGGCTTGCTACACCAACTTTAAGACAAAATACTTTACAATTTATTCTTCCATGTAGACCTCTAATAAAACTGCCCAGTTTTTTACATCTAAACAGATAATGACAGCATGATTATATGCCTCTTGAAGCAGGGAGTATATGTGCTAATGCTGGTATTGTGCTAGAGACAAGCCTGATAAGAACTGAAGATGATTTGACATATACACCTTTTGGCAGTTTCATTTTAAAATGAATTCATGCTACATTGGATGTTAAAGGTCAGAAAGAAATAACTAACAGTTTGGAATTACTACCATTTGGTTTTACCTTATTCTAATCCGAGTGGCCATAAGCCTAGAAAATAGCTTTTCAACCTCTCCTCTAAATTTAGCAAAAGACAAGGGCGGTGCAGCATTGGCACCAGGGGCAGAGCGCAGAGTCAACCATTTACAGTTGGAGATGGGTTGATTCTGCCTGACAGAAGTGAACTGCCAGCAAGTAAGAGGAGAGTGCTCTTACTTCTACTCCTTCCTCATAGAGACAGCAGTGTATATTTTATTGGTAGTGCTTCCATTCACAAATGTATCTCTGCAAGTATATTTAGACTGAGCTAACAGAACATATTTAACTTAAACCCAAATTCAGTTGTTAATTTGCTTGACAAATCCAGAATGATATCTCTCTGTATTTTTTTATACAGATTGATATCAGTCTGGCCACGTCCTTCGTTGTGTCTCGAGCCTGGTCAAACGTGATCGTGATCAGATACATTTTTTTCTTTTCCGGTGACACATGTAAAATGAAGGAGCTCATCGTATTTGTAAATCATAGGTAACCAATCAAACTGATCTCGCCTCGGATTTACAGAGTTTAGTGCTTCGCTCATTGATTCTACAGAAATCCGTGATGTTCTTCAGACCCCTGTGAATTTTTTTTACTTTATTATTTCCGATACAGATGGACCATGGATATCCCCAATTGGCTAATCCACTTGTCAATCGTGCCCATTTGAAAACGGGCAGATTCACCACTGACCGCACTCATATCTTTGCAAAGTATTGAAGTGTGTACACTGGGTCCCAGGCAAGATGTTAATGAAATTCAATTCAGTTATTCATTTTGTAAACCCCAGTATTACAACAGTAGTCAAACTGATAAGTGCTTAAAAATGAAACTTTGAAACAGACATCAACAGTGACAATGGCAGAGTTTACATGCAGATACAAATCGGATTACCTGATTTCTAAAGTTATTATATTACTGAAATTTTGTGTAATGTTTTTTCCAGTTGTCCACACTGGTGTTAAAGGAGCACTGAAATGATTTGTTTGGTCTCTCATTTTACAAACAAGAAAAGAATACAGCAAATATTCAACAGAATACAGCACATGCAAATGATTCACCTCCCCAGGCATTTAACGGGACTTGAAATGAGTTCAATAGTTGCTTATATGTCAGCGTAAACCAATTATTAAATGTATAAATGAAACGTGTTACCTTGTTCATTTGCAAGTTTCAATCAATTTCATACAAGCTAATAATAAAGCCATTACTGACCTTTCACTGGTCCCTCAGTGGAGAGAGTCTTATCAGAGCAATGTCTTCTCCCGACAGGCACAAGCAGGACAAAGATGTCTCTGTCTGCAGTATGAGTCTGCTAAAAAGAGAAGCACAAAGGAGGACGGAGCAGAGGGTCAGAGGTAGCCCCCACTGACTTTAGGCGCGCCTCTCAGCTCAGCTCTGATGGGTCCAACAATGTCCGCCTACTGCAGATATGCTAGATTCCTTTATTATAGCTCCCCAGTGACTGAGTCCAGTCTAGCTACTGTTCTGTGTCTCTCAAGAGTCATCAGTTTTGTGTGGGATAGTGAGAAAATAATTGTGATGGTGTATTACTGTCCTGGCTGAAAAGACACATGTATAGGCCCAGTACATAGAGAGTATATATAAATGGACATAGCTAACCTGCTAACCACCGTGTTGCAAGACACTTAACCTACCTTGCCTCCAGTGTCTGCATACAAGGTATGAATGTGTGTGTGAATCGGTGAGTGGTTTCTTGAAGCTCTTTGAATGCCTTGAAGGTAGAAAAGTACTATATATCCCAAATGTGGGCAGACAAGCCCAAATAGCAAAAAAGAAATTCTAAACTCTGCAAGTACTTTAGACATACTAAGATGGATGTTGTCATAATTCTGTAAATCAAACTCTGTGTATCTGTGATCATACCACTTGTAATGTGCCGTAGGCTAGGTGGACTGACTGCAAAAAGTAAGTAATGTTTTAATGTTGAGTCGATAAAAAGTTATAAGGTAAGTGAATGAAAGGCAGACACAAAATAAAGTTGGTTATATTATAGTATTTTGATAAGGGTTTCTGTGTTTATATTGACAGGTGTGCAATAATAATAATGGTCTACATTTACATAAGATAGATATGTGTCATAAATAATGTAGCTATATCAATCAACTGAATCAGAGCAAAACAAAAATACACGGCAACTTCAGTTCAGTGTGAATCCGTCCCATGAGATCACAAAATGTCCACTTGAATGTTTAGTCCATGTGTGCGTGAGCAGACAGGTGAAGTCTTTCAGAGTTTCAAAGTTTGTAGTGACGTTATTAAATTCAGCGAGATGGAAAGAGTTTGATCTCCAACCACAAGGTGGTGTAATCTTAGCTCGCATCACAGATTCACAGTTGAAGTTGCCATCTGCAAAGGACAGGGAAATAAAATACTGACCTGCACAAGGTCAAAAGAAAAAAGCCAAATTAAATTAATGTTAGTTCACTTACAGATTACAACAATACAATAATAAATATTTACAGTTTGTATAAATAGCAAAAGCATCAAAATATTATCAATAAATTGTCAATTTGATAACATTAATTTTACATATCAGAACAAATCATAGTGCACCTTTAAGTTAAGTAGCTTTTTAAAGGCTTATCAAAATGTATTAACAATAGTTGCACATCAAAAATTAAAATATATTATAAATATATTATAAAGCTACATTCATTGACAAAACCATTATGGCCATCAAATTACTCACTCAAAATAACAAAAATAGACACCAAAGCATGTATAACTTAAATGACCTAGAGTGTCCTTTAATTACTAAAGGTTTGGCCTTTAATTCGGTAGCGATAGAAACTACGATCAGGGCCGTATTTAATTAATACAGGCGCAAAATAAGTGACTGGAGTACTGCATTACAACAACTTATCACAGCAATAGAGTGCATGTGAAACTAAAGAAAAACAACGGTTTAAAACGCCAGAATAACTCTCCACTGAGCAGAGGGTTGAATGCTTTTTATGAAAGCAGAGTAGAAGCAGATTTAGCGATCAAACGAAGAGCACGCTGACTCCAGAGCACGATCAGCACGACAGCTACAGTGAGCAGCAGCAGCAGAGCACCAGAAGCAGGGAGTGACGGGGGCCGCTCCAGGTAAGATTGGGCTCACCGGCGCAGTAACAGGAGGTTACACACTCATCATGTTACCAGGTTTGAAGTATCTGTTGCATGATCGAAAGTGATTCATTTTAAGAAAGACCCCATTGTTTAGAAAACCTATTGTATTGTACCTATTGTATTTTTGGTCTTTCCAGAGAATTTGTTTTTATTCAGGTTAGCTATAGGCCTTATAGTAGCAGCAAATCACAACAGTTGAAACAGCAGAAGTTTTATGCAGCAGTAAAAGTAGCAGTATGCAAATTACATTATTATTCACTATTCACTATTAAACACTTTTTGAGCAACTTAGCCACAGGGACTTGCCAGTTACTTTCAGTCATGCACCATCTATTTCCTCTGTACAGTAGGTGGCATATTACTGTACCTGCTGAGTGAGTTGATTTACTGTGATGATCCATGGAGAGGAAGCACTGAAAAGACTGAAGATATTGTTCTTACGATCACAAACCTCCACACCTCTGCATCTATGTCAGTTCCAACTTAACAAAGCCTTCTCCTTCACACGAACACCAGTTCCTCAGAAGTGTCTGTGGCACCTGGTGTTGTACTCCCTGATGTTTTCAGACCTGCACTTGGGTAGCACCCCCTCACATTTCCAGGCACTCCTACGTCAGCCCTCAGCATTACTCATCACATCAGAAAAGATGCACTTGTTTTTATCATGGCTGTGTGCCTCTGCTTCTCTAAGAATATTAAATACACTTTTGGTTCTGATCCATACGTCATTACATATCATCTGTGCTAATGAGCCACGGCCGACCACTGAGTGTGAGAGGAGGAAGGTGGGATCAAAGAACATCAAGCAGCACAACAAATAGATTTTATAATTGAACTTAGATAGATGGTTATTTTTACTCAAATCAATATTGCACAGATCAGGGGGCAATAGAGGATGGATGTGTGAGCATTTCCATTTTACACCTGCTATGGAAGACCAAACATAATGGATCCATGTGGATATAACTATGTAATGTTTTGGGTTTTTTGTGTTGTTGTTTTTTTTTTTTTTTCAGTGGTTCACAACTAGGCAGCACGACTGACCAAGCCTAGCTCTCAACTGGGATATAGGTGTCCAGGCTCTGCTCCTATAGACTGGTGGCTCAATCAGTTAAACAACACTCCTAACCTTCCCAGCATTCTTATTGTCCACTGCTATGAGTTTATAAAAAATATTTCACGATTTCCAGAGGCCAGAGTTCCTTTTTGCCCTCACACCACTGCTATTAACTAGTAACAATTAGCTATAATTAGATGCAGACGGCTCACAGTGGTCTCACGTTGACCATAAGATAAGCATTTTTATTTATATATAGCGCTTTTCCACATTCTAGGCACTCAAAGCGCTTTATATCAAGGAACCAATCACCCATTCACACACACATTCATACACCAGTGTATGCAGACACTGGGGGCGAGGTGGGTTAAGTGTCTTGCCCAAGGACATAACAACATAATTCATCTGTGGGAGCTGGAATCACACCGCCAACCAAGCTCATCCAATGACATGTTATATCTGTGCTTGGGCAAAACTAATTTTACTTTTAGATGAAAAAAAACAGGTGCAGCCCCTTTAATTTAATTTTGATGAACCCTTTTTATTTTGCCTTATACAAATGGGGTCACATGCTGAGTGACTATACTACTTGAAGATGTAAAGCTCACCAGTGGGTAATGACCAGACTGGAAAAAAAACAAAAAACAAAAGGTGAAATATGTGTTGTAAAGGAAGTATAACATACAATTTTACAATTTACTCTGAATCTTACTCTGCTCAATTGTGTCTCTGTATCCCTGAGTTCTAGTAACTAAAAAATATGTGATCAGTGTTAGCCTTGTATACTCAGAGCTGACTCAGAGCTCCAAACTCTCTCCATGGAGCCGGGAAATGATTCATGGTGGTGTCACAATCACTTCATCTGCCCAAATAACACACAAAAACAGGTGAAATGAACAAAATACCACCGTTCACATGCAAGCAGCTCACACGGATGGTGGGTCTGGACAATGCTGAAACCCTTTCTTGATCCGATTAGTCATATCCTTGTAGAGAATGATTGACATGCCACAACGACATTACATAAAATAAATTAACGATTCAGTGTCAAATCACACTCCATACAAGGATAATAACATTACCTTCAGAGACAAATCAAGGACTATTTTGTGAAGATGTCCTCAGTTATTCAAATGTGTTTCATTGTTTCAGCTCTATCAACACACAATCCGAATAATGAGCAGCTCACAAGTTGTGCTTACATTATTTTGGTTTGGCAACATGTCAATCTGTGCAAAGATTCGCCCACAGTTTGGAGACAAACTTTTACTGTGAATTCTTTGAGGGAACAAACCCAGCAGATGCTTTTAAACTGTGCTTTATGAGAGAAAATAAACAGCAGCGTTAGATATGATTGTCTGTTTCAGTTGCTATGGCACTACGGTTCATGGAAAAAATAAAAAATAGTTAAAGAGTTACTATGAACAATGGCATATAACTAGGTTGCTTGTTAAGATAAAAAAAACAAAAGTACTGCATTTTAGAAATATATAGGCTACAAAACACCATACCCGGAACTGCATAATTGTTAGTTTGGACTGGATATTTTCTGGCTAATTTTCCAGTGCATGATATCCACTAAGCTCATGGCACGATTGAGCCCTGCATTGCAATGGTTATTAACACGTGTATTTATAACACAGGCTAGAATGGAAAATGGTATCTCTTTCATACATTCAGCTTTTTCACAGTTTGTCAATGTTCATTTGCACCTGGCTGAGATAGGAATCCAATGACGCAACAGTGAACAATAGCGGGAGGCTGGGAGGCAGACTTACTAATTTCTTCCTCTCACAGTTTGTATTAATCACGATTACAGTGGGAGCGGACCAATAAGTGCAGTTTCTCAGTCCGAGATGACCACGAGGGTGCTGTGGGTCTGACCTGTTTACTGCCGCTCTGCTAGGACCCACACAGCGATCCATCTCAAGCTTCAACTCCAGTGTTTTTCTAATGACCACCTTCCCCAAAGCACTAACTCACCACATACACAGCCTAGAGCGAGAATGCACAGGTATACTGCTGCAGTTTAGTATAAGATCACAGTATTTGTCTCACTATTTTCACCTATACGACCTGTACCTTTGTATTTTCGTGCATATTCATTCACTCCATACTGGTGATGGTAAGCTAATATTGGAGGCACAGCTGTCCTGGGGCAGACTGATGAAAGTGAGGCTGCCAATCTGTGCCATCGGCCCCTCCAACCAACTCACACTCACACACACACCACTTTCATATAATGCAATGTGGGTGAAGTGCCTTAACTATGACAAGGTTTTTTTTTGCTACTGGCCTCCCACTGTGGCATCTGGAGTTCCCAGAGGTCTCCTTTCCAAGTACTAACCAGACCCTGTCTTGATTCGCTTCTGAAATAACATGATATCAGTCTTTGGCAAGTCGGAATAGCCACAATAGGTACATGCAGGTTTATGTATAGGCTGGGACCCTGTATTTATTTTATGTTTTTTTGTGTATAAAGTGTATTCTAATATTCTTGTCAGTTTTAAGTCTATTTTAATCATTATTTTTTATTGCGTATTTCAATTCACGTGCCGTTCTAATACTTCAATTTCAGGAATTACTTAAATTATGGGACAACCAAAGGTTCTCTTATCTTTATCTTATCAGTCACCTCCATCTCCTAAATTTAAGTGATTTACTTTCACTTACTTTTTACTTTTTTATAATGCAACTGAAGGAGACTATTTCTGAGTTTGGCCACTCACTTTACTATAACACAAAAGTAATGTAACAGTTATACTTAGACATGACTCACTGCACCTCAATATAGAAGCTCAAATTCATGAGGGAGCAGTTATGTCAATCACACATTAGATAGCATGATTCTATACCACTTCTATACATTTCTCTATCATCCGAACGGAGCAGAGGCCCTGAGGCGCTGGTCTTAAATTGACAGGAGTGGCTGTTTAACCTTGTGGAAAGAGATTCAGTGGCATCAATTTTTTTCTGGGTTACTCTGTGACATTGCAATATTTGACGTAGCTGTTTTGCCATACAATTTTACAGGCCAAATACAGCATGAGCAGAAATGGAAGAAATAAGTTCACGATTTAATGCAAAAGCACAATGTTAATTTTGAATGTGCGTTTGTGTGAATGTGTGTTTTAACAGCAGGTGGATGAATGGCAACACTGAGATGAAGAGTGTTTCATTTATTTAATATGAGCAAGAGAGAAATACTACTTAGGAGGCTTTTGCGTTTAGTGGTAAAAAAGTTATCTATAAAGACAATTTTGCCTTAAAAATGCATATTTACATGTTGGTGAAGCTACAGTATATCTTTTTTTTTCCTATTTGGCAAAGCGCTCAATGTGTTTCCATATAGAGTTGAAAACCATTATCTGACCTAGTATTCAAAAACATCTATTCAAATTAGAATTCATTAAAATAAAGATCCCCCAATTATTTTTATGTGTCGAATACTTTTATGGCGCTTTCATATTTGTTATACCTCAACATTAGCATTAGTGTTTGTACAGAGGTGCAAACATCTCTCACAGAAGTGTCCTCTGGAGAAGTATTCATTTTAATTGTGTAGTTTTTAACATGTTTTCAGTGACATCCAGCCGCAGCTCCCTGTCTACTCCCTTATCTTTAAATATTTATTAATTTTATCGTGACTCTGCAAAACCTTCACAGAGATACAATTGGACAGGAAGCGATGACGCTAACAGTGAGGTTGCCGGGTGATGTGCACACAGCCTATCGCATACGACTTTTTTGAGTGTCCCAGCGTTTTTGTTTTTATTTAAGTGCTGTTCCTTCCTGTCTGATGCTTGTCGTTTCTCTTGTTTTATGAATGATGTTGGTGATGATAAACGGATGTGGCATGTTTGGTGGCTCTGGGATGCCCCGACTGAGACCAGGGGAGAGACAGCGCCCATCGTTGAACCTATGCTGCCTGTCTAATCTAGTTTACTTTTACGGCTGTGTCTCAGAACACCTGGCGTAAGTGGCTTTAGCTGTGGTGTTCTTTTGGACTAGGACTTTGGATTAAAAAAAAAAAAAAAAAAAAAAGAGAGAGAAAAATTTGACAATATCCAGAATAAAACACACATAGTTTTTTTTTTTTTTTTTTTTTTTTTTTTTTTAAATATAATTGTAAACATGCAGAAGTCCATACGATCAGAAAATAGTTGTAGTTTGCATCAGGTTTTTATAAATGGCAACTCTTTATTTGGTTGAGTGAACTTTTTACACACCTTCGTTTTCATGTGTGCTGTTGATGCAAAACAGAAATATATAAATAAGGATGTTATTAATTTCACAACATAAAATAAAAGAAAGTAGCATTTATATAGAAAATCTCTTCCACCCTTATACCAAACGAGTCCATATGGCTGAAGTGGCTGGCTGTAGAAGACATTGTAAATAGTGTGCATCGTAATGGTGACTTTAATTTGTTCACAACAGATGTTCCAGCCATGAACGGTCCCCTGATTGTTTCCTCGGCACCTTCTCTTCCCTTCACCGGAGGCAATAACACCAGCCGCCATGGCCACAAATAGATCCAGCTAAATAAACAGCACATGAATGTCAACGCGATTGTCTCCGCACCTCTTAGCTCCTCAAGTGCAGTTTGGGATTCGCAGTGACATTTTCCCGGCTTTTGTCACATATCAGGGCTTGGCGTCTTTCCAATACAAAACCAATATTTTCTGAGAGAATTTAAACAAATATTTTGAAGGTATTTCAATTGTTATTACGGGTGCGTCTCGATCAGGTGTGCTTTCATTTCACTGTGTAAACTTCAAAACGTCCTCTTTTATTTAAATACTGATGCAATCGCAGCAGGGTTTTCAGTCATAGAGTTAAAAAAAAAAAAAAAAGCGAAAGGTACAAACGTGTGAAAATCCTGATCCCTTAAATTGTATTCATTTTATTTTTGATCTTGGTATTTATGTATTTTTAAGATTTCACCAATGCGGCAAGATGGATGATGCCCAAGAACAATGAAAATATCAGAATCAAATAGCCAAGCATGTGAATAACTTGCCTCATGCATGAATATAGAATTGTTGCTTAACTTAACAATAATAATATTTGAATTATTAAATGAAAACTGTGGAATATTCTCAGCAAAGCAAACAATCCAACACCTTATATAGTGGACCTTTTAGAAATTGACAAGTAACAGTTTTGTGCAATAGAAAGTGTGGTTATATTCCCGAAAAAGAAAATGATCGTATTGTAACTGTGAGATCAGTTCAGAAGTTTTCATTCTTGCTTTGTTTTTGTTCCTATACCATTTCTTAAAACCCACTTTGCCCTGGACAGTACCATCAGTGCAGCCTCATTGCCGGGTAATTGAGATCAATCTTCACAAAGGCCCCACTGGGACTGTAGGAAACATGAAGTAGTGTGCGTTTGACCAGGGGGGCGGGGCCAGCACAGCCCTGATCACCCCTCTCTTTTAACCTCAATCGCAGGTTATGGGGGTGACTCTTGACTGCTGCTATTGGGCTGTGGTTGTTATGGGGGGGAGAGTGAGAGAGCAGTCTGTTCCTATTCTGTTCCGATGACCTGATTTTAAAGCTGCCCGCCGCTGTTTTGTGACCTGCTTGTGTGCATGTTTTCCTTAACCCAATTTAGCCCTGCGGTGTAAGACACAGACAGGCTAATGACTGGCTAAAGCTGCCAGCACATTAATGCGCTCGGCATTTTAAAAACATGCTATTATTTGAACTTTGACGACAGCTATTTTGTCATCAACGTGAAGACTGGTGGATAGGCTGCAACATTAAATTTAGATGTCATGGTTTCAGATGGAGGGCGGGAGGCTATGTAACTCTACATTTCATTGGAAAGAAATTATCTAACTAACTCTAAAGTAACCAGCAGGAAGCCGGTCCCTGAAGTCCTCAGAGTGTGAGATGGCTCATATGGCACTAACATGTGGGAGATGCTGCTTTAAAGTCTATTCTCTGAGCCACAGGAGCCAGTGCAGAGACCTGAGCACAGGACTTATGTGCTCGTACTTCCTGGTTCTTGTCAGGACCTGAGCAGCGCCGTTCTGGATGTACTGCAGCTGTCTTAACGCTCATTTGGAGTTTTGAATGCTTTCTCTTTTTTGTCACAGATTTGGACTGCAAATTTGCTCTAATCTTTGCCAGTGTGCCTTCAAAATTGAGAAGCAAAGGAAGTCTTGACCTCACCTAGCTCAAAATCCCCTCTGCCCACTGTTTCTGACAGGTTGCCCCATGGCATTGAAGGACAGGTCAAATGCTGAAGACAAATTTTGGACTTCTGTATCGGAGTCAAGACCTGATATGGACCACTCCTGGAGGAAGGAAGGATTACATGATATTTTGATCTCGTCGTTTTGTACTTTTAACTAAGAACAAGTGTGCCTGTGTGTTTGAACAATGCCAGCACTTTTTAATACCAGACTGAAAAAAAAGTGTTTTCTAGTGCTGATGAAAGACATTGAACTTCATCGAGTTTTGCGTGGATTAGCTGGCAATTTAATACCTACAAACCAGGTTAAAACATCTTCTTTTTGACAGCTAAAAGGCACAGACCCTCAGAATTCAGACCTGTTATGACGTGACATGAACCATACCTATTAGTATTCACTTTACATGAACACATCCTATTGTATATCTTGTTAATGTAGAGGAACCATGTGCGTAACCATGGACACAGCAGTCATGATGTCAGTAGGAGCCAAGGGCAGAGAGTTGGTGTTGGTCAGGAGCGCTGAAAAAAAAAAAAGAGGGGGAAAAAAAGTGTGTTTTTGCCCTGAGGCAGGTTCCCAGGGTCTGCAGCACACTCCATTTTTATTTCTGTGAGAAGCCAAAGAGACAAGTCTGCTGTTCACTGCTCTTTCATAACAATATCGTCAATGCAGGTGTGATATGGTAAGAACTGACAATTATAAAACAGCTCATCAAGTACTAAACTCTTTTGCTATGCAGTCACAAATTTGAAATGAAATTATTCATGTTCAACTTTTTGTTCAACTTTTCAATATTATGACATCAGGTTGGCTTTTTTCATTCATTATTGATTGAGGAACGTAGCCTCAGTCTGTAGTTTGTTTTTCTGTGCCCCTGATCTGAACCTTATAAATGTATAATCAAATCTTGGTTTACCTTTCTCTCAATGTTGTGACACATGGTCATAAACATTTAAAGGTTTTGTTCAGTATTTCAGCAAAACACAAGTGTAAACAGGTGCTGAGGATTGAACTGGTTAGCAAGGAGGTCAAGGGTTCAGACCAGCCAATCTGTGCCGCTATATTTGGTTTGTGGCATCATGACGATCAGCTTTGTGCATTTTGTAACGCAGCATTTTCATGGTAGGCGCCGGACTGATGTCAGTAGAGGTCACAGATGTCTACTGTTCCATGCAACTCTGTTAGGTGCTGGTTTAGTTCTTTTTTGGTCTCTTGGAATGTTCCACACTATGGCATCGAACTTATCTATATTCCACATATTCAATAGGCTGTGTTTCTCAAAAATAACATGCATTCTTACTGTGAGCAAGGTTGTATCTACAGATCTGACCTGGTGGCATCACCTGCTTGTTTCCATGGAAATAAATAGGTTTAATTCTATACTGTGAAACACTCCAGGCAAAGGCAGATCTATACCTGAACAAAGAAAAAAACAATAGCTAGTATGATAATTGGTGTGAGAGCACCTATTAAGGGCCTGAATGATTATGCTAAATCCGACTCAGGCACAGTTCACACTAAGCTCATTAGACCTACACGAAAACTGCAAACAATAGGTGTTAATTTCAGTGTAGTTAGCTCCTTCCTTCAGAACAGAACTGAACAACAACAACTTTTTTGTGCAGCTGACAGATTTGAATTTTCTTTTACATTTCAGGCAAAGCAATAATGTCTAAATTGTGTGTAATCTATAAGTTGTAACAAACTCAACAACAATAAATGATACTATGACAATGCGTAGGCTACACACTTGCAGTAATATGCTCCTGCCGTATCAAACCCAAATAAATACTTGTTATGCAATTTTACTTTTTAAATCAAGTGTAATGCTGAATCGACTGGTTTCCTCCCCAGATCCTTTTGAGACAGAGTCCGTGGTGATTAAACTGACATCTCAGATCGGGGTCATTCATGGATCACAGGACCAAACGTGGCTCTGAAACATTTAAAAGTCCTCCCCGTTGTCCTCTCTTCGGCGCTGCCTGTGGAGAAGGTGATCCTGGGCTTGTTCTTTCTGATCTGTCTGGAGAAAAGCATCGGTGCTCCTGCTGCTGCCTCCAGACTCAGGGCGCGCTGCCACCAAGTTGATAAAGTGAGCCATTTTGCACACAGGCAAGATTACTCTCAAGGACAGAGATTAAAGTGCTTGTGTTGAAGCAGCCATAGCCCCAGTGAGCACACACGAACACAAAAAAACAAGAGAGCAGAGGCACAGTGCTGATACAGAGGACTTCATACTCATTATTCACATGTGCTTTGTATGCAGCCGTGACAACAGACAGCAGCCATCGCTCCCATAGTGACATGAAACACGCAGACTCACCTCTGCTAGTTCAAAGTGTGGCTCCAGGACTGAACATAGCACATGGTGGGAAGATGGGGCTCGTGACTGGCATTACAAGTTTCCTCAATGAGTTGGGTTGAGATTAGAAGTGGAAAAATGGGATTTCAGAGAGTTTGATAAGGCCAAAATGTTATAGCTAAAAGACTGGGGCGGAGAATATCCAAAATGGCAGAATCGGTTCAACAAGGGGTGATAAAGAGTAGGGGCTGATTGGCATATAGCTTGTTGAAGGGTTCACTCATGGATTCAAAGGTTGGTGATTAGATTCCGGTTACTACTTATGCATATTGTTGTTGCGCCCTTGGGCAAGACACTTAACCCTGCCGTCAATGCCAATGTTTGGGTGTGAATGGATGAGTGGTTTGTTAAGAGTTTTGAGTGCACATTGGAATCGGAATAGCACTATATAAATCAAGACACGGTGCAGCTGCATATTAAAGTTATAATTTTTTCATATCTGATGAAAATATTTTGTTTTATATTAAAGTGGACCTATTACGTAAAATCAACTTTTCAGAGCATTTACTCACCCATGTGTATAGTGATTTTTGCATGTTTGAGCAATCATTTGCTTATTTCCAAGACCAAAGTTGGCATTTTTGGAGTGATTAATCAGTGATAGGTTTGAGCAATCTTTAATTACTTGGTACAAATAAAAAATAAAAAAGACTGCAGCCATTTTGGCAGCTTTTTAAAATGTTCTTAGATCAGTGACTTACTCGTAGGCTTTGGCAGCCGATTGCATAGTCATTTTGTACAAATTTAAAAAAAAAAATCTGCAGCTCGCTAGTGTGATCTGCAGCTATCTATCAGAGGTGCAGATCAGATCAACTTCACGGCTCCTTGTTTACGCCGATCAAAACTAGATTTGTTTCTTGTATTAAGTCCTTGATTAAAGTAAAATTCCAAATTATAACATAATGACCCCACAGGTGTCAAAGATCATAACTATATAGCAGACTAAGTCTTCATTTCTTGGAGCCAGCAGCATTCCCTCCACCAGAAAAGTTACAGATTTTATGCATTTCAATAATATTCCGAATGTCTCTCACTAGCTGTCAGCATCACAAACACATTCTCTTGTTGTGATACAATGAACCAGAACAATTCAGTCTCTGTCTGGCGCCACATTGAAGGTTTCAGCAGTTAGTTAGTGTCAACAGAGCAGCGTTATTAGAAAGGGTAATGTGCATAATAAATGTACAATTAGGAAACATCCATTAAACTTCCAACTTATGGCTTCCTGATCCGGATATGGCTCTTCGTATATATTTTGTCTGCAGATGAAGTGTTGCTGAGACCACAAACTCAATGGCCGCCTCACTCAGAAGTGCCCAGAGCGTGCAGTGAGCGATTAGACACTTGTTGTGCTGGTCGCTCTGCCTCTCCTCTCGCCTGCCACTTATCAGAGCAGAAACACATAATGAATTCACGGCTGGCTGAAGTTCTAAACAGACTGGTGCAGTTTCAATTATTGTGCATTGTTGAATAAATAAACATCTGCCAGGCGGACATGTTTTGGACACACTGGGAATTAAATGTAATAGCCGCTGCGTATTGTGAAAATGACTGAAGTGAAAAGCTTTTCTCAGGCTAATTTATTCATCTGTTTCTGGGGATTGCCTGGAGGAGGTTGTGGGTGGCTGGGGTCTGTAATTTCAGCAAGTATGAGAATGAGGGGGCAGCTCCTCTCGTAAAAGGTACTAGATTAATGGGGCCACCGTTCAGTTTTTGAGTGTGGGTTTGAAAACTATTTCATTTAAGACATAGATCAGTTTTAAATAGTACTTTTTTAGCTTTTGGTTTTATAAAATAACAAAAGGTTTTTCCACAGACATCATTTTAATTTCATCCAACTTTGTTCTGGGTGATCAAAGGCATTTGCACCAATAGCAAATATCAGACACATCTCTATCAAAATGTCTAGAAATATTTTTGTATCGGCTGAAGTACGACACTATTTACACAAGAAAGTGCTACAGCTACTGTTCTGTTCCCTGTTTTGACCTTTTTAAGTTATTGTGGTATCAGGGAATACATACAAAAGCTATTTTTTAATTTATTTATTACATTTAGCAAAAAAGGGCAGGTTATTTCATAATGCTAGATAAACTGAACGCATCAATCCTTTATAAAATCAAAAGTAACCCAATTATATCAACACTGTTCATGTAGATTCATGGTTCAAATGTGACTTATATGAGCATTCTGACATGTTTCTGCCATGTTATTTTTTTTTTTCCCTCACAAGAACATTCCTCAAGAGATGTCCATGCATATTTGAGTATTTCTCTCCCTGGCTCTATTCGAACCCTCCTTACAGTTAGCTGTAAGATTAAGATTAAGATGTAAGATTACTTTAAGAGGGAACAAAACTGTAACATTCAAGTATGTGACCTGGTTTATGGAATCAAACATTCTAAACCAGGAGTGTCAAACTAATTTTCACAGATTGCCACATCAACAAAATAGTTGCTCTCAAAGGGCCAGATGTAATTTAAAGATAAATGTAACTAAATGTAACCAAATGTAATGTAAAATAAATGCAACTATTATTAATCTTGTTAAATAACCATTTCTATATTATTCAATCTATGCATATCAATTTGCATAGATATGAAAAAAATGTCTGTGTAACTATGTATCTTGTGATAAACTGATATTTTAAGACAGCCATACCCTTTAATTGACTTTGTCACGGACCACATAAAATCAAGTGGCGGGCCACATTTGGCCCACAGGCCTTGAGTTTGACACATGTGTTCTAAAGGATAAAGTCCATTTGAGCACATAAAGCTTCAGATAAAAAAAAACCCCAAAAAAAAACAAAAAAAATTTTTTGTGCTTTTTGGTTGGAGTATGGTTGGAATACAAATTACTTAATTTTGCTTAATAATAATAATAATCATAATCATAACCATAGCCATAATAACTGTGACTTTTATGATATATACATACATATATACACACATACATATATACATATACATACATATTAGTACAAGGTATGGATTTACATGGACTGTGAGTATTTTATTCTTGCATTTTTGCCCTGCTCAAACTAATAGCCTATGTCCCCACCAACCCTGAAGTCAAACTATCGCCCTTGGGCTGCAGCGCTGCACCTGGACCCTGCTTATGCTCTTCTCACGTGGGGCTTATTACCATGGACAGCTCCAGCCGCTGTCTATAAACACAATCCCTGCCATTCCTCTATAAAACACTCACATTATGTTGGTCTTTTAAAGACAGCCTAAATAAGCCTGCTTTGTAACGTAAAAGAGAAGAGTAGCATATTGTTGTTTCAAGTCAAAATATTCCATAGGCCAATAATATTTAATGGGGAGAAGCCTAATGAATATTGTTCAAATGTAGATTTTTGTTGTAATATATTAAGCTATAGTATGTAGTCACAAATATAAATGATCAAGTTCAACATTTGTGAATTTACCTTTTGGATATTTCATGTCAATGTATAGTGTAGCTAATTGATTGGAAAAACTGGCTCTTGCCCCCATCTGGGAGTGTGACATCACATTCTAGGGGGAAGAAGGCTGTGTTGGCTAAAGAAAATCTAAAGCAAAAAAAAAAGGTCTGACATGTAGATATAATAGATAACAGAGATTCTATAGAATGCCTAGGCAAAGTTGTAGCATATATTTATTTTATAACTTAATTTTTATGACATGATTTAAATGCATTTACATAAAAAGAAATCAAACATCAAAAAATGAATCTTTGATATAGGTATCGAAATTTTTATTTAAAAATAGCAGATTTATTGATTCTGTGATTCTATTTTGTTACATTCCTGTTTTGTATATTACCAGTGCTACTTTTTCTTCAGATTTTTCACTCACGCAGATCAAATAAAAGCTGTTACACTGCGGATCAGATAAAAATGAAAATAAGTGGTATCAATCATTAAAGAGGTGGTATCACACAAAATAGATTTCTTACTTTAAAAAAAAAAAACTATGTTATGACATTGTTCCCTCATCAGAAACCTGCCTAAAGAGGTTTTAGATGTCATCCATGCATGTCTGAGTAATTTAGCGATCTTTCCCGGGCCTTATTCATACCCTCTATGATTCGGTACAAAGCTCAGCCCACAAGCCTACGTCACACATGCTCCCACACCACAATTTTCTATAAATATACAAAAACATGATACAAAACACACAACAATTTGACAAACCTGATGCAGTAGTTTCATTAGCGGGATGCACGCTGATTGTGTTGTGATCGTGCTGTGAAAGGCAAGTGACTTAACCTAAGGAGGAAAAGGAGGGAGCCTCAGAGCATGAAAAACAAAAGTGAAACTTATAAAACATGTTAATACACTGTTTTTGGTGAATACAGCATTTTCAAAACATTCCTTTTTACCTTTTTCTTTTCTGAGTTTGAAACATATCATTTACAATAATGGGCATAGGTTTTACACTGAATACACATCCAGAAGAACCTTCTTTGCTAAATACACATTAGATAGTATGTGATATATGAAAAGTATCTCTCGTGTCTACAGTTGCATAGCTTCTGCTTGGTCTACGTTTTACTGGGCTCCTAATTATGGAGGCTCCTCTCCTCCTCCGTCTGCAGCACTCCGGAGTGTCTTTATGCTCTGGCTCAGTGCTCTCCTAAAACGCTCCAGCACACTCCATTCAAATCTCCAATTGAGCCGCTCTGCCTCCAATTCCCTTGACACCATATAGCAGGATTTCAAAGGACGACAGCCCAGTCTTCAGCTTTCAAAATTATATAGATTTCGACATAATCCCTAACCCAGGTGCTAAGACTATTTTCAGTCGTTCTTCCAAAATTCTGTAAGCACCATTTGGTTATGTATAGTCCATAAATGGAATTATCTCTGACAGGGATATAAAGTGAAGCTGTGAATGCATATCTGTGTTATCCAAATGTCGTCATTGGTTAAGAGGTCACCTTATATGGAAAAACACAGTGTGCTTTTTCCCTCTAAAAGCTAAGTCCAAGCTATGCATAATTGAGACTTGGGCCATATGTTTCACAGTCTGAGTTCAAATCAGGGTCATGTGAAACTGCCTGTATGAGCCAGGGGCTGGAGTGTGTTTTACTGAGTGTTGGGCAGACGTCGGCTAAGAAACCTAATTAAAAGTATGCTAGAATCTCTCATAATTTACACTCAATTAAAAGCATGACTTTTAAATGATTATCTGTTAGAATTATGATGTTGCTTACAGTAAGTACCATTGCAATAGACAGGCTCTGATAACATGTCACATTATGCACCTTTATGAAGGTTATTTTTGCATGTGTTACTGTCATACCTGAGCTACGGAATAATGCACCTCTCATTATTAGACTGGGGAAAAGCAGCATGTATTATTGATACTTTGCAGTCACATCACAGTGGAGGTGTTCTACATGTAGCTCTATGGTGGAATGGTCAGCAGATACCACAGAGACACAATGCACATATTAGCAAACACTGCCAAAAAAGCTGAAAACATTAAATCAAAAAATCAAAATGGATTTTAAGGAGCCTGCAACCAATATAAGTGTTCATGGTCCCGTTTTCAACAAAAAGGTGAGCGTGACTAACTGAAAAACTGTTTGCTAACGCTAGCTAGCTTGTGACTATAATGTTATTTGAGAGGAACTTATTTAATAGCACAAATCGGATCTCCTGATGTAGTTCCAGCTAAGTCAGCTCTTTATGGTCAGATTGTGTTAAAACAAAGATTAGATTAAAGTCTAACAGAGCTTCAGACGGAATAGTGCCTCTAGTTAGCACCACACCCCCAGGGAATGTTAATGACATCTCCTGCAAAAATAATCAATTATCAATATCAATATTACATGTATGTCACCAGATATTGAGCTAGGCCTGGTCAGGACTTCTTTAGCTGGAGGACTTTGCCGATGCTGCATGTTTTGGGTTAATGGGGAAAACTGGAGTACGGAGAAATGCGCAAACTCTGCACAGAAAGGCCTTAAATGGCATCGCATTAAACTAATCTCCAAGGAGACAAGCAGGTGATACCACCAGCCCAGATTATAGGTCTGATCTGTGAAAAAGCAAATCCGCTCAGAGGAATTATGCATGTTTTTCAAGCAATAGAACAACTGTTGACCAATCAAATTATGTTTAATGACACTATGAGAAATCACATATATAATCTCCATAGAGTCATTTGGACAAGCAGAAAATAAATAATGAAATCCTTAATTTTCTTTCATTCAAATTGCAAAAGATGACCATAAACTCTAGAATGTGGCCTACTAAAGGAAAAAGTAAACTTGTGAGACATAAACATATCACAATTATATTTACTTTTTTTTCCAAATAGAAGTAGCTCACTTTAAACTGTCTGCAGCAGTCCACACTTATTCCTCACTTTCCTACCACCCATCCTAAAGTGCTCCTCAGGAACTTCGGAAAAAGTTTTGTCCGAGTTGAAAAATGAACATGAACACTTGCACACTCTTTGACTAAAATTAAACGTTACATTCAGGAGTTAACTGGCATATCATAATGTTGACCAATCAAATAATGTTTAATGTCATATCAGCTAAACCATCTCCTCAGAGCCATTTAGACAAGCAGGTGGCACACTTGCAAGCAGAAAGGTTACAGAGTGCACCTTTAAAAAGCAAATTTTGCAATCATGGTCTGCATTGTGACCTTTTGAAAGCCAAGCCTTTTCTTAACTGAAGTTTCATGTGGCATTATAGTTGAAGTGTAATTCTTTTTTTACTGGCTCACTTCAGATGCTGATTGCTCTATTGCATTTCAAAACTGACAGAGCTCTGATTGATTCGTTCTGAGTCTAATCCACTTGCAGAGCCGGGCCTGTAACCGTGATTGTATTACTCGTGTGATTAAATTACTTGTGAATGACAGGGCCACAATGAAATATGTATGTGATGTGTTATTTTAGGGTACGACGCCGCTGTAATGCAAACTGACACACAAAGAGCATTCAATCTGTTAAGTGTACCTTTTGCCTGTCCGATAGATAGTAGTACGGGAAATCCATTTACAATTCTGAACCACGTTTTTTTCACTCAAATAATCAATACAAGAGGTGAATTTATACAGGGGTGTAGCGAGCGTCTTGAGAAATGGGGAAAATATGATGCTGGTTCCTGTCTCCGTAACTCATCTCTCACTAAGTCGTCTTAAACCTCGACTGGGCAGTGTGACACGGCTGATAAAAGATGTGCCTGTAATGTGCTGTAGCAACCAGTTACTGTCAGCCATATCAGTCACCTGTCACCTGTGTTTATATATAGGAACGTGAGCTATTGGACAGACGCTTTGCTGACACACTTTATTTAGCTATAGCTTGATGTCCATTGATTGAGAGCCAGGAAAGCACAGAAAGATTGTTGACACCATGATAAAAAAATAATTCATTCAAATTAGAATAAATCACCGGAAACTCTAGAATGTGGAAAAAAAAAATACTGAATGAAAAACTAAACTTGTGTGACATAAATCTCAAATAGGTTTAATTAGACTTCTACATCTGACGCCACCTGCTGACTAAAATCAACAGATTTTTCAATTTAACTTTTGAGTTCTTTGACTAAACTTTATTATATTCAGGGGTTTACTGTCAGCTGTCCTTATCACAAGAATAACAGACCTGACACTACTGTTTAAATAATTGCAGATGTTATATTAACTGGTGTTAGCTAAAGTAAAATAAAAATGTTAATGCTAAGCTTTTGAGAAAGTTAAAAATAAGAAATCTTACTGGTTAGCTTTAATAAACGCTGTTATTGAGCAAACTCAATGATTTCATTATTGGAACCCCAAGTTCCTGAGGACCACATGAATGCAACACAAGAGCAACAGATTTGCACTAGAAAGTCCCAACCTGATTGTCCAATTAATATTTACTGACCCAACGATAACTAGCTACAATAAACAAGTAATATTTAGCTTTTGAGGTTAACAACAACAAATCTTTCTAGTTAGCTCGATTAAACGCTGTTAATGAGCGGACTCAGTGATTTTATTATTGGTCACATCAAAATTCTGACTTTTCCAAGATAAAAAGCAAATGAAGGCAAACAACTCAACAACCGACATCTTATCTCGGAAATCACATGAACACAGCATAATACACAATACAGAATAGTCTTAAACTGTGGTTTCCCTTATGAGACTAAATAAGATCTAAATATCAAATCTTCCAAAACAGGCACAAATCCTCAACTGTATCCAACTAAATTGTGCAGGGTCTGTTTACTATAATACCACCATGTTAAATCATATTTGTGTGTGTAATGTAATTGAAAGGACAAAATACCATAAGCCAAGGTATAAAACATAATGTATTTTCAAAGGAAAATAAAAAATAAGAAAAGCTGTATCATATATGAAGCGGGAAGAGTAATCAAAACTTTTACTCAAATAAAAGTATTGTTGGACTGTGTTACATCTGATATTCCCTCTGCATCCTCTGCTCCATCTGACCCTCTCCTCTCATCGTCTTCTCTGAGCATCTTCTTCTCCATCTGACCCTCTCCTCTGCTCTTCTCTGCATCTTCTTCTCCTCTTCTCTATCTGACCCTGACCCTCTCCTCCATCCTCTTCCTTTAACCCTCTCCTCCATCTGCTCCTCTTTCCTCTGCTCCATTTCCAGAACTGGACTTAATGACTTTAGCATTGATGTCTCGTGTCATGAAAGTGTTTGAGAGACTTGTTCTGGCTCAGCTCAGACCCCTGGTGGCCTCTGCCCTGGATCCTTTACAGTTTGCATATCAGTCCCATGTTAGTGTGGATGATGCTGTCATCTGTCTTTTGCAGCATGCTCACTCTCATCTGGATAGTGTTAAAGGATCTGTGAGGATATTGTTCTTCGATTTCTCCAGTGCCTTTAACACAATTCAGCTCTTTCTAATTAGTGAGAAGCTGCTCAGGATGGCGTCAGCTCCTCCATTGTCTCCTGGATTACTGACTTATCTGCAGAAGTTCTCTGATGATTCTGCAATGGTAGGAAATATCAAAGACGAACAGGAGCTGGAGTACAGGACACTGATTGTAAATTTTGTGGAGTTGTCCCAGACAAACCATATGCTCCTGAACGCTGACAAGACCAAGGAACTGGTGATAGATTTCAGGAGGAAGAGGACATCAGTGAAGCCCGTCACCATCCTGGCCATGAGGTGGAAATGGTGGAGTACTACAAGTACCTGGAAGTCTATGTGAACAACAGACTGGACTGGAGGGACAATAGTTATCATGTCTTCAAGAAGGGCATGAGTAGACTATACTTCCGGAGAAAGCGCAAGTCTTTCAATATGTGCAGCTAGTTGTTGGAGATATTTTATCAATCTGTGATGGCCAGCGCCCTGTACATCACTGTGCTCTGCTGGGGAGTAGTGAGGGGGACATTTCATGGATTGACAAACTGATCCGTAAAGCTGGTCACGTGACAGTGAGCTGGACACATTTGTCACAGTGAGGGACATGAGGACACTGGACAAACTGCTGTCCATCATGGACACTGCATCGGACTATAGAGAGACAGAGGGCCCCCTACCCTACACAGGACATAGTTTAACCTGTAATATAACCATCTGTCAATAAATGACTTACTTTTGCTCCTTCATGCAGGGATATATATATTATATATATATATATTTATTTATTTTATTTTTTTATCTGGAGTATGTTTGGGAATTCCGAGATGACCATGTCGGGCTTTTTGCATTTGTTTGAACATTCGAGATGAGATGCCGGGTCATGTATTTATCTTGGAAAGTCGAGATTTTTATGCCCCCATCAATAAAATCATGCAGTCCGATCTTTAACAGCATTTAAATGAGTTAACCAGTAAGATTTGTTGGTGTTTTTACAGTTGTAGTCGCAGGTCTTTCTTATTCTGATCTGTTGATCTTATGATATGGATAACACATGCAACATTTGCAGTGACATTATGCTGGGGGTATTTTACATCAATGCCAGTTCAGCAGTTACATAGTGACACAATGCACACATTACCAAAGGCATTAACAAACACTGTCAAAAAAACGTTTAAGATAGTCTGAAAACCGTTCATGATCCTGTTTAGGAAATTTACAACAAAAGGGAGAGAGTGACTAACTGAAAAACTGATGACTAATGGTAACTTATGACTGTAATTATATAAGAGACTTTAATAGCACAAATCAGCTCACCTGTTGCAGTTCTAAGTCAACTCTTTCTGGTCAGACTGTGTTAAAAAAAAAGCTCAGATTAAATTCCAACAGAGCTTTAGACAGAGAAGAGCCTACAGTTAGCTTTGCACCCTCAGGGAATGTTGATGACACTAGCTGCAAAGTATCAATAGTCTATAAACCCATCATGTAATTTGCATGAATAAACAATCTCTTCTATTTCAATATGTTTAAGAACCCAGAAGAGGCCCAGGTGAGGTTCTGGGATCAAGACCAGTCCTCCGATAATAAACCCTGTGAACCAGAACAACACCAAGACCTGTATTTTTGAGAACAAACCCACTGACATGCCTCCCGCCAAATGAGTCACCCAACCGTAAAGCCCTCTATAAAACTCCTATAGACCTGCTATAGACCTGCTATAGACCTGCTTTAGTCCAGGACCAAAACCAAAGGGCCGATGTATACTTCAACCATTTCCAGCAGTAGTCTGTACTTAGCCAGTGAAAGTGTTAGTGTTGTCACAGTACTACATTCTTTTAAGACAATATATAGACAGCATGATAATTAAAAAGAACACTAACATTTTAAGACAATATATAGACAGCAATTTTCAACACAAAATATTAGTATTTATCTTATCTGGTCTTATGTAGTGAGAGTGAATATATGTACAGAGGAGGGAGAGTGAATATATGGAACACAGGAGAGGTCGTCGTTATTTTTTATGAGCATTCACACTCTGTGTGTCTATGTTTTGTAACTTCTTGAATGTAATTGGCACCACAGCGAAAACACATAACACTTTCAGTACTTGGACAGGTGACAAACAGGAGGCGCTGTGGTGAAGTTTGAGGAGTTTGAGGTCACTGAAACTTATTGTAAGCTGTTCAAGTCACAGCCTTTCTTCTCCTCATAGCCTCGCACTCTGTCTCTCATTTTGACAGTCATCTGCAGAGAGACCTCCTGTTTAAAGCTGTTTTAAGAGCCATGACCGTTGGCCTTTAGTTAATATATCTCTCCTTTGTCCACAGTAAAGGGGAGTACCCGGTGGACGTGTCCTCGCTGGAGCAGAAGCGGCGCAGCTCTATTATGCTGCACATTTTTGGGATGATCTACATGCTTGTTGCCTTGGCGATCGTTTGTAATGAATCCTTTCTTCCCACGTTGAAAGTCATCATAGAAAAACTGGGGATCTCTGACAAAGTTGCCGGGGTGACCTTCATGGCAGCCAACAGATCTGCTCCTGAACTTTTCACATCTCTGATCAGAGCGTTCATTGCTCACTCCAATCCACTCGGGATCGGGACCATCGTCTGTTTGGTCGTTTTTTACTTTACTATTTGTCATTGCCATGTGAGC
This sequence comes from Periophthalmus modestus, assembly GCA_019594935.1. Classification (NCBI taxonomy): domain Eukaryota; kingdom Metazoa; phylum Chordata; class Actinopteri; order Gobiiformes; family Gobiidae; genus Periophthalmus; species Periophthalmus modestus. The sequence goes on from JAIEZT010000441.1 coordinate 27,237,716, forward strand.
CATCTTCTCCCTCGGGGTGCTGGATTTGACCTGGTGGCCGCTGTTTCAAGATGTGTCCTTTTACATCCTGGACTTAATTTTGGGACAGCGCCATCTAGTGGTGGGAGAGCATACTACTGGTGTTGGGATATGTGGCTTATGTGGTATTTATGAAGTTTAACGTTCAAGTCGAGAGAGTGGTGAAGATGCGCTGCGGGAGATGCAAGAACTCTGTGCATGTGGGGAGCACCAAGGAGATGGACAAGGTCAGGGCCGTATATCATTTTAAAGCAGCTGCCCATAGATAAACATTGACCTGGGGGGCTGCTCCCAATTCTATAAAATCATTTGCTGACTGTGAATTAGCTCAACAATGGCGCCCTGGCTTGTTCCGGTCATTTCTTTTTAATGGTAGGTCAAAGCGGACACATAGGGAAAACATGCAAACTGTGTTGTCTGGGAATCAAACCCCAGACCTTCTTGCTGTGAGGCTGGTACAGTAACCACTGTGCCGCTGTGTCATTCAGTTCTGCATTAGAGGCTACTTGGATGAGTGGCTTGGGTGTACTCTAAAAACTTGTATCTTGTTAACAGAATTATAGCTATGATATGTCAATATTCATTCAATTTATCTCAAACCAGAACTAGGACAGTGCACAGCAGTTAACTGATATTTTAACCTTGTTTATAGTTAATATCTCTGGGCCTATCCACATGAAACAAAAAACTGGTATAAAGTTATAAGATTATCTAACAAGAATAAACTAAAAGTACTAACTAATAAAGTTTTGTTTTGTTTTTTACTGAGGAGATGGAGAAGAGGGTCAGATAGAGCAGAGGAAAGGGTCAGATGGAGCAGAGAGTGCAGAGGAGAAGGTCAGATAGAGCAGAGGAGAGGGTCAGATGGAGCAGAGGAGCGGGAGAGGGGCAGATGGAGCAGAGGAGAGGGTCAGATGGAGCAGAGGAGAGGTGCAGATGGAGCAGCGAAGAGGGTCAGAAGGAGCAGAGGAGAGGGTCAGAAGGAGCAGAGGAGAGGGTCAGATGGAGCAGAGGGGAGGGTCAGATGGAGCAGAAGAGAGGGTCAGCTAGAGGAGAGTGCAGAGGAGAGGGTCAGATGGAGCAGAAGAGAGGGTCAGCTAGAGGAGAGTGCAGAGGAGAGGGTCAGATGGAGCAGAAGAGAGGGTCAGCTAGAGGAGAGTGCAGAGGAGAGGGTCAGAAGGAGCAGAGGAGAGGTGCAGATGGAGCAGAGGAGAGGGTCAGATGGAGGAGAGCAACGGGTCAGACATGACCATACTACACTATGTTCATGTGTAGGAACTCCAAACAGAGCATCCCAGTGTCGCCCCCTGCGGGTGAGGAAGGCAGTCCAGCGGGGAGAGGCAGTGGGGAGAGGCATCCCAGCGGGGAGAGGCAGTGGGGGAGAGGCAGCGGGGAGAGGCAGTGGGGAGAGGCAGCGGGGAGAGGCAGTGGGGAGAGGCAGCGGGGAGAGGCAGCGGGGAGAGGCAGCGAAGAGAGAGACAGTGGGGAGAGGCAGTGGAGGAGGCGATGGGGGAGGCGCCGCCATCCTGGTGGCGGGCACCTCCATTCCGGACCTCATCACCAGCAATCATCGTGGCCCATGTAAGCTTAGGCAATACGGTCATGTCCAGCTCTGTGTGCAGAAACATCTTCATTATCACAGTGTGGTACGTTTGAGCACTGGAAAAAAACACACACACGCACAATGTTAGAGCACTGCAAACAAACCATAACAAACCTTAATAAACTATTCTTAAATCGTATGTTATGCCAGACAATAATGCAAGAAAAATATAACTGACCACAACAAACCACAAAGCCAACATAAAAGAGTGGAAAGAAACAATGGGGAGTGCCTCATTCATGTTTGTGTGTAAACAGTTCAACCATTAAGGAGCTCTTTGGAGGTGGCAGGTGATTTTTTTTATGCCATAAATGAGTCTTCACTTTTAATACTGATTGCTAAATGTAACAAATTGTCTGCACTATCTACGAATGAAATCAAATGTTTCTATCATTACATGTAACTCCTGGAGGGGTCTATTGAATTGTTAAGTGTGATGTCACTTCGGCGTCTATCAGCTGATTGAAAACAATAAACAATTACAATTTCCTCTTTTATTATCAACAACACATCTCACATTAAAAAGAGATTGCAGTCATTTGAAACTAACAAGGTTATAAGCATGGATCTATGGTTACAACCAATGAGATATAAATAAGGAAATAGAGAGACTGCTGCCACAGTTAAGTATGTCCAGTTCCAGTGCAGACTTCTACTCAAGAACTCAGACAAACCATCAGGGAGAAAGATTTGTTCCCTTTAATACTTTGATAATTGGGCTTTTTGTATTTGTTCTTTATCTAATCCCCATGTTCTATCCCACTCATGTGACCAAATCTTGCAAAATAATTTTTCATTTTAGGTAATACATTTTTATTTTTATAGTAATAAGTGTGATGTAAACAGAATAATTATTAATGGTTGTGTTCATATGATGTACTGACACACAGACAGCAGTGTTTTTAAGCTGAATACGTACTCCTTTTTCTTATAATTCTGACAAAAAAACGTAACAGTATGGGTCACTTTAAACATGTTAATCAATGAATGTTCTGGCCCCGTTTTTACATTATTTTCAATGAGAATTTTGCTCTTGCCCCATTCACAAGATGGCCGCCACAATTAGTTATTATTGTGACAGAAAGAGTACAAGGGAGAATTATGCAAGAAGCTAGGATAATTTTAACAGTGATCGACAGTTAATGAGATATACATACTGGTAATGTTATGCTAGATTATTACTACGTGATTTACATATTTGATCCAATTTGTGGTTAAATTTACACTTTTGAAAGGTAATTGTCTCTAGTAAGGAACCCAAACAGCTGTGAAAGGTTCTGGTTGGACCCGGAAGTGACATCATCACTTAACAACTCTATATAACTAAATCATAATTATCATATAATACTACTGCTGAAAGCTAGTGTCGAGTTTTATCCACAGACAAACTATTACAAGGTTTAGACTGATATTTAACAACATTCCTCTGTCTGCCTCCCTCCTTGTCTCTTTCTCCTCCCTCCTCTTTCCCTCTCTCTCTCCTCCCTCTCTTCTTTCTGTCTGTCTCTGTGTGCAGTCTCCCTGTTCCCTGGCTCCTCTTCTCCCTGACCCGTGGTGGAGAGACAGTGGTGGTCAGCTCTAATGGTCTGATCTGTGCCATCGTCATGCTCTTCCTTATGCTGCTCGTTGTAATCACCTCCATCGTCGTGAACAGCACACTGGACCTCATGATGTTTGTCCTTTATCTCCTCTTCCTCCTGCTCAGCGTTCTACTTGAAAAACACTTTATACCGTGCCCCGTGTCTGTGTAACATGGTGTGATCTGCAAAGGACCAATTACAAGAGCTTTGTTGATACTTTGCAGCAGCATCATACTGGGAAGTGTTCTACATGCATGTTTATGGCAGAATGTTTATCAGTTACATTGGTGATACAATGCACACATTAGTAAATACAGCCAAAAAAAAAAATATTTTAGATCATCTGAAAACTGAAGAGAAAATACAAAATGGATTTGAACATTAAATTAAATATTTTCAAGAGCCTGTGATTATTTCGAGCGTTCGTGATCCTGAGTGACTAACTGAAGCTTACCTGTTGTAGTTCCAAGTAAGTCAGCTCTTTCTTGTCAGATTGTGTTGAAATAAAGCTCAGATTAAAGTCGAACAAAACCTCATACAGAAAAGTGCATAGAGTTAAAATTGTACCCCAGGTAATGTTGATGACATCAGCTGCAAAGTATCAATATTCATTTTGAATTGGCTCTGTGCACAACAGCGCCCTGCAGCAACACTGTTAGCTTCACTACTTACTGTCCAGTTGTATCTCTATGAGGTTTTTGCAGAGTCACACTAAAATGAATAAATATTTTAAGATAAAGCAGTAGACAGGGAGCTGCGGGTGAGTTAGGTGTCAGGGGTCAGGGGTTAGGGTCAGGCAGTGGACAGGGAGCTGCAGAGGACACTGTGTTCTACATATTCTACATAGTAGCAGTCTTTATTTTAATTAATTTGAATTTTAATAGGTTTTTTATATTGTTTTCCAATTTTAATAAAAGTGACTTTGAGACACACTGAGCTAGCTGTGCACAGAGCCTTTTGTACAAAATCTACAGCCACTCCCTGTGGTGGCACAGTGTCACAGTCTTACGTTGAAATGCATAAAGTTCACATAATTACAAAAAAATATTTACTATAATTACATAATATAATGATAATGATAATTAATAACAATACATAACAATAACTTCCCTATAATTTTTTCCTATATTATATTATTGTTATTATTATTGTTATTATTATTATTGTTGTTGTTATTTGTTTGTTTATTCATTTATTTATTTTTTTACTATTTTTTTTTTTTTTTGACTTCCTGTTTGGACAAAGGTACTGACAGAAGAGGTCATTTCATAACTGCCAGCAACCATAATGTAAACCAGAGCCACATATTCTGTAATTTGCTTAATAGTTTAGACTAATAAGAAAGCATTGACACCTTTACCTTGCTGAATAAATTAAACTAAAACATGTTTCTGCATTTTGGATTTTTCTATGTTTTATGATACATATTTGCCACAGGTACTATCCCACCAAATCGACTAATCCAGAGGTTCTCGAACTGTGGTTTGGTTCTCAAACTGTGGTTCAGTTATCCTGTCTCCTCCTCTCAGGAGGTTGTGGGTTAAACTTCTGAACTATTTATAATATTAATTCAAGTTTTTTTGTTTGATAGTTGAACATTTCTCTCAAAAACGTTAGTGTTCAGTTTTATTTCAGTTTTTGGTTTATGTCCTGTTAGGAATGTTTATGGTGATACAATTCTGAATAGAATATGGAATGTTTAAAGTTACATGAATAAAAATGTTTTGAATAGTAGGAGTAGTTTAAATTTCTTAAAATTGAACTTTCATTTCCTCCTTGCAGCCATGCTCAACAGTTTGTGTTTTTTCTGTTTGTCGGAGGATCCCTGATGATTAATTGTTGCTCCTTTGGGGTAAAGACACAGCTTGAGGAGAAAAACTTTAAATAGCAAGGTCATGAGGAGATGATTCTGCACTGCAGTGTCACTGAGATGGATGTGGTTCATTTACTATTCGGTCAGCTCCATTTAAAATGCTATATCATGGAGAATACTCTTCCATTAGTAACACAGACATTAAAATTAGAGAGGGTTCAGGTGACCTGTGCCGAGAGCTGCACTGGCTCACATCTTCACTTCCATACACATCATGTATAGTCTGTGGACATTTTGTATTGCATTTTTAAACAAAACTGGCTTAAACTTGTTTACGTAACCATCATAGCATGTAAACTGACCCTTCTAACCCCAACATTAATCCTTACTCTTAAAGGGCCCATATTCAGCTATTTTCTGAAAACATGTTATAATGTTTTTTCGTTTTGTTTTGTTTTTGAACTTTTGTTTTGTTTCATTTACACATGTTAACCCACATTTAGTCTGAGTTCTTCTCTCAACCGGAAAACACTCTGCTCCACCTTGTGATGTCATGTGGTAATACAGGAGGTGCTCCTCTGTGCTTTTAAATTCCATACACCTTCATTATGACCATTTGGATAATGTCAGACAATCTCTACTCAACAAAAGGCAAAAATAGATGTTAAGTTGAAAACTAGCATTGTATGACATTACAAGGTAGAACAGAGCATTATGTGCTTGTACTCAGACGTAAATAGAGTAATAATGCAGGATTACTCCAAAACACAACTCTGAGCTATGTTTTTGTGTTCTTACTTCCACAAAAACATACTCAAAGCTCAAGAGAGTAGATTTTGTGTAATGTAGGACCTTTACCAAGTACTGAAAAATAAATTGTGAACCAGTTAGATGTTGCAACAAGACAAACCATATTAATACAAGCCTGATGTTAAAAAAGTAGCACATTAAATTCTTTCCATTAACCAAACCTGAACACAAGAACATTACGCTCCCTAAAAATGAAATGGCTCTATTGAAACTTTAAGCATGATTTTTCAAAACTGATTTAAAAATGTTCCAAACAGGTTGTCTATTTCAACTGGATCTGATCAGTTCTTCAGGTATTTTTACTGTCTTATTTACCACGTCAACTGTAAAAATTCAAAGTGAAATCGGGTTACAGAGCATTTTGTCTGCTACACTCTGGACTGCCCCAAACGCAGAAATACATAAACAAGGACACACACATCTTCAACATATATTTCTCATTCAACCCAACAATAATATGCACATGGGAATACTCTAAAAGACATAAAGCTCTGAGATATTTAGAGTGAGTCAGGGAGGGTGGGCAGGCTGCACTTTCAATTGATTTTACAGTAACACAATATATCTTTAGATAGTCCAAATTTAAGTAAAAAGATTTATATCCTCACAGTAAAGAAAGCTATTTTGTGGGGAAAAAAAGAAAAAAAGTGAACCGAAATGGTGGGTTGAGGTATGTCTTAGGCTTTTTGTTTATGCAGTATCCTCACATTTTGCTCAAGTGAGAGATCAAGCTAATCAAATGCTAATCAGCTAGTTAAAAGTGGTGAGGGGGAGTGAGGCAGATCGCAATTGGTTAGAAAAGCCCATAAGGAGGCTAGCATGTAAACAAAGGCAGGGCCATTTCAGGTTAAAACTCATCGCTTTAGGGCAGGATTTATTTAACTTAAAAAATATTTGGTTCTTCGTCCAGTACCACTACCTTTAAAAACTTTTATACCCAATTTTGTTTCACAAGTTTGTTTTGTTGTGAAACATTTATATGTGTTATTGGAGATTTCTATATAGGACGGCATGGATTAAACGTTCTGCCATGACCTGGTTTTTTCCTTTTCACAACAGCTTCTCACTGTGCACAAAACACACGGCTATTCACCCACACCATATCTGTGCACATCATGAAACTAAAACTACAGAGATGTTCACCCACAGCCTTCAGAGCATGTCACCCTGGGTTTTAATCGGGTGCATAAGCAAAAAGGGGCAACATCTCCGCCTCTCCGCCTCTCCGCTAAGGTCCTTGAATCCATCCACTGTGTCCGAATCACCACCGCAGCCTCTCAATCAAAAGCAACTGTTTTTACATTCAGGTCTCAGTGTTGGAATAATCAAAGTTCCCCCAGGACACAAGGGGTCAGCGGAAAAACCCCCGGCACAAGTGTGGAAAATAAAAGTTATGGAAATGTAGCTTCAAGTTCAATAGGCGTCCATGTGGGATTGAATAAGACCTTGATAGAAATTCATGTGGGTATAAAGATAGCAATCCTGTTTTTAAGATTAAAGAAAAGCAAAAAAGTTTGTGGGCGAGGTGTATTTTATGTTTAAGTTTTACGAGAAAAGAAAGACGGTCTCAAATTGTGACACAACACTGAAACTTAGCATGGGTCAACTAAAAAGTAATTTTTTCATCTAAGTAAATGAACCCATCTCCTGTTTATCTCTTTTTTATTTTTTTTGTTCCTTTATATCATTACATTTTTTAATCCTGGAGACAAACAGACCTGACCAGGTTACAGATGATCTGTAGCAATGGCCCTGCTTTATGCATGTTTTTCAAGGTTCCTCAGGCATATATGGCCCAGGGGCCAAATGCAGCCCTCAGATCATTTTTCTTGCCCTCAAGCTTCAAGGCGAATTAGTCCATATTACCTTAAACATTACTTTTTACTGCACATTTCTGAAAATCTACTTTAACAAGCCCATATCAAATATTTAATGTGTCCCTCTGAGGATGTAAGCATGAATAAAGGTTTAGTCTAAGTCTAACTTGTAATATAAACACAGATTTGAAGTATTGGTGACCAGCCTATGGCCCTGATTCGGCCCTCAGCTTTGCTGTGTTTTTATATGTGGCCCTTAATGAGAAAAGTTTGGACACCCCTGCTTTAAGCAGTAAAAGCCATGTAACTTCAAATGCAAGACAGATAGCTGGGATCAAGCCCAATAACATCTCCATGGAGACAGACGGCAGGGGGGTCAACACATTAAAATTATTTTTGGGGTCAAATAAAATATATATGTTTTGAAATGAATAAGGAAAGAAACACACATGCTACAGGTTCGTAGGTTTGATGGTATTTCACACAAAGTGCCAGTGGGTTTCTTTATCAAAGCCGTTTACAGGGGATAATGGTGAAGTCCTGATGAACCTGAACAGAATGCAGTGGACGTAAAAATGAGCCACGTTCAAATAAGGTCAGGGCTGGCTAATACCTTGACGGCGTTATCACTTAATTACTTTTAATAATATCTGCAGGGAATTCAGATGAGCCTTCTTATTTGTCAAAGGGAGCTCATCCACAAAGTGTAGAGCATTTAAAGCAGGGCTGTTTCAGTGACAGGGCTATTAAAAAAAAAAAAAAAAGTTCCATTATTTACTTTTGCTGAGGTGATTTGAGTAAATGGTAAAGTACCTGAACAATCAAGCGTATGCTTTTATTAAATTTTCACTAAGGCCAATAAAGGGACATAAATTATAACTTTCTTTTTCTTGGATTTGTATTTAAAAATGTATTAATTCATCTTTTTGAAATGTCAAAGATACTAGAGTCAGAACCATTTTTGAAATAGTAGTTCAGAGTTCACTTTTAGGGGGAACAATGTGTCAATTTTATTATATTGTCAAAAAATATTGGGGAAAAATGTGTTATAAAGAAAAGTATACAAACTAGGCATATTTTTTTGTTTATTTAATCTGTCTTGATAAAAGTACATAGTAGCATTGACAAAATCATTATTTATGTTATGCGAGTCTGCTGTCAGCTCCTGCACTGCAATCAGCACCATGGACAGCTCCCGTCCACAGCCTCTTGTAATGGATGCTTGTAAACCACCAGTTGAACTGGTTGTGTCTTTGAATTTTAATACTGTCTTAAAACAGCAAGTAACAGGTTTGACTCCCACTTTAGTCATTTAATACTATGATTGTGTCGTTGAGCAAGAATATCTCTCTATCTTTTTCTCTTTTCTGTCACTCTCCTTACTATCCCATCTCTCCCTTCTCTCATTCTCTCTCCATTCTCCATCCTTTGTTCTTTTCTCTCCTCTCTCCTTGTCAAACAAGGAAGACATTAAGATCTATAATTTTCACATTTTTAAAAGACTTCTATTCTCAAACTATTATATCAAGTGTTATAGCCTCAGCCAGTTTATACTATGGTTGTGTCATCAGGCAAGACACTTGCCCGATGACACACACTCTCTGTGTGGTCAGAGAGACGCATACTAAAGCATTGTAATTCTTACTCAACAGTGTGGTTTTATGATGGGTCAAGAGGTACACTACATTATGTACAGCACATAAAATGAAGTGTTATAGAGTATTATATAGAGTTATAGAGTTATAGAAATGTAGCTTCAAGTTCAACAGGAGTCCACGTGGAATTGAATAAGACCTTGATAGAAATTCATGTGGGTATAAAAATAGCAATCCTATTTTTAAGATTAAAGAAAAGCAAAAAAAAGTTTGTGGGCGAGGTGTATTTTGTGTTTAAGTTTTACGAGAAAAGAAAGACAGTTGCAAATTGATGACACAACACTGAAATTTTGTGTGGGTCAACTAAAACGTTTATTTATCCATGTAAGTAAATGTTTGTTTGTTTGATTTAGCTTTAATCTTATATAGACTCCATGTCCTGTTTATCTCTTGTTATATTTTGCTTTGCTTGGAATGTTCCTCAATTATCCTTAAACTTTTTGTATCCCTGGAGAGAAACAGTTGATGCCACCTGACCAGGTTACAGATCAGATCTGTGCAGCAGTGACCCTGCTCACAGGAGGAATTTTTTCAAGTCAATCTTTAGCACATAATAGATAATCATAAAAGTTTTAATATTTAAAGAAGACTCTGTGCTTGTATCTGCTATATAGATATAATCTATGACACCTGTGGATCATTATGCTATCATTTGCACATTTTTTATCAGAATATTCATCTAAAATGGCGTAATAAAAGAAACTGCCAGCTCCCGCATTAGAAAACTGCAGTGCCCAAAGGGAGCTGACGTCACCTTAAACATCATCGCACAACACAGACCCACGGAGCTGTCGGCCCTTCCTATGGATAGCTGCAGATCATGCGAGCGAGTAGCAGATTTATTATGTAATGCTGCCAAATACTACGCATCTCACCGTTTAAGAAAATAAAATGGAAGAATTAAATAAGTGTAGAGCAGTGACTGTAAAAACGGGAATTTATCAACAATATGGGGTCTTGAAAGTAAACAATTAATGATGGCTCAAATATGCACGAATCACTCCAAAAACAACTTTAGGGTAAAAAGCTCTAAAGTTGATTTTGCTGAATATGCTTTAAAAAGAAAAGACTCCCCCTGAGTGAACATGGAAGAGTATGAAAAGTACAGCCATGTATTAATATTGTGACATCTAGTGGCAGTCTCTAATGGACAGGGGGCTTAACTCTGACTATTTCAGAAACATGAACAAACCAATTAATCCAAGAAAAATGTCAGGACATGCATATCTGCCACGGTAATCAGGCTCGCCCCGTTCAAAATGCTAATGTATTGTCCCTGATTACACAGGGTCTGCGGGAAAGCCAGGAGTGCGCAGTGAGTCCAGATTAGCAATGTGAAGGATAAGTGGATTATTACAGGCTTTGAATAGCCATCAAATTAACCATCCTCTAAATGAATTAAGGGGAAATTGCCTTCTATACACCTCTACCTGATATAGGCAGTATAATGTACACTAACATGATCATTAGCCAATTAGCTCTCCCTCGGCGATGGAATATTTTATGAGGAAAATGGGGTTTAGAGGTCTTTTATGGGCCTGATAGAGATTTAACTGTTGACTTAAAGCACAACATCCCAGAGCGCTTAGTGAAGGGTCCAAAATAGACAGTGTCCCCCAAGGGTTCGTTTTTATGGCTCACAATAATTATTCAACTTCTTAAAAAGGGCTTAAAGCATGCCAGTTCCCAAAGGATACTCTGGTGGAGGTATTTTGTTTTAATCACAAAAGCTTGCAGTTAAAATTTATGAGGGAGGGAAAATGAATAATTAACACTTAAATGCACTGACGGGCTTGTGTTATAGCCTCATAACGCGCTCCTCTCTTGGCGTTTGCTCAGATTTATAGAGGCGTTTCTGCCCCTCACTGCTGCCAGACTGTGATGTCACACAAGACCTACTTCAGGATTAATTCAAACTGTTCTCCCAGTTCATCCCCTCTCTCTCCACTCTGACTCTGTCGCTCCTTTCTCTCCCTCCTCTCTCTCTTCTCTCAGTCTTTCTCTCTCTCTTGACTTTCTTGCCCTCTCTCTCCCTCTATCTTCCCTTCTCCTTCCTACCTCCTGTCTCTCTCCTCTCTCACTCCCTCGCTCTATCCCCCTCTCTATCTCAATTATCTCCCTCTCCCATTCTCTCTCCTCCACCCTCTTTTTCTTACTCCGCACTCTACTTAGATTCTCTTTCTCTCAGCTCCCTATCACTCCATCTCCCTCCCTGTCTCGCTTTCTCTCTCCTTCCTCTCTTCTGTCTCATCTTTATCTTGACTCTCGCTTTCACTTTCTCTCTCTCTTTCTCTCTCTCTCCTGTCCTCTGTCACTCCCTCCTTCTTATCTGTCTCTCTCTTCTCTCATTCTTTCTTTTCTCCATCCTTCACCCTTTCTCTCCTCTCTCGCTCCTCTCTCTCCTGTATTTTTTCTCTCTCTTCTCTCTTTTCTCTCCTCCTTCTCTCACATCTCTCTTCTGTGTCTCCTCTCTCTCTCTTCTCTTGTTCTCCTCTTTCTCTTCTTTCTCTCCTCTCTCTGCTCTCTCTCCTCTCTTTCTCTCTCTCTTCTCTATCTCTTCTCTTTCCTCCCTCTCTCCTCTCTGTCTCGTCTGCTCAGACAATGCAGACACTACGATCTACCGTTTACCGTTTTTACACTTTAAAGGTCTTCTATTCTTTAGTCATCACATGAAGAGTTATCGAGCTCTAAGAGTGAAAAATAAGTGTCCAATATTTTATTTCATGTTTTCTTTAAGTCAGAATATGCTGTAAAATGAAAAGAAATGTAGGTCTTCATATATTCTGACCCCAACCAATGTAACTAAGCAAATAAATTCCCAAATAGCTGTATTGACAGCAACTTTCAATCAGTGAACCAAACAAACAAAAAGTTTGTATTTCATGTAAATTTAACCGACAGAAAAAAAAGAAAAGAATAAAAAAAAGTAAAAAAAACAACTGTTAGGGGAACTTTCCCAAATGTTCCTAATAGACAATGAGTGTGTTTACATGTGCATGAATACACTACTTACTTACTTTATTTCTTTCTTTCCAGACATTCCTATAGGCAGAAGCATCAGCTTATGGCGCCTACCCCTTTTATACTAAACATAAAGAACTGCTGCATTTACAATGTACACAGTAAAGAAAAGAGAAAATACATAAATAAATAAAAGAATAGAACATAATTCAGCATTCAGTACCATTGTATGAATTCATAATTATTTTTTTTTATACAAACTTTTGAAATGCTCAGCGTTCTACAATCTTTGATATTTTCATCTAATCTATTCCGCACATTTACACAAATGGTTGAAATAAGTTCTGTTTTACATTTGTTCTAACCCTTGGTTTTTGAAATACCTCAAGCCCTCGAAGATTATAAGCACTATCCTGATTTTTAAACAGATATTGAATATGAAATGGTAATTGTTTGTTCTTAATTGTATACATAAATTGTGTGGTTCTATAATCTACCAGGTCATTGAATTTCATTGTATTTTTTTTTTTTTAATAAAAATTCATCTGTATGAGCCCTGTAAGGGGCTTTATTCACAATTTGCTTTGCTCGTTTCTGGACAGTAGTGAAATGAAGCGTATGTCCTGAATATCCTGGTTATGATTTGGTTTTCTGAGTATCCTGGTTTTGTGTGTGTCCATGTAAAGAGTATCCTGATTTAAGTATCCTGATAGTATCCAGGATACTGTGGAAGGTACACACAGTATCCTGACTTCTCGCACTGGTGCTGTAATGAGCATGTGCAAACTGATGTAACAAATACAGTAGGAGCAGCAACTTACCCAAAACAACTCAACTTTACCAGAACTTTAAAAAATAATAATTAAAGCATTCTATTTCAATATAACCACCTTTTAACACCTTTATTTTAAAGTATATTTTGTTTCTCTGTTAATAGAGACAGGCTTAAAAGTCTGAAGCAAAGTTACCAAAATATTTAGCTCCTTGCCATATCTCTGCCATGGTTGCCATAGTGATCCCTCAAAATATTCAGGATACTCTGATTCCACATGTATACAGGTCTGTGAGTATCCTGGTTTCTTTGAGCACATGTATAAAGTCATATCCAGAATACTGTCATAACCAGGACACGGCTCATATGTTTGTGCACATGTAAACGCACATAGAACCCAGCCAAAGGCCTGTTTTATATCAATGTAAAAACGTATTTAAAATTAAATAAACCCATTTCTATTCAGTGTGTTCTTACACATCTTTATTTATTAAGGAACACAATGCAAAAACCTTGACTGATAAACAAAACTGAATCCACTGTGGTTCATGTTTTCCTCTGACAATTTTACCACCTCATCAACAAACCTGCTTGCAAAGTTAATGGGAAACAGACCAGCTGCTGCATATTTACTACATTTTAGCCCATTCTCACCTGTGCTTTATTTTGACTTCCAACACCCTGCGATTCTCACTCACATTTTAATTTCAAACACTAAAAGCAGAATGACAAACTGGGCCTTGTTGAGTTTGCCAATCACACTTGTAGCTTGTAAACAGTCCACAAGTGCCAGGAGAGCCACTATCAGGCTGGCCAGTGTTGATAGAGATCAGACTGAAGTTTGCGTTTGTTGGTTTGTTGACATGACACATTGGCTGTACTTCTGAATGGATGAGAAATAGTGCACTAGTGAAAAGCCTGAATCATACTTCCAACGTCAATCATGTTTTAATTAAGACATGTTGGGCTGAGGCATAGAAGGAGGGAGAAAGCCAGAGCTGTCTGGCCGCATGCCGCTCTGTGCTAATGAAGCTGTTGCTCCCGGGCTAACCTTTCCACGAATGAGACCAGACTCTAATTAATATCCTCAAACATAATAGAGAAAAAATGAGACGTTTTCAAAATAGAGGCCATTGGTTATTGTCAGTGTGTTCTTTTTTCTGCAGATGGAGACTGGTGGAAAGTGAGACAGACTTAAAATGTTTTTTTGAGAAATTTGAGTTTGAGGGTGCAGAGTAGAAAGGTGGGTTTTTATTATGGAAAAAAAAAACACAACTTAATAAATGTAAAATAGACAGGTGTAATGAATTTGAATGACTGTCTCTTTGAAGAACCCATATTATGCCAAATCAACTTTTGTATCCATGTTATAATGCATTCTGTAAGACTTAAGTTGTCTCCATCACAAAGGCACAAAAACACTGCTTCTTTGTGTTTTTAAAGCTCAAATGCCTTTACTACAAAATGTATCTGATTTCTTCCTAATAATAGTAGTATATTACTTTGACTATAAAGTAGCAGCATAGAATAAATAAAACATCTAAACTGTGTAGCACGTTTTCCAAAAGCATTTTTTAAAAGCCCTGAATAATGCATAGGCCTATGTACCTTTAACTGGCCACTGTTTATAGAGTATTCCCCATAAGACTCACAGTGGCTGTGATGTGCTCCAGTGACCAGAGACTTCTAATGGGAAAAACGCAGGAGAAGATGGATACATTTAAATCCATTTTATCTGGCCAGTCACTACAGGCCTTTGGAGATTGGTTTTGGTCCAGAATGATGTTGTTATGTGTGGTGTGGTTTGGGCTCAGGAGATGGTACGGAGGTAGAGTAGGATTTAGCATGCAGCCTGCTGAGATCAGACACAGCGCAGAAGAGTGAGAGGGTCTTTCTCAGTCCCACCAGGGACAGGACTGGAGATGAGAGCAGAGAGAGGAACCTTCACGTGCCCCTCTAGAGGAAAAGTATGTGAAGTGAACCATGTGGCTTACAGGGACTCGGGGAGCAATGAGCACCTGGGCTGCTGAGGAGATTTGCAAAACATACATTCAGAATACTTAAATTACTGTCTGTTACTACATATGATGTGCAGCCGTGGAAGCATTAACCTAAGTCTAAATTTGGATTCAAGACAGTACAATATGAGGTGGAGTGTAAAATAGTGCACCTACCTTGGGTAAGCATATGAGCAGTTTGCACCATCACTGGAGCTGTGTGTATTAGTGTACTGTATTTAGTAAATAATAGCTAAACAGCATTTAGTAGAGCAAACATTTTCATTTAGCTCCCTGCCAGTCTCACACCACCTGACAGTGAATTATGTTATTTTAATGATATAGCATATGTGATACAGCAAACTTTGTTTCACAAGAAGTGTACCCTACCATATTTATAAAAACATTAGTATGAACAGCATTGGTATTAACAGAAGTTCCCATGAGTTGTGTTGTGCAAGAAATTGTATCTTAATTTGTTTCACTTAACAATACTACAAATAATGTGTTTGTTTTATGTTATGTTTTAGCCACTGTCTGGTAAACTACACTCAGTCTTAGCCATCAGCTCTTCCAACCATTACTAATCACACAACATGTTCACACTAGGAAAGATAGACACAATGATAGTACACTGTACAAGCTGGAATCAATCCATTGGTCTGTAGGTTGTTTGACAAGGGGTCCAACCATTGAGCCAATGCTTCCTCACTAAACACAGCCTAGGTTTAAGTTCCTTAGCATTTGTAAAGACAGATGTTTTGATATATAAGCAAGAGGACATTTTTTGTCATCTACACAATCAACAAGCCAAACCTGTAAATATAAAATAAAGGAAAGAAATGTAAGATCTGAAAGGGACCGCTAGTGCCAGTGACACAGACATCTGCTGGAGCATTCAGTGGTACACCTAAAAGAGTTATAGAGCTGCTATGTCTGACAAAGAGCTAATTTGTTTTCTTATCAGCCACAGAAAGTGTCAAGAGGGAGAAGGATGGAGATAGGACAAAGGTGGGACAGCCCCTATCCTCCAGTGTGATCAGATAAAACCTCCTTGGACTTAAACCGAGAAATAATGTGCCAGGAGTCAATCTGGTCAGTATTTAACAAGCCGCTCAAACACTTGTAATGTAAGCTCAGATGAGAAATGAATAATTAACCGACCAGGAGTAAAGTTCAACATTTAAACATCTTTTAATTTATTGTATGTGTGGCAAGACTGGCTTATCCTTCTTTCTCCACTTCAGGTAAATTCCAATCTTTAAGCTCAGATGCATTTTATGTCTAAATTTATACAGTCAATTCTTGTTTTAGTGCCACTGCTTGCCCAGAGCCCTGCACCGCATCAGTCACTCTATCCACCCATTTTCTTCAGCTTATCCGGTGCCGGGTTGCCAGATGTCCGAGCCGTCTTAGCTGGCTCCCCTCGTGGAGGAGCAGTAGCTCTACTCCGAGCTCCATCCATGTAACTGAGCTTCTCACCCTATTTGAGGGGGCGCTGTCTTGTCAGATCAGCAGTGAAGAGATCCTGCAGTCCCTGAACCGGACTCTGTCTGACCCCTGACTGCACCTAGTGGATAAATGACAAAGGGCAGGCCATCAAAAGGCCATCAGGGTCAATAGAACTCTTTTTTCAGCCTTTGGCATTCCTTATTTCCAGTGTCCACCATGGGGTTTGGGGCTTGCTGTGGCAAAAAGCTCCCCAGACCTTTCGACCACAGCTACAAGCGACCGCATTAACAACAGAGGTGGAGAACATGCTCCACTCAGACTCCTTGTCCTAAGCCTTCCCTAGGAACTGGGAGAAGCTCTCCCGGAGGGGTGAATTGAAGACCTTACTGACAGAGGGTTCCTCTGGAAGTTCCCAACAGACCATCGCTATACGCTTGGGTCTGCCATGTCTGTCTGGCTTCCTCGCCCACCAGCGGATCCAACTCACCACCAGGGGGTAGTTTGTTATTTAGCCCAGCTCTTGCACTGTAGGCTAAGATGGTAATTCCCAAATTCATTTTCCAGGTGTGTCTTGCAGCGGCTTGGGCATGATGCCTCTGTGGCTTTGTCTGTTTTTTGTTGTTTTTTCTGTTGTATCTATTTTGTTGAGTTCCTCCAAGTGTGCCCCGAGTTTGGCCTGACAGGCGGGCCGTCGCCTTTTCTTTACAACTTTACAGCAATGTACATTCACTTCTGCGGCACCCACACAAACAATCTACACATCAAATGAAAGCTACGGATCTCATCTTTCCGAATATGCAAACCATTTTCACTTAAAGTCACCACAGTGCTGTCAGGAAAGCCGTTTTTACAGAAAAGCCAAAAATGCGGATTTGGACTTCACTTACCTTTGAGGCTCTGGTTCTGTCAAACATCAACATATTTCCACAATATCAGTCTCATTCTTTCCGTAGAGGTCCAGAGAATATAATCCAGTCAAGAAATTATGTCCATAAAATAACTTAGATCCTCCATGTCCAATCTGCTGCAGGAAAGTGAAATCTGCTCCGTCATTTTTTTTTGCATTTCTTTCGTCAAATTCAGGCATAACAAACTTCAGAGAGCGCCAACTTTGTTTCTCAGTGATAAACAAACTTGCTAGCTTCTGATAAGGTGAGGGTTGAGGGTCACTGGAGCCCCAGACAGCGAATCAGTGCTACAGGTGACTGAAAGTGTACGCCCCACTCTCCCCCGTGTAGAATCAACCTGTTACATCACAGTTTAGTGTTTTCTCCTTACAGCCAATGAGCAGGTAAACATGAGGACGTATGACATGCCATGGTTTTCTGTAAACAGACGCAGCAAGCACAATTACGCACTGTGATTTTGCAACAGTTTTGCGCTCTAAACATGACGAAACGGATAAAACAAAGGCAGTACGCGACAGAGGACACTGTGGATGTTTGTACAAGTTATACCAGAGGCAACTCGGACCCGGAGCGGTTCATGGCAGATTCCACGGTGGAGGAGCTTATTTTTGATGGACTGGATGCTGTTCTGGATTGGTAAGCCTGGTTTATTCTGCTATTTACATAATTGTAGATAAAATATATTGTATGTAATCATTAGCATCACTTATATATATATATATATATATATATATATATATATATATATATATATATATATATATATATATATATATATATATATATATATATATATATATATACAGTCCCAGGCCTCAGTTGAAGACAAAACGAACAGACCCATAGATTCTTCTTCCAGTTGAAAATGTAAATATATTTGACATGTCTTATTATTAGAGTTCTTTTCAGATTGTTGTGTATTGACCAACTTATTTAGACATGCTAAAGACTTTTTTACTTTAAGTTCCACAGATGAAGGTGAGAGCAGCAGACTGCAGACAGGAGTGTGTCTGGAGGAGGACACAGAGTCTGGAGTATATCTACGATAACACCGAGAGTGAATAGTCTGGGCCATCGGGGGAGGCACAAAACACTCAAGAAGAAAGATGAGACTTTACAAAGCACTTTCTCATCTATTGACAGAATTTTCATTAAATCAAGATTTTGTCATGAAGTTTTATGCTTTGAGTGGCTTAAAAACAGAGTGTGGATACTGTGAAGGAATCAGGATTGAGTGGGAAAGTCACTTTGGTACCTCTGCACCCCGACTTATCAGAAAAGAAAATTACCATGTGAAAAACGCTGCAGTAGCCTAAAACTTTGCCAGATAATACTTCTGAAAGTAACATCCATCATCCTCACCTTCTCCACACCCTATCTCGCTCTCTCCCGCCCTCTCTCCCTCTTGATAGGGCAAAAGGCCTGGTCAGAGATTAATAAAAGAACAATGACTTCAGTGGTTAGACATATCATGCTTTTTGGGGTATTTAGTATTAAACATTAACACACAATTGTACATTTTGTTCACTGTAAACCTCAATGTTGATCTAAACTGGCTTAATGATACAATCTGCCCTGTCTGACCTACCTCTTCATAAGTGGTTCAGTTGTAAAAAAAATAAATAAATAAATAAAATTTGAACCTTATGACTCAGTGTCTGGAATTTTTTGAATAATCACCAGTAAGTACAAAGCAGTGGGTGGAGTTAAGGGGTAGGTGAAAACATGTTTTTTTTTGTTTTCTGGGCACACAACCCCTGAATGCAGGACAATGCACAGTTTCTCAAATATGCATGAATTCATCGAGATATAAATATTATTGTGGGGGAACTCTGGTTGAAACTGCATAAAACAACTTTACAGACAAGAGAACTACACTATGCATTGAGTATGAAGAGCCACTGAATGAGTGTGTGATATTGTAGCAGGTTCTACTTCAAGGACAATAGAGATAAAGAGTCACTCCAGGCCCGTGTGCATACAGTAAACAGATTGTACAGAGCCATGCACCATGTATCTGAGCAAACAAAATCTTCACTGGGGATATTATAAAAAGTAATAAATAGCCTTGTTTCACATCATATTCCCAGAACAATTGATACTTCATAATTACTTCTACTTAATGTCAAGGGCATGCCAGCAAGGTCTAAAAACGCAAGTAAACCTCCACTTTGCTAATTAAAAAGAGGCCGTTTTGGCATAGAGGACACTGTATTTTTATATAACTCCATTAAAGCTATTTCTTATGGGTGACATGTTGTAGAATTGGTGAGATATTGTGTGAGAATGGAAATGTCATGGTTCTGTGGGAAAAGTAGTTGGTTTTTGACAAAGTGCCGAGCCGCAGATTGATTTATTGGATGACCTCATGTTCAAGTCTGAAGAAAATCAAACTCGCTCCATAACTTTCACCCTGGATTTATCTGTGATTCATGTCAAGCTCAAAGCCTAGCACACAACAGCAATTTGTTCTGTTTAGTTTTGTAATGAAGGCTTTTAAAGAATTAACCTTTTGAATTACCTTCGATACAATACCAACATCACACCTGAGGAGTACAGCTAACTACATCTACCACTACTACTGCTATTCTCGCATTAATTCAATTGCAGGTGTTTTTTATTACTCTCCACAGACCTGACTTGTGACTTGGCATGGTTGCGTCATTGTCTGTCTCCATGGTGATCAGTTTAATGTCATGGGGAACATTTTGGGCAAAGCAATGGCATCTCCATGGATACGAGCAGTTTGGGCCAATTGAGCACAACAGTTAGGTCTGTCATATTTATTTGTTATACACAAAACCACAAAATAAACTACATTTTTAACACATTGTGAAGCTGCAAAGAATAATGCCATTGTTGTGATAAAGAATGGCTGGAAATAAGTGAACTCATCAGAACATTAGTCCAGATTAGTCTAGATTTTAAACTAAACATTTGAGTTCAGCATCTAGCTCGAGATCTGAGTGAAAACATGTTGAATTAATCAAATAAAAGAGAGCTCTTGTAAATCAGATGCAGTGTGAATGCCTCCTTGAAATTCAATGACTCCATTTTAAAATCCTTCAGTTTTTCATCCACGCACACAAGCCAAACCACTCAGGTGTAAGAATTAGCTTGCGCTCCTCGCCCTGGTGTCCTTCCCTTCACCAGAAAAACAAACAGTCATTTAAAACGCAGACGCTCCACTCGCTTCCTGGTTCCTGTGGGGGGCGTAAGTAAACTGGCCTTGGTCTCTGATGGTTTCAGACAACCATCTTCAGGGAGTTTTTCTCTGCTGTTTCCAGATGCTCTGTTCCGCTCCAGTTTGCCTTTTCGCTACATTTTTGATCAAGTGTTTACTTCATTAGCCTGCTGCTCTCTGCTCCTTGATTTCTGAGTAACCATGACAAGTGGCACTCACAGTTTTACACTTCTTCAGATTGAGAGTTTGTTTTTCAGATGTCTTTTTTTCTGTTCACAGTTCTGCTCTTGGTTTTGTGTGGGGGAAGATTTTTCCTTTCATTTCTGAATTTTGTAATATTGTGAGTTTTCAGTTCATTCTTTAGTTCAGTTCATTCTTATTGTACAAATAGGCCTAATATAATACAGTAAAATCAGTGAAATAATACAGTGAGCAGTGTATATATAAATGCACTGCAACTAGGAAATGCGCATGGGAACGCTTCCAGCTCCATCGACTCTGGCTCCAATTCACTTTACACTGAAAAACTCTTGCCCCTCTCTCTGTAACTGCTACTGTCAGGCTCCTCATTTTGGTCTATTTGGTTTATTTTGCTATTGTGTCCATAAATTAAGATATGAACATTAATAACAGACAAATCACAGCACCTTCTTTCCTCGAGGTCACTCCCGCTAACATTAGAAACCGGTTTGATTG
Source organism: Periophthalmus modestus (assembly GCA_019594935.1). Classification (NCBI taxonomy): domain Eukaryota; kingdom Metazoa; phylum Chordata; class Actinopteri; order Gobiiformes; family Gobiidae; genus Periophthalmus; species Periophthalmus modestus. Next base: position 27,258,982 of record JAIEZT010000441.1, read on the forward strand.
ACAGCGTTGTTAAGCAATCACTTCCTGCTAAACCAGCGGTGAAGGCGAGAAGGGGCGTTACCTTCAACAGTCTGGCCCCAGATTGGCTCTTTGGTTCCTATGATACTCACAGTCAGGTTTCCAAATATTTTCTTTTTTTAAAACATTGTTAAAATTAGGTTCAGTGTCACACAAATAAAAAACAAATAAGTAGATTTAAAAAAAAAAAAAAAAATGTTTATTGCTCACAACCCTCAAGTGCAAGTTCATGGTCATGGTCACCAGTGTTTCTATTATTTTTATTTTTTTTTATTATAATCTATGTGTGTCACCGAATGGCAGAAAAAGAGTGACTGTATCTGTCAAGAAAACTCTGTTCTCGACGCGCTGTTTGCCAAAAAGACTCAAGACAAGTATAAGACTTTTCCTGCTCTGATCAGAGGGGAGCAGACACGGACAGAGAGCCCCTCGGTCTCTATCTCCAATGCCTTCTCCAACTTTCCCTTTGTCACAGCAGCCTTTTATTTACACTCATGATGTAATCTCCATACACAAAACATACATTAGCTTGACAAATGTTTTAACCCAATACAATTAGTGTCTTCCTACAGAAACATTTGCTGTTTCTCAGTTAAATGTGCACAGCTATTAACCCTTCCACCTGGGCCCCAGTTTCCTGTTTTTCAGTTCAATTTACTTTTCAGCTCTACCCATAACTTTCAAGCATGCAGTTTATTAGATGACAAAACATAAGCATAATTTTATTCACAGTATCTTATGCCTGTTTTCCATGTTACTTTGGGTTAGACCTCAGTTTACTTTCTAATACCGTACTTGCTAATAAAATTGTGTTCAGATTCAGTTGATTCATTTATTTTGTTAATATTTAATTATCAGTATCATATTATGACAGTTTGACATTTTGTAAAAGCGTCTTGTGCCTCCCCTTTATACAGTTAAAATGTGAGAATATACCGAACAATGCTTGAGCTGGTATTGAGTTTCTCCTTTGTATCTCAGATTGTATTTGAGATGTGGAAAGTGACAGAAGTATGGATTGCCTGGTTGCATGAGCAATTTCAGCACAGCCTGTAATTGCGGGATATTGATGCATGAGAGGCGGGGGCGTATGTGAGTGTGTGGGGGGGCTTTATTTCATATCTTACAATTCCTCTGTCGGCTGATGAAAATAGGGCACTCTGCTCTTTGTGACATTCTCATTGAAGGGAGCAGCCTGCCCTGTGCACGGCCAGACACACAGGCGAGAGTTTAGCATTGTAGCATTTCTGATTACATAGCCTTTTATGAAGACGCGTGCGACCAGGGGAATTGCATTAATGGCAAATGTGTTGATACAGTAACAGCGTGTAACAATTATAGCCTTGTTTTGTTATTAGAAAAGATGTTCAATAAGGAAAAAATAGATAAGGTGGGACAATCGAGACAGCCTTTTCCACAAACAGTCCAAGTTCAAGGATAAGCTCTGAAAACATGTGCTGTGTGTATTGTGCTATTGCAAATTAGTGCAAATGATTCTACATGCAGTTGCAAAAGTCAGTCAAGGAACATAAAGATCTTTTATATGGTGTACAATATGTAAGAACAAACATTTTTTTCAGGTTATTTATTATTACCAACACTATGAACAAATAACAGTGTGATGACCAAATTTAGAATGATGTCTCTTTGTGTTTTTTATACAGATTGATATCATTCTGGTCCCCACATCCTCCATTCCATGTAGAGACCGGTCAAACCGTCTCACCTCAGATTAACAGAGTTTAGTGCTTCACTCATTGATTCTGTAGAAGCTTGCAGTGTTCAGCCCTCTGTGATCCTTATATCCTTTTTTTTTTTTTTTTTTTATTTTTTTTTTTATTTATTTATTTTTTTGGCCACCTGTCAATCACGCCCTTTGAAAACAGGGAGTGACCAGACTCACATCTTTGTAAAATATTGAAATAGTGTGCATTCTGGATCCCAGGCAACTTAAGTCCGGCTCTTTGCACACAATTTACAACATTGGGAGATACTGTAGTTCCAGTGCTTTTATTGAGGTCCTTTTTATCTGAATGCATTTGAGCCTCATGTGCAAATGTAAATATCTTTTTTAGTATGACATGATTTTCATCACTGGTCTTGTCATACTAGTGACATTTCATCTTACAGACCCCATATAGAGTGCTTCAGTTACAATTACCCCCTGATTGCTTTTAGTGGCACATGTGATCAGCAGTCATCTCAAGCATCTGCTGTAAGCCATATGGCCCTCCAGCACAGCAGAGGGAGACTCCCATAGCCCTCATTAAACAGATCATGGACCAATGGACCCTGCTCCTCCCACTGCCCACAGAGTCGGAAAATATCTGCAAAGTTTGGGATTTTTGGTTTGAGAAAATGGCTGACAAAGTACTTTACCTGCATCTCTATCAATAAGGGAATCTCTTACATTTAGAAATACCAAATAGATTGCACAATAGTTAATTGTCTTTGATAGGAACAAAATAGTAAACTCAATGTGAATAAAAATGGCTCGTGTATACAAGTAGCCAAAGAATATTACTGGCTTTTTCATTTCTGCTCACTCAACCAAACCAGTATGAAATTATAGCTCATGTGAACTGTTAGTGGTCATTACTGGTATTGATTAGGCATTACTCATATGAACAGAGAGAGGGTTTGATAAATTGGGTGGATTAGGTAATGGCATACATCATAGAACTTGTCAAATGTTTTATTTATTTTTTATTTTTTATTTTCCTAATTAAGGAGCTGAGTCCAAAGGCAAAGCTCTCGATTTACCAGTCAATCTACGTTCCTACATTCCTTTGGGTAATGATCGAAAGGGCAAGAATACAGATACAGGTGGTCGAAGTGAGTTTCCTCCGCAGAGTGGCTGGATGCTCCCGTAGAGACAGGGTGAGGAGCTCAATCATATGAGAGGAGCTTGGAGTAGCAGCCCCTGCTCCTCCACATTGAGAGGAGCCAACTGAAGAGACTCAGGCCTCCTAGACGCCTCGCTGGGGAGGCACTAGGACACGTTGGAAAGACCGTATCTCTCGGTTGGCTTGGGAACACCTTGGGGTCCCGCCGAAGGAGCTGGAGGAAGTGTCTGAGATGAGGGGAGTCTAGGAATCTTTGCTTAAACCGCTGCCCCCGTGACCTGGCCCCGGATAGGCAGAAGAAAATGGATAGATGGATATTATTCCAAGTGATCAGGCTGTGTCTAAATCAGAAAACAATCACCTCATTAGCAATAACACAACATACCATTAGAACATTTTTTCTCTGTAGCGGGCATAATTAGGATGTCATTAAATAATTGCTGCTAATCATCTAACTCAGTCAGCAAACAACCGTCTTGGGAGCTGAATATGTATCTGGCACAGTGTGCTGTCAGGCTGCCTGTTTGTAGTTATATAAGGCCTTGATGTCAAAGCACACTTATATGCCAGCCCTGTCCATTAACAGCATGTCTATGGAAATATTACTGCAAAGGTCACTGCCTGCAGACAGAGTGGGAACAAGATGTGTATGTGTGCAACGCTCCCACTACTTTAATATGTGCCATTTAAAGGGGGCGAGTTTTGGCTGCTAATCCTGCTGTAAGGACTGTGTCTAATCTTTGGTCCTGAGCTTGTATTGATTTACTGTTTTATTGTCATTTGATTTTCGTTTTAAGAGGTGTTTAATGGAGGGGTGACCTTCACATCTGTCCGGTCTTCTGCAAATGTATTCATACAGAACGTAAATCCACGTGATCATGGTCAAATGTAGTCACAGGCTTGAAAACAATAAAAGTCCTAAGCCAGGATCTTTTGGGAGAATTTTGGAAAGGCATCCTGCAAACCAACCAATGCCTAATTGACTATTTGCATTCTACCACACAATAAACTTGGCAACAGTTGAAATACTGGACACTATGCAGGAAGCCACAACAGATACATGTTAAAACCTTCTCATATCAGATTCACCATTAGCTAATTTTGTTCACCTATCTTTACCAGATGCCCTTCCAGATAAAACCATTGTGTTCATTTAGAACAGACAGGGAATTGTTCTTGAATTACAAAACTGTGTTTCATTTTTTTCCTGCTACTACTAACTTTTCTCACATAAACTTTCCATTTGTAAAGAAATTCAGTCCACGGTGTGATCTTGGAGAGTTGCCATGAATAGGCTGAATGAAATAAAGGTGATAAGAGATGTTTCATGCACCAGTAGGCTCCACTATAGTGAGCTCAGAGGTGCACAGCCTAATCCAATGGATTTTAGCAGGTGATGGGGAGATTACAGAGAAACTGCTTTTTTTTATCTACTTTGTTTTTACTCTACCCACATTTTGATTCTGCCATTGTCTCTCTGTCCTTGTTTTGATGCCATGTGTGTGTGTGTGTGGTGTGTGTGTGTGTGTGTGTGTGTGTGTGTGTGTGTGTGTATATGTGTGTGTGTGTGTGTGTGTGTGTGTGTGTGTGTGTGTGTGTGTAATGTGTGTGTGTGTGTGTGTGTGTGTGTGTGTGGATATATGATATATATGTCTCTATCTATATCTCTATCTTTTGAGAAAATAAAATATATGTGTGTGTGTGTGTGTGTGTGTTTGTGTGTGTGTGTGTGGGAATAATGTGCGTGTGTGTGTGTGTGTGACGAATAGTGTGTATCGAAACCATTTAAACACGCTATTATCCAGATAGTTTTCAATACCTAAAATCAGCAGCTGGAGGATTAATTAAAACATCATATTTCAGAAAAAAAATAAATTTAAGGGCATTAACTGAACACACATTGTGCATATTTTGTATATTAATAAGTTTGTGATAGATTTAAGGTATAATGAAAAAAACTTCTTTTTCACACCAAATGATTTGAATAAAGACTTTAGAAAAGGTTAATAATTAAGAATAAGAATGTGCTTTTGTGTAAGCTTAAATGTACAGCACCTGAGGCCTTTGAACTACTTCTTGAAGCAGAATGGATGAGGCAGTATTAAACGAGGTCATTTTACTCTTGACAGCAGAAAATCTAAACCTGTTTTAAGTTGTTAACTTGTATTTTTCTTATCTTCCTTTTTTTCCTAATAAAAGATTCACCTAAGCCATATGGAATTGAACTGGCATAGATACAGGATTATGACCCACCAGTGTATTTTATTGCTAAGACCAAACGAAATAATAGCATAATAAAACCTCTGAAAGTAACAAATATAGACTTATGGTCACACTAAATATATATCTCAAGTGTAGAGCACAATAGTTTCATGTACTACAAATCAACAGGCTGTGTGAAAATACTGCCTGCACACTCTGGAGAGCAGGGCATCATTCATGTAGCAGTGCAGATCCCAAATAAAAAACTCTCATAATTCTGAGTGTGTCCCTCGCTCGCCTGGGCTCGTCCTGTCAGATTTCTGCTCGTGGTTCCAGTGGGAGCAGCAGCAGGCCAGTCTCTGTCACATTTGATTACAGGCCTGGAGGCAGAGAGCAACAACATAATAACCTTATCAGGAGCAGATGATTGAGATCTTCAAAGGGCCTGCTCCGCCTGAGTCTGTGTTCAGGACTGTCCCGGGACTTGGGGGTGATCAAAGGCCTGCCCAACATGGACTAGCGGAGGAGCACCCTTTCATCGCCCTGCATCCTGCCCTCGGATCACAGCTGACAGGTGCCACATCATCAGGCCTCAGGGTGATGTGTCTCTATCAGAAATATTTAATGGGTTCCAGGTTACGCTCAGCTGGAGATTAGCCAGAAATACCAGAAATCATGCTTTGTATATACCCTGTATATACTCAACTAAAGTGACTAGGCCTGGCATTTTGAATGTCTATTAGTAACTTAAGTAACGCTTACTTTAGCAAACCTGTTTTTTGTTAGTTTACAAAAGCACCAATGTTACAACATTTTTGCGAACAGCGGGCTCTTTCAGAAGTTGAATAATGATTGATTTGTCTGGATTTTTTAATTTTTTTTATTTTGGATCCCTAAAGAGGTTAATCAAAGGTAGTGACTGTGGCTTCATGGAATGCTCTAAACTCGATGGTGTATAATAAGCTGGATATATGGCACTAGGCCTGGTTAGTATCTGTGGGACTTTTCAGGAGTAGCCTGATTTAAGTGAGCATTATTAAGCCCACTCTCTAGATTATAAGAATCTCTGCACTTTGTGTCTAATGAATTCTGCTCACAGCATGTTTATCTCAAACATTCATTTGTCAGCTATAAACCTATCAACCAAGGTGTGCGTCCTGGTGCTCTCCATTCCTCCATGACCCATAACACAGAGTAAAGTAATTATCAGGTAAAGACAGTGAATACATGAATAAATGAATGGGCAATGAAGTGAAACAATGTAATTAAAAAGATTCACAGCACTGCTGTTTGAACCTGCCTTTGAAGACATCCAGAGACACTTTTCTCTCTGAGCTATAATTAGACCCACAGCCCCGAAAATGAAGATGGCTCATGTGGTTGGGTCACAGTCAAGGCAGATGGCAACAGTGACAGAGATATAGAGATGGGTTAGTCTTCTGAATGGCTGGAGTGAAGAGCGCTCACACTCTGCCACAGACTCACTGCTTTTGTTTAGTGAAGAGCGCTCACTCACAGTGCTTTTTTCTTTAGTGAAGAGCGCTCACTCTGCCACAGTGACTCACTGCTTTTGTTTAGTGAAGAGCGCTCACTCTGCCACAGTGATTCACTTCTTTTCTTTAGTGAAGAGAGCTCACTCTGCCACAGTGACTCACTGCTTTTGTTTAGTGAAGAGCGCTCACTCTGCCACAGTGACTCACTGCTTTTCTTTAGTGAAGAGCGCTCACTCTGCCACAGTCTGCTTTTCTTTGTGAGACTCACTCTGCCACAGTGACTCACTGCTTTTGTTTAGTGAAGAGCGCTCACTCTGCCACAGTGACTCACTGCTTTTCTTTAGTGAAGAGCGCTCACTCTGCCGCAGTGCGCTCACTCACTGCAGTGACTTTCTTTTGTTTAGTGAAGAGCGCTCACTCTGCCACAGTGACTCACTTCTTTTCTTTAGTGAAGAGCACTCACTCTGCCGCAGTGACTCACTGCTTTTCTTTAGTGAAGAGCGCTCACTCTGCCGCAGTGAGCTCACTCTGCCGCTGCTCTTTTCTTTAGTGAAGAGCTCACTCTCACTGACTCCGTCAATCCCTCTCTGTATTTGTTTAGTGAAGAGCGTTCACTCTGCCACAGTGACTCTCTGTATTTGTTTAGTGAAGAGCGCTCACTCTGCCGCAGTGACTCACAGTTTTTGTTTAGGTATGACAGCTCACTCTTCCAGAGAAGAAGAGTGTCGTGTGTTAACATCTTCAAGCTTAGCTGCACAAGGAGCAGCAGAAGAGCAGGAGTCTGCAGCAGCTCACTTTCAGACTGAAGGGGGCACTGCACTCACAGAGAGAGAGAGGGAGCAGCCTGACCACAGCCAGGGAGTATATATATATATGTATATTTACAGGATTTACCTCAGCACCACAGCGTCCAGACCTTAACCCCAGTGAGAATCTTTGGGATGTGCTGGAGAAGCTTTGTGCAGCATCAGACTAGACCATCATCAATGCAACATTTTGGTGAAAATAAATTAATAAATAAAATCTAATCTAATCTAAAGAATCCTGCCTGTGCCGCTGAGCTGCCAAACTTCAAAACCACAACCTCACAAAAATGTCTTGGCTCACGGAATCGTTGGTGTGACATTTAGAGTTTTGAAAGCTCATCAAACCAATACTATTACTACTACTACGACTACTACTACTACTACTACTACTACTACTACTACTATACTACTACTTCTTATGACTACTAAGAAACCTTGTTGACTTAAAGAGCAGAAATTCCAAGAAAAAGTGGTTTTCAGGTCTCTGTACTTTCTACTCAACTACATTTTTGAACTGGAAGTATTTTTTCTATTATTGTCTGAGACCTGCTGAAAAGTCTGAGGTTTTATTTTTGACATGTTCATAATTTTAGCAAAAAAAAAATATACAGATAAATATAGCAAAAAAACCCCCAATGGATTCAGTTGTTTCTGTTGAACTCAAATCTTAGCTCAAATCTTTATCAAAATCACTAAATCTGAAGCTTTATAAGATTTCAAAATCTGAAAACAGCTAAACACTTTCGACTTTTTCATCTTTAAGTCACTTTTAAACAAGTAGTTTAATACTTTTACTTTTACTTGTGTATTTTTACTTCAGATTTCACCAATATCCTTCATAATAGTGACAGTTGTGCGGCTGCAGGTGAGTCAGGTTTGGACTTAAAAACATAAAACACGAATAACAAATATTTCAAATAGTTTTATGGAGTGTTATTTTTTTTGTTAATGCAGGGGTCAATGGTCATGTTTGGAGCTTAGTGGTGGTAACGCCGGGGCCCCTTCTCTGTTCCTCGCTGACTGTTGTTGTGAGCCACATTTATTTTTATTGTGCCATTTTTGATTTTGTGGAGCTCCTTTTTCACCCCCATCATCTCCTGCAGTGACGTGAGATGCTTGATTCGTCTCTGCCGATGCTCCTCTTCTCGTGTGTTCCAGTTCGTGGTCCTTGTTTTGGAAGGCCTCAGTGAGATTTGGATCTCCAAGTCTTCTGTTTTCTGTTGAGCCTGTGGTCCAGTGATTGTGGTCATTTGGACCTGATTTGTGAGCTCGGCCCTCATTTGCTCCAACTCTTGCCGTAGCGCCCTCACCAGAGCGCTCTCCTCCAGGGGTACCTCGTGCAGGGGTACCTCTCCAGGGATACCTCGTTCAGGCGTACCTCGTCCAGGGGTACCTCATCCAGGGGTACCTCGTCCAGGGGTACCTCGTGCAGGGGTACCTCGTCCAGGGGTGCCTGGGCCGGACCTCTCTCCTCGGGGGTTGAGAGTCCTGGATGGGTGGCAGACTCCAGGTGGGTACCTCTCCTCTGGCTCTTGCTCGTGTCCTGATGGCTCGGGGGTTGGACAGAGCAGAGCCTCCAGGCTGAAGTCCTGGTCGTAGAGGTGCTGGTGTCGTCCTCAGACGTGTACAGGTACCAAGGCTTCATAGTGAAAGTTGTGGATCGATCGTTTTTGTGTGTGTGTGTCATCGGTGTCAGAGAAGTTATGAGCTAAATCTGTGATTTACTTTAAAAGAAAACATCTCAGTCTAACGTCTGACACCATCACATCTCCACGACGACCTCGTGTTTTTTTAGGGTTCTAAAGACGACATCATCCCTCATTTGCATAGTTTTTTCATAGTTTATCATCTCTCTCTCTCTCTCTCTCTCTCTCTCTCTCTCTATCTCTCTCTCTCTCTATCTCTCTCTCTCTCTCTATATATATATATATATATATATATATATATATATATATATATATATATATATATATATATATATACACACGTACATATATACCAAGTGCTAAAAATCATATTTATCGCGCGCGCGCGCGCGCGTGTGTGTGTGTGTGTGTGTGTGTGTGTGTGTGTACACATATATAGATGTTCATATGTGTGAACTGCTGGACCATGACATTTCATACTACAGGACAGATGAGGGCTATTATACAAATACAACACTTTTCAGAGAGATGGTTAGATCTGGCATTTGACTGCTTGCACAGTGTTCCTCATAAGCCTCATAATCTTGTGCAAAGAAAATCTCCCAGTATTTAATTAGCATTAAAGAGCTTTAGTGTCCCTGCGCTGTGATGACATATAACGTTTACTTTGTCTGACATATCTTTATTACGCGTCAGTACACATGTAGCCCTGGTGTGAGTGCTCCCCAACCTCAACGAGGGCAAGTGGGTTTTTGTTGCCACTGGCTCCTTCTCTGTTTACTACCACACTCAAAAGACAAAAACAGGTCATCAGGGTGCATGGCTCTTTCCAAAGAGACATGGAAGGAGAACAACACAGCACTTGTACAGTATTACATACATTTAACAATTTCAATAATAAAAAAGGCATTTCACTGTAGCAAACAGCAGATTTTCATTTAATTGTAAACCTTACATGTCTGACCCGGAAAAAAAGTACCGAGTAGTGGGCGGGGATAGATGGTAGGTGTAAACAGACATATTCTGAAGACTCAAGCCACAAAAGCAGGACAACACAGGATCACTCAAACATGCAAGAATGAATCAAAAAAGGGAAATGAGAGAACACCATTGTAAGCTAATGAAAGTCCATTTTCCATAAGTCCTCTCTTACCAACAGTTTGTGAGTGGTTTCCTAACTACTTTTTATAATGTGTATCAAAAAAAATATTTGTAAAAGCAAAAACATAATTAGCTGTATTCTTAGCTTAATAAATTCAGCATTATGGCTTTGTTATTAGGCATAGCTATTGGCATGATACTTGAATGACTAATTATGGGAAGGAAAAACACTGAATACTGCACACATGACTAAATTATTCATCCCTTAAGTATATATTTAAATGTGTTATGAATGTTTCAGGTTGGGCAGTATCTTTGAAGTCTCATATATTCCCCGTTGACAGAGTCCACGAGCCCCCTCCCATCACAGAGCCACAGTCATCTCGTGCGTCAGAGCCCCACTGATCTAGAGCTGTGAAAAGCTGTGATTTTTTTTTTTTTTTTCTCCCTTGACTGGTTCATCATGAGGGAATTTCGAGGTCTCAAATAACAAAATATACAAGAGAGGAGAGCACTCACAGCCCCTTGGAGAGCCCATCCACTGCGGGCATTAGGCTTATGCTAATTGCATCAAGACGGGCCCATTCCAATTGAATTAATGTTGATCTGCCGTCAATGTCTCTCACTTGTTTACAATAGGCTGCCATATTGCGTTATTGCTTTTTGATCGGGTTAATTTGCGCATAGAGGGAACACAGGGAATGTCAATGTGTTTATGGGACTATTAGAGGCAATATGTACGGCTGAAGTTTGAGAAAAAAGCTGAAGTGTTCACATATTTACTGTACATATAGGTCTTAAATGCAACAGGCATTTTCCCATTTACACTATCTTAGCCAATATAATAACACTTACATATCAATCAATTCAATCAATTCAATTTTATTTTTGCACAATAGTTAACGTATGTAGGGCACATACATAAACACACAGTAACAACATACACGTACAGAAGTTTATGTTGTAATCATGTTTGTATTTACATATGGATGCAATGCAATGTATCAATGACCTTGTGAAAAACATGGATCCCCAAGAAGCTGTAAAGCTCATGAAATGGGGTCCATCACCCTGTGTAGAAACACCGTATGATGGCTTGGCAGATTGTTGTGTTTTACTTTTGCCATTGGAGTTTGACATGCTGTTTTTATGAAAGCAGAAGATTGTGAGAACAGAAAAATATTAAATATGTGAAAAATAGATAAAATAAAGACAAACATAAGAGAAGACAAGAGAAGAAAAGGAGATATTAACACTATAGATTGAGTTTATATATATATATATATATATATATATATATATATATATATATATATATATATATATATATATATATATATATATATATATATATATATATATATATATATATATATATATATACATACACACACACATGTATACATACATATATATATACACACACATACATATATACACATAAACATATACACCATGCACATATGTACATGTCTACACATACAAACACACAATATACACCTATACATACACACCTATATACACCTATACAGACATACACATAGCCTACATGTATCCGTGCACACCCATATGTATAATATATGTTACATAGGCCACTCAACACGAGAAGTCAATGTTAATGCTTTTTTCATTTACACATAATCGACTCTTGCAAGCTTAAAGTCATGTTATAATGCTGTTACTTCATCCAAAACATACCTGGAGTTGTGTTTTATTTCATTCACACATGTTTGAATAACCCTTTATTATTAGTCTGTCGACATCTCCAAAACACAAAATGCTCTGTTCCACCTTGTGATGTCAGGAAGAGGTAGTTTTCAAGTTACAGTTTACCTTGTTTTCAGTCGAGATTGGCGATTCCAGGGCTGAAATCATACAAATGATTCTAGTGAAGGTGCATGGAGTTTAAAAACACAGTAGGGCACAGAACTCAGCCTAAATATGCAGGGTCTGTGAGTTAAACACGTGTGAATGAAACAAAACACAACTCTAGGTCCTGTTTGTGATGAGGAAACTACATTACAACAGATATCAGAAAATAGCGTGATATGAAGTCTTTAAAAAAAACATACTTGGAGTTGTATTTTGTTCTATTTATAAAGGCTAAATCTTGCAATGTATAATGAATTCTCTTTGTTCATTTGTCTCGCTTAGTTTATGTGGCAGCTCAGACTTGTACATAGTGTCACAGTGTCCTCGAGCAAGGCACTTCACGCACCTGCCTGAGAACACGAATTACCACCACCGAGTGCGGAGGGAATGGATAATGACTGCAGTGCTTCCAGTTTGTCACACTTTTAAAGCACAACACACATGCAAGTCATTATCAGAACTGTTTTAGTGTTTTTGCTATTAAAGTTTATCATGAATTACTGATCTCACTAGTCTGTGTTCCCTCCAGTTTGAAAATCACTCGAATGCAGCTCATAACTAGAAAGACACAGTTATATGACCTCCAAAATCACAGTCCGCCTCTTGGCCTGGAAATGGTTTGAATCACACCTTAACAAACAGCTACTATTCAGTTTTTTTTTTCTCATGTGCACAGCTCCATCCTCTTCCTGATAAAATGAAACCTCCTGGATCTATTTGGGCGTTGCGTGTTGCATAAGGCGCGTGATGCTGTATTGTCCCTCATTAGTATCCTCCGTGTAAGGATGCCAACTGACAGCGATCCTGGGGAGAGCTTTGTGCCGCTCTTGTATCTCTATGTGCCCCCCCACACACACACACACTCCCTCCATCCTCCTCACCCCCCCTTCCTTATACATTAGGCTCAAGCCGCAGGAGCACCTCTGGCAATGCAGGGGCGCTCACTATTTGTCTACCCACTCCACGAGGTCGGCAGAGGTTTTCAGACTGTTTGGCTTTATGTAAATCAAATTCATGACATGCAAAACCATTCATTTGAAGTTGTCTTAAAATAACAGCACAAGCAATTTGAACAATGTGTAAATCTGCTTATGTAGATGTTAACAAATTAGAAAGACGTGCTTGGGTAAGCTTTTTCCCCAAGCGGAACAGAAGGCTGGATGTGATTGGATGTTATGCGATTTCAATGCTCAAGCAGAAGTGGATGGATAAAATTGCATTCAAAGTGGAAGTGTTGCTTTTTTTGTTTGTATGTTTGTTTGTTTGTTTGTTTGTTTGTTTTTATGTTTTATGTTGTGTAGTTTTTCCAAAATAATATCAGTGACTTTATTACACACACAGTATTACTCACTGTGTAACAACCTGCAAAAACAGGTAAAGGACTGTACATTTTGTAACAACATGAGACATGCAACAAAAACACTCAAATCCACATCTCAATCTCTTATTGCATACTTTACTCATAAAGTTACTGAAGTATGTGAAAAAAAAGTCTCAGACAAATTAGACATGATCCAACAATTATGATTTGGTTTAAATGTAAACCTAAAATCTGATCATTATTGTGTGAGTAATCTGATTTATTTCTGATTGTTCACTCATGTGCAGGTTTTGATATGGACAATAAGGCAAAGATGTGGTAAAGACCAAAACGGGATGGGAAAGGGGGCTTTTAGCTGGTTTGCTTCACAAAAATGGAATACACTCCAAGGAAAAGCAAAACTGCATACGTTGGTGACACAATCACAATTTAATGATCTGGTAACAAACTTTTATACATAAACCTGTTCTGTTTTTAATGTGATAATGTTATATGGACTTTATTGTAACATACTTAAGTAGAATTTTTAGCTTTCTTCACTACATTTGAGAGAGAGATACACAAAAACAAATACACAAAGAGATTGATTTGTATTGTTTCTGTTGACCAAAATGTATATTTTTTTAATCAATGTCACTACATTTAAACACTTTAATAAATTAACAACACTTTATCAAAAGCTGTGTGAAATACTTTTACTTTTTACTCTTTAAGTACATTTTTAAACAGATACTTAAATACTTTTACGCATGATTTTTTTTTCATGTGATACTGTTGTTTTTTTTTTTTTTTTTTTACCTCTGTATTTTACTTTTAAGTAACAACATTGAATACTTCAGCCACCACTGCATGTCACAGTGTTTTGGATGACCACTGCGCGCTATAACGCTGAACAGAAATTAGTTATAAATATTTGATTAATCTAGCTGTCAGTTTGATTTTTACTATGTGAATGTAACCTTGCATGCCTGGAACGAAAATGTAACTTATAACTAGCCCCATCGGAGTGACTAGTGGTACTATGGATGAGGGGTGAAGGTTGATCAGCTTCATGTAGAGGGCAACAAGTGCACTTAATTCGTTCTTGATTGCATCTGATTCCAGGCGTGACTCTCACTTCTCCCGCCTGCTTGTGTTTTTTTTTTTTTTTTTACCTCTGATTTATTCCACTGTTGCATATGGGGATTGTACCAGTCGTCAGGTGATTGCACATGCTCTGTGTTTGCTGCAGGCGGATCTCTCAATGTCATGCACATAGTTTAGATCAGCCCCCTCAAAACAGCAGATGATACTCGACATGTTATTTGAGCCCTGAGCAGTCTTTTACAAGAATGTTTAACATAAAGCTTGCATTTCACTGTCTCTCCCGTCAGTTGTTTGTACTTGAGCTGGCGGTGTCTCGGCGTGTTCAAACATATGGTGGTTCAGGACTTAAAAGTCAGGGAAGGTAACGCTTGTTTGCAAAGGAGCTTCTTCGCTGACTGCTTTGTATAACATAGGAGTGATTCAATCTAGTTCATGATTCAAACGCCGCGAATAGCCACTACAGGCAGATTGTAGAAAGATACTGATAGACAAACAGATTTCATGTAGTTGTAGACTGAAAGCTTTGTTCATATGTTTGATGTGGTGGTTTTTAAGTTGCAGTAGTCAGGGTAAATTGGCTTTTTCATTTTGAAATGTCTAAATTGGAATCCACCCAATCTTTTGATATGCAGCTTACAGACCTATGCAATATAACTTTAAAAAAATGGTTTGAAAAAGAAGGAATCAAAGTCTTTTAAAGGACCTGGAGAGGTGGTGGTGTAATTAAAGAAAATTTGGTCCATTGTTTTGTTTTTTTGGAGAGATAACTTCTTTTTGTGTGTTAGGTTAGTTTATTAGTGTTGCTATATTTTTTTACTGTAGTGATTGACCTTAGACATGACAAACAGTCACATTTTTATATAGCCGTTTTCCTCCTTCAAGGCATTCAAAGCACATTACATCAAGAAGCCACTCACCCATTCACACTCACATTCATACACCAGTGTACGCAGACACTAGGGGCAAGGTGGGTTAAGTGTCTTGCCCAAGGAGCTGGAATCGCACCGCTAACGTGTGGGTCAGTGGATTGGACCGATCTACCAACTGCCAACCTTTGGATCAGTGGATAAACATTTTACCAGCTGAGCTACTGGGATAAAATAGCTACTCAAACTGAAGATAATCCCCAATGAAAGTTTATCCACCCTATGCTACTATGCTACATTCATTTATTCCTCAATGCCTGAATAGATGTTTTTAAGCTACATAAATAAGCTTTAGAGGAAGGTTCTTAATACAGCCCTTCTCCGAGTCAGGTATCCCTCTTCACCCCTGTTTGTTAGCCTCTTGTCTGCTTTGTCAAACCTGTCTATTGGTGATTGTAAAGCTTTAAAAGAGTTTGAACTGATGCTCTCCGTAGTAGTCGTGGCTGTAGTGCTCAGTCCATTGACAGTGCTGCTGCTGAGACTGCAGAGAGTCGAGAGGGAAAAGTCGGCTCTCTGCTGGCCCTCTAACCACAGCAGATGATTGTGCTTGCTCAGTAATTCACTCAATTTGGCCACTGTCAGAGGATCCAGCACTCTCCATTTGCTCCGCCAGGACTTTTAGAGAGCCACTGGTGCACGGGAAATGTCACCAGCACACACACTTAGCCTGCCCTAGACTTCTACAGCATCTATCTGCATTGCAATTATACTCTGACACAGAAATGACTGCACAATGTGTTGACAATATCCATGATGCATGATAAAACATTGCCTGGCCAGCCGAGGCAACATGCTTTTATATATTACAAAGATGTATAGTCACAATTTCCAGTGGGGTGTGATTGGCAGGTGAATTAACCAGTCAGAGAAACACATTGTTAGTATGTGTTACAACAGACATAGTAAGTACACAGCTTACAAGTAAAATATATGAAGTGCTACAAATAAGGCACCACTGGTAGTATGTGAGCTGCCTCTGGTGTATTTGTTTCATATAGAGACAAATGTGTGATGTTTTTTACCCTCCTTTGTTAATCATCATTGTGGGGAAGCTGGCCTGATGTGGTCAAAGTAAGAGTTAGACTTACATAAAACGTGTCTTTTACCAGAGGGAATTTATTAAAAGATGACTCCAGTTTAAATGCAAAATAACTCCAGTAATCAAAATACACCATTCACTCAACTAGACAGAAAACAAGCAACTTAAATTAAATCTGGCATAACAACCACATGCACACAACTACACTGAAGTGAACTCAAACAGGCAGCTTTTATACTCACAAACTAAGCCCGCCCACATTTTTCATGAGCAGGCAAGTACACCTATGGTTTAAGTCCTCTAACGAATGGTTTAAAATAAAGCTATTAACACAAGATGACTTAAATAAATCAAATACAATCAAATGGAAAAAAAACAAAAAAACAAAAAAAAAAACAAATGACTCCAACAGATGACCCCTCCACCTGGTCTGGCCCGTGACTTCAACCAAAGAAAATGGCCGACATTGGGCACGCCTCCTCTTCGTCTGGAGTGGACCATGTGGTGAACCAGGTAACTATAAGTATGCATGGGTTTAACTGTAATGTTTTAGCATCTAAGTATATTTAAATGAACAATATGTTGTGTGCTAATTTAACTCAAGTGTAACTAAATAAGCAAAGCAGAACTGTAAATGTTAAGCTGTTTAATTGTATGTGGTAAATTAAGAAAATGAAATGATTTAAGTTGCAAATGAAATAATGGGGCAAAGTGACCAAAACTACTTCATCACAATCATTTAGAAGTCTCTTATTTATAGCCATGATATAGTCCAAGTTTGGATCTGATGGTACTTGAAAGCTAAACATTATCTTGTGGAGAACCAGTGCAGGAGACTATTTATGACCATTTTGATATAATAAGTTGAACCAAAAGCACTTTAAAAGCTTCAGCTAAAAACATGTTTCATTCTAATGTGAGGCCCCTATTTTACAATCAGACCTGATGTGAAGCTATTATTCATGTGAATGCTTCTAAATCTGAAAATTAAATAATAGTGTTCTTGGAAAATGGCTTTCCTAAAACACTGACAAATGTTCTGATTAAAACAAAATGTCAAGAAGTGAAATAAGCTTTTAGAGCAAGTTAACTGTGGAATTATACAACTTAGCATATCTCCTAATTGTGACACCCTAGTAAGAGTTGTGGGAGGGTTGTGTTCTCATTCTGTGAACCGCCCTGGGCCTGTGAGGCTAAATGTGACAGGGGGGTCTGAGTTTATGTTGCATGGAGCTGGGGCAGTCACACACCATTACTCTGGTAGTGCCCCCCCCGTCCTCTGACTCCCTCCCCCAAAGATGGACCTCCTGGCTGGGCTCAAAGAGAGGGGCTGTCCTGCTCTTCCAGCCTCATTGCCTTTGGAGGTCTCCATCAATTAAACCTGATAGACTTTCAACTCCAGTGAACCCAGAGCTGCGGTTATAATAGGAACAGGAGGGAGGTCACCTGAATCCACTAGTCCTATTACGGAGGAATATACAGTGTAAGGGTCAGATTTGTGTGCAATAAATCATATCATGAGAAAGTATACGGGCTATTTCTGGGCTAAAAACAAATATTGTGGAAGGAATGGGTGGGTGAATGTGTGCCACCTAAAGGCAGAGTTAATAAGGCTGAATAAGGCAGACAAATATTACACCTTAGCCAACTCGCATCCATGGAATAATTAACCTTGATACAAAAAGCAGTAACTGGAAAAACTGGTCATCCATAAAGAGCAAAATGCAGAACTAAAAGCCAATTGTTTTGTTTTCAGACACCAAATTTGGGTATTTTATAATAACTACAGACTTTAGCCTAATCAGTGGTATAACAAAGTAAAAGTAGTAAAGTACTGTACACCTTTGAGCTTTATTTAAAAGTTAATTTTACAGTCGGTACTTTTTACTTTTACTTTACTGCATTTGAGAGCATGTATCTGTACTTTCTACCCTGCTTCATTTTTAACAGGCTGAGGGGTTTATTTTTAACATGTTCATAATTTGAGCAAACACGTAGAAAAACAGTTGGAAAAAAATGATAGATTAATTTGTCTCTGTTGAACAAATTAGAGCTCAGGAGAGATCGCTAAAATACTGAAACATGCCTAGATGACATCTAAAACCTCTTCAGGCATACTGATGAGGGAACAATGCGGTAGGAAGCTAAAAAAAATAAAAATAAATAAATAAATAAATAAATAAATTGTAAACTATTTGTTCACTATGGTTTAAACCTGCTCATGCTTTATTAAGACGACAGTAGCCCAGTTCCTCTGAAGGTGGTTCCAATACTATTCTTGACATAAATATCATTAATAGAGCGGTCAGATACACTGACACACAGGTTGGCAGCACAATTCCAGGTCCCATAAATGAATACTGTTGTTGTGTCCTTGGGCAAGACACTTGACCCACCTCGTCTCCAGTGGCTTTGTACACCGGTGTACTGGTGTGTGTGTGTGTGTGTGTGTGTGTGTGTGTGTGTGTGTGTGTGTGTGTGTGTGTAGTGGGATACCTAATGGCAAGCAATATGCAAAGTGTATTCAGAGTCAGATTCATTAATAAAGTTACATTGTATTCTCTCAAAGACAAATCGGTGTGCCACCTACAGCCCAAAGTGGGTAAAGCAATTAGAAATTAAACAAAAAGAAGTCACTTATTTGAGTCAAACTAAAAGAATAATACAACACATGATGAATGATCGTTTATATAACAGCACAAATAGTGTCTTCAGTATCAAAGACTATATCCAGTGAAAGAGTGATTATCTTTGTAATAATTCATAGTTTTGTGATTTTAAATCACATAATAAATATTTTACTAATGAATATATTATCATTGCTCATAATTGTCTGCCGCAGGACAAGATCATTATTCTAGTCAGATAACTCTTCACTATTCCATTTTCTCATGTTTCTCCCATTTTAAATGGCTGTGGTTGCCAACTATAAACAGTGAAGTTGGTAAAGATCAAAACACATTTTTTCCTCATATCTAGAAGACATGTGCATTTTTCCACTTCATTTGTCGTTAATCGTGCATTGCTCTGTTTCTGTCTGCATGCATTCAGATCTGTACATGACAGCGAGGTATACCGAACGACTGATGGCTTATTCATGTGTAAACAAACAGGCCTTGTTTACTCAGGGGGCAATCTTTTGAGAGAAATGTCATTTTGAATTTCAGCTGCTTTGGGTGACACATGCCTTCTCTTAGCATTAGCGAGCAGCCATGCCTTTTGCCCACACCAGATAGCAGAGAGAAAAGATGGTGTTTGTGCTCAGAAACAAGTAAAGCAGGAGGCAAAGCTAACAGCTCAACAGTACCTCGCCGAAGCCATTTGCGAAGGTTACGGTTGAGCTGAAGAACCCCATTTGGCACCCCAGTGAGCGAGGCGGGAGAGGAGAGGAGAGAGAGCGGAGGCAAACAAAGAGTCATCGATTCAAACTGCTGCGTTACAGAGCGGAAGAGGAGAGGCAGGTCCAGGAGCTGAGGGTCAGGTCTAGGAATCTCACAAGAATGTAATGTCCAGAGAATCGCAAACTGACCACTGAACACGTCTAATGGTGGACCGATGTATTGTGCAATCACTGACATTTAAATTAAACATTTAAATTGCAACTTTCTGTAACATTTCTGCTGAGGAGTACTTCACCTGCTTGTGTCCATGGTGAAGGTATTGCTTTGCGAGGAATGTCCCACAGTATGACATGAAACTTATCTGTCTTGCATTTATCACATGCCATTCAAGTTCTATTGATAAGCAATACATTCTTGCTATTTGCAGGGTGACCTCTCCACAGACATGACTCGTAACCTGCCCTGGTGGTGTCACCTGCTTGCACTGAATCCTGATATAAATAAATAGGACTATGCTACTAGTCTATCACAGCTCAAACATGCTTTCCTTTATAGCATGCCCAAGCTAATCACTCCATGTAGTGGTGATAAGTATTATTTCATGCATTTCATTCATCTTTACTATACAGGGAGAGCCCAATACGAGTACCAGACTCTCTTTTGCATGAGCGCCTTGTTTAAAATACAGAACATTACAAACAAAAACAGACAACTGCATAGGTCCATTTAAAACATTAAAAATAGGTGCAGGCGTGATTATAATTGTTTATAACCACACAATTAGTGCATCAGTGGCACCAGTGCATCCTGTTTTGCATGTCCTTGATATGTATTCCATTGTTGGGAAGCAAAAATTATTAGAATTTTCATTTGTTGATTTCCTACAATTTTCTGTAAATATGATAAACAGTGCAACATAAAAACACTATATGAAACAGCACATGTAGCTTTGAAGAGGTTCAGAGGAAGAATTTGGTTTGTTTTGAGGCAACAGTGTATTTTGGTGAGTGGATTTCCTGGCATCCTCTCAGCACAACAGACTCCTCTCAAGAGCCGCTCTGTGAGTCTCCACGTTCTGGTGCGGCAGACGGCTTTAGCTGCCACTAATTCTGATGGAGTGTAGCACAGCTCCAGTAGCAGACGTCAACACACTTCAGACAACTGTCCTGAAAACCTACATTTACTTGCGTCACTGCAGCTGTGAGCCAACACGTTTACATACACAGAGAACTCCAAGTCCACTAAGTCCACTAGCTGAATTCAGAACGCCAGGGTTGTTTCATTTTCAGATATGCTAAAAAGCTCTACAGCACAAATAAACACATTGAAGCTCCAGTGGTTTTTACTTTGACTTAAACATAGTGGACCAAAACAATGAAACAATACCCCTCCAATGGTGGAGGCGTCATTGCTGCTCTTCCAAATAGATGATGGCTGTTTTTTACCTCATGCAGTTGAATGCCTCTCCTAGTCTGCACCTAGTGTGATTGCACTGTGCTGTTACCTGCAGCGGGCATCTGAATACATACCATACATACATTCTCCAGATATGTTTATTGGGACCTGGGGGATTTAAACTACGACACCTCAAGTGTAGTTTCCATAGACTGTATATATAAAAGGACCGAGCTAACCTGCTAGCCGCCAGGTTCCAAATAGTAAGTGAACATGGCTCTGGCTCTAGTTCTATTGAAAAATGGGCCCCTCTCTGTTACATGCTTCACATATTTTGGTCTTAACATGTTCACATTAGTCTGCTATATATGAGTCTTTTTATTTCATGATTTTATCCGTTAATGAAGACATGAAAATTTATTACAGACCAACGAGCTGCTCTCTTTCACCGAGGTTGCTCCCACTCGCGTTAGCAACATTTTTGATTGACAGCATTGCTAAGCTCCCTGCCAAACATACAAACATACGTGCGAGTGGGAAGGGGCATTACCTTCAACCACCTGTCTCCTGATTGGCTCCAAATTCAGCAATATAACTGCTAGCCTCGATGAGCTTCATTTGACCAGTGCCAAACGCTATGGGTGACTTCACACTGCTATGGGAGTTTCCGGATTTACATGCACTTTGAGAAATCGGTTTAAATTGGACTATGCCAGTTATCCACTTGTCCTGCTGTGTATGTGAACGTAATGACTGAGACTTTTATTTTGCAATGCACTTTCCTACAGAAATCGAGGTCATGTAGCTCACTTTAAGTTGTGAAAGTTGACATCGGGCATTGGTTACTTGTTGTATCATATGTCATAGTAATAATCAGAGCAAATGGAGGGTGTCAGCTCTGTCCTGAACCTGCTCTGCCCACTCTGAGCTTTGGAAACTTCAGGTGAGTCACTGACACATCTGCTATGTCACGTGGCATGACCTTCATACATTCTTAACTCGAAAATGTAACTAAAATACGCAATCTTAATAAGTGACAGTCAGATGCAAGATTAATTGTTCAAAAATAATAGTTCCAGTAGTGTTTAAACTCACATGTTTTAGCAGCGTTTGTGTGATCCTGTGTTGTTCTGTATTAGAGGCTTGGGTGCACAGAAAACATCTTATCTACGCCCACTTTTCTTCCAAATATTTTGGCTCCAGATCATCCGTGTAGAGTTCAAAGACATCACATAGCCATTTTACCAATACAAACATGAAGATAAAAATCTGCTGCCTATGCCTACCAAATCAACATATATAATAATGAAAATCAAACTGGCAGATGCTATTTGCTATACCCGCAAAGTATAGAATATAATTTTGTTTGTGTTTGTCACTGTTATAATGTGTTTCAAAGCAATCAATTATAAACTCATCAAATTGTCTTTAAATTGTTGAATGAAATAATTTAGTTTAAGATACTGTACTCTAAATACCAAATTTGACAAGGAGTACAACATTTTCAGAAATATTTGAGGGTATTTTACTCAAAAACAATTCGTGCTGGAGTATCTCTCTTTACTAATAGGCAGGGCCCATCAGTTCTGCAGTTTCACATAGGAAGTCAACTGGCAAATATATATAAAATGACTAAGCTTGTCTGGATCCTTCCTTCTGCTGTTTTCCTTCTCCCCCCTCCTTTCTGTGTCGCCTGTCTCTCCTCCCACCTGGGCGTCGGCTTACCTGATCCGACAGCTGGCATACCTGGATCCCATTTCCCTCATTACCTGCAGTGTAAGAAGACTGTTTTTCATCCACTACTCGCCAGTTTGTTGTTGATACTACTCCAATGCCTCTTGTTATTTTTGGAAACTATCTGTCTGTTTGCCTGCCTGTCCCATACCTGTCTGTCTGTCTGTCTGCCTGACTTCTAGAAAGCCCAGTATCGACCTGCACCTCTGGACCCCTACTGGCCTGGACATTAAACTACTTACTATTTATTTTGGGTCGTAAGTAAAACCATGACACATGACAACCATTACTACTCTGTTTTAGATCAATACTGCAGTTAACAATGAACTAAATGTAAAATATTTTGTTCAACATATAATTTAATACAAAATACTCAATAAAAGTATAATAAGTTTAAATTTGGTGTTAAAAATATACTGAAATGTTCATTTAAATACCAAAAGACATACACCAAAACAACCACAGTGGTGATGAAGGCTCTGAGTTTATGAAGCATAACACATTGAAATTCTCACTCTGGGCAAAGCAAATGTCTTTATCTGCCAATGTTTGTCTCATCAGCTCAAACACAAGAGGGATTTGACAGTCAGTTCAAATGTCAAACGTATTTATCTAAGCACCACAGTGGTATTTACCAAAGTGTAGCTTTTAGGGACAAGTCAGAGAGACCCTGAGTTATGAGTCCAACTGCTTCTCCTCATCTGACATGGAACAACTTCTACTTTATTTCATAATGGACTTTTTGGAATTTTAGGGACTGTGGGATAATATTCACTCCATGTTCTGAAGTTTGTTAGTTTGATAAACCAACAGTGCCATTTGACATAATAAAGAATTTGGTTGGACAAAAAGGGCTTTCTAGTGAGAGCGTTAAAATTGGATACACCTTTAATCTCTCCCTTTCTGTGTCTTTCTCTTTTCAAAGTGTTGGTGTGGTTTCCAATAGTGTTTTTTATATTATAATAAGATCAAAAAAGCTTTTCACTCTGCATGTGTAAATAGCAGGTATAAAATAGTAGTGTTATTTGTTTTTCAGTGCTGCTAATGCTCAAGCTCATGGGGCGATGGCAGATCAGTGGCCCTGCAATCCAAAGTTCAGATCATCAATTCCCACTCTGACCAGGTCCTGTCGGTGTGTTTTTAGGCAAGACTTCACCCACCTTGTCTTGTATGAATGTGGTGTGTGCGTGAGGGTCTGATGGCACAGATTGGCAACCTCACATCTGTCAGTCTATCCCAGGGCAGCTGTGGCTACAAAAGCACCACTGCCAAATGCAGAGTGAATGAATAATACACTGTAAATCGCTTACGGTGTTGTGTCACTATATAAATCAATCCATTATTATAATTAGTAGTAGTAGTAGTAGTAGTAGTAGTAATAGTAGTAGAATAAATTAATTGTTGTATTGAGCCACAATACAATAATTGGACAGCTGATGCTGACCCTAATAATTTAAAAATCTTGCAGAGAGAGAGAGAGAGCTACTGTGTCTATAGGGGATGGTTAATAAGAGGTGCAGAGTAGTGTTTAAAAGGGCAGGTGACACAATATTATGATAAAAAAAATAATAATAATAATACTGTGTGAAAAATGCAGTACTTATAGAGGCCACTGGGGACATAAATTTTGCCAAACAGTGTGACTGACGATCTGAAACTTCGTGTTCATACAGCAATGGTGTGAGTTCAGAGCTGAGACGTGTGCCACACTTCTGTTCTCATGTTGACTGAAGCTGTGACATGTGCAGGGCTCGGCGAAGTTGTGATCAAATTAGCACATCTGAAAGTTTCTTCTTGGTTTAACACAACTATCCTGAGTGAATATAACAGCCATCATATTAATTCAAAGGCTACTTTCACTTTCAATATATGCAACTACTACTAACAAATGGGATTTTTTTTTTTTTTTTTCATTTTATTACACTTACTCATTATTCTCCAGCATATGGAGTATGCCTGTACGAAATCAACAGACAAAAGAATGGAAATCAGCTTGGCAATGGCCACAAAGTATAGAATCTTTTTTTTTTTTTTTTTTTTTTTTTCAGGTTTGTCACTGTTGTAATATGTGTATTTTAATAAATGTAAAATTTCATTATTACAATAATCTATCTATTTATCTATCTATAAATAATTCAAAGCTATCAATTATAAACTCATCAAATCATCTATAAATTGTTGAATGAATATCAGAATTTTGTTTTAAAATATTGTAAATTCCAAATTTGACTAAGAGTACTATATTTTCAAAAATATTTGAGGATATTTTACTTTAAAAAAATCTTGCTGGAATATCTCTCTTTAAGCATCTGTGGGCTGAAACAAAGTGGAAATCAAGCCACAGTGTGCTTGTAGGAGCTTTTCATCAGCAAAAAGAACAAATTGGTGTTAGCACCCCGCTCCAGCATCGCTATAGAAGTGCATTTGCATGTCTTTGAGCGGGTGTTAAAACGACGTGTTGGCTGCTGAAGCGGTGAAGGCACAGAGCCACATGGCAAATCTGCAAAATGTGAAGAGTGTCACACAGGAGGCAGCTGTGTCCCATTGAAAAACACACAAAACTCACCCAGATGTGCTCAGCCCCGGTCCAAACTGATGTGAATATCAATCAGAAAACCATTCATGTCTCCATCATTTCTGTGATTGTCCTGAGCATTTTATTTTATTTTTCAAATGTGAAATTCTGGATAGATGCTGGATGGATTTACAAGTTGATTTGTGTTCTTGTGAGGAGGCAGAAAATCAAACAGCTCTATATCACTGAGACTGACAGCAGGCAGTAGCCTTTATATTGTGCAGTTTTATGGTCATCTTTCACGGTTGTGCTTAGCTGCATCGTTCAGTTTTTATTTGCATTTCCTTTTGCAAGTGTCGGTTGTATTTATTTAATATTTTATCAATCTCTATGATGTTCCAAAATTATACCATTAAAACCACCAATTCATTTTCAGTATGTGTTTATGTTATTGCTGTGGTACCTTACCCATAAGTCTTTTCAGCAGCGTACAGTGTGTCTAAATAATGGCTCGCTGCCATAGATTTGTGTGGGAGGCTTCTGTAACATGGTCAGACACAAAATATACTGTGTGGAGCCCCATAGGAGCACAAGCCTGTGCCAGAAATTAGACGTCACTGAACAACCAAATAGTCATAACTACTATAAGTCGCTTTATAAAGAGTCTTTTGTATACACGGCCTTATAACAGATGACTTCCTGTTTCCTGTTCATCCCAGGCCATTGGGTATACTG
The DNA here is from genome assembly GCA_019594935.1 of Periophthalmus modestus. Taxonomy (NCBI): domain Eukaryota; kingdom Metazoa; phylum Chordata; class Actinopteri; order Gobiiformes; family Gobiidae; genus Periophthalmus; species Periophthalmus modestus. The sequence goes on from JAIEZT010000441.1 coordinate 27,285,058, forward strand.
TATATTTGTATAATGACGGTGAATCATGCGCTAAAAGTGTCCACTCTCTGGGTTATCTGTCAGGGTGCTGACAGGACCAGCTGGCCCGCTACAGTTGCCAGGGGTACAGGGTAGAGGGTGGTCCTCTTACAATCCTGCACCTCCTTCTAAATCAGGCCTAAAGCTTTGCCAACAGAGGATTCTGCAGAGCATCCTCCAAAACAACAGCATCTGATGCAGACAGAAGGAGAGGAGGAGCCGTGCCCACGCAGCCTGGGCACTACTGCAGGGCCCATAGTGCAAAGTGGGTCAAGGATGGACTATCAGAATCTCCCGTCTCAGATCAAAGGTGTGCTGTGTGCACGCCTGTGTTAGCCATAATGCTATTTTGTGGTCAGAGGAAATTATGGAAGTGTGGAGATGATGAAAAATTGAACGGCTCCTGGACATGAGCGCTGGAGGAAGATGAGTGTGTTTATGGGCTGTACCTGATGAGATCGTTCACACCATATCCTCAAATGCTCCCACATCCACAGACTTTAGGCTCACCAAGTTACAGGGAGAAACAGGTCAGACAGCAAGTGGAAAAGAAGGCTGCCTCTGCAGTAAATAAAACTATGTATTGTATTACAAAAACAGAAAAGCAAGAAAACCACTTAATATGTACATTTCTTCTACTTCTACTTTTATAAACTTTTAACCATTATGTCTTATTCTGACTTGTATTTCATTCTTTCCTGCATGTTTGAGTAATCCTGTATCAATATGGAGCTCAGAAAGTTTCAGTTTTCACCCAAACTTATCTCCAACCACTGCCCTACTTATTTGGAGTTATAATCAAATGTAATAATAATGCCTTTCAGCTGCAGTTTGCTTCTGGTTGCGCAAAAGTCATTTTACTTTTGACCTATATTATACCCAAACCCTTTACAACTTTATAATTAAAGAGCCATATTACCTCGACGCAATTACTTTCAAACATCAAGAACCCACATCTCCCACACCTGAGAGACAAGATTGAGTATGTCCTCAAGTAAGAATCTCATTTTCACTGCTAATTACATGCCTGCGGACTTTATGAGGAGACTAACAATTAACTTTCAATTGTAATGTAATGACATATTTCATCAGATTTTTGAAAATGTCACAGTGTATTTTCAGAACTCTTTTTTTTTTTTTTTTTTTCAAATGTATAAGCTTTCATCTGAAAACAGTATTGTCCTCTCTGCACCTAAAGATGTTTCTTTCTTTCAACTTGATAGATCTATATGGGACTTCAAAGGTCATTTCCTCGAACATAATTTACTCTTGCACTTCACAAGATGGTGACAAATTGTGCAGGATTCGCAGATACCTAATGCTAAGTTATTTGAGTTTAACTCCAAAAAATTAGGCAATATTTGAATTTTTATGCAAGTTTTCTGTAAGATCTATTACTACTACTGTTACTATGTTAACAAAATGTACCAAGAAATTTAAACAGGCAAGTTTATTAGTAGAGCCCAGTTCGTACATAAAATAGTGCTTTACCAAATAACAACAATTTTTCAGATCCCAAATATCTTTAAGAGATGAATAAAAGCGTTACATGATTTAAAAAAGACAAATGATAACAACAATTAGCATGCTAACGCACTTCCTGATTATCTGACAATAAAATACTTGATTAGATGTAGATACACAGCGGACTAATTTTGACCTCAAGGGTTTAAGATACATTTTGCCCAAATACATGGGGGAAACATCAGGTACAGGCCCTGTAAAAGAAGTCTACTCGACCACTCTAGGTTGAAGGAACTTGGGAGTTTCTTTTGGCAGTAGCGCCCCAAAACACACAGAGGTGACAAAACAAAAAGTGATAGGGGGCTTAGGTAGACCACAATCAATTCATGGCAGTTTACAGTGAAAGCCAGAGTTTAGGGCAGGGAATTAGAGAGAGAGTGTGTACCCCTTGGACATGACCTGGTTGGCCTGTAAGACGCTGGAGGCGGGCAGAGGGGCAGCAGCAGCAGCAGAGCAGTAAAGAGCTATGTTGTGGAGGTGTAGACTTTTGGGTCCAGCAGAGCGCGTGTCCCAGGCCTGGCAGATGGTGGCCTCAGGATAATGACCAGGTGACATCTGCGGAGGAGTGAGAGAGAGAGAGGGGAAAGAGTGAGAGAGAGAGAGAGAGAGAGGGAGAGGAGAGAGAGGGGTAGACGTCACACACGACACACACTCACCTTGACCCAGCGGGGGAGAGAGCAGCATTCTTAACTTCCTACGTCTGTGGAGGAGGAAAGTGACATTTACCGATCATAGATATAACAATGTCAATACAGGGCTGTGTTCTGGTGGATCTTTAACAAACAATGAGTCAAGACTGTGCCATTAATCACAGTGTAATAATAATTAAAAAACAAACCAAAAAAACACAAAACATTATATTAAATTTTGTTCTGAATAAGATGGACGCTCAATCCGCACCATTTGTCTGATTTACAGTGCCTAATGAATCACAAAACATAACTAATAAAGGATGAGTCTGTAGCTCCTCAGGTAAACTTTTGACAGTAAAATTATTGTTTTGAATAATAATCATTTAAATCAACCAAGCAGCTGCATTATACAGGGTTTAGAGCAACAGACTGCTGCTGAGCTTTTGCTTGATACCACTGCAGACTCACCCACACAAGCTCCCGGCTCAAAGACTAACTGCAGGTCACAACAAACTACTGGCTAATCAGTGACACTGCACCCACAACATGTACAGGAACACTTCTGCACAAATGAAGTCATAAGGCTTAAAACGGGACCAGTCTCAAGTAAAAGTATCATATTAGTTAGTGATCACCTCCACGATACCATATGAAATCATTTGCTGATTTAGAAAGTTTTATTTTCAATTTTAGTTTTACCTCTCCACGAGTAAAATTGTTTTGAACTGTATCTGTAAATAGTCCCACCAGTCAAAAGAGTAACACAACACAAGCTTGTATTGATTCACTAAGTTTCACAACTCCCAAAAAAGAAGTGCAGAGAATGAAAAAACATTAACAGATTTCAGGTGGGTGCGAAATGAACTTCTATTATCCACTTGAAGCTTAGTCTCTGCTTCCACAGTGCTCTCTACTCTACTGTGGTCTCTGTCTACAGAGCTGTAAAGTACTCCTCTGCTGTAATAATCACAGAGCTGTAAAGTACTTCTCTGCTGTAATAATCACAGAGCTGTAAAGTACTCCTCTGTTGTAATAATCACAGAGCTGTAAAGTACTCCTCTGTTGTAATAATCACAGAGCTATAAAGTATTCCTCTGTTGTAATAATCACAGAGCTGTAAAGTACTCCTCTGTTGTAATAATCACAGAGCTGAGAAGTACTCCTGTGTTGTAATAATCACAGAGCTGTAAAGTACTCCTCTGTTGTAATAATCACAGAGCTGTAAAGTACTTCTCTGCTGTAATAATCACAGAGCTGTAAAGTACTCCTCTGGTGTAATAATCACTGAGCTGTAAAGTACCTCTCTGCTGTAATAATCACTGAGCTGTAAAGTACTTCTCTGCTCTAATAATCACAGAGCTGTAAAATACTCCTCTGCTGTAATAATCACAGAGCTGTAAAGTACTCCTCTGTTGTAATAATCATAGAGCTGTAAAGTACTTCTCTGCTACTGTAGTAATCACAGTTCTGTAAAGTATTCCTCTTATAATAATGAGTGTCCTCCTCTAATAATCAGTCATTATTAGAGGATAAGTGCAAAATAAATAAATAAATTAATTAATAAGTAAGTAATTAATAAGTGCAAAGTACTGTTTCACTTTTATAACATTTTATAACTGGAAGCTAGCGGCACTTCATTCAAGTATTTTTCCACAGCATCAAAAATGTGACCCTGTATATGATGTTTTGTGAAGGATAACACCAGTAGAAGTGCTTCATTGTAGTGTTTATGCAGTAGTAAATTTGAATAGTACTTAGACTACTTTAGTTTTTATAACTTTTTCTCTCTTTTGTGCTCTTGATTTCTTCTCAGTTTTTGATTACATTTTCTAACAAATCAAATCAAAATATTAAATAAAATAAGCAAAGGTTTGTGAGGCCAAACTGTGAACTGGATTGTGCAGTTTATTTTTTATAAATTATGTGAAAAGGTCTTCTTGTTTCATTCTTATGGATCCAACCTCATTTCAAAAAAATGTATTTGTTACACTGTTAAATCTAGTGATACCGATTAAAAATGATACTTATTTTGGTCAACAGTGACAATACAAATCTATGTCTTAATTTTTCCTATGATTTTTGTGCATTTATTTTTGTTGGATCAAAGCCGGAGCTTGAACTCGAAAACTTGAGTCAGGATGTTACCACGAACATGGTAAAAATAACCACTCAAGATATGAAAAGTACTTTTTACTTTTCAGTCCAGTTCAACAATGTAGTGGAGTAGAATGTAAGGATATCTGCTATCAAATGTGGTGACATAAAAAGTAAAAAGTATCCACTGTAGAATGTACTTACGTAAAGCACAGATACCTAAAAATTCTACTTAAGTACAGTACTTTACTATTTTTCCTTTACCTTCCACCACTGGCAAAAAGTGGCCAGTATCAAACTTAACAACTCTGCTCTTGACAAGTGATTTCTGAAAGGCGATGTTTGTTGCTGGTCTAAACGGTGTAACTCGTCCATTGACTTGTGGGTTGCTGTGCGTGCAAAGGTCATGGACTGACAGTGGTGAGATCAGGAAAAGGTCAAATTCCTTGTGCCATTTGGAAAAGAGGCTCCCAGATACCGAGATGCCAATATGAATTACCGCATCCTTCAGAGTTCCACCAATATGCTCTGTTTACTGAGCAGTTCACAGGCACATGGAGACGCATAAAGCCTGGGGAAAGTGCGGAACAAGTTTGCAGAAGTACATAATAAAGTGTGGTGCTTTAGATGGAGTTTGTTTGGCTTGTAGAAATATCAGGCAGACCGTGGATAACCTCAGTATGTGGTAACCTTGCGTGTACTGCGTGGGTTTGCAGTGCATTCAGTGTATATAAGACTATTGGTACAGCCTCACATTGCTCTCAACATCTTGCTTTTGTGAAAAAATATAATGCAATAATGTTGTGTTATTGGCCTGCAGCACTAAATGACCTGATGCTGATGTATTATGGACTGTTTTGCCAAATTGGTTAGTTCATCTTGCAAATGTCTGAAAAGCAGGCTGCTAAAATTTAAGCGTGAATGCCTTGGGTGTAAAACAGTACCACAGTCTTACAGCTACTCAGTTACATTTACGTTTTAATTAAATTACTCGTTAACAGATCCTAGACTTTTACTTTAACTTGAGTAATATATTTTACTATCTAACTAACTCGTACTTGAGTAAAAGTGTTGGTTACCCTTCCCACTGTGAGTAAGTCATGAGGGTAATTTTATTAGGTGGAAGTATTTGATTTGTTACTTGAGTAAAAGTACAGATACCAGGGCAAAAAATACTCAAGTAAAAGTAAAAGTATCTCTTGAAAAAATATACTTAAGTAAACGTTTTAAAGTACCCATCTAAAAATGTAGTTAAAGAGTAAAATGTAAAAGTATTTTGTACACATTTTGAGGTCTTATGTGGTTTCAAATGTAGTAATTTTGATCAAGATTTTCTTAACTATTTACCTTTTTAGCAGGTTTCAAACAATAATAAAAAATACTTTATTTTTCAGTCCTGTTCAAATATGTAGTGGAGTAGAAAGTACAGTACCTGCTCTAAAATGTAATGAAGTAAAAGTTTAAAAAGTACCCATTTACATAAAGTAAAGTACAGATACCTAAAATGTGTACGGTACTTTACTACTTGTACTTGTTACATTCTACCACTGCTAATAAGCAATAATCCAGACTATTAACAACTGACTAACACACAACTGCTGCACTTGTTTCAGTGTAATTACCCTACCAGAGCTCAGTGAAAACTTAAGAACTATTTGGGTGTGTGGCGAAACGCATTCTGTTTCACTTACAGAGCTACAAGTGAGAACTTAGAACTATTTGGGTGTGTTCTTGAAGGTTGCTCATTCTGTTCGTTGTACTCTAAACTCTTTATAGTACAGCCTCTTAAGGAAAACACGCAGATTACTTTGGTTGCATTTTCTGATTTCAAGGGCTACTGTAGGCCTCTTGTGCGATCAAAATGTTCTTCAGCTTGTACATTCCAGACTTTAACTTATAATACCTTACCTCAACTCTGATGTAACTTGACATGCAAAAGCAGACGTTTACTTCAGCTCTGAGCTAAACACAAAATATTTCATTACTGAACACAAGGGCTACTGTAGGCCATCACACACTGCAAAACAAGATCAAAACAACAGCAGTCTCAGCTCACCCAGGCCAATCTCCAGAACAGACCAGTAACTCACCAATAGAACCTTTACATCAACTTGTCGGCAACTTGTCACATGCAAAAGCAGTTACGTTAACAACAACACAACTACACTATATTATCTATTTGTACATCATGAATTAAGTCTTTGGCGCAAGTTTTTGAAATCCGATGGCAAACCTGTTTTAAATGCTCCACAGATCGCTGAGCTCCTTGATGCTATTTTGTTGCTTTCTGAAATTGCTATGGTGTGATCCTGTCCATGACACCAAAATTGTTGTGGAATTTCAACAAGCAAACAACAAAAGAATAAAATGAACTGAGAAGTTGTCTTGAATCAAAGAGTCTGATTTATTAAAGCGATTGTGTGCACTATTGTAAAGAGATACCTTCCTCTAAGCTGACAAGTGAACATACACACAGCATATTTATACCATAAGAACAACGGCACCCAAGTCCCTGTGCATGCAGCAGGACAAGTCATCATCCCTCATATCCCTCACCAGTAAACCATCTGTGTCCCAAACTGGTGCCAGTAAGATGTGGAAACTGTGTTCAAATAATGATGGATTGTTTTGGTTCTTTTGCTTCAGTAACATTACAGCAGCCAGGCGAATAAATAAATGGGCCAAGGCAGTGGGGCGGATGCTGTATAACCAAACAGTGCAGCATAAAGACAGATATTAGGGCTCTTTTTTTTGGGAGCTCGAACACTGCCTTAGTATTCATGTTTATTTATGAACATAATCGTATAATTTATTACACAATATTTATTTTGTGTTGCCTTTTATTATCAACTATGCTGTACAGTTGTGTAATGTACTTTATTTCCAAAATTCCAGAAGTAGATGTCAGTGTATAAAAATGGTCTGTTTAATATCAAATGTATCAGAAAATGTTCCCCTATTCCTGTGGTTCCTAAAGTCCCGGGGGTTTGCGAGACACTAAACTGGGGGTCGAGAGATGATTTTAAATGGATATAATTCAAAAATGGTGACGTGGTATTGTGTTTATTCTCGAATTCAAAAGTGTCATTAAGTAATAATAATATAATAACGTTTAATGTTCTGACTTTCGAAATAATTCCCATTGTCAATTTAATTTCATAGCTTTGATTTTATTTCACCTTGGCCTTCTTCAAGCCCTTGTCCGATTGGCTGACAGTTATGATAAGGCAGTAACACGAGATCTCCTCTGGGAAAAGGGAAAATCCCATAACCTCAAATGATGATAGATGCACAACTCAATCTGCCGTGAATTAAATTACTGTTTCATTCGCATTTCGATGCACTGGGGTTTGTGTGTCTCGACATATTCTGATAGTGTCATTCAAAAGCCAAGTCACGGAGAAATGAAATCCCTTGAACCAGCGCCACGAGTTTCTGAAGCCTTTCCAGATCCTTCCAAACAAAAATACTCTCTCATTACCTTCTCTGCAGGCATGTGGGGAGACGCAGCCTGATCTGCTGACACGGCCAAATCCATCGCTTTCATGTTTCACACACGGCTTGTTTTTATTCTTCGTTGAATCTATACAAGCTGTAGGCCCTTGCAAGATTCATTTAGCCTATAACTGCCAGGCCAAAACAACAGGTGCATTAGGAACAACAGAGCACAACAAGGCATATTAAATAGGCCTACACCTGCCTGTTTGAAATGGGCTGGGTTCACGGGACATCATTCTTGAATCCCTATAGTTGAACTTAAACCTGTGAGCTTAGTTGAAAGCTTTTAGGCAGGACTGTCAGACTGAGGGGGTACAGATGCTTGTTTACCCATGGTGCCCAATGCAGGAAGGAGTCCTCACAAAGTCTGTAATGTACATTTTTCATATAATGGATTCAGAATGATGAAAAATTAGGATCATTGCCATAGTTCTTAATCATTTAAAACTAAAATATTATATGTTTTAATGGGAGAGCAGTCTCAAAAACATTGCATAGACTGTATATATAAATGGACATCACTAAGGTGCTAGCCGCCATGATCCAAGCATGGACGTGTTTCCAGCTTCATCGACTCTAATTCACTTCTTATATAAAAACCGTCATCCCTCTTTCCATGACTGCTGCTGTTAGGCTTGTTATTTTGGTCTTAAATTTTCACATTAGCCCGCTCTACATGATCCTGATGTTTTCATTCCACTATTTTGTTCATAAATTAAAATATAAACATTAATAACAGAGAAATCAGGCGCCTTCTTTCCCAGGGTCGATCACACTAACATTAGCAGCAGGTTTGACTGACCTCCAACAGCCTCACTCTGGATTTACCTCTTTATCAAATATATCACTGTAACTATATCACTATAACTGCAAGCCTCGAATGAGCTTTATTTGACTGGAGCTGAACGCCATAAGTGACGTCACACTTCCTTACCCCACTTCTTTATACAGTCTGTGCATATCACTAAAGCTGAAACCCATAAATAGAGAACCAACATAGTTTGCACCCAGGGCCCAGAATGCCACGCTACACCTCTGCGTCTAGAACTCACTTTGTAGTTTCAACATTGGTAATCATCCATGTTTTGTGCAGGATTCCTCTCCTGTCACTTCAGCACCTGCACCTCTATATTTATCCAAGTTTGGTTCCTTGTTTGTGACCTATATGCTGGCTGAATTATTGGATCGCAATGATAAATCTATAAGGAATTCAAACAGAAATTCAGAACTGCTCCGGAAACTTTCTCAAGAGACTTCCTGTGTCTTAAGTTTGTGCTTTTTGGTATAGAATATGACCTACACCATTTAGCTCGCCCCTTTTTAAGTCATGATTTTGAACCTTGGGGGTAAAGAAGTTAATGAGTTTTGAATGTAATTAAAAGTCCATCCACAGACGCAGTGCTGATGTGATGGCTGATGTATTCCTTGTGCGGTTTATAGGCGACAGCTCAGGATACATCTTAATCTCACAGCAGACCTTCAAATGCCAGGTTTCATTTCTCCGCACTCCCTTTGGACTGATGTTATTATGGTTCTTGAGATGACAGTTGTATCAATTATGCATAAGGTGTGAATGTGCAAGAGGCATCTATGCAAATCAGGTTCACCTCAGCCATGGCACCAGCAAAATAAAAGAAAGGCGCATTTGAAAACAGGTGGGGTACTACCTGGTAAGTCAGCAACACTTCACAAGAAAACACACAGCCATGGAGAAAGAAGAAGAAAATACCATTAAGAAATGCAATAATACAATGCATTATTTTATTTTAAGGGCAAAAAAACACCTGCAAAATTAATGATATGATATATTTATTTGCATCATATTTTATTTTTCTATTTTCTAGTTGTGTTTTGTTTCATTCACACATGTTTAACCTGCATCCTGCATATAGGCTGAGTTCTTCTCTCAAATGGAAAACATTCTCTTCCACCTTGTGACGTAATGTGCTCCACTGCGCTGTTAAACTCCATGCGCCTTCACTAGAATCATTTGGATGATATCAGCCCTGGAATTGCCATTCTCTACTGAAAAAAACGTAAAAAGTAGCTGTTAACTTGAAAACTACAGCTTCATGGCATCACAAGGTGGAACAGAGCATTTTGAGCTTTGGAGATATAGACAGGATTACTCAAACATGTGTGACTGAAACAAAACACAACTCTGAATATGATTTTTATGAGGTAACAACAATATAATATATGAAATAGTGTAATAAGACTATTTAAGAAAAGCAATAGAAAGACAAAATATGATACAAACAACTGTGACTTAAAGCTCATAAGACTTAATTCCGTGTAATATAGGACTATTAAAGATGTGACTTTTCTATGCCCCCTGCTTTTCCCCTTGGAAATGTTATTGCTTTGCATGGAATTTTACATACTAGTTACATTATCTCTGTCTATCTTCTACAGATCTGACCTGTAACTAGGCCTGATGGCATTACCTGCTTGTCTCCACAGAAATAAATAAGTTTAATACCATACTGTTGAACATTCCAGGCAAAGCAATAACATTTCCATGTAGAAAAGCAGGTAGTGGACCCAACATCAGAAATATTATAGCGTGCACCTTTAGTTCCCATTAAATGTGACGCATGCTGACTTGCCTCTAAAACTGCCTTTTAACAACACATCTAGCCTATTGCAAGACAGACCTATAAGGAGGTGGAAGAATGTAAAGGAGCTATGGCCATGTGATAAGCTTTTCAAATCTTACACCTCCACATCCTTCTCCTCTTAATCCTGCTTCTTTTTGTCTCAGGTTTTTCATTGTAATCTCCCTCCTCCTTCCCTGGCTCAAAATTAAATTCTGGCTAGGCTACACTATGGGTTATTCTTGCAGCAACAGTGACACCATCAGGTTACTACAGGAATAGCCATGTTAATTTGCAGTAAGACAGTGTTGAACCCTGCAGTCCCTGGACCCAGCAGTGAATCTATTTACACACACATACATACATCTGTTTGTAAATACATTTAACAAAAACTAAGAATTATTATTATTTTAGTAGTATTAGTAGTAGTAGTAGTAGTAGTAGTAATAGTAGTAGTATAATAATATAATAATGATAATAATAATAATAATAATAATAATAATAATAATAATAATAATAATAATAATAATAATAATAATAATAATAATAATAATAATAATAATAATAATAATAATAATAATAATAATAATAATAATAATAATAATAATAATAATAATAATAGGTGTTTGGAATAAAAGTAAGCAGAGAATGAGAAAAATAAACATTGATAACAACAGAAAAATAGCAGTAGAGTTAGGCAATGGGTGTGCTGTAACAGTGCAATGAATGATTATTTTTCTATGTATGTGGCTTATGTGTTTATTGTGGTAACTGAAGATAATTATTTAATGGGGTCCATGTTTCAGTGAAGGCTGACATATGCTTTTGTTTCTTTGCATTGTATTTTTCTGTTGAAATATAATCTTTAAGTGGGTTAACCCAGTGCATGATGTAGCCATGTTTTGTTGTTTTTGTTTTGTTTAGTTTTTTTAGTTTTAAAATATTACCTTCTTAGCAATGGTTAGAGAAATAAGGAGGTGAGTATGGTATATGTGTTCTGGCTCCTAGAAGACACAGAGATGGACTTAAAGGTACTCTACAGTCAAAATTGTGGAGAGTTTGTTTGTAATAGAGTTCCAGACTGTGTGTCCCAGCTGACAGTCCCAGGTGACATGCAGGTAAGTATCTGTGCTTCCCAGAGTATAATGTGTGCACATATCTGTGTCATTGTGTTTAAACGCTTCTGTGTAAGATGGTTCTGTGGATGGTTTTATATTGTATGAGTTGGAAATTGGTAGGGCTGTTTGTGGTCATAAAAATGTTTCAACAGATATTGTTCCATCAGGATTAAGATATACACACAGAGATTTTTTCCATTTGTCAAATCAAATAATGCTAACCGATTGTTTATTTAAGTTATTATATTGTAGGGTTTTGAGGTCATCTTTTTATACTTGTTATTTTTAAGATTTTGTCAAAAAGAGGGTTGGAGAGTGTTCTCGGTTAACAGTTGTGATGTTAACAGATGTGAACAGGCTCGTCCTTCAGACTTAAATGCTGTATTTGTGTGAGAAATAGTCAGGGACCTTCATCTGTCCACTAGGAGCCAGCAAATAGACAAATGGGACAAGTAGAATAATCATCAATGAACATTAGCCTAGTCTATGTTAAAAAGAGAAAGCTAAGACAAAATTCGGCACCAATCACATTAAATGAATTTTTTTATGTAACTTCGGCCATGAAGTGTTTAAAGGCACACATTTGATGGTTTGAAAATGAATACGTATATAAAAGAAAACATTAAATACCAATTTCCACAATTTGTCCATTTGGCCACCAGATGTCGCTGTTATTATTTCATCCCAAAGCTGAGCCGGAAAACGACGTGGCAAACAAATACTTCATTTCCGCTGCGATTGTTGTATTGACATCCGTATCGTATTGTCAGATTTTGAGCCTTGTCAGAGCTTACACCCGGGTGCCCTTTAGTGCTTTCATCCTCTGTGCAGCACAGTGTCTGTGTGAGGTGTGTGGCCCCGGTCGGTCCGGGGGGAGCGGCCTCGGAGCCGTTGAAAGCAGGTCATGGCTGGGCTGCTCTGGGTGCTCTTCGGAGGGCTGCTGGAGGTCTGCAGTGGCATCTCTGCAAACAGAGGAGGCTACCCTACTTTTACAGACGAAATTCCTTTTAAAATCACCTGGCCTGGGTCTGAATTTACATTGGTAAGATGCACATTTACAGTCAGAGTGTAAGGCACAATCTACGGTAAGGAGTTGACGTGTAAACTTACGTTACAGCCAACGTCAGGTGCACCGTACAACGAGGAGGACTATGTTATTATGACAACCACTGAGCAGGAGAAGTACAAGTGTCTCTTGCCTTCTTTGACATCAGGAGATGAGGTAAGGATTAAGTTTGCTCTTAGATTCATTAACCTGTGAAAGAAAGACTACGTCATTTGTATTTATTTTGAAAGGAAAGCTGTATCGCGTATCCCTTTTAGGTCTTTTACATACAAATATTATATAAACATATGCTACTGACAGTTTATTTCCATTTTTGTCTCATGTGTTTGTCCTAGGACGATGAGAAGGAGTACAAAGGCCTGACTGCAGGTGAACTCCTGGACCCCTTATTCAAACGCAGCAGCTGTTCATACAGGGTCAGTTTCAGCTCCTTCTTTCAACCCGATCAATTTGCAGCTGTGTCAGAAAGAGACTATGGGCATTTGAATACAGCTGCATCTCTGTCAATGGCAGGTTTCATTTTGCCACTTATGTTTTGACACTGTTTTAGATCGAGTCATACTGGACCTATGAAGTATGTCATGGCAAATATGTCAGACAGTATCATGAAGAGAAAGAAACTGGACAAGTCAGTATTGTTTCTATTATAGTATTAAGTTCATTTAACCACAAAGAAGGGTTAACAACAGTTTGTTTGTGAAGAAGGTCAGTGTGCAGGAGTACTTCCTGGGCAATATGGCACAGAAGAGTCAGTCCACAGGTGAGTGAACTTGTCATTTTACTACCTCTAAGTCAAGAAATCTAATCCAAGTTTGTATAAATTTTCAGAAAAGACTGAAGAAGCTGAAAGTAAAAAATCTGAAGACACAGTCGTAAGTAATTAGTTTGACGTTGCCATTAAAAGAGACTTAAAAATAATTAATAATTAATAATGCTGTAATTAATCATATGCGCTGGTGTAAAACTTCAGGTGCCTACTAAGAACATAGAGGGTCAACTAACCCCATACTACTCTGTGGACATGGGGAATGGGACTCCTTGCACCCTGAAACAGAATCAGCCTCGTTCCACATCAGTGCTTTATGTGTGTCACCCTGAGGCCAAACACGAGATTTTATCTGTGGCTGAGGTCACGACCTGTGAATATGAGGTGGTGGTTCTGACGCCTCTGCTCTGTGACCACCCAAAATACAGGTCAGTCTATGCTTGTTTGGTGCAGCTGCACCTAAAAGTTGTTAATCTAGTTAGTACGTTACTAATTTATTACATTCCTGTTCCTCAGTTCAAATTTAGTGTAATATTTGAGTGCATGTGGAGTTAAATTTTTATTAATTTATTCATACATGCATACATGCATACAACCTCAAATTAACTATCATAGAACAAGAATCACATTATAATAGTACAATTAATGGAAGATTCATTGGTTTGTATTGATGCATTGGATTTTATGCCTGTGTTTCAGATTCAAGACTTCTCCAGTCAATGCCATCTTCTGCCAGGCATTGTCAGGCTCTCCTCTACGACCCCAGAGGCTGACAGAGCTGGACAAGGAGCGAGAAGAGCAGCTCAAACCGCCTTTTAGCAGCAGTGCCCCTGAAGCCAAAGAGGTCAGGCAATCTGACATACAGGTGAATACAAGCAGTTTTTCTTTTCTTTATAAAAAGTATACAGTTAAATTGATTTGAACTTTGTCTAAATAGGATGAGGCATCTCCAGTGAGAGAAGAGGCCTTTACCTCCACTCACAAACCCATGACGGTTGGAGGGCAGACCCAAGTCACCGTTGGAACAACACACATCTCCCGTTTAACTGATGAACAGCTGATTAAGGACTTTCTTAGCGGCTCTTACTGTCTGCATGGGGTAAGAAAATCTCATTTGAGGTATTAAAAAAGAACACATTACAAATTAAAAAGTCACATTACTGGTGTGTTTTATAGGGTGTCGGGTGGTGGAAATATGAGTTCTGTTATGGCAAGCATGTCCATCAGTACCATGAGGTAATGCTTGCTTCTTGCATATAAAAAAACAAAAAACAAATTCTAACACATTTAAGTATGTAATTAAATGTATTTTTCAGGATAAAGAACAAGGAAAGAATATTGTGGTTGTGGGGAGCTGGAATGTTGAGGAGCACATTGACTGGGCCAAGAAAAATGTAGCTCGATCCTACCAGCTTAAGGATGATGGAATCCAGAAAGTCAAGTATGCTATTTTTTATATACAAGTTAAAATATAAAGTATAATTTACTTTTTAAAGATTTTTCAAAACTGTTCACATTTTCCTACAGGTTGGTTTCCCACTTTTATGGACATGGGGATGTCTGTGATCTGACAGGCAAACCAAGACAAGTTGTTGTGAAACTCAAGTGAGTGACAAAACATTCTGGGTGTATGTAAAACATTATGTATATACGTTACTGTGGGTTCATGTTTGCTTGTTTTTTACAGATGTAAGGAGTCAGAATCTCCACATGCTGTTACAGTGTACATGCTGGAGCCTCAGACGTGTCAGTATGTCCTTGGGGTAAGTTTTTAAAATTAGTAATTAAGTAGTAATACATTTGCTTTAGAGACAAAAGAACAGTATTGATCCAAGCCAACTACTACTGCATATGATTCATAAAAGGCACCGTGCAGCACACCTGGAAACTGCATGATGCCACTATGTTAGGCCCCAAACATACTGAATGCGCCAGCGTTTACGTGCGTAACCTCACAAAATCACAGATGCACAACAATGCGAGGACGGCAACACTGACAGCTCAAGCAGGATGTATGCGCACGGCAATGGCTCTGTCTTTGTCAATGAGAAAGCCAATCAAACTTGAGTGGGCACATTTAGCCCCTAGCAGGTCTACAGTGAAAATAACTAGCTGAATAGGCTTGTATTTTCCGGCTGTACATGCAATTTCCAAAGTATATTTGAAAGTACAAATTAACAGTCTTTGTGAACCTGGGCTCCTTCAACTGATACATTACTGTACCAGCAATATGTTGTACTAATGGTAAATGCACAAATACAGCAAAAATGCATGCTTTCTGTGCATTTTAATGGGGATACATACCCTACACTCGTATAGAATACAACCTATCTTTAACGCTCTATTTTTTAAAAATCTATTCACACAGGATTTGCTGCTCCATACGGGCGCCTTGTGCAGGCAGTGTAATTATAGAAAAAAATATGCGTCCGAAACGTGCAGTTTTTACGCTTGTGTAGAGCGAAATACGTGATATGAATAATAATTCCACATGATCTGTAAACAAGTTTTCTTTGTGTTCTATAAAATATTGGCGTTGTACAGGCAAACCTTCTAGCTTCTTTTCTTCAGGTTGAATCCCCGGTCATATGCAGAGTTCTGGATACAGCAGATGAACATGGACTTTTATCAGTATCCAGTTAAACTAAGGGACTGTATCAAAGAACACTGGAGAGTGGGCAGAAGATTGGAGGTCAAAGTAATGACTCTTTGGCTAGCTCCATAAAGCCAAATATGAGGTGTATCAACATAAGCCCTGAAGACTGTTTGAGCCTGTCCAGTGGGTACAGAGTAACCCTTCTAACTGACGGACAGCACCTCACCCCAAAAGACAGTTCATCACTTCTGCTTGTTCTATGCTTTTCCTGGAGTCTGTTAATGGGAAGCAATTGAGTATAACAACTAATCTGCAAGTTTCAGGGGAATTACATTTTTTTTTATTTTTAAATCCATGTTTTGTTTTGAGATAAGCTGCTTTTCAGTGGCTGTTTGCACTAGAGTCAGGAAGCAGCAATATGTGCTGTCTATTTTTGCTGCATAGTCGATTTTAACTTATAAGGGGATGTTGAGTAGCAGAAGACTTGTTTTATTATTGAAGTTAAAAATGCCTGTGGATGATTGAAAGAATATTTTGTTTTTAATGCTAATGTACACTGGGATTCTGATATATGCTGTATCACAGAGATAAGCCAACTGATTTGAAGTTACTAATAAAAAACCTCAAAACCCAAATTGGTCTTATCTGGACTTGGACATGATAGTTGGAAAATTTGCTTGTATAGAAGATGTCTGTGTAATCCCTCAGTTGCCCAGGTCTGATCCATAGGCTTTTTACAAGGCTCTTACTTTGCTCCTATAGATTTAAAAGCAACAATTCGCTCAACTGAACCAATGATGCCAGTGTCTGTTATATATTGTATTAGGTAGAGAGCATTGTAGAGAGCCCTTTTAGATTTATTGTAAACTGAATCTGGCAACTTAAAGGGAGGAGTTTGTTCTGATTGTAAGTGTTAATATCCTTTACTATAAATGCCAAAAAGTAACTGGAAATAAAAATACATTACTATTGTTGTTAGTAAAATCCATATTTGAATTCAGCATGTCTATGTACAACTGAAAAACACACATATGTAATGTTAAGGAAAATCCCACAGCTGCTACCTTTAAACTGTGAACATGTGCATCTACAACTATGGAATGGATTATTGTTAAGCCACCAGAGGGTGCTGAAGAGCTGGAGAAGCAAGGTTTTGTCAGTACAGCTGCAGTCAACGCAATATTGGCATTGTTATAAGACAGGCATCAACAGGAAAACTACACAGAACATTACAAATTTAAGGATGACCATCTTTCATTTTCCAAACATTTATTTCTTTTAAAAAGTTTTAGGATCACAAACATTTAAGAAGCAAATGTCCCTCGATCCACATGCCATTGTCAGCCATGTGAGGTCGTGTGCAGGTTTTCATAACACGGTCATTACATCAACTGCTTTCAGGGCTCAGCACAGAAATCAGCTCATAGTCTGCAGCATTTTGAACCAAAGTCTTGCATTAAAGATGGCACATGCGTGCACAGCACAGTCTTGAGTGAAAATGCACTAGAAAGTTTGAGCTGAGAACAGAATACATTTTGGGTTCCATTTCAGAGAGTATTATTCAACTCTCTACCACCACTTGTGTGTTCATATCCTGGTACCTAAAGTGAGATGTGTCCTGTATTGATCTATAACAGCAGATGTGTGTTTAGACAGAGGGGATGGGGATCTGATGCACAGAGGTGCTGTCAAAGTCCTGTAGTGCATCTTGATGGGTGTGGTAGTGCATAGCTACATAAGACTTAGCAAAAGCAAATGTCTGTGAGCTGACAGGCTGCAGGCTGGTGGGTGAGCTGGGCCCAGCAGATGGGCTGCTGTTGTATATGCTGTAGTAGGGCTCGATGCGGGTGTTGATGGGTGTGGAGGTGCTGGGGGGGCGGGGTTTGCGTGCCCCGGTGCCTTTAGGGCTGCCTACACAGTCCCTGGAGTGGCTGGGACCACACGCCTGATCAATTAGCCTTCTCTGTGGTTTTGGTGACAGGACATAGGCCGAGTTGGTCTCATGGTGGGACGACTTATTACGGTTCACTTCGAGACTGCCTTTTCCCATTGCATGAAGGCGGGTCTTTTGCTTGCAACAGAGAAAACCCAGTGCCACCCACTGAAAACAGCAAAGGACGCGGCGGCGGAGGCCGGCACTGTTGCGAGAATACACAAAAGGATTAATGCCTGATTTGAGAAAGATGAGGACAAACCCACACAGTTCAAACTGGTAATGAGTAAAGTTACTCTCTGGAGACAGCACATCTTGTGCCAGTGAAACTCCCATTGGCAAGCAACACAGCAGCACAGAAAATACAATAACTACACATGTCACCACTGCTTTGGAGTCTTTTGCTGTGGCCAGGTTGACTGTGGACACTAGTTGACAACATGTAGCTCCTGCTGCGGCCCCTGGCACAACAGGCTGGTTTCTGTTGGCAAAGGAGCGATTCTGAACATTCTGCAGCTTATTATATGTCTGGTTCCGATACAGAGAGGGGCCCTGAACGCCACACTGCATGCTCTCAAACCCTGCTGCAATGAGCGGCGGAGGAGGCGGGGGACAGGTGGCGTCCACGCTGATGATGGGACACTTCCTCACTTGTGCGTTCTTCCTCAGGGTCTGGGCGATCATGAGGTAGGACACTGACACCACAGCCACACAAAAGGCAAAATCTGCCAGGTAGATATAAAGTACCACTCTGGCCTGGCCACCCTCCAGACCAAAGTGAGGGAGGCAGGGGCCATCTCTGCGCGGATAGGCCCTCATGGTCAGTAGAGCTGCCATGGTGAAGCTGGAGGTCCACAAAAGGGCAGTGAGGGCCAGGGTACAGGGGAAAGAAGCAGTTCTATTTGGCTGCTGCCCCAATACCATGCGCAGTCTATGCAGAGCAATGACAGCCACGGTCTCCAGGGACATGATGATGAAGCCCGAGCTGGTCAGATGGAAGGCAAAGCAGAAACTTTTGGACACTCCGTCCCCTCCACTGGCATCCAGAAAAAGCACCAGTGCAAACATAGGTGCGGTCACACAGCAGATGAACAAATCACAAAAAGACAGGTTGAGGATCATGAAGTCAAAGTTAGTTCGAAATTTGCGGAATGCTGGGTCAAAAAAAGACAGAAACACAACCAGATTCCCATAAGAGCCCAGACAAAAGATGACAATGAGGAGGAAAGAGCAGAACGTTAAGGTGGCAGTGTGGATGACGGCCCATCCTGCCAGGGCCTGTGAGCTCAAAGCTCCAGGAGGACCGCTCAGGTTCTGTGTCCTTGGCACTCCCACCAGCTCTGGGGACGGGACAGTGGTGTTCATTTTATGTTGTTCTTCTTTTGAATTCTGTTGGCTGTTTTTTCACATCTTTCTTATATAAAAAGAAAAAATAATGACGTGTTCAGCTCCTGCAGCTCTGGCTTGGGCACCACAGCCACCGGTGGATGCTAAAAGACAGAAAAGCAATCGTTATTTTATGCATAAAGAAACGCACAGTGTTCAAAGCTTTTATTAATCACGTCACGTATATCGACAATTAGCGGTCTGCATACGTCAATTTTACACAGCATCTCCGTGTGCAGCGCGCTGTAGCGATGCGCCACTGCAATTATGCCCTAACGCGCCCAGCAAACACACTGCCTTTAAGTCTATTTATTTAGATGTGCTGCACAAGCCCCTTACAGCCACCAATGACCGCTTATAGTAATAACAGAACAAAACTTGCCATTTGAAATCATTAGCATCCGTCATAGTTATTTGAAACCTTCTTCATTTATCTTCATTTTCCAGCTGCATGTAAACGCATCGCGTCTTTTGGAGAAGAAAAAAACTCCCGTGTTTTCAGAGCGAATCCGGCAAAATTACGCGGCACTGGGGCGGATGCTGGCAAAAAAGACACACTTCTCCAAATGCGTAGTCATTTAACGCAATTAAAACAAAATGAGACGGCTTCTTTGGGTTTTCTTGGCGATATAACGGACCCATTCTTGTGTCGGAGCGACGGCTGCTGGACGTGCGCTGAAAAATGAGTATGAAGTCACTGCCTACGTAGGCTACAGGCATGAGCATAACCACTGCATTCAGGTAGAGGCTAGTACATGAGCAAAATAAAACCTTGCCTTACAATGCAATCAAGCAAAAAAACTGATGGCATAGATCTGATCGTTACAGGACAAATCGAACTGCTTTGACTGAATTATGTTACATAGCCAATTATAAATGTCACCCCCTGTAAGTTTTATCTTTATGTCAAAGGAGGCCATAACATGCTTCTAATATAGTGTTTTTAAAAATATATATATATAGTAGACTTACAGTCGCCCATTTGACAGAGTAACGCAATGGTTCTTTTGCCGTGCTGCAGTCCTTAACAGCATCTCAACAAGTTGCTAGGCAACAAGTATGAATGATGAATTTCTATAGGCATTAATTTTTAACGCAGGCTATAATCATGTGCCACAGGCTGCAGCACAGGCTATAAGAGAATCTAGGTGTACTAACGAATCAACTAAGGTGTGTTTTGAGCATCTTCCCAGACCTTTGGCCGTGGTTATTTTGTAGCATTTTAGACAAATTAATTGCACAAGACCCACAAAAACAACTCATTAAAGCTTGATACAAACTTTATTATAACATTTAATGAGCAAACATTCCATCTAAAAAAAAGTCACTGCAGATTTGGCACTATGCTATACGTAAGTGAGGTCCTAAATTCATCTATGTTCAGACTGTTTCAGGTTACCTGGGAAAACAAACCAACACAGTTTATTGTCAGAGTTTTTAGAAAAAATATTCATACTCCATAGAACTCAGGAACAGGCATTTTGGTTACGTTTTTGCACCGAGACACATAATGGTTATAGAACTGTGCTTCTCACTGCAAACATCACACAGCACAGCAGAGGGGAGCATCTCCTCTCCCTTCATCGCAAAAAGTACATGAGAGTAGTCTAAATGATTTGAACAGGACATCAACTACATAGTTTCAGAAAAAAATCTTAAGCACTTCAAAAAGTAAAATAAATAATAAATATGTTTGTGCATATTTGCTATAGCATGACATATGCATACATATGTATGTATAGATCAAACAGACACACAAACATTGTGTGTGCAGGTTCACTATTGGAAGTAAAGAGGATGTCCTTTACTGGACATTGTGTTGGCTCAGAGTTGGATACAATCCTGAGAAATGTGTGGGACACCGGCAGATGTCTTCAAGCATCTCCAAAATGCACACACACTCCTTTGTGCACATGCACGCAAGATAAAAAGGAGGAAAACACTGTACAATAATATTACAAGCTGCAGGTCTTTCATACCTGCAATGATTAATCCTTAAATATTAAGTATAGTAGAAATGTAAATGAACTAGATACATACAAATCACCAAGCTGTTCAGTCCATGTGTCACATTTCAGTACTTTTTTTTTTAAATTATTTTTCTCCATGGTTCCCCTCTCCCAGATGCATCATAGTATCTGCCTTATGAAGGGCTGTCTGTATGGCGCTGTAAAATATTAACAACACATTCAAGAGACTAAAGTTTTAAAATTAAAGCATTATATGGGGTCTATTTCAAAGTGAAGTCCAATTACCTGGTATTAAGCATAATAACAGGGAGACACAAGCAGGTCAGTCAGGACGAGGAGCTGATCGTCAGTGAACTGCTGCTTGTGCTGCTGCCAGTTGTCGTGGTGTGTTCGCCTGAAGTTTGAGAGGGTTTTCTTCACAGTCATCTGGGAGGAAATGACATACTTTACAGATACAACTATCTTCAGGAACACCTAATTTATAATTACCAAAATATAGTTATTAAAATAATATGATTGGATACAGAAATAGACTCGTGAAGTTGTATGTGTATATATGCATGGATACTGTATGTGGCCATGTATATGTAGGAATATTTATGTTGATAGGCAGGTCTAGATATGGTATGGTCTTGGTACAGATAGACTGATATATCAGTTGGCTGATACATCGGGCTGATATTTTCTACCTTAAATTTCCAGCTAAGGCCGATATTTTGATTTGCCTGACCTGCTGCATAAAAAGTACACACAAAACTTTATTTTAACACTTAAATGTGATAAGATAACTGCCTAAAACATGCATGACTACATGTAGTAGTTTAGATGATTTTGGGCGGTCAATGTTTGTAGTGGATGCTCCCTTTTTGTACTAGTAGTGAAATATTGTTTTGGGGTTTTTTGTACTGTGATGGGATTTGCCCTGGAGAGGGTTGAATTGTAAACTATTGTAGATTTTTCTTCTTCTTTTTTACTATATTGTACATTTGGAATAGTATTTTTTGGGGGATAGTTCTGCTTTGGTTTCAGCCACTTTGGTTTCAATAATGTAATTTGTCATCTATGTTTGCTTCAGCAATATGTCTATGACAATAACAATAACTAAATAATAGTACACACACATATATGCACTGCCAGTTAAAAGTTTGGACACACCTTTTCATTTGTGTGTTTTTTATTTTTTTATTTCCATGATTATTTACATTGTAGATTCTCACTGAAGGCATCGAAACTATGAATGACACATGTGGAATGTAGTAAAAAAAAATCTAAGAAGTTTTGAGTTATTGTGAGTTTATTTTTTGTTAAGTCACCCTGGTTTGCACTTTTGGAATTTCAAGACCCTGATAAAGCACAGCTCTGAAGTGAAAACCATTTCATGTGAATTTATCATGAAATGGCGAGAGAAGGGAGAAGGCCAAGGGTTTGCAGAGCTCTCAGCAAAGCAAATGCTGGCTACTATGAGGATTTGAATATAAAATCTAAAAAGGAGAGTTATTTCATTTTTTTCTTCACTACTTAATTCCATATATCTTGCTTCATATATCTGATGTCTTGTGTATATAAAATGTAGAAAAGGCTTAAAACTTAAAGAAAATGCAGGTGTCCAAACTTTTTCACTGGTTGTATATACGAACATTGAACATTTCAGTTTGTACCTCTATAGGTTGGGTGTCATTCAGGTGAGCACTCAAGTCCATTAACAGCTGAGGCATCCAGGTGGGGACATCATACGGGCTGGAGAGTATACATGCACTCAGTCCAAGGACACCAGCATGGCGCCGTACCAGATCTAGAAAAACATAACAAACTATAATAATAATAAAAAGAAAAAACATGGCTGAAAAGACATTTAACAAACATTACCAGCCGAAGGTATAGGGTCCACCATAGCACCAAGCTCCCTCTTCCTCTTTTTTGGCAATCGTGTCTTGCAGAGAGCTTCAAAATGAGCTTGCATTGGGCCATCCATTGATAGAAAATTGCACTGTAGAAAGCCACTGAGTGTAGTCGCAGCCATTTCTCTAACCTGTAAAAATGAAATGGATAAATTGTCTCTTCTTGTGTCTTCATGATAAGTAATGCATCTAAAGTAGTTTGCTAACATGATTTGGCCGTTTTTGCTTATTTTTTAGATATCTTTACTAACAATTCATTAGATCTAATGTACTACATTCTAGTAAAAAAGTTTTAATCCCAGTTCACACAGTACAGGAGGTTGAGTCCTTTATAAGCATTTTAAATTATTACATATTTTTAACCTATTATCTTAAACAGCACTTGTCACTCCAATAGAAATTTGACTCCATCCACCCCCAATCTTCTTTCCCTGTGTTCCTTATCTTCTTTCAATCTGAACATGATTGCCATAGCAACAGATCACTGCAGCCTCCCGTTTCCATAGCAACAAGAAAAGAGACAGAGGGTAGAGAGAGAGTGCTGAATCACCAGTGAAGCTAGACACTATGAGCAAAACTAGCATAAACAAGCAGGTTACAGCAAATACTGGGCCAACTATTATATAATCAGACTGTCAATGAGCTTTTACATTAGTGGATGTGATTTTAGTGAGCCACATCGTTTTCCCATTGTTTATACAAATGTACTTTAGTACTTAAGTACCTCTAGTTGTTCATCCTCCAGAAGTTTGATCACCAGTCCTCGGATACTGTTCACAATCTCCTGGTCACTCATGACAGTGAACAGGTTATAGAAAACCATTATTTGAAGATATGTCAGCACAGTGTATCGAGCATGCCAGGAATTACTGCCAGCAATCTGCAACACGTTACATACAAGGGTCAGGACAGGGCTTTACATGCACATTTGCATCACAGATATAACATGTACTTGATGGTTATAGCATAGCTCATGATCATAATCTGAAGTAATATATTTATGTTTATTCACCAGTATCTATTTGATCATGATATGATTTTCTCCTATTGAATATCAGTATTGTGGTAAAGTAGGCCGACTCACCTCCCGCAGGACCTCTAGAACCATGGGGATCTGCTCTGTGTAGAGCAGCCCCTGAGACATTAGAGAAAGGCATGTCTTTGCATCACGTTTTAGCTCATCATAACTGTCATCATTCTCAACTGGAGCAATCTAAAACAAGGAATAAAAGTAAAGTATAAATTATATATTGACGTGATACCCATTTTTAGTGTCATCACTTTAGATGAATTTGTGTCAGACATAAAGATTCATAAAGGAAAGTATGTATACACAAAGGAAAGTATGTACAAGACAGTTATGCAAACAGAAGGTGTTGAGCTGGCATTTATGCACAAGGAAGAGGTCAAATGGTCAAAGGTTTAATCAATAAATCAAAAGAAATAATGATCATATTCTTATTTTTGTAAAATACAACTTTTCAGAAAAAAAATTGTACATGTGCTAATTTGATGTCCTGTGGATTGACAGCTGCATTTCCTAAGAAAAATACAATTCTAACTGATAAAAAATATATTCTTGAAGATGGGATGGTTACATAATTAAATTGGCACGGTAGACATATTACGTAACTTATTAGAATTTTTTGACTTATCAAATTTGTAGTGACTGTTCAGCAGGGTGACAAGTTAAAATGTCTTGCCCTGCGAGTTGCACCAAAATTGTTTCAATACTTATGATATGGCTTTCTCACAATTGCTGTAGAGCTGATTTACTTTTTTAAATCATTTTTGGATTTTGCTACAAAGGCTCACCTCTAAACATCAAGTGGAAACGTTAACATTTTTAAGTTGATCATCATCATCAAGTGGAAACGTTAACATTTTTAAGTTGATCACTCATATTTGTGAGTGATTAAGTACAAAATTGAAAATGGCTTCTGGATGGGAGCCAAAACAACTCAATCGCAAAAAAAAAAACAATGTCCAGATGACCACCATTTACACCGTCTCTACACTGAACAACTCCTGGACGAATGTGGGATTCGGGATACCTCACCTCAGTCTCATGATCAAGTACAATGTACTACAGACAGGACAGGAAAAGGTGCTCACCTTAAAGAGCAAAGGAAGGAATCGTAATTGCTCTGTAACAGCAGTGGAGAATGACCGCCCAGCACTCGCCTTCAGCCATTTCAATACTGACGGCATGAAAAAGGGTTTTATTTAGACTAGTCATTAACCGCTAATAGCATTTAGAATGGTATTGCTACAAATGGGTAGTTAGTACAATAATCCCACCTGTTTTTAAGAGTTTTATTGCTTGGGTCCTCTCATCTTGTTCCCCCACCTCATTCTCTTCAATCACATGATTTTGTATTTCTTCATCACCTTCAGTCAGAGGCTTCAGGCGCAACAAGACTCGCTCAGTAAAATCACAGATGCGTGGAGACATAGTTTGCTTGGTGAATGGTAGATTCACATCAATCATGAAGATATAAGTGAGGACACTAAGAGAGGAAAAAAACATTTACATTAAACTAAATCAAATGTCAATGGATTTTTCAATTTATCTTACCTGCCAATTCTTTCTCGCACATTTTTGTAGACTTGTGTAAGTTTGGGCTCTAAATATTGCAGTAATCTGTGTAAGAGCTCCGGAACACGCCACTCCTGTTGAGCAAGTCCTCCTTGTAGCACATACAGGCGACTGGGGAAAAGAATGTGTTAGTGCTTGCAGTTAATATATTTTGGATAATTTATGTTGTGTTTACCAGGCATCCACAAAGGACCCCCCCTCTCCATTCACGGGAGACTCCATGAGCATCTCAAACAGCCAGTGTAGTTTTCGTGGGTCTCTGCTCTCCTAAATGACAGAAAAAAAACATTTTGATGCTGAAGTTGCTTGCTGCTTGAATGTAAAGAACTAGGCCTAAAACTTACACAAGCTGTGGCGATGCAAGTGCCCCAGTCTGCATAGGTTTCTATTGTGATATTTGACAGAGCAGTGCGTAGTAAAGGACACAACATTGTCCAGAGTTCCTCAACCTAAAAATGAGTCAAGATTAAGCATTTTATATCTCATAATTTTAAGCATCCATTTCAACTGTACCTTTGGATAGCTCCAGTGTTTGCAGCCTCTGATCAAACCAGAGATGATCTCCGCCACGCAGCGCTGTTTGCTCTCATGGGAGTCTGCAACAAGGCGCTCCATGTGCGGCTGCAGCAGTGGCAGAAAGGCATTGTGAAAGTTGCGGAATAAACCCTGATAAAAACAAAGAACATTTTTTACTTTTTCCTGTTTGTAATAGGTAATGATAACATGAATGTATTTGTTTCCCACTTTGAACAAACAAAATCGTCGTGGGCTGAATGTGTCTTTGCCCTTTCGGTCTTCCAGAGACAGAAACTCAATGAACTGGTTGATAAAGGCAGGGTCTGTGAAATGGTCATAAATAATCTGTTCTCGCTGTAACAACAGAACAACAATTGTTACAATTATAATAGACACCCTGCCATTTTGCAAATTATGGCTAACTGCATTTACCTCGGTCATTTCGTCTCTAGTAAGGTTTTGTTTGGGCTGCTCTTCTGATGACGGTGCATACATTGTCAGCTCCCTAAAGTTTAAAACATAATTAGAAATCACAAGAAAATATGAAATAGTAAATTTTGGGTATTCTTTTAGTATTTGGTATACTCACTTTGGCCAGCAGTAGTATCCCCAGTGGGTCTTTTCCACAAACACACACTTGTCCCAGGCCTCCTGTGTGACGGGCAAACTGCTACTGTCATACTGAAGCCACTTGTTGTCTGCCCGGTCACCTGCTACAATATTGCTAGAATCCTTGATCTCACCTAGAGCAAATTTGACAAAACTAAATGTAAATGTAAAGAACATAAAATGCAACAGAACAACTACTGTATATTACAGACAATGCTTACAAAGCTTAGATGGAGTGACTGAGACTTTTTTATGTGGTCTCTTAATCTGCTTCATGATTCCTGCCACAGCTGATATTGCCACCTAATGGAGAGAAAAAGTAATGTTTCAAATAAAATCTTAATAGATATATTCTTTAATCAAACTCTGTAACCAACCTTGCGAACATATAGCGAGTCATGATTGAGACTTTTAACAAAGAAAGTGATAGCAGCTGGTGGAAGTTGATGGTCGTCTCTCAGTAACAGTGACAAAAAGCCAATCGCAATGTGTTCAAATTTCCAGGGCCTGCAAAAAAAAAAAAATGTAAAAGGCAATAAGAACTAAAACAACTAACAACTGACACAACTCATCAGCTCAAAAATACATTGACTTACAAGTTTCTGTTGCTTAAGTTGTCTAGCAGGTCAACAATGAGCTGATTATATTTCCTACAAAACATGTCATCTTTTATTTAGCATACTAAAGAAAATGCCATTGAAATAATGACGAAAGTTAGTAAAAGAGTTAACTCACTGCACAGACTCGGTGTTCTTCTGTTCTTGTCTTTGCAAACCTTCGGCTACATTCTCATCTGTGGGAACAGACTCAGAGGGCACAGGGGCTGCAGTCACCATAAGCTGCTTGGCCACAGCACAGCACTCAGAGGGAATCTGCATGTGTAAAAAGTTAATAATCATATAGATCATATTTCAGTGAATGTAAATGTCTGATCATTATCAATAGTAGTCGTACAGCAAAGTCGATGCCAATAGTTTCATATTGACGATGGATTTTATCTGCAAGGTCATCAAACAGGCGCACGATTGAGGGCTTTTCCAGGGACATAGCAGAGCTAAGGCCAGACCGCACAATAGCAGGCCACGTCAATGAAATACAATCCCAGTCGTGCAGATTGGCCAGGCACACACCATTGTGATTCCCAAGAAGGCAGTACAGGGCACCCTGAAACAGAAAGAAATGTCATAGGTGCAAAAATAGAAACCAGTAGTTTTCTATAGACAAAGCTTTGATACTTTGAACTGCTGCTGGGTAACACTGCTGTTGTCTGGGTTGAGAAATTGCAAAACATGAGGAATCAGGTCTCTGCAGCAGAAGTTATAGGTCCCCAGTGCAGTGAACAGCACAGTTTGAGCTCTGTTTCGAACCTGCGGGATAAGTTTTTTTGTTTTCATTATATTCCGAGTATTACATTACACTATTGAACTTTATCTTAACCATAGTCTCACTGGTAGTAAGAACTTACTTGGCTATAGGTGCTTGTGGAAAGCCTTAACAGATCTTTCATCAGGTCCTGGTGAATACTTCTGTACTGACAACCTTCCACTGTCAGCTTTCGCAACTAAAATCAGCACAAGTTTTAGTAAATACAAGAAATACAAATTAATCCATTAAAAATAAACTGAGATTAGCTACCTCATGTTGAAGCATAACTCTGTCTATTAGCAAAGCTCTGATGTGCTGCTTTCTGCCATGAAGCTGTGGAAAGAAGTATTTTGTTAAAGGAGACTTGACAGTGTGAAATAGTGATCCATATTAAAACATTAATAAAGATACTCACTCTATTTTCCATTGATTTCTTGACAAGGTTGAAACTTTTCCAACGGGAATCAAACTCATGCTTGTGTGAACCTTTAAAGTGCAATAGGTCACTGATGATCTGAAAAAACATAATTTATATATGAATAAAAATCTTTTTGGTAGTCTCCAGAACATGATCAATTGAATTGCAAAACAAGGATGACAAGAATTCACTATCATTTGAATAAGTTCATTTTTTAAATTGAGGATTAAAAACCTATTTTTAAATTAGTTTACATAATAGTCTTACCTTGATGATGGAGAAGAGAGACTTGGTGTCATCCTCTGTGTGCTCCAGAATGTAATCTGTAATCATATGGGGTAAAAATCAGTGGTCCGTTTAAAAAAAACTTGGTGGTCCCTTATTAACCTGCTGGGTAAAAGAAAAACAAAAGTTTAAACATACGCAGCAACTTTCTCATCACTCGGCAGATTGCATCTCTGTAGTTCTCTCTGGAGTGATCTGAAATACAATATCAGATGGCATAATTATTAAACAGTCAATAAAAAATATTATTGAACATGTTTCATAGATTAAACGACCATACCATACTCCATCCCTGTATAAAAGGTGGTTTCATTTAGGTTCACCATACTCTGGACCCTGAGGACAATCATATATAACGCATAACTTGCATAAATTGTTTTACATGACATTAATTTGAATTGTGGCTTACAAGTCAGGGATGGGCTCTCCTTTTAAAGGCGGCATGAGACTTCCTGCTCCTAAGAGGCAATGCTGGATAATGGTGAGGCTCTGCAGAACATCATCTCTGGAAAACAAAGACAAAGTTGGTAAATGATACTGAAAGGATCAGCTCACACATACACTGAGAATATTGAATTATACCTGCTTAAGTCCTGTTCTCCTTGGGCAAATCTCTGAAGGCGTTGAAGTTCAGGCTGGAGGATAAGGTCCAGAAGGTAAAAAGCAAAGGAAGTCTCCTCAACACTGGGCACATGCCACCGAATGTCCAGTTTCCACAGATCCCCAGGACGACCCCAATCCTTTAAAAAACAAAAACTACTTTTGAGTACCTAAAGCACCTAACTTTAAAATATATTTTTTCTGTTAGCAATCGTCATTCTCCTTTGAGGATCTTAAATAGTAATTCAGGTAATGGGCCCAAAGTCTGGAGCTGCACACGTCTGTAGACAAATGTATTTGTGAATTATGATTTTGATTAGATTTGCAATATATGTTGAAAAAGCAGGATTCTGTAGAGTAACAACTCAAGGAGCATTCAAATTTGAGATAAGACTGATTCACATTCCATGAAATTTCAGAACTCTAAACTACTGTGATACAAAACCAATTTCTACAAAAAGACAGGATATGTTGTTCTTTGCAGAGAACATTCTATTGTCTAAATAACTGAATAACTGATACATAAAGTCATATATCGCCCTCCGAAAATATAATAAAGATTTTATTTTCGGAGTTTTCAGAGTTACTTGCAGATTTACGGACACAATATGACAGTTTGCTGATTTGTGGTGATTTCAATATCCATGTTTGCTGCCCATCCAGTCAGTTGGCCAAAGAGTTTCAAAGCCTTTTGGTCTCTTTTGACCTGGCACAGTCGGTAAACACCCCCACTCTTCAGCACGGTCATACACTGGACCTGATCATCTCCCACGGACTGTCTGTATCTATCTCAGAAATAAGCAACGTCTGCATTTCAGACCACCTCCCTGTCATATTTGAATTTAAAGTCCCTCTTCCTGCAGCCAAATCCCTCACTCCAGCCGGTCGTCGTCGAGTCATCACATCCACCACAGCTGGAGAATTTGTTGCTGCCTTCAAGAACACCACGCTTTATTCTCAGGTCCCCTTTCCTCAGTGCCCAGAGGATCTTATTTCCTCCTTCTATTCCACCTGCTCGGGGATTTTTAACATCATTGCTCCTTTCAGGTGCATATCTGCCAGATCCAAACCAGACCCTTGGCTTAATGACACCACCCGCGCTTTCAGGCAGCGGTGTAGACAGGCTGAGCGCAAGTGGAAGAAGGACAAGTTACATGTATCACTAGGTATCTTGAGGGACAGTCTCACAGAGTATCAAAATGCAGTCAAAACTGCTAAATGTCAGTATTTGTCAAATGTTATTTCCACCAGCTGTAATCGCCCCAGAGTGCTATTCAGTACTATTCAGTCTGTTACAAATCCATCTAGTGACGTTCTTCAGCATGCAACAAAGTCAACCTGTGATGATTTTCTTTACCATTTTGTGGACAAAGTAGCCTCTGCTAGACAGAGCACTAACAATATGTGTTACAGTCCTGACTTGCGCTCTTCTCCGGTACTCTCTGTGTTTAATGTGTTTGAGCCAGTGTCACTGCCTCTCCTCTCTAAGGTGGTCCAGGGGTTGAGGCCGACTAATTGTCCTATGGACATTATCCCATCCAAGGTACTTAAACAGGTTTTTAATACAGTGGGTCCTTGTCTCCTCTCATTCATAAACAGCTGCCTCAGATCAGGTTCTGTACCAACTGTTTTCAAGCATGCTGTGGTCAGTCCTCTTCTAAAAAAAAACAACCTTGATCCTGCTATTCTGTCAAATTTTAGACCCGTGTCCCATTTGCCGTTTCTGTCCAAGGTTTTGGAAAAAATTGTTTTCTTACAGTTACATTCTTTTCTGGAAAACAATCACATTTTTGAAAAATTCCAGTCTGGCTTCAGGACACGACACAGCACCGAATCTGCACTGCTCAAAGTGCAGAATGACATTCTTTTATCTCTTGATGTGAAAAAGCCTGTGCTGTTAGTCATGTTAGACCTCACTGCAGCATTTGCCACCGTGGACCATTCAGTCCTCCTAACACGTCTGGCCCAAGAGGTCGGCCTTCAGGGACCTGTGCTGCAGTGGTTTAGGTCATATTTAACAGATAGGACATTCTCTGTTATGATTGGTGACCTCTCCTCCTCCTCAGCCCCTTTGATCTCTGGTGTACCACAGGGATCCATTTTGGGCCCTGTTCTTTTCTCTCTGTACATGTTGCCTTTAGGTGCAATTATCTCAAATCATAATGTGTCCTTCCATCTGTATGCGGATGATTTACAAATCTCCTTGCCAATTGTCCCTAACTCCTCTGACAGTCTGGAATCCATGAACAGATGTTTAGATGATATTAAACTGTGGCTGTCCAAGAACTTTCTCTGTTTGAATGAGGACAAAACAGAGTGCATTATGTTTGGGACATCTAACCTGCTCAGTACCTCAGTTCCTGGTCTTGCTGCTTTGGTCCCTCATGTTAACCATGCTGTCAAAAATTTGGGGGTGATATTAGATAGCAGTCTCAAATTTGACAAACAAATAGATTCGGTGGTCAGAGCAAGCTTCTTTCAGCTCCGCCTTCTGGCTAAAGTTAAACCCTTTTTGAGCCGTGCTGACCTGGAGAAAGCTATCCATGCCTTTATTAGCTCCCGCATAGACTATTGCAATGCTTTATACATAGGGATCAATCAAGCTGGTCTCCACCGTTTGCAGCTCGTGCAGAATGCTGCAGCTCGCCTGCTCACAAACTGTCGAAAACATGAGCACATCACCCCTGTCCTGTTCTCCTTGCACTGGCTCCCTGTTCATTTTAGAATTAATTTTAAAATTTTAATGTTTGTTTTTAATGCACTCAATGGCCTTGCACCTTCCTACTTATGTGAGATTCTGACCCCTCACCAACCCAGCAGAACTCTACGATCTGCTGGGCAACATCTTCTGGAGGTCCCCCGGTCCCGGGGCAAACAGTGGGGCGATCGGTCTTTCGCAGTGGCAGGTCCAAAACTCTGGAACTCTTTGCCAATCGAGTTACGTTCCATCACTGATCTGCCTCTGTTTAAAGCCAAACTTAAAACCCACCTATTTAGAATGGCTTTTAACACGTAGCCCTGTGACACTTCCTTCCTTTTAATGCTGTAATGTACTTTGCTGATATTTATTGTTTTTTTTATCTTGTATTTATTGTTTTTATCTTGTTTTTAATGTTGTACAGCACTTTGGTCAGCTTTCGTTGTGGAAGGTGCTATAGAAATAAAGTTTGATTGATTGATTGATTGATAAATGATAAGTACCTTAATAGGCAGGTAGTCACTGATGGGTTGGTGAAAGCCTCCGGGCACACTGCAGTACTCAGTGGGATAGATAAGAGCTGTGCAGCGGAGAATGTGGTGCAGCAGATTGCATGCGAGTGTATAGCCCTGCTTACACTTGAGGTGGAGTGTCAACTGCAAAATCTGTACCAGTTCAGAACGATAGGGCAAAACTTTGTCTCCATCTACTCTGGTCACCTGTGTAGAGGAAATGAAACATTATGTCCAAATGTACACATTTAGAAGAAGAAGGGCTAGTGCTGGGTAATATGTGATATCTGGATCAGATTACATTCAATTGTCTATGTTTGCTGCATATGTCCCTATACAAATAAACAATAAAATAAAATTGGCTGAGTAGAATGGCTAAACTAAACTTTTAATCAGTGCCATCTTACTGAAAGAAACTGAAAGAATCTGTTCCAAACCACACGCTTCTCCTAAATGAGGATTGGCTAAAGATCTTGATTAAAATGGCACAAGCATATCCTTCATTCAGTTCACTGTGCATCCCTACCTCAGACAAAAGCTGTAGATTCCAGAGTAACTCTTTGTCAAGCTCTTCCTCGTTAAGCACTTCCTCATCTGCAAAGGAAATGTCAAGTTTTTTTTAATAGTCATAAAATGCAAACCTTAATTTCCTACATAGTAAAAAGTTAACTTACGGACTGCAATTTGGTTGATGGCATTGCAACAGTGTGGCACAAAAACCTTGAGTGCCTCAGCTGGATGACACTACAATGCAAGAAAGGACAAGAATGAGGAAACAACTAAATGACGCCTTACCCATTTAACACTATACTCACTTTGGATGCAGCTCTGCACATGTCAGCGACCATCCTCCCAGCTACACGCGTTTCAAAGATGTTAGTAGTTGCAAAGTTAAACACCTTCTCCAGAGCCACCTGTTAAAAAAAAAAAAAAAAAAACATTGCATGATGTACAACATAATGAATACATAATAATCCCGTGTAAAAACCAATCTGTGTATAGTGACCTTAAAGATGTCCAATGAGCACTGCGTCAAGATTGTGCTAAATGTTGACGACAGGCCAAGTTCCACCAGACTTTCCAGGTGAGTCATTTTTTCTGTCTCCGTTTCCTCTCGGGTTTGTTCCAGAGTGCTGCTATCTATTAGGGCAAAGCATCTGCCGAGACCATAGTGTATTAGTAATACTTAAAAAAAACAATTTATGGCAGATAAACTTTTACAAAGAGAGGTGTTCATATGCGAGACAACATTCACCTGTCCATGAACTGAAGGACGAAATCTTCAAATTCAGCAGAGGCTGAGCACATCTCACGTTCAATCTAACAGAAAAAGAGTGAAAATTACATGCAAACAATTAAAAAAAAAACACACACAAATTAGTTACTCACCTCTGTCAAGTCTGTTCTTTCATGTAGGGCAAAGGAGCAGTCCACTAAAGGCACCAAGGTCACAAATGTAGCAATAAACTGGAATGTGATCTGTGAGAAGAGAGTAAGTCATTTACTTGCAACCACAAACAGCAGAGCTGGAATGAGCCTTAGGAGTAGATGGGTGGAAGTACCATGCACTTGCTAAAGTCGTTTGGATCCACTCCAGGCAGTGCCCTCATGAGCAGGGGCAGCATGTGAGTGGGACCCTCGGGAAAGAAGCGGCCCCCGGACACTAGGCTGCGAGCCACCCCGATCATGCAGCTCAGAGTGGCTGTGAGCTGATGCGGCTCTGTAAGCGTCTCAAGCGCGGGATAGGTCCTGCAAAAGTGCACAATTAGGCCTTTGTTTAATGAGGAAACAAATTATTCACAGTTTCTAGAGCGTGAAGTTATTACGAGAAGTGAAATCTATTTAAAATGCAGAAAGCATTAACAGTGGACATACTTTTCCAGCACTGGTGGAATGACTAACTCGGGTCGCATCAGAGCCAGGTTTTGCAGAGCTTTGGCTGCATCAAGGCTACCCGTTTTGCTGAACATAGCGAGTAAAACGGGCTCCATCATGCTATTCACAAACTCTGTGATGTCCTGCTCGGTGAGTTTGTGACTGTCGGGGACCGGGGTGAGCCAGGTGGGCTTTCTGTAGCGCTCCCTGTGCAGTCGGCGCACAACACTAGCAGGGAGTCTGTGGAGCAGCTTCATCAGCTTCATCTGTGACAGGTCAGAAAGAGAAATTACTCAGGATTGTTTTGTCACTTCATGAAAACCAATTATACACATGTCAATCAAAAGTAGTGTGAATATTTTTGTTATGGAGCAGAACGTTCTAGAACAAATTGTGTCATTTTCACACTAGAATCCTTTTGTTCCAACCCTAATGTCCAAATGCTGACAGAAAAGGTTACAGCCCCACAAGAAAGAAAGAAAGGATAAGTTAATATTGAGGACAAAAACTTGAAGATTAAATTAAACCCATAATTGTTTTACTCTGTCAAATTAATCAACACCAAAACACTTTCACCTGTAAACAAAGTTTAGAAGGGGTTTCCACATGTTTCCAAGTAACAGCTAAAAATAAACATACAGAGTCATCCCCGTGCCATTAATAGTGCAAAGTGTGGGACATGTTGTTGCCTGAGCTTTCAGATGTGATGTAGGGGGCTCCTCAAAACAGAACGGTATGTAGCTCTGCCTTCAGTGACCTTTATTAGCATTGTGAGCTAACTCGCATGTCTGAACCAAATCCTGTTGTAAACCTAGAGTACCAACAGAAAAGGCCTTCTGTGAAAAAGTATGTCTAGCTATGCCCACTATTAGCATGACAGTTGTTGCCATGTGCCAAATTAAACCAGCATGGTGAATCAGTATTAGACTAGAAGCATCAACAGTGTCAGAGGGCCCCAAATAAGTGCCTTGCTTTGTTGCTGATGAGTTACTTAATATGACTGATATAATATTTCCATATAACTATTCAAATTACTGTGTACAAAATCACTTACCAACCACCGACCATGGTTTGAAGGATGAAAGAAAGATGTAATGCTTTTGAAAAGGCCACTGAGCTGAGCTTGTGCCTCTTTGTTGGGTCCACCCTGAAAGTTAATTTTAAATACATAGTCAACAAAGTTACATATAGTTAGTTGTAATACAGTGGCATCAAAACCATAAACTCACCAATAAAGCAGAGACCCACAAAACAGCATGGTTGATGTCATATGCATTGGTGATGTATCTTGGCACCATCATCTGACTGGTACCAACAGGGAGATTCAGACTTCTTAATATTCTTGTAAAAATCTAAAATAAAGCCAAAATTGTATTGAAAATATTGTGTGTTATTTTTTTTTTATAACAAAGAAATAATATGCTTGTACAGCTTTAAAATGTAGAGACGACAAGTAAGAAACACACCAAATACAATATGATGAAACACACTTTCTAGTTTTTAACTGCCAGATCAACAAGGAAACTTGAGGAGCCATGACCATGTGGTAGTCTCACATGAGTGTGTTTCGCAAACCTCCCAACAAATACCAGACAGTAGCGTAAATAAACAAACCAACCTTGGGGATAAAGGGAGTCCAGTCAATGTAGCCAATGTTATCATTAGCCAGACGAGCAAAGAGACTAACCAGATGCTAAAAACAAAGCATATCCGATTAGTTCTCATGAAGTGTTTGTCTTTCACTTACAAAACATGGCCACTTTCATCTTACCACTTCCCAGCTCGGGAGGTTCTGAACAGACACCCATAAGCTCAGCATTTCCTCAAACCATAACCTGATGACAAACAAACTGCTTTACCACATGTTCTGGTGAATACATCAAATCGCAGCAATTCAATGTGTCATACTTGAAACCCTTGTCATGTAGCTCTGGAGGTAGAGTTGTGGGCAGAAAGAGCTCAAAGTAACTGATTGCTCTTTGCATTGTGACATCAAATGGACATAGAAGAGGTCTCCACTCATCCAACATCTCTTGAGTCGCGGAGTCCGAAAAATACCTGTGTAGGTGCAAAGAACTCATTAGATGACAACAACATGCATATATTCCCACCATTAGTTAAATAGCAGGTAATGTTTAGTCATATGGCCGGTTCTAGACTGCCTTTGGGTGGGCAGAATGAAAATTTAGATGGGCAAATACAGGGGTATATACACTCACCTGAAGGATTATTAGGAACACCATACTAATACGTTGTTTGACCCCCTTTCGCCTTCAGAACTGCCTTAATTCTACGTGGCATTGATTCAACAAGGTGCTGAAAGCATTCTTTAGAAATGTTGGCCCATATTGATAGGATAACATCTTGCAGTTGGAGATTTGTGGGATGCACATCCAGGGCACGAAGATCCCGTTCCACCACATCCCAAAGATGCTCTATCAGGTTGAGATCTGGTGACTATGGGGGCCATTCTAGTACAGTGAACTCATTGTCATGTTCAAGAAACCCATTTGAAATGATTCGAGCTTAATGACATGGTGCATTATCCTGCTCGAAGTAGCCATCAGAGGATGGGTACATGGTGGTCATGAAGGGATGGACATGGTCAGAAACAATGTTCAGGTAGCCCGTGGCATTTAAACAATGCCCAATTGGCACTAAGGGACCTAAAGTGTGCCAAGAAAACTTCCCCCACACCATTACACCACCACCACCAGCCTGCACAGTGGTAACAAGGCATGATGGATCCATGTTCTCATTCTGTTTACGCCAAATTCTGACTCTACCATTTGAATGTCTCAACAGAAATCGAGACTCATCAGACCAGGCAACATTTTTCCAGTCTTCAACTGTCCAATTTTGGTGAGCTTGTGCAAATTATAGCCTCTTTTTCCTATTTGTAGTGGAGATGAGTGGTACCCGGTGGGATCTTCTACTGTTGTAGCCCATCTGCCTCAAGGTTGTGCGTGTTGTGGCTTCACAAATGCTTTGCTGCATTCCTCGGTTGTAACGAGTGGTTATTTGATGGTTATTTCAGTCAACGTTGCTCTTCTATCAGCTTGAATCACTCGGCCCATTCTCCTCTGACCTCTAGCATCAACAAGGCATTTTCGCCCACAGGACTGCCGCATACTGGATGTTTTTCCCTTTTCACACCATTCTTTGTAAACCCTAGAAATGGTTGTGCATGAAAATCCCAGTAACTGAGCAGATTGTGAAATACTCAGACCGGCCCGTCTGGCACCAGCAACCATGCCACGCTCAAAATTGCTTAAATCACCTTTCTTTCCCATTCTGATATTCAGTTTGGAGTTCAGGAGATTTTCTTGACCAGGACCACACCCCTAAATGCATTGAAGCAACTGCCATATGATAATTGCATTAAGGAGAAATTGAACAGGTGTTCCTAATAATCCTTTAGGTGAGTGTAGAGATATATGTGTATTGGGTAGTAGGTTTGATTGGGTGAGCAAGAATCTTGTCTACTGGCCCTGGTGATGCTGATACTGTGCCAAGATACAAACCATGGATCTTGTGTTTATAGTCATATGAATAACATTACTTACAGGGACAAAAATAACAAATGTTTAGATACAGATTGTCAGTATACCCTATTTTTGTGTTTTGTTAAAAAAAACAAAAAACACTTGTGTAGTTGCTATATTTCAGCTGTTCTCACAGTAACAGGAAACTCTCAGGCAGGACAGAATTAGATGAGATAATAGGATTATCTGTGTAAGAGCAAAGAGACCAAGAGCTCCCTGAGATATCTGTAGCACTATGCTGACCACATGCAAATCTCATACATGTTTTTCCTCATGTTTAAAAAATGGTAATAATTATTAATTTACGAAAATCTAACAAAACATATGATAGTGTACACTCACGGTCTGCAGTTTTTCACTAGTGCTCTGATCACATTTTCCACAGAGCTGTAACAGAAAGAAAGATGTCAATAGTGTCCAACCTACAACTAAGCATATGTAGTACATAAACTCTGGTTGACGTGAAGCCCTAACTTGATACTAAAATTCAAATCATGCCTTGCCTGAAATAGTATTATTACATTGTACTACTATTTTGCACACTGTAAACATCATGGGGTTTGTAGTTGCCTGATTTAGTTGTAACTGGCATGAGTTCTATATTGATGAGTTTTAAGCAAATGATTCCTTCCTGGTTTGAGTGATTTTTTGTGGACCTTTTGCCATTCAAAATATATAATATTCTGAAATTTTATTTGAGATTACAACAGAGGACCCTTGTCAAGAAAAATCCTTAAAATCAGGCTGGAATCCTTTGCCTGAAACCCATGAATTCCCATATTTGTTATGGTTGCCTTCTCAGTTCATCTTCTTAAGCATCACCCTGACAAGGTTATCTTACAGATGACATGTGTGAGGTCACATAACCGCTCAGAAAGCCCATGACCAATATAACTACAGCTTTTGAGCTCCTACCTCGAGAATCCCACCTATGTGCTCACATGCAAGCTCAAGCCATGCCTTGGTGGAAATGCCCTGACAGTCTGACTCATCCATTCCTTACACATCATGTTTTTAAAGCTGGATTTGATACAAATTTGGCTTAATACACATTAGGCCCACGTCACACCAACCAGTTAAACTCATGCATTTCAAATACATCTGATGCATTTTCAGTACAATCAAGATCAGTCAGTTATGAGTATTCTGTTAAAGGGTGAGACTTAAAGGGTAAAGGAGCCGTGGATCTCCAATGACCTTTGTGTCAGAGCCTGACATTCACCACAGCACATTACAGGATGAGGACAAACAAAACGTACTATTGTATCCCTATAGCCCCTAAAACATCTGCCAGGCTACAGCCCACCACCAATCATCAGATTTTGTCAAGAAGCAACATTACATTGGTTTGAAGATTTTGAATTTTGTAGTATGGTACTCATTTAGGACATAGTCCAAAGCAAATGAATATACATCTCACATGTGAAATTAGAAGGGATCCCAGAGAAGCCTATCAGAGTAGATGCAGGGGATAGAGGGTTGAGAATCTGTTAGCTGCAGTGCGACAGTCTCCAATATGAGTGTAATGTTAACATTGATCATGAACGGTTTTCTTTCTTGTACAAGCTGCGTATGGGTGGCCAGTTTGTGATTTTACATGCAATTTGTCAAAAAAAAAAAAATAAATAAAATAAAAAATAAAAACAACAAGTGCCCCACAAAATTATTTCAAAGTAAAACACAAGGAGGAATATTGTTCTTACCACCTCCGAACCAATTTTAGCATTAAGTTTTTAGAGGATGTACGAGGTCGAGGAGAACTGAATGTGAAAGGAGACAAAGGAATAAAGATTGCATTCAGCAAAAAGTGCCAATCACAATGAATATTAAATTAAATAGCTTTATAGCTCATAAGCTATGTATTTTATGTGCAATAAATTCAGCAAGCTTTTAGCCAAAGCAGCTTGTTTTAAACCATAATGATTAATATGTGATATGCAAAAATATGCGAGAAACAATGTTCCCATAGCACCATAAAAGAGCACCTCGCACTGCTGGCTGCAAGAGCTTCACAGATTTTCTCCATGGGTGTTGAAGTAATTCCTAGAATAATATGCACATATCTGTGGTCCTGGTCTAAATGTGAGCATACTATACAAGTTATGCAAAGTAGTGAAAAATACATTTAAGGTAAAATGAACTAGTATTAATTAATGTATATTTTATCTGAGCTGACAAAATGTTTACAGTAAAAAGGTAGAATATGCAAAATATGCACGTACTTGGGAAACCAGTTGAGACCCAGATGTTCAGTCTTTGAATACAGGATCCTGTCATGGAGCTCGTACAGGGGTCTCCATGGCAATTCTAGGTCCTCCCGCGACAACAGCTCTTTTTTCCTAAAAATTACACCACAGGGAAAAAAGTGAATTCTTTCCTAATCAAAAAGTTTACTAATACTGTAAAATACAGGTGTAGCAGTCTCTTACTTTAAGAGGTTGATGAGAAGACGAGAAAAGCCTTGCATCATACTGATCTCCAGTTTGGGGATCGTCACTAGCTCGTAGAGCAACTTGATAAAAAGTACATGGTCTTCTTTGCTGAATTTCCGACCATACAAACGCATATACCTTTGTATGGTAAGGAGAAATACTTACTTAGAGTATTGTTAAAACAAAGAGAATAAAGTAGCCTGTCACTCATGAGGAATGAAATAAGTATAAATCATATTTTCTGCACATTTACAAAATCCAAACATGATTTGTAAACTGTTAAATACAAGTCACAAGAATCTGGGTCATCTCACTGTAAACTTTCCACCACTCTGAGCCGGCAGTGACTCACAGTATGAGGCCAGCATGAATGACACAGATTATGCAGGGCCCAGCCACATGAAACTTGTTTAGAAAATTAATATAATTAACAGTTGAATTGATAATATCACTATGTTACCGATTCTAGGGAAATCAACACTATTTCAAATACTCATTAGCTCATTAGCCTCCATGCATGCAGCCATCAAAGCAACACATAAACAGAAAGGTCCATCTTCCAAGTTCATAATCATGAAAATGCTATGATAAAAAAGATGTGCTGGTGCCGGTAAGCTCCGTGTTTATTATTAAAAGTACAAATCCTATAATAAATACTTACGTTGAAAGTTTCCTTGTCCAGAACAGTACACCGGGCCATATTTCTCTGAGCTGTACGGCTCGGGCCAAATTACCTTTTATTTTGCTCAAAACATCATTAGACTCTTCGTCTAGCCTATCCGCATATGGGAGAAGTTTGTTGTATACGATGTCCTTTTGAGGTAGAAATCCCAATGCATCGCACTGTGCCGTTTTCATATTATTCAATCCTAATATTGCTAGCTCTAAGATGCTAACAAACTGTACTTCGCTTAAGTTTGGCTCTTGGTGTCGTCTGCACTGTGATTCTGTTTGAAGCTATCTACCTTCTTCGTCCTCTTGCTGGATTGTTATGGACCACGATGACTAAGTTATGAAATTCACAAGTTCCCGACACGCTAAGTAGCCATTTAGCTCAAGTTGTGTTAGCTCACTTTCCGATAAAGCATAACAAGTATCATTTCTGATCGGGAAGAATAAAAACGCGTTAGAGCGCTTCAGTCAATCAGTACAACGAGTTATTACAAGAATTGCTCTCCACTAGATAAATCCAAAAACCTTAAACCTGCTAACGGCGTGGCTAAAGTTAGCACCGCACTACAAAAGCACAGTCATATCCCAAGGACTGTCAACGTCGTCTGCTTCATCCAACTACAGCTTAGCAGCCGCTAGACGCCACCCAGCCTGCACCAACCGACAGCCGCCGTGTCCACTGACTACAATACCCAGGGTGCACCTCTTCATTCATGCTTTTTATAAACACCTTATCCTCTGTCACTAAAACAGGATGACCTGAAATCCACTTAAAGCACGTGTACTACTGTTTTTGCCCTGGGCTGTGTGTTACGAAACTAACTGTGGTCCCTCTATTTTCAT
Organism: Periophthalmus modestus; assembly: GCA_019594935.1. NCBI lineage: Eukaryota > Metazoa > Chordata > Actinopteri > Gobiiformes > Gobiidae > Periophthalmus > Periophthalmus modestus. The sequence continues at coordinate 27,327,123 of JAIEZT010000441.1, forward strand.
ATCTCAAACATTTCAATTGGGAACTGGACAGGAATCCAGTAATAGTAGGCCAAAAATTAATATGAATATTGCTTTTGTAAGCGAGCGGTTTGTAACAGTATGTGCACTTTCTTTCTACATATTTTCAAACGCGACACTTTTTAGGCGCAGGTCGTAGGTGCAGGTTAACTAATGTCTGCATTTGAAGTTTTACTACCATCTTGTGGCTAAATGCAGTAGTGCAGAAAGTAAATATACATGACACGCGCTGGCTATTTGTAATATAACAACACAAATCTTCCAAATATTTCTATTGGGGTTTTTTTGTTTGTTTTGGGTTTTTTTTTTTGTTGTTGTTGTTGTTTTTGTTTGTTTGTTTTTTCAATATAAAGCATTTTACATATGTTTCAGCTTTAACTGTAGCCACACAAAAAATGTGTACACAATGTGATACATTTACGTCGATCTACGTCAAACGGAAGTAAAAGCTGAGTTTAGAGTCACCATGGTAACCTGTAGGGAACTGAGTGTTTTCCATTCAAGCTTCTTTCCTTTTACATTTTGGGGCGAATAACAAAAGAGAAAACATTAGAAGTGTATAACTGCTTACTAAAGATATACAAGATGATTACAGAAAAGCTTTGTCTCACTCGGGATCGCGTTGTTTTACACCAGCAGCTTGCTTGTTGTCAATCTTTCTGTGCCGTATTGAATGGCAAAGACATATTGGTTTACTATCACATGGATATGAAAAAGGTAACTATTAAGTCTACAATACACTTGACTTGTTATGAGGTATATTTATTGACAACATTCTTTTTATCTAGCCAAAGTTGCAATTAACTGGCCACCACAGTGACATCAGTGTTATGACTTTTGGAAAAGGTAACAAGCCAGTTCTCTGTTCTGCCTCTACTGATTACCTTATCGTCTGGGACATTGAGAGTTGTCAGAGGAGGGCGAGAGAAGGTGTGTCAAAATGAGTTATTTTCTATTAAACATAAGCACATAGGTCTACATTGATGGTTGATGAAGTCATCCAGGAGAATGTGTTGCTATAACTTCTTGCCCTTATTTTTCAGGCAAAATTGCTGTTGGAACAGTTATTGGGACATTGGTGGGAGAAGTTATTCATCTTTCTTTTTCGACCTCTGATGATAAAGTGTCTGCATGTACTGCAAATACTGTGTATGTCCTGAACTCAAAGGTAAGGTATATTTATGTAACAGCTAATGGTCATGAGAGATAAAGAATTATGACTAAACTTATGCTATGAAATGTATTTTTTCTCAAACTAGAAACAAGAAACCATTTCATCTTTAACTGGTCATCTCGGATCATTAACCTCTGCAGAGTTTTGTCCTTGGAACAATAATATTTTGGTCACTACGTCTGAGGACCGCACTTTCAAGGTCCTGCTAGACATTACTCAGTGTTTCCCATAGATTGTGTTATGAATATTGTAGCACAAATTATTTTTATTTAAATTATCTAATGTTGTTCCGTTAGTGGAGTATAAAAGTATAAATAACTGCCTATATTTAATTTATTAACCCGTTATTTTGACCAGTGTCTCTTAAGTTTATGATAATACAATGAGCAAGTCAAATTTTTTCTATGCCAATATGCCAGGTTTGTTTTACACTATGGGCGGGCCATAGTCTCCTGTATTAATTGTCAACACTGCATTACTTATACCCAGTGTGCAATTTGTCCTTTTTATTCTTCTTGTTAGAATGTAACTATTTCATTTTCCTTAATATTAAAATATCATGAAACTGGTTTTCCTCAGGTGTGGGATTTACAGACTGAATCTGTTTACTATCAGTCGTTTGTCCTGTCTGGTAAGATGATTTTTGGAAAAATTCAGTTTTTCAGAAGTATTAACAGTATGAACAAGGACTGTTTCGGTTTTAGGTTCTCCATTGATCAGCGTGATATTTTTGTCAGAAACACAACAGTTTTGTATTGGATCATACGATGGCAAGGTTAGAAAATGTGGCATTACATTTCAAATTCTAAAACATGGAGTATATGAATATACCAAAGTGTGTGGGTTTGTTTGGGGGGTTTTTTTTGTTGTTTTTTTTTTTTTGTTTGTTTGTTTGTTTGTTTGTTTTTAGGTGTGGTGCTTTTCTCTTACTAATGAGGAAGAGTGCCACCTGGTGACCAAAACAAATCTTCAGAAAGTAGAAAAAAGGCTCAGAATGCTTCAAGAGTCTTTGGGACAGCAAGCAGGCAAAGATAATAAAACAGAAGTGTCTTGGAATGTATTTTATTTCCAATGATTAACACTGACCTACATCTGTTGTCTCCAGGAGGAACCATGCAATGTGCAGGTGTAGTGGAGATTGCTAAACCCATTCTTAAAATGGAATTGTGTTCTTTAACTGGTACAGATGAGGAAAAGTAAGTTATTACAAACTTGTTTAAATTATGATTATTGTTTTTAATTACATGTTTGTAATATTATAATCTCATGTCTTCACTTGTTTTACTTTATATGAACATAATGACCCTGTATAAAGTTACCGCTGAAAACTATGCATATGAACCAGCAGTAGGAACAAAAATTCCTCCAAAAAAAAAATATTATGCTGGAAAATATGATCCAAACAGAAGAAGAATCATCACAGATTTCCATATTACCAGCGTATGTCTCTCAAATCTTCATGCGTCATAGGGCACATTTTAGGACCAGATGCATAAACTATTTCATGCTGTGAAAATATACTAATACTAATAAGAAGTAAGCAATTAATAATTCAGCATTATACAAAACATTAAATTATAAAATCAGATTGAAATTACGTCAACAGCATAGTTAATTAATGACTCACAAAATAAAATGGTCAGAACAGGATTTTCTGTGTCTAATTGTTGTGAAGAAGTCTGTCTTCAGCAGGGGAAATAATAATCCAATACATTCATAACATCATATATCTGACTTATTTACACACTTACAGTTTATAGTAAATAACATGTGTTTGGTGTGATTCCTGCAGGAAATCTAGCTGGATATGCATTGGAAGTACAAATGGTCTATACATATTGGACCTGGCAACTGTAGAATTGTTAAAAGTACTTTATTTTAAAGGTATGTGGAGATATTTGTTAAGTTTGTCAAAAATTTCCAAGAGTTAATTTATCGTTCGTACACATTTTTAAAAAACATTTTTTTTAAAGATTATCCTGAGTTGAGCATCACTATGGCCGGGGCTTATTCTACATCTGTGAGCCAAGCTGATAACTCTGTGAGTACAAAGCAGATTTGTATAATGTTAGTCATTATCCATTTTACTATCCTACAATCTTACACATATTTTAAATTGATATCCTCAGATTATGCTGTTTGTGAGCTCTTTGTTTACTCCATGTTTGAGTCTGTTGGAGATAAATGTTTATGACCTGCAGAAGACCTGGGTTAAAGGTGAAGGGCTTTCTGTGTTTCCGAGGTAATTATAACATTAACATTATAAACTGCATGCTACGCCCAGTTATGACACAAATTTCTATTTATTCTGTACAACTACACATTATAGTATGTAAATGTAAATAAGCATGCTGAGTAATGAAGAAAGTAACAGTTGTTTCTCTTCTCTTGGTTTTTCAGTTCTCCTCCACTGCCAGAGTCTCCTCTGAATGCACAATTAAAGAAGAAGGATGTCAGCATTCCTAAAAAGAAAGGTTTCATGATTCAAGCTCTTCAAAATGTCCTAAGAAATTTAAAACTGATCCAGTCTAATACCATTAGAACAAAACTTATCCCGGATATATTAAGATCCAATAATAGACTCTGAAAATGGTTCTCGTTTCATGTGTTAACTGTGGGACTACATTGGCTGACACACACAGCTTATTTAAATGTGCATTGTTGCTTAAGTGGAGGTTTATGGTTACTGGATGTATTATTTGACATTTTCCACATAGATTTTTTTTCTTTTACTGGAGAGTTCGCATCTGGCTCTCACTGTGAGTTAGTGCTGAGGCTGCCAGTTACCCAGACATCCCACAGCTGGAGAGAAGAGAGCGGCCAGAACTGAGTCTTGTATGAGGATCATCAGGGAGTCTATGGGCACTGCGTGACACCCACGGAAGACCAAAAACCACAGACATGAACAAGCTAATGCAATCCATAGTATATAATAGAAAGCAAGTCAACACAATCATATCCAAATAACTGATCTGGTAACAATACCTATTAAATAAACCAAGAATATTAACTTTACACTTAAAACCTGCTTGGGTTGATTATCTGGCCTTACAGAGAAGAAAGAGGACAGAAAATGTACTCTAACCAAAACTCAATTTTCTTTAGTTAAATTAGGCAATTTCTTCTACACTAACTTAGGGCCAAGTTGCTTTATTGGACCAGAATGTGGTGTTTACTACTCCATAAAACTAAATCACCATTAAATAACAGCTGGATATCGATGGTTATTTTTTGACAGGCAAGCAAAACGTTGGTACTTAAGACTTTTACTTAAAGTTTCATACTAAATGCACTCAGTATAAGCAGACTTTTCACTCTAAGAGAACCCTGGCAAGAAAATTATATACACATTTTTAAAGGGTATGGAAACACTGATCTCACTATAATTTCATAATAACGTACTGACAGCCAACATCTTCTTCCCACGTTCAGTAAATGCATGCAGAATCCAGAAGTGTCACATGATGAATGATGTTGCAATATATGATTTAATTTATCAGTATATATTGTATAAAGAAACCCAGACAGTAGCACTAACACCTGACTGACATTCTTGATTGCTAAATGTAGCCTTGTGTGCATAACAGTCTTTCTTCACACAGTGGGAATAAAAGATCAATCCTTAGTCTTCAATACAAAAGTGAAGTCATCTGGATACACCAGTGCTCCGAGGTACGTTTAGATTATATTGAAACCATAAAACAATTTGTCTCTCATCTCATCATTGTCACATTTACTTTTTTTTTTAGAAGAGTTATGTTCACTCCCAAAACAAATGTTAAAAAAGGCCCATCATCAAAGACTACCAATGCAAAGTAAGAATTTCTCAAGTAAAAAAATTAAGGAAAACTTTGTGACATGGACTCTGTGATTTTTTTTTAGAAGTTTTAAAGTCCAAGATTACCCTGATGATTGTACAGTACCAACAATGTCAAAGAAAGAGTTTGTCACATCAAGCAAACCTGTGTACACCATGGAATACTCAGGTAAGGCAAATGTCTTCCTGAATTGTATATATAAACCTATTTATATGCTACCTTTTGTGTGCCATAATCATTACTCAGTTTCTACTTGCACTTTCACTGTATTGTATTGTCTGAAACCATCTAGCATTACTGATCCGTTTAAGTGTAGGTAATTTAGGAAAATACTGGATCAGTTCCATGAAAAGTCCTGTGTTTCGTCCTTTCTCCCAGGTGATGGAAAACAAGTCTTGTGTGGTCTTGGCGACTGCTCAGTGTTACTGTGTCGGTCTTCCCTTACAGGCAACCCCACTGTCTATACAGGTGTGTGAAGTCAAAACTGCAACCCATACTGAAACATCTGACTATTATTATGTCCCCATGTTTTTCATACTTTGGTGGTATACTCCTCAATTTGGCTTATTGAAATGTAACCCTGATTAATACTTTTTTTAAAAATGGTTTTGTTTTTTTGGTGTTTTTTAATTAACCAAAAATATATTGTATTGTCGTGGTTTGAAATGCCAAATAATGTATGTGCACCAGAACTTTACCTAAATGTCCACAAGGGCGCAGCAGAAGTAAGTTGAGCAGATCACTTGACCAGTAGGGACTGCTGCAGCATTATTATAACAAACACACAATAAAGCCCCTCTTCCCTGGTATTGTGAGTTTACTCCAAATGTTGATGTACAGGACATGACAAGGCAGTGAGCAGTGTGAGCTGGAGCCTCAGCAGACAGTGGTGGCTAAGTGCCTCCGAGGACCAGACGCTGCGAATCTGGACCCACAAGAGCCCAGAGCCTGCTATTGTAATGGTAAATGTTTCATGCAGTGTCTCACACATTTAACATAAGCTTCTATTTTATTCTATTCTTTTGTGGTTTCATCTTTTTAAGTGTTTCTTACAGTTACAGGGCTATTCTTAATACAGTATTGGTCTTATTTGCAAAGTTGAAACTGTAACTCAGATCACAGGCTATTGTAGTTGAGTTCATGATTCACCTAAGCCATGTCCAGGCAAATAAATAGCATCTCTATGAAGATAAGCACCAATAGACTCTTTACCAGAAAAGTTACATAGAGCCCTTAATATTTGAAAAACAATTATACCAGTTCCTTTTATTTCTGCAGGGTAACAGGGAATTCTCCAAACCAATCAGATGTGCTCAATTTTACTATCTGGACAAATTCATACTTGCAGCATCAGGGTGCTTGCTTCACATGTATCTGTACGATATAGACACTAACCGTGATGACATCAAAAGGCAAGTCCACTCTACCCTTGATGTGTGTGTCACTGTGTCTCTATGCACTTAGGGAACAACAACAGTTATGCTAGAGTGGGGGTTCGAACTTTTTGAGGATGAGGTTTCCTTATCTCCCCCCCAGCACATGACCTCAAGGGGTCCCGGAAACCACGGTTTAAGAATAATGGTATTGAAGATATTACATCTTCACGTTCTCTATAAGTTTTATTTCAAGAAAAAAAAAGTTAGGGTTAAGGATAGATAGATATGTCTACAAGCACGTTTTACATTGTTCGCCTTCTGCATATCCAATTTTACAGTGGTTCTCTGATGTGGCATTTTTCCTTGAACCATATAGGAATGAAAGACCCCTTTGAGTTTTGTAAAAGATATATTCAGTGTATGTATGAAGCTATACGGTGTAATTTATTTCTTTACTAGGTACCAACAACATAGTGTTGTCAAATTGGCAACATCGTTGTCTGTATCAGCAACTCAGATTACAGCTTTGTCTTCAGTCAATGATTTCTTATCTCGTATCCTTTTATGATTTATCATGCAGCAAAAGAGTAGCATTTAAATCTGTACCTTTGGATGTATTCTGTGTCCCAGCAGATTCACTTCCTCTTTTGCCCTGGGATTTCCACTATTAACTTTGAAAAGTGTGTCTTGTTAATAGGCGATGTCTGCATTCCAGTCGTTGTAGTTTCTAATTCTTTACCTTGTAATAATCCTATGCACATGTGATATCACTTTATATACACGCTTTAAATTTAGTTCCCAACTGATACTATAGTTATTTTTTCCTAATCTTTGTATCAGACATTGTTTTGGTGTGTGGATTGGATCGGTCCATCCAAATGTTTGACATGAACAGAGGTGCTGTTGCTGCAGAGTTACCTGATGCCCACAGTCGAGCAGTCCACTGCATTACACAAAACAAGGTGAGCAGGAAAATATGCACTTTATATTTGCCTTTTCCTTTTATGTCTTTATTGCATTGTATTGTACCATATACAGCGGATTTATCATATTTGATTTTGCATTTATCTGCTAAAATAATTGTACACATTAATCTTTCTGACATGTTGAGGTATTGCAAATGCAAAAAAAAAAGATTTATTTATATTATGGAAAAAGTTTCAGGGTTATATAATAATACATCTAAGAGTTGTGTGAGTTACATAAGAAACGTCCATATTTGAGAGAATAAAAGTGTTACTTTGTGGCATGAGTGAAGAGGGTCATGGTTAAAATAACATATGTCCAGATGTTTCCATGACAGACAGACAGGACGTGTCATAACCAGTATCATTCATCTTGCTAAGTGTTTGAATGTGGATCTTCAACGCTGCAGATTAACAGTGCCACAATATGGCAGGAGGAGATCCCAGGCTGGACGATGTCCTTGGAGTAATGCTGTTCCATGAGGCTTCTGGGTTTATATGGCCCCAGTCCCACATCACTGTCTCAACCCAATATGGACCCAATTTTCCCATGTCTAACAAGTAGACATCCTGGGCTTTTATCCACAGCGGTATAGCTCTGAATATATCAAGAATGTAAGACACATCACTCACAAAATGAAAACCAGTATCTTGCAGTTTTATTCAGTAATTTTCTAGTTAAAGTGTGTTGGTACATAATAAACAGCTGATACAATATTGTTGTATAGTCAGTAATATAACATCTAAAGATCTTCACAGCTTTACAAACCCTCTAGGTTCCATATCTCTTCAGGATTGCAGACTCATTATGAAACTTAAAATCAGTCCTCTAAGCTCACCTATTTAAACAGGTTTGTCTGATTTTAATGTCACATCATTGCCATTTTTTTCCTCATCATGTAGAGCATCTTTAAAGGTTTGGTTCACATGACAAACATAGATTGACTGCAGAATCAGATGAGATGCGTGTCCTGAGGTACCCTGACACATGGACTTTATCCACTTGCTCATGTTAGCTTGTCCACTCTTGACAGTCACAGTGGCCTGGATTAGCTGTACACACTGCTGCTAGTGGCATGAATTAAAGGTATTAACCTTCATAGCTGCAAATCACTCTTGCACACAGCTGACTCTACTCTAGACCAGTGGAGCCTGCTCTTTGTCACGCTAGCTTTTGTGTGTGCACTTGCAAGCTGCCTGTGGAGTGTTGTTTCAGGTTGGCTGTTGCGTCAGAGCAGGGGTCCTCTGCCTGGAAGCCCATGGGCATTGGGTTGTACGAGGGTTAATGCCAAAGGATCACCAGGATTGCCCTTGTCTCTGAAGTACACACATAACATCAGTCTTCCCTCCCCTCTGCTCTCTCATCCCAAGGCAGACAAGGCAACCGAGCACGGAGAATGAAGCAGCTTTTCCCACTTCAAATTTCCATCTCCTCTCCCGCAAAATTCACCTGGAAGTCATCAGAGTACAGAACTTCTCGGAAAATGCCCTCTTAGAAGGCAGTTCTCACACTCCTTAATGGAAACCTAAACAAAAAACAACACAGCAGCTTCTCTGAAATGCAAACTCAATTATCACATGCAGGGAAACCTTATATTTGAATTGAAACATATTTAAATACCTAAAATGGTAGAAAAGGAAAGCCATAACAATAAAAGACTGATTACTGCAGTGGCTCTCTAATGTGCTTACAAAAAGCACTTTTCCATATGTGCTGACTAAGCATGTTTGTTTTCTGTCTCTCTCACAGGGGTCATTGTTCAGCGTTCAGGCTTCTGATTCATATAATCTCTTCCTCACAAGCGCTGTTACAGATGGCATCAAGATCTGGGACCTCCGAAACCTTAGGTCTGTATTACCAAATACATATAATGAATGTATATGTGTATCACACTTGGGCATGTAGAACTAAAAAAAAAGAAGATGCACTTTAATAGTTCTTTACTTAAGTAACCCACTTTTCAAACACCATCACTTTGGGGTGTATAGATGCTTTAAATAGAAATTTTGCTTGCTTTACTTTAGGGTAGTGTTTCTCAAACTCTGGAACATGTACGACTAGTCATACGCAGGCTGCTTCTGGTGGTATGCAGGAGTATATGTTTTATTATTACCATACTCAGTTTCTACTGAGTGACAAATCTATTATTATTTTTGTCCTTCTCTGGCTATTTTAAGTTGTACGTAGTATGAAAACTTCGACAATCCCTGCTTTAGGGTAAAATTCTAGATAATAGTGTAACCTCATATCATTTCATAAAAAAACAAAACACTGAGCACACTGACACATCTTCATTGGGCCTTTAGTAACTGAGTTCTCTTGGATAGATAAATGTTTTGTTGTTTGTTTTTTTTTTGACCTGCCCTGTAGAAGATATGATTGCGCACCTTGTTTTATGTCTAAGAAGGCTTCAGCATTTAACCACAGTACTTCCATTTTAAAATACCAGTACCTTATCGGTTCTACTTTGTTCTTGAGGTTATCAGTGTATTATATTATATTATGATTAACTGCATCATTCCATTTATGTCAAATGTATCTGTATGTAACTTCTGATGAATAATTCGTTTCCTGATTACCTTAATATCAATACACAGGAGGATTAGTTTATTTAACAGTATCCTACTTGCAAAGCAGTCTGCATTACTCATCAGAAAATGGCCTGTGTGTGCAAAGGGGGATTTAGTTCTAAATGTCCAAATGCCTGAGTCAAGACATCCGTATTTCAACCAAAGACATTTTATTAGTAGTAAACTTCTTGTAAATCTACTTATCTAGCATGGCTATTCTGTCTACTGAAATGTGTGCATAATTGTATCCAATTGTAAATGTTTCAATTTTGCTGCCTGCATGACAATCATAGCTTTTTGTACTTTGTTGTTCTCTCGAGTGAAACTGAGCCCTTTTAAAACAACATTAGTAAGAGAGGAACTATAAATTGTTTTTATGACAGGGTATCCCCAACGTCGGCTCATGTGAGCGGTGCAATAACTCAAGAGACTGGGTATAAGGCTTCTTAATGGACGCCATTGAATATGACCTACTTTTACTCCAGCTAATGACATTACCACATGGATGATGTTGAAGATACAGTTTCACCAGATCCTGTTATTTTTAGGGTTTGCCAACTTGCCAGCTCATATAGAAGCTGTGTCTGACTAGGATATGGCATTGTGGAGGCGTTACAAGTTATTCCCCAACATCAAGGCAATTGCATAAGTTAGACAATCATTCTTATTTCCTGAGCTGGATGCAATGACATCAACTGGATAATATTTGGTCAGACTTTCCAAGATTTGTTGCAAAGTAGACGTTTCTTTGTCCTGTTGAAAGATCAACTGCACCTCTCAAGAAAGTGTTGACATAAAGAATAACAGTGCTGCATAAATCTCATCTTTTTCATGTGTCTCATTTTTCCTCAGGTGTGTACGGAGATATGAAAACCATGTAAATCGTTGCCACTTCTGCTCCTGCGCACTTTCACCCTGTGGGCGCTACATCGCAACAGGATCAGAAGACAATTGTGTAAGTTTTGTAGATTTCAAGCAGCTATTCAAGTACTGAAACCATTTATTATTTCAGTTAACCTCTAAAAACTAAAGGCATCTTATACAAGCCTGAATGTTATGGGGTTTTTTTCATCTACCCTCTGACCATTTAGCATTAGAATAGTAGTCAGTACATGGCCTTGTTTTTATTAATCATAGGGAAGCAGCACATTGCTGACATTGGAGAGCATTTCTTTTGAGAATGGACATTGTTTCTCAGAAGTGGAGAGATCATACAATAAAAGAGACACCCCATATTTATTTGTAGCCGCTCTGAGATTTCAATAAGCCAGAAGAATTTGTACTTGTCGTAATTTATCAAAGAGCAATGATGGAAAATGTAGTTCAGAAAACCTTCCATATCATTTTCCAACCAACACCAAAGCCAAAGTCAATCTAGGTTGAATATTTCAATGTTTGTGATATTATCCTGCTTCATATGATAATTTTTCATACAAGCATTTCACATCAGTACCCATACAATACACATAAAACTGTTAAAACAGGGTTTTATCAAACATATGACAGATTATTTGCTATGGCAATCCCATGAAAGAAAGGCCTGTGGTATTGAAAATATCTCTTACCCTGCGAGTCCCAGCCACGTCATAGCAACCTAACCACCACTAAAGAACCATATGACACATTTTTAGAGACACTTAACGCGTAACAGCTGTATAGTCCTAGTCATCATCTGGTTACAAAGAGATCTGCTGTGTGCTCAGATAAAAAAACATCTGTTTTTATAAAAGCATTTGATTTTATCTGGGCACATACAATTGTGTAAATATTTCAATTTGAGAATATTGGTTCATTTCAGAGTCTCAAGGTGGGATTTGATGTACACCAGAGCCTGCATAAAATCCTCACCCAATTAGCACCTACAAATAACAGGCTCTCAGCCACTCAGTCACTTACTGGATCTACAAGGGTTTATTAGAGACAGTGCCTAAACAACTACCTCTCTGAACATAAATAAACATGTTCAATAGACATCATGGGTGACAGTGGCTCAGTGGTTAGAGCATTGGTCCCCCAACTTGAAGGTCGGAGGATCAAGTCCTGCTCAGACCAAGTTCTGCCGTTGTGCCCTTAGTCAAGACTCCACCCACATTGCCTAGTATGAAAGTTGTGTGTGTGTGCGTGTGTGTGTGTATGATTGGTGGTGGTCGGAGGGGCCGATGGTTCCGTCAGTCTGCCCCAGGGCAGCTGTGGCTACAATAGCTGATTACCATCACCAAGTGAGGAGTGATTGAATAATGACTATAGTGCAGAGCTTTGAGAGCTTGTAAAGCGCATTACAAGTGTAAGGCATTATTATTATTGCACAGCAAGTTTCAATGTTGTTTCAAAATATGTCCCAGGCCTATGTCTATGATGTCCGAAGCAGTAGCTACCTTCACAAGCTGCACAAAGAGTCATCACCAGTGCTCAGTGTGGTCTTCAATCCTTCCACTCCAGAGGTAACTCAAACTTTTCATATAATCATGACTTAATATCTGCCAAGGAGCCCCATGTTGCTCTGTTTGATGTCAGTATGACGTGAATAAACCTAAAATACTAGGTTATCAGCGTGAAAAGTATTACCATATTCCGATTTATTCAGAGGGGAAATAATCGTGTGGTTTCTGGCACTTGATTTAAATCGGTATAGTGTTCAGGTTAGTTAAATATTTTAAAGGCCTCTCCTCTGAGCTTGTCTGTGGGTTTAAACAATGGTGGTCAGTTTATTTTCAAATCAGATAACATATACTCCTTTTCTGTGCCACATCTCTGTGGCTTACCCAAACTCATACTGAACACTATGCAGCCTGCAGGCTTTTCCAGAGTGAATCATTTCTCCTTTCTAAATTTGACAAAGATAAATACACTATTAAACCTATTGGGTTTGAGTAGTTTTACTAAAAGGTAAATGCACACACAAGGCATCAATTTTCTGCTTTGTTAGGCAGGCATTAAAGATCCAGCTTCATTTTCCCTGAAGAGAAGTCACCGACATTTTTAAACATTCTTTTGATTGACTTGAATCTTTAAGACATTGTCCATCTGCAAAAGCAGCATTTTCAAATGCAACATCATAGCCCCCACTGCGCATCCCTCGAGATGCTTGTTGACTGCGTTTTGGACTGGAGGCACATGTTTTAAATCTTCCTGTCCATCTGTGTAAGAGCATTCAGTGAAACTTTATAGCACAGTGATACTTTCAGATTTCTCAGTTTGAAAGTGGAAAATTTGATTCATGGCCATTTACTGATCTTCAGTCAAAGCATGCTTACAGCCCCACAGTTTTGTGCTTTCTGTAGGTGGGGTAGATGCAGTAACTGCATTTGCAGCATGCAATCGATTATGACATGCATGTGATTGACCAGGACTGCAGTGTTTATTTAGAAACACAGAAAGCAACTGAATATTTCTTTACATTAAAACAACACAATGATTGTGGTTTGGTGCGTGGTCTTTAATTAATTAAAAAAGTGCTTTATTCAGACTAGCATGTAATGGTTTGTTCTCCTCCAAGACTCTGGAACAAATCCTTGTTACCTGTCTAACATTCGTTTTTGGTCGTGGCATAGCTCTGTACGGTTTTGTCATTTGTAAGGTGTAAGCAGCTTAAGTAGAACCTGGAGCTCAAGCCATAAACTCTTCATAAACAGTGGCTGGCAGGGCAAACTTCGATGTGTTTTGTAGTATTAGAAAAGACCGAATGACAGGCTATTGCCACAGGCAAATAACAGTTGGCCTGTTTGAAATAGGTTATTGGGTCACACAAAGAAGTGATTCCACATGTTTCAATTTCTGTTGATGTCAAAATAACTAGTTTCTCAGAACTACCTTTGAAGCCAAATTCAGCATTAAAGCTGTACATTCATCATTTGAGAAACCCAGATGGAGTGAGGTTCCTGTTTAAGACACATTCATTTTGAAGGAAATAAGAAATTGTTTGAAGAGTAAGCGTTTGCATGGCTTTTTTATTTCCTATAATTTGAGGTTTTATGTCTCTTTGCCTTAGGTTTGTAATGCCTTATTTATTGCACTTAGGTGTGTGTGTTGAAATATATGTAGGACACTGACCACTCGCTAACACAAACCACTGTCTTCAGAAGTTCAAATGTTTTCTCATTCCATCTAAGAGGATGAACATAGAGTGAGTCATGGCTCTGGCTTTCAGACTGTCCATATGTCGGCATGTGTCAGTTTGGCTCTGTGCTCCCAGGCAGAAAAGTGCAGCTGGACACTTTCTAGACCTTTTTACAGTATCTAATTTGTGGCCAGTTAGAAGCCCATTCACACTCTCTTTTGCCTTTGAGTCCTCTCTCTTCTCTTCAATTGGCTCCACAGACCAAATGTTCATGTGGGCCAAACTGCAAATGCTCCGACAGGATTGTGCTGTCTGCTCCAAAAGTCACATCGGAGTGAGACTCTGATCAAGTGGCCTGTGTTCAACACAGCTGGAACTGAGGAAATAAGTTTGGACCTCGTTGCATTGAAGCTGTCTTGAGTTTTTGGCTTGTTCCAGCTCCAAAGACAGAGCATTATATGTTAACTGTAAGATTCAAACCATTCAATAATATACTACATGCACAGCAGGAAGACATTCTGCTGAAAAGAAGCATTTGAGACATGTTTAGTACACCTACAAAGTCCTACATGTATATAAACTAGATTAATATTTATTTATCATTGCATGAGCATCTTTTCAGCCTCACTGTACAGCACTGAATGTCTTGGTGCATTGGCCTTTATAAAGAATGTGTTCCTAAAATGAAGAATGATCCCAGAGCCTAGGGAGCGCGCTGCTTTTGCTTTGAACTGTTGATTTGTTGTCTTCTCTCCTCACGGTATAAGGCAAGTTTGTCTGACAATAACTTAGATTATGTAACACAGTGACACTTGCTGCAAGTTCATGCCATGATTTAATGCCTTGTACTTCCTCAGAGGTTCACAAATGAGACCTTCAAGCGTCAGACTTATGAAAATGGCTGACAAGCAGGATTAAGCCATATGTTGCAAACATCATCTGCATTGTTCATCATTGAAGACATTTAGTATAGGGCTGGGCTCTATGACAAAAAAAAAAAAAAATCCTCATTCATTGATCATGATTTTTAACTTGATTAATTGATTTTGTATAAAACATATAAAATTAAATTTCAATAGTAATTCTCTCTACATAAACCAAATAGATTTTTAATATTGCCATTTAAAATAATAATTAAAAAAAGTCACATTTCATCAACCAAAATATGAACTCCACATGCTTTTACAGACAAAGGATTGACTCTAGACCACTTGACTGCATCTGCTGAATCTCAGTTAAAATATTATTAATTGCACATCCTAATGTCCTATTTTAGTGCCTCTTGTAATGAGAAATGCAACTATTGTACACTTTTTTATTTTAGTTTTCTTTACATAATTTCTTACATACTTCTTCAACATTAGTGGCCAAACAAAGCTGAAGTTGCCAGTGGAGCAGCTTTCTGACCCTTTAAGATTTTAAGTGGTTGTTTGTGCAGCCCAAGGGCGAGTCCTAGACTTCTCAGCCATTGTTAATTAAGGTCGTTAAGACGAAGGTCACAGTGAAAGTGGATTACGTGGTAAAATGAGCTGTCAACCAGTTTATTTTGGACTGAGAGTTGTAGCTAAACAGCACCAACAGATGTTTAAGTGTTTGGATAATTGACGTTCCATTTTGGCTCAGTGTATTTTCACAGTAGAAATGGTAAAAGATATATCCACTGAAGCCTTATTTTAAAGTAGCAATATTAGCTGTGGTATTAGCAGTCATGGCAGTACCTTTGAATTACTTTTTTGGATCCAAAGTATACTCCAGTAAGAATAACCTTCAGAAAGACATTAAGTTCTACCTTTGCATCCAGTTTAGTTAATTTCTCTGGACTGTGGTGTCATCTCGCAGCACAACCATGTATCTGTTTTAAATAGAAATGATGGTGTTCCAGCAGTCTCAGTCAATGGAAGGAAATACCACCCTATTGTTTTGCGCTTTGGTATATTTGTCTGTGTTTAATCATTATTTTATTTATTGTTAAATTCCTTCCGATTAAACAACTATTGAAAGGAGCCATGAAACTAAAATCATGAATTCAACAATGCTTTATTGTCATTGCCTATGTATGACAAATGTATTCAATTAAACAGATTTGGTACACTGCAATATAAACACTCAAATGTTTTGATGTTTGTGGCAGCAGTGACTAAAGATTTCCGCCCACTAACCCAAAGTTTACAATTTAAGCCCAGCTGTTGTTGAATTGTACTGTGCTGTTGTGTCCTTGGGCAAGACACTCATATTGTCTGTATGAATGTGTGCTGGTAATTGTGTGATGGACAGATTGATTTAAAGCTTATCCGACTTCCAAGAATGAATGAGTATGAATGAATTCTAAAGCTACTAAAGAATTATACATTCTCATCATTATTGGATAGACCAGACTTCTTCAACCATGGCCAGCCAGGATTTTTTTTAAAATTTTTTTTTATATTATTCAAGAGTGTGCTTACCCTTTTATAATGACAGTGTGGCTGGAGTTGTATCTGACAATTGTCCAGCCTTTTGCCTAACTTGTTAATTAAATATACTGTCATTCAGATCAGATGCGGACACCACTGGAAACTGCTTTAATGACTAAACAGACTTTCTTCAGCCTAAAGTGGATATTTGGGGATGTTTTAGTTTAGCAAAAGGATTTGTTTTTCATGATTGTGTAAACAGAGCCCTAAACCCCTCTTAAACCAAGAATTTTATGTGAAACCTGTGGGATAATCCCAGTTAAACCTGTGAGGATCATGACCTCACTAATGCTATGCTCCTTCAGAGAAGCAGGTGTGTTGTTATGTAACTTAAAGGGTTTTACATATTATGTTATGTGCTCAATTCTTTGTTCTGTCTTTTTCAGCTGCTCACAGGGACTTTGGATGGGAGGCTCCGACAGTTTCAGCCCAGCACCGGACAATGTTTGTTTCCAAATACAAGTACTGTTGCATAGGACCACCACAATGTACCGTATAAAAAGAATGTATTTTAACAGATCATTTTGTTGTGCTGCATTTTCTTCTTCATCTATTTGACCTATTCCATTTTGACCAAGAATTAAATGAACCACATTGCTGTCTAAAACATATTTTGTAAAGTATATTACAGGTTATTACATAGGCCTGTCAGAATAACACTTTTTTGCAGTACAATATATTGTACTTCAAATAGTACATATACACAATAAATGATAATACTGAAAGTAATCTATGACACTGACACAGTAACATTAATGTAGATAAAAAATGATTAGATCAAAAACTATTCTGACCTTAGTAGTTAGTTTGTATCTTTAATGAGTCATAGAAGTTATTTATTCAACTTTCTATAGCGCAATTAAATAAAAAAATAAATAAATAAACAGCATATCAAAAAGTTCCACACTAGTACAAAGATAAATACTGACACCAAAAATTATTGTTCTATCTGTCATGTATTGAACAAGTCGATACAGCAATTATCATGACAGGCCTACTCTTACAATTAAATAATATTATCAGAGGTTTCAGAGCTTATTCCAGGAAAATTTATTGTTTCTGGAATGTGGAAGGAACAGATGTATTTTAGATGGTTTTGTACTCGTGATGATGGCTACCTAGCAGCACAGCTCTGAGGACTATGACATCAGTTGGGTGCAACCTCTGCAGCTGCCAGAGTCCCACATGCTACTACTGTTCATATCCACCCACAGAACTGTCCAAAGGCTTTCACAGTCAATATGCAATATGTCTCAGTGGATAAGTCGCTGTTTAATGTACAAAGTATCTGTATTTATCATTTCAATTAGTGCATGTTCCCATAGGCTGCTGTGGGTGGAGGCCCTCTGTCAGCTGTCCTTTTCCATAGCTGTGACAGAGTGATGTCATCAGTACATTTGCACATATTTGTCATTATTAAAACTGCCTTTTTTAATGCCCCCACCCATCAATCATAACATAGGAACTATATTTATATATTTTGTGACACATCAAGATACTATCTGTGTGATTCAGGATGCAATAGAAGCAGTGGGTTAATGAAAAATGACATATACATGACTTCCACAAAAATAACATATACATAACTTGCATAGAAAGTGTAGTTTCAAGGCTAAATTCACAACGTATACTTAAATGAGTACATTTTTGCTTAATCAGGTACTAAACTCCAAAAGACATACAGACTTGTTTCCTATATATAACAATGTAAACTTGATTTTGTTTCTCAGCTCCCATTGATAAATTATGAAATGATGAATTCTTTTTTTGATCTCAAATGTTCAAATGAAGGAACATTTTCTTCCAAACTGGCAGTTCTTACAGTTAGTTTTCATGACAAAGATCTGCCCTCAGCACTCAACGGTTTACTCTTGATTGTTCTTGACGCACTGTGTGACGCTCTTGCTGATGGACCAGCTGGCTGAGTTGTTTTAACATTTTCAGTAGTAGCAGAAAATCTTTTTCTTGTCATTATCCAGTACTCTTCTTTTGATTTATGTCCATCTTTCTGGATACACTCTGTGATCGAGAAAGCACCACAGAACATAAAAGTCGCACATCTCATCAGGTTAGCTTGTCAGTACTTTTTATCTGTGGTTTACTGTGCCACATAGACAAATATCTGTATATGCATTGGCAGGAGACTTTAGTGTTCCTACAAGTGCTGGAGACTTTAGTGTTCCTACAAACGCTGGAGACTTTCTGGAACAAGGCATAAATTGTCTTTGTAGTGAATTTATGTGTCGGCCTTCCTCCTTTTATTTTTAATGTTGTGGAATGCTCATCTGCGTGCAGACCAAGGGGTCATCCCTTGAATGGATTAACTCCCTAAAACTGAATCTGTAAACAAGAAACCTATCGGTTTAGCAGTGCATTCCTAGTCTGTGTGAGGTCGGACCGGGTGTACCCTCCCTTTGTTGACCTCACAAGTTAGAAATGGTGTTTGTATTGCTTTAGAATTAATGACTCTGAGAATAGCCACGCCTTTACATCATGTCAGGATGAATTCTAACTTTTATCACTCACAATGTATTATGGTTGGGGACCACTCCTGACCTGACATGGGTACAGCAGCAAATGTTCAAGACAGAAGAATGTTTATGTCAGATGCCCTCTGACACTTGGCATCAGATGTAGCAATGCATTCCAAATTTAAAACCGATACAACGCCTCTGCTCACACTGCGCTGCACTCACCCCTAAAATGGATTAAATCAAGTAAATAACTCAACAAAGTTCACCTTAGGATCTTTCCCTGACCCCCAAACCCAAAGAAAGCCCCGTATCGCTGTACCAGGGCAACATAACATAACCGTTAATCACTGACTTCTTGTGTTCAGCACGATAAGATTTCCAATGGCTTGTACTGGAAAGACAAACAAGAAGCTAGACTGATATATACTCAAGTAATGAGTGTGTTTGCTGAAAATTTCCAGTGGGGATCATAAAGCATATGTGTAATTCTGGGTAACCTTTTATGATGCAGACATGCAATCAACAGTGGCTTATTCAAATGTCAGAATCATATGTCAATAATCTTGATTATAGAAACCAATTGTGTACTGCTATGCAATGGTGCAGTTGAAATACTTTTGTTCCAAGTGCATATCCACTAATACGTATTTTATGGTTACATTTTGTAGAAGTAAACGCTCATTGAAAGTGTTCTGTATTCTTAATGTTTAATGTTATTATGCTTCTATAATCAACTTGTCCATTTCATTTATGATAAACTATTGACTTATATTCACTTAACGCAGATATTTAAATTAACTGATCATTTCACAACAGAAACTCGCATGTGCAAGCACTTAACCATTATATTTCTGACCTCTTTTGCCTCTTGTTGACACATCATATATTTAATCTATTTTACACATTGAAAAGTATTCTTAGAAATCAACTCTTCAGATCACAGATGTGGTTTCTCTGAGGATGTTTTGGGCAGCTTCTGTTTGTCTACACCTACAGATTAGCAGCAGATGGTGTTATCCAGGGTACAAGGAATAAACATTTGAGTTTCTAACACTTGAATAAATCAACACAAGAACTTCAGGGAGGTAGCGGAAATATGGGGAAAACAGAAGTGGCAAGAGGTGCCAGATCACAGGCCAGGTCTGAGACTGCAAATAAACTCTGTCAAGACATGGAAATTGTTTTAAATACTGACTTTCCTGTCATGATAAATGAGGATATAGATGATGACATGGAAAAAATGTTTAAAATTAAATGTTACATTAATTTTCAGCTATACAAATGATTTTGCATTGTTGTCGTTGCTGGTTTTAGTAGCAGTTTGAGTATTGTAACTACGGTGACTGCCTCCAATTGTATAGTAAAAGAGAGGGGTTTTTTTTTGTTTGTTTTGTTATTCTTTTTAAAATTATTTTTATTTAATTAACGCAAGACAGACAAACATAGTGACATACCAAGACGCACCAAGATATACCAAGACATAACATGGTTTGTAGACGTAACAGCTATTTACAATTGTATGTCGCAAATCTGTGTAAATATATAAAAGAGAAGTTGTCGAATATAGTGGGATACGGAGCAACAGACTTGAGAAATTTTAACTTATAGATAATAACACCAATAAAACCATATTTCAGTTTCTATCAAACATAATGCACATTGAGAGTGGAAAAGTAATAGGTGCCAACATATTACAACCCACATTACACCCAAACAGTGGTCTAATATGAATGTGTGTTCTTTGCAAAGAAAACATGTTTTCTATTTAAATCTCACATTTAATCGAAATTCATGTGATGCCATTGAAAAGAGCCACAGATGTTCACACAAATTATAACCTTTAAAGATAAAAGTTCTTCTTAAGACAAGCCGAGTTCAAGCCAAAGTGCAACAGTAAAATGTGATGATTGTTCAGCTTGTCTTGATAAGCCCTGTTGTCTTTGTGTTATTCACTCATTTCATTATCCTAACCCACAAGCACAACGCCAGCCACGCACGCATATACACTCCTGCTATTAGCAAATACCTCTTTTTATGACCAAATTAGGAGGCAATTTGATGTTTTCCTCCCTAATCATGTTAAGTAAGCCAGTGGATTAGTTTATATGCCAACACCAGACATATGCAACTTATTTACTTTACTACGGGGATAAGGACATCTTACATAAATGTGTTTTTGTTCTTAATAATCTACTTTTGTCATAAAACGGTTAAGCAGAGTGACTTTGAAAACCATGCCGTGATAAGTGGTGATATGTTCAGGTCTTTGTCATGGCAGAATTTGGAAACTGTATCAAAGCAAGGAATTAAAGACCAGCATATATCTTCGGACATAGTTGTAAGTCAAATCTCATTTTCAGCCCATCTTGTTGCCAACTAGCCATAGCTCTCACCTGCTGGGATAACTTAAATTCACAAAATAGGTTCGAGTGATTGTGTTCCTTTGTTTTATATCAAGCCAAGATTTCATATCCTGAAATGAACCGAGGAAAATGTCTCGAAATCTAATATGTAGATGCACAGGCAGTTGGAGGGACAAGGAGACGAATGTTGCTCCACCACAGCGGCATCAGTCTAATTTGGGCTGAGTGCTTGGAGCTAAAGAGTACAGACAGAAGTGGGGTGCCAGCTGTAAAACCTGGATTCAATAATGAGCAGGAAATTCTCAGTGGAACATTTGGGATTCTTCAGACTATTCTTCAGTGTTGTAGGTTATTGTGTCTCTGTATTATGGGGCAATAGCATGATTTGCAACTTTTCTTAAAAAAACATATTCCCTCATTTACAGACTTGCTGATTCAAGTTTAGGACTGATGCAGAGGTAGCATGTATATGATTTGTGTACATTGTTGTTATTTGCTATTAGTTCTACTCGACTACTATTATAAGTTCTACAGTTCAACTTCTTGTGCACTTGATTGTTTATGATGAAACTCGAATCCTTTTGTATACAGAATGTGACACATACACAATGATGCCTTTAACAGGATAACAAAGTTAACTCAAGTCAAACAAAGAGCGATAGTTTTGTTTAACTTTAGGGAAAAACCCACATAGCAGACTAGTTACTCACTGTAAACTTGATTAGCTTGTGTTCATTATGTTTTTGCATAGAGCACACAGCAGAAGCTGCAGCACCTTGTGTGCCCAGGGACCCAAGGCCAGACTCCGCCTCCTGTCTGCAGCTAAAGAGACCTGAGTCTGCACAGAGACTGATCCAGCAGGCCCCGCTCATCCATCCATCTCCTTCTCCTCCTACTGGGCTTACTACCGCGCTCAAAATCGGGAAATTGGCGCCAAACCTCCCCAAAAGTTAAGCTCTTGTGAATTTGCCTCATATATCTTTCTTGTCAGCTAATACTTCATATCCAAAGAGTTTGTGGAAAGTTGAGAGTTGAAAGACATTATTGAATGATTCAATCTACAAAATAGGAATTCAACTGTTACAACAGGATAAAGTAGAAATACTGTTGAACACTGGATTCTCTCGCTAATTAATGTGGGATATATCATTGTTTTATTTCACTCTGTGCACCTGGGTCTGTATTTTGGATCACTTTATGATCATTCAATATGTTCCCAATTCCAGCAGCTGAGATTTGGACAAGACCTACCCCAGCTCCATTACACCATTATGGAAAGCAGTGTTGCATAAAGTTGGCAATGTTTTGTCTTTCAATAAACAAAGGCAATTAATGTGTTCCACTCGGCCCTGAACCCCACAGGCCACAGATAGGATGAGAACTAAAGCTATTATTCTTTCTATCTTTCCTCCCTGAGACTAACATTATAAGATATTTTCAAATTACAAATTTCAGATCTCAAAAAATCATGTCCATGTAAATCTAGGGGGGAGCAGTATGAATGTGTAAAGTTTATTTAAAAGTGCTTATGGCAGTTCCATCATTGCTGTTATCACTAAAATGAATAGTGACAAGATTTAAACTTTTTTGAACATTTAAACAGCAAATATCATCTCTGTGTAAACACATGTATTCCCCATGTTAAGATACCACCATAAATATGCAGTATTATTAGTGTGTTTAAATCAGGGTTTTAAAACTGTTCAGGCAGGAACCCCCACTGTAAAATGAAATTTACACTGGTAATAATTTCAAATGGCAAAACATTTGTGCTCCAACTGTATTTATTTGAGGAGTTTCATGGTGTTATCTCAGCTTGTTTATTTTAAATGTTAAAAATTGCTCAAATACAGTGTACAAAGTCAGAACATGTTAAACAATGAATATCTCACCCAGGTTGTCTGCCAAAGAATGAGACTGAATTATTGCAACATTACATCTTGACACTTTGAGGCCTAACAGATACTATGGTGTGTAGTATAATTGTATAATTGTATGTGTATGGTGTGACAGTCAGAGGTTGCCGGTGCTACTCTCTGCTCACTTTATGGCCCTATAAATTATAGCCTGGGAAGTGGTGGATTTTGTATTTTGGTGCTTGGTTGGATTTTCTTTCCAGGACAGAAGGACTGCTACCCGCTGGGATGCAGTTTAGTGATTAATGGTGTGTATGATTGCACCCAATGTTCCACAGTTTCTCTGCTTTCGAAGTGATATATCTATGGCCTCATAAAGAAAGTATTTGCTATAAAACTGCACTAACAAGCAATACATGAGTGCAGTTCTGTAGTGTTCAATCGGTTCTCCATCTTCAGTGTTTCAGAATTAAGACTCAAGAAATCCTTTTGTATTATCTCTGGTATTACATACATGGGTTTTTGAGTGCATTCACAGCTTATCCAAAAACTTCTTCCAGGTTTGTGAACAATACATTTGTTATAATTAGATATAGACAGCGTGCAGCATTCTGATCTTGTCACAACCTGCTGCTTTTAAAATATGCTTTATGAGAAAAACTATTTATTCATCTACAGGAAAAGCGCATCCCAGCTTTAACATTGCAATTGCTGTAACTCCTCTAGTCTGTCTGTCCCCACTGTCTATTAATTAATCTGCTGCTGTGCAATGTTATGAAATCTAAAAAAAAAAAAAGTTAATTAATCTCCAGGCACTTTTCCACTTAGTCCTAAAATTAGAGTGCTGTTGACTTATAAGTTCCTACTGCAGAAACGGTGACTTTGACAAATGAATGAATGCGGTTTAAGATAAATTAGAGTGCAATTGTAGCTCGCCAAACGTAAATAAGCTGGATCAGAGCTCACATGTGTTTAAGGGAGTGAGGCAGAAACAGTGGCAGTGTAGTGATGTGTGGTGACAGTGTAAAACTAATATTTTGACAGTAGAAATAACTACTTGAGGAATCTTGAAAAAATAAAAATAAAACACCTCTAACCTTTTCGTATCAGTCTTTTGAATCACTGTCTAAAAAATATGAGCATGTTGCTTCCTCCAGAAATATATTTTATGTATAGTAGCTCTAATAGTTAGACTTTGTAAAATATAAATGCTATGATGATTGAAAACCCAAGTGCTATTCGTTATAATAAATAAAATGATAGACATGAGCAGCTTGTGAGCACAAAATACAGTTTCAGTTTTATTTATTAAATTTGCATATAAATTATTCCATTTTGTTTTAATTCAAACTCCTCACATATAGTTTCGTCTTATTAATTGGTGCAACTATCCTGCAATAGGGCTTGTCATCCCATCTGGGAGATTATGCAAGGTTATTTTACTATGCCAGCCTTTCTAGCCAAATTAGTTTCATTGGCATTACTCAAAGTCTGGCATGATCAGCAACCACAAAGTGACTTTTTGAAATAAATCTCTAAATTTTAAACACATTTTCTACCAAGCGTCTTTATTTTATTACTCCCTAATGTGAATGTAAAATTTGCATGTTAACGTATGGCTGTGGGTCTTTGTTCCTCAGGTGCCAGATTTTCTTTTTGGACTGTATCGTAGAGTCACACTGAACCAATTTCTCGCTGAAAAACACATAAACCTCGGGGTGAAGTCACGGCTTGGAGACCAGAGCTGGAAACTCAGTTGTTTATCAAACCAAACTGACATCCATCACTTTTTAGATCTTAATACTAGAGTCTGCATGCACTGTTTCAAGGACTGTCTGAACTAAATGATCTGAAAAAGATTTTATGAAATATTTTGGATGGGGTAAATATTTGCATTTTTAACCTTCTTCTTCTTGTCATAAGCCAAAAAGAAGTCTGAAGCAAATGTGAAAACTTCCTGTGCTTTTTAAGGATTAAGCTACTATAAATTTCAATTGTTCTCTGCATACACACATCATAAATAGACATCCTTTCAACAGCACTGTATATGAAAATGCTGGCACAAAGCGTTTTAATATTTGACTTACACATGGGGTGACATCTGTGGAGCAGGAGGTTGAATTCAGTAATGTGGTTGGTTATGTTAGGAAAGGCATCTGGTGTAAAACCTCAACTGAATCACCCTTCAACTTGTTCAGTTTGGTGACTGACTTCTGAAATAAAAGAAGTCGAAGCACTCCAAATGTAAAAATATATACTGTATAAAGAAAATTGTCGGAAAATGGAAAAACGGAAAAGCAGTGCAAGAAACAGAACAGCATTTATAGGTGGAGAGATGGCCACATTCTTGTCTCCATGTTATTGTCTTGCCTGCAGTCTTCCACAATATGGCATTGAACTTATCTCCATGGAAACAAGAGGCGGCGCCAAAGTTATAGGTCACATCTTTGGCAAGACAATATATCGTATAATATTGTATTGCATGTTTTAGAGCATTTTTGAGCAATAAAATGAACTGTAAACGTGATAGATCAATTTAATGTCAGACTGTGGAACATTCCAGGCAATGTAATAACACCTCCATGAAGACAAGCACATGGCAGATCCCCACGTCATAAAAGTTACATAAGAAAACCAGTACATTAAAGACAATGAGTTTGACAATAATTGAACTTGATATTTTTTCTGCATGTTTCATTCATTTCTACCACTATTAACATGTAGCCTAATTGCTGCCTGCTTGCAAAATCAATGTTGTTCAAAGACACATACACAGTTTACTTCAAAACATCTGCTCTCACCCATTTTCGCTCTATTGAATGCACATTTTTAATGGACACAAACCAAGATGTTTCCGATTGTATACAATGGACTGCCCACATCCAGCTCCACAGGGCTCCCAGAATGACAAATCGCATCAGCCCTTGTCTCTGTGATGCAGACAAAGCTCTAGTGAAAACCTGACTATCTCCAGACACAAGACAGAGCTTGCCAGTGGAGGCATCCAAAGTATCCACTGTCCTACTTGTCATTTGTTGTTCGTTTTTCTAATTTGCAGACATAGCTGGAATGATGACGTTTGGCTGTTAGATCATCACATTTAAATGAAATATATCAAATAATGTCTCAAACAGAAATAAAGTGGGAAAAATGTAGGATGTAAAAAAGTAAGTAGCCCCATTGTTTATCCATTAAAGAGCATATATTACAGTATTTTCTGATCTGCGTTATAATGTTGTTTCCTCAGCAAAACATACATGGAGTTGTGTTTTGTTTCATTCACACAAGTTTAACACACAAACCCTGCATATTTAGGCTGAGTTCTTCTCTCAGACAGAAAACACTCTTCAACCTTGTGATGTCATGTGGTAATCCAGGAAGTGCTCCACAGTGTTTTTAAACTCCATATATCCTCTACATCTAGAATCATTTGGATAATTTCAGCCCTGGAATTGCCCATCTCTACTACACTAAAGGTAAAAGGAGCTGTTAACTTGAAAACTACCACTACATGACATCACAAGGTGGAACAGACCATTTTGAGCTGTAGACAAGATAATGTTGTGTGAAAAAACACGACTCCAGATATGTTTGTGAGGAGGTAACAGCATTATGGCACAAAGCTTATACAAATCTATTTTTGCATAATAAGGGACCTTTGAGCCACAAAATAGACTCAAATAAAAGCTTTTTGTTCCATTTGGATGTTTTATTTCAATGCTTGTTTGGAAATTGATTTGGCTATAATATTCCACAAAACATATCTATCTTCATGGAGAATGTTCCGAAGCTTTTTTTGTTGTTTTTTTGTTTTGTTTAGTTTTTTTCCATGGAATTATGCAACTGAGTAACTGAGTTTATCATAGGCTAGTTTCACTTCATAGTGACATTTCAAAAAAGGTCCCCAAATCATTGCATTACCCTATTAGTAACTCTACCCACTTCTCAACTAGAAGCAGATTACCATTAGCTTGTGGTCTTTGCACCACACCACTATTACAGGCTAACTCTCCATAGTTAAACCCACATTCTCTCGTTGTCTGCTCCAGTAAAAGGCAGTCTACTCCAGACACAGCGGTGAGTCTGTGGGGTGAGGCTGTGGGGTGACGGCGGGCATCTGTGCTTGGAGATTGGAGAAGGTACCCGCCCATCACCTCATAAACAGTGTACCTGCTCCATGTCGTTTAGTTGAGCCGACGCGCGCATTCTATCATAGGAAAGTAATTATGTAATACTGTCTCTTCACAAACTACCCTAACTAAAGTTTGAGTGACAGGAGCGGTGCAGCCTCTGTGCTATAAAAGCGGAGGGAGGCAGGGACTTCACTCGCGGTAGTGCCTCAAACGCTCCAGTCTGTGCGCCCAAGTGGACATACTTTACGCACAAAGGATACGCGACTTTTATTCCATCGTGACACAAAAGTGTAAACACGTGCGGATGAAAGTATTTCTTTTTCACATTGTTGGATATTTTTGCTGGATTTAAACACAAGCCATTTCAAGTCTTCTGGTAAGTCGAGAAATAATAATAATGGTCTGTCCATTCCTTCTCTAAACAGACTAGGATGGACTCTGGTTTTGTATTAAATTTTGCATGTTGCCAATTACAAAAGTAGCCCACTTGTGGCCAAAATTGCAGCCACCATCTCAGCTTTCTTTTCTGTTGTAGGAGCTATGATTCCCAGGAGTTTTTTCTTGCTGCTTTTATCAATAAATCTCCTCCACGCATTAACTGAAGGTAAGCGAACATATAGCCTATCCATTATATACTTTTGTTTCATTTTATTTAAAGCCTCACTGTGTAACCTTCTAGCCAAAGAAAACACAAAAATAAAAGCAGTTTTCAGTTTGGGTCTTTATTGCACTGATTGCTGGGAAATGTAGTTCCTTTGGTTATAATATTCCACAGTATGACACAAAACTCAATTCTCATCTCCATGGATAATGTTCCAAAGTATGGTTTAACTTTCTATTATGGAATCTTTTATGTGGCGTGCCATCTCCAAAATGTTACATGGTGTTGCTTTAAAATGACCAAAATATAACCATTCAATGTATTATGGGAAGCCATAGTATTTATAGAAACAATGGTGCAATGCCAAACCAGTCTATTTTTTGTACCAGTCCAAAGCCCAAATATAGGACAGTTGACATATAAAATTATAATGTTGAAAAAATCAGTGTACAAAAGAAACTTTTCTGTGGTGATTCTGTATGGAACTAAGACGAAAAAAAACAACATATTGTGCATGTTTTCATTATGTCTAAATACACTTTTCGTTTCCCTCTTCTGTCTGCTGTGAAGATGGTGAGCAGGAGGATGAGACATTATTCGACTTATTTGAGATCAGCAGCATATCACGCAAGACACTGGGGGCCAAACAGTTCAAAGGCCCAAACTCAGATGCTCCAGCTTATCGCTTCCTCCGCTTTGACCACCTGCCCCCTGTGAGCCCCCCTATACTCAAGCAAATCCTGCAGCAAATCCAAATAAACGAAGGCTTCATATTTGTGGCCAGTATTCGACAGGACCGTGGGTCACGGGGTACTCTGATTGGCTTAGAAGGCCCCAGTGGCAAGAGGCAGTTTGAGATTGTATCTAACGGGCGTGCCAACACTTTGGACTTGGTGTATTGGGTGGATGGTTCCCAAAATGTCGTGTCCTTTGAGGAAGTTGACTTGTCGGATTCACAGTGGAAGAATATCACGCTTCAAGTTCATGGGGAAAATGCCAACTTGTTTGTGGGTTGCAACCTCATCGACAGCTTTATCCTGGATGAGCCATTTTACGAGCATCTCCGGGCTGAGGGGAGTCGCATGTATGTGGCCAAAGGGTCCATCCGGGAGAACCACTTCAGGGTAAGCTACTGAGGTGGTTTATAGGATGTTGTTAATTTGTGTTGTTGTAAGAAGTGTTTTTTTTTTAAAGCACCACCAGTGTTTGCCCCTCTAATAAGTTACAGCAACATGTGGTTTTACTAGGCCCTGGTTTAAAGTAGAAAGACTTTTAAGGGCGCCGGAATGGCTTAAGTCTACTTTAGTTTCCATGAGGAGATTTTACTAAATAGAGGTTGGGAGACTTGGTAGAACAAGTGCAAGTGAACAAGTCACAAGATTTGTGTGTAATTTGTCGCAAATCTGAAAAAAATAAGATTGTATTTGGGAAATCTGTGGTCTCTATCTATCTAATATATCTATATATATGTCTATATCTATCTATCTATATATATATATATATGTGTATGTATATATATATATATATATATATATATCTATATGTGTGTGTGTGTGTGTGTGTGTGTGTGTGTGTGTGTGTGTGTGTGTGTGTGTGTGTGTGTGTGTGTGTGTGTGTGTGTGTGTGTGTGTGTGTGAAAAGAGACAAGCAAAGTGAAGTTTGTGGAAAGAAACAAGCAATGTGTGAATGAATTGGTTGGTGAGGAGAAAAAAATCCCTTCAGATATTGTCTATTAAGTGAGCCAATGGGTACTGCTAAATGACACTGTACACATTGCAATCAGGTCTCTGGGGTTAAACCCTTTAGTTGTAGTAGTAGTAGTAGCAGTAAGAGCAGTAACTGTAGTGCTTAATAAGTAGTTGTATTTTTTACAGGGTCTTCTGCAAAATGTGCACTTCATCTTTGACACACCAGTGGAGGATGTGCTCCTGACCAGAGACTGTGAAGTCACAAAGCAAGGTACAGATGTTTAATTTTCCACATGTCACATCAGGACATTTTAGCTTAGACTCTTTGAAGTTCATATTTCAAAAACCTTCTCACGTGTAAGTCTCAAAAGTAGGTCAACTTGTGAGCTGCTAGGTATTAATATGATCAGACGCGTTGATCAGCTTCACGTTTTATTTTCCTTGAATTGTTCCGCTGTTTTCTCTCCGAAGTGGGTCAAAAGGCATACGTATTTGATATGCAGTGCGATCTCGACAAACTATTACCTCATGTTTATGGAAAACTGCAGTGTGAACGGCATGGCTTGAGTATGAACTTTGTGCGTGGTGAACCAAAGGATTTGCAGATGCGTCCATTTATTTCAATTGGCAGTGGACACACTATAATGCCCTGGGAATGAAAATAGAAAATAGTAAGTCAATGCTATAGTGCAGACCAGGGAGCTCCCACGTCCAGCAGCACACACCAACAGTGAGGTCATGAATTGGCTTTAAAGGTCTGCTTTTCTCAGCTGAGGTGGAGAAATACTACCCAGAATTACTCTACGGGGTTCACATAAGGGAGAGAAAAAAGGAGACGAAAACTCCAAAGACTCACAGATTTGAGTCAACAGACGTGCTACCATATATGTGCATTACTGTAACAATTTATGGCCACAGAAAATAGTTGAATGAGTTTTATGTCTTTGACAAAAGTCATTCAGACCTGAGAGGCCTCTCCTTGTTGGCTTTGAGATTTTGCAGTGGTAGCACATTGTATGCCAGGAGTCAGTCATAAACCCACGAAAGCCACACTCATAAAAGCTGTCATGTTGGACATTAATGAGCGGTATTAAACCTACTCAAGCTGCTCTTTTTTTCAAGTCTTTGCTCTATCTATGAGTGTCTATTCAAAGTAAAAGATGTGTAAATGCTTTTGCAGACAAGCAAAAACATGCACACATGAACTCCCAACATGACGCTCTTTTGGGATTTGAATGAATCCAGCAGATTGAAAGGGAAAGAAAAAAAAGCTGAAGGTATCAGTGGGTCGCCACTGGACAATTTAGACAACTATTTGATTTAGAGTCCCCAGCCTGCTGTTAATCTTCACCAATTTACACAGTAAAAGGCAAAGAGGTCGCAAAAATGTGCAGTGATTTGGATGAGTGACAGAAATTCCTCCGTGCGTTTGCTTTTGGGATCATATATCTTGCCAAATCAGTGGTTTCATGAAGATATTGTAGGAGATGTCTAGCTTTAAATTGAGTGAATAAAGATATGCCCTTGTTGCACTGTGAGTGGGTTATGTTCCTGTTCATGTTTCAACAGTGTCACAGATGTCAAATGCATTAAAGTCTTGTACATTCTACTCAAGTTTAAAATATTTCTTGTCCATATAGAGGAGTGTTGAGTTTCTTCAATACATATGGCTATTGTGTTAAGTTCAAATTTTCCTTGATTCTGGAAGGTCATCTCAGTCCATCAAATTTGTTTTGGAAAAAGTTCAGTCTGATTTTAAAGGTCACAAAAGATTTACAGCGACAGACAGCATGTTGTTCTCATCACTGAAACATACACACAGATGTTTATTTTTTGAGTTCAGCTGTGCCATCCAACAGCAAAAAGATAAATTCTTCAAACCGAGCACTGCTGAATAGACATCTGTTTTAAGGTAAACCATAAACACTGTGATCACTCTATGTGATCTTAAAGTTTAGTAAAGAAAACAGGAAATTACAGATCTCACATCTCCACTTTTTAAATATATTTCTAAAATGTTTTCCATCAGTCTATAATCCTCATTTTTTATTTGATGTCTGATGCCATTTCTTTGCAGATGTTGCTAACCTTGTGAGTGAGAGCGCAGAGATTGTGGATGTGAGTCCTTCTATCACCACAAATATTATTGGTCAAAAGACGGATGATTCAGGAGCGGAGATGTGTGAACGCTCCTGTGAAGAGCTCAGCACCATGTTCCAGGAGCTCAAAGGCCTTCGAGTGGTGGTCAGCAACCTCATTGACGGCCTGCAGAAAGTGGTGAGTATTGTATATCATGCAGTTCAGTTAGAAAACTGAGAGGCGAGATGTGCACAGTGTAGTTTCTTAAAAATAAAAAAAGTCCTCTGTATCTCAGCCAGGAGCTGCGGGGTTTGAATGAGGTAAATGGGCTGCCTACATTGATTTGAGAGCCTCTGCACTGTGTTTAGATGTTGAACCCATTTGACTCTGGTAACTGTGAGGCAGACAGACTTTATGACATGTTACATGTGGATAGAGGAAGTGTTCCCCTGGCAGTGAGTCCACTCTAGCGTTTGGCTGTGTTTAACCAGCCATGTGTTTCCTTTGGGATCCTCCCTGCAGTAAGGATCTGGGCATGAACCTTTGGGAAAAATGGTTTGGTGGAATAGGGTCCCTGAGGCTCTTCCAGACCGAGTGGTGTCTCTGATCCCAGCGCTGCTCTCTGGCGTTTGGCTTTTTCCAACAGATACACACACACACGCACACAGGCTTTTGGCAGTAGCTTATCGAATGACAATATTCAAGTGAAGAGTTCAGCCAACCATTTCTAACTGTCCAACTGGGTTGGAGACTTCAGTCTCATTTTTCAGTTTTCTTGTAGAAACATCACAAATAAAGAAACTAAAATAACTGCAAAGTAATACTATGTAATGTGCTTTAACGGGCAACAAATAATTGGTGTGTACTTCTTAAAATCTCATAAAAAGTCCATTTTCTTTCTGGTTCATTAAACTCAGCTTTGATCATATTTTCCACAAGGAGTGGTTAAAGTAATGTATTCAATGGTAATTTTATTGTGGTATTTGCACATAAACTAAATTAGGCTGTTAAAATTGGTTTGAAACACGGTGGCTGAATCATAACTGTAATGAAGCACTAAAAGCAGTTAAAATAATTCGTATGTTGTTATTTATGTAAAGGTAAAATATAAATGTATTTTGTATGAACTGCTTTAGAAGAAGTGGGTCAGTATGTCTCAGCAGGTGCCCAATGCATTGCTTTGTATCTTTACCTTGGGGGCACGCTAATCACTTTTGAGTAATTTCCAAATGTTTCAGACAGAGGAGAACTCAGTCATGAAGGACGCTCTGGGGATGATGAGGAACACTAAGGAGAAAAACATGTGCTGGCAGGACGGACGGCTGTTTGATGATAAGGAGGAATGGGTTGTGGACAGTTGCACCAAATGTACCTGCCAGGTAGCATAATGTGTATGGAAAACTGTATGTTAGTAATGGATGTATATTTATAGATTTGTCATGTTCGGAATGATCATAGGAATCCAAAATTGTTTGTCACCAAATCACATGTCCTCCTGTGGCCTGCGCAAGTCCCTTATTTATGGATGGAGAGTGCTGCCCTGTGTGTGTCTGTAAGTACTAATACTAAACATACAAACATGCTTAATCAATTATCAATTACACATTTTACTTTCAACTTGAATTATGCACTGCCATTCATCTTTGTAACCCTTGTTTTTGTGTGTCTACAGCTTCAGATGGTGAGGACGGCTGGTCACTGTGGTCAGAGTGGACCGAGTGTACCGTGACTTGTGGGACGGGAACTCAGCAGAGAGGCAGGTCATGTGACGCTACCAGTAACCCATGTCCCGGAGCCTCAATCCAGACACGAAAATGCAGTTTGGGCAAATGTGACAGTCGTGGTAAGACATTTGACAGCCTGTGAGTCAACTGCTTCTGTATTACATTAACTTTGTCGTAGTAACAGCAACGGAAGACAAACATGGTGATACTGGGGATTACAGCTGATGTATTGGCGATGTCAGTTTTGCATAGCTGAAGCATGACTCTATTAAAATGAGTATGGATCCAAGTACATGTAAAACAAAACTAGGTTACAATAATAAAACCCATATAAAAGAAGGAGGTTATGGGGTGAGCAAGCAATGCCATAACAAATGAGTCATGTTTAAATTGTTCATGGTTCATTGTAAAGAGGTTTTGATGGATACCATGCTTTTCTTAGACATCTGATAGTTGGATTAGCCTACAGTCTGTTTGTTGTGGCCATTTGTGTTGTTTGAAATCTAACCACTGACTACCCACAATGACATTACATTATAGACAGAATCTATAGAAAATCCTTGAAATTGAGCCAGGAATTACACGATGTTTAGAAGAACTGATTTCTGCCATTTTGGGGGGATTTCCCTTGTCTTATATAGTTGACTATAATCCAATATAGATTTCTTTTAAAACATTGTAATGTCTTCTTCAGTACGACAGGATGGAGGATGGAGCTTGTGGTCACCTTGGTCTTCTTGCTCTGTAACTTGTGGAGAGGGACAAATCACTCGGATTCGTCACTGCAATGCCCCTGTGCCACAGCTAGGGGGTAAGGACTGTGAGGGCAGTGGCCGTGAGACCCAGCGCTGCACTGCTAAACCATGTCCAAGTAAGTATTTGAGCCCATAAGGAAAGACCAGAAAAAAAAAAACATTGAACGTTCCTAACACACGTCCTCAGACAACATTCCCATATGTTTTTGGATGACCATCTTTCAGTGTTTTAGGAATTGTTGACCCAGATCACCTTAGTTCACTTTCACTGCAATGTGATAATGTTTGTTTTTTCTTCTCAATTGGGTTAGACAAATTAAATTGACTAAATACTTTATTGATCCCCAAGGAAATCCATGTACAAGCTTAAAATGTAACACAAAGCAACAATGTAAGATAGATAAAATGTTGTAAAAATTGTATATAGTTTAACTAACCAATCTTTTTTAGTTGATGGTGGCTGGGGTCCTTGGTCGCCGTGGGCAACATGTTCAGCGACATGTGGAGGCGGGATCAAAAGCAGAACACGTGAATGCAATAGCCCTGAGCCTCAGTTTGGAGGCAACAAGTGTATTGGACAAGACCATGACAGTGACAGCTGCAACAAGAAAGACTGTCCTATTAGTGAGTGCAATGTTCTCTCACAATTACCTCAGTGTTGAAGTGTGTTTGGATGTGTTTGGATTTTGATTACAGAAATGTATGACTTAATATGTTTTGGTGCAGATGGGTGTCTGTCTAACCCATGCTTTGCTGGAGTGGACTGTAGCAGCTCTCCTGATGGATCCTGGCACTGTGGCCCATGTCCTGCCGGTTACCGTGGAAATGGCACCCACTGTGAAGACATAGATGAGGTTCATATTCCAATCTGTTAATTATTATTATGTTGTTGTTTACACTATGATTAATTTGATATAACAGTTGTTGAAATTGATACTTATATATAAAGTTAAGTCTTCTAGCCTGTGTTTTTGTCCATGTTTTGCAGTGTGTCATGGTGTCAGATGTTTGTTATAAACTGGGTGGGTCTCAGCGCTGTGTTAACACGGACCCGGGATTCCACTGTCTGCCCTGTCCAACACGCTACAAAGGCACACAACCCTTTGGTATGGGCGTGGAGGATGCAAAGAAGAACAAACAGGTATGTTCAAGATTAATATATATATATTGATGGAAACTGTGTTAAAGGAAAAATGTAAAACTTTATAATAACTATACTTACTAGTAAATAAGCCTGACTCATTTTTAATATTAACTATTTGTCCATCATGAATTAAGTCTTTGTTCATGCTTTATTAAGGTTTATTATTATTATAAAGTAGTACATATTTTTCTTGTCTCACATATTAATAAGTGATTTTAGCAAGATTAATAATGGTTCATAGACCTTATTTTTGGTACTAGCCACTGCCAGACAGAAGGAGTCACCATATGTTTATACTATACCACTACCTTGACCCAATATCCCCAAGGCGATTTACATTGAACATATGTTGCACACTGGTGTTTTATTAAAAGATCAGAGACAAGATAGATGTAGAGTCTGTGCACTTCATCGCTTCTGTCAAAGACTCCTATCAAAGGTTTTTGGACTGTTTTTGCAAGTCATAAATCTATTACAACACAGTTCTTTGATATCACATCAACTACACAATTCAGTACACACTGTGCAATGTTAGTATTTGCTATAAACAGTTCAGTATGATTTATAAAGCTTTTCACTGATAATGATTTTTGGCTGCTAAATGTTTATAACTGAAGTAATATTTGCCAAAAAACACGCTTTTATAATACTTTACGAAGACGTGTGGGTCTGGAACCATATCATGTTTCTCTGATTTCTGACAGATGTGACTGACAAGCAGATTAGCCAATCATAGAAACACATGGTCCATTCATGTGAAACAAACTGGAGAAACCTGAAAACTGAGAAACAGTATGGATTTCTGCAGAATTAACTGTCTGAGTTAAAATAAGTTATATATTTGTTCTAAATGTTCTAAACTCCTTTCAAAAGATTATTTGAAAGGAGATGTCTTACACATTTCAGAGACACATTCAAACTGAATGTAGGAGAGGCTGGCTGGTCAGGCAAAGTAAAAGGTTATTGAGAAAAGTTTCATAAAATTGTTACTCTCATATCTTCATATGTGGACCATCATATTTCGGCTGCACAGCTGCTTTTCTTTGCTTTCATAGCCCTGTTACAATAATTGATTCAGGACTACACTTGTGTCCCCTTGCTTCTTTTAAAGTCCTCATCAAAGCACGGTTCTTTCTGTCACTTCTCTCTGAGCTCATGCAAAGTTCAGTTCATTGTGTGGTAACGCAGGGCAGCTGTGAATACCATTGCTTCACTAAAAAGGGCACCCGTGGGTCATAATGGGACTCTGTCCTATTATGTGGGATTTATGTTCTCATACTTGTCAGTGCCAAAACCTTCTCTTGTGAACCAGGATTAGAACAAGACTTTACCATGTTGTGTAGTTAAACGATGACAGTTTATCTTAACAGTGCACTTGTGTCCAATTATTTGTAGGTGTGTGAGCCAGAGAATCCTTGTAAAGATAAAACGCACAACTGTCACCGATCAGCTGAATGCATTTACATCAGCCACTTCAGCGATCCCATGTACAAATGTGAGTGTAGGACTGGCTACGCTGGAGACGGCTTCATCTGCGGAGAGGACTCAGATTTGGATGGATGGCCTAATCAAAACCTGGTGTGCGCTGCCAATGCCACATACCACTGCAAAAAGGTAAGTCTGCTTGTCTGAGCAGGTGCATGTAGAGCAGAGATGGGTAGTACTCGATTATATTTACTTGAGTAAAAGTATGTTTTTTGACACCTTGTACTTGAGTAATATTTTGCTTGAAGTTACAATACTCCTACTTGAATAAACTTTAGGTTACTCTTTTCACTAAGAGTTCTCACTGTCTCCACTGCTTTTCTGTTGACAACACTGAAATAATTCTAACATTGTCGCTTTTTACATCTTACCTTCAAATAAGATTCTTTTGGGGTTTTTTTTGTGTCTATCTTTAGAAGTACCAGAATCTGTGGTTTATTTAATGTTTTCTCTGTCCAATTACATTAATTCATGAATCATATTTCAAATATATGAACTTTATTAAAAGCTATGTATTTCAGTAATGAGTAACTTTTAATGCTTTGGTTCTAAATTGTCTGGTTAGTGTTTTTAGACAGTTTTGACTGGACAGTTTGTCCAAATATAGTTGTGTGCCCTTTATCTAATACATTGCACGTCATTGCAATTTAATAGTACTGTTTAAATTGTAGTTTATTTTATGTCTAGTACATTATTTTATGCATGCCTTTTATTGTATTCTAAATTACTATTATTATTATTCATTTTTTGGTGTCATCGAAGCACATTTGCAGTTTATACGTTTTGCTCACCAACAATGGCAATAAAGCTTTGTCATTTTGATTCTGATTCTGTAGGACAACTGCCCTAGCCTGCCCAACTCAGGACAAGAAGACTTTGACAAAGACGGTCAGGGAGATGCTTGTGACAAAGATGATGATAATGACGGGATTTTGGATGAGAGAGTAAGTTTTGATATTTATAACATGTAATTTTTTTCATACATTTTTCAACATGTTTTTTTTTTTTTGTGATCGAATGTTTATTACATACATTTCTCTTGTTTTTGTCTACAGGACAACTGCCCTCTACATTTCAACCCTCGTCAGTTTGACTTTGATAAAGATGACGTTGGTGACAGATGTGATAACTGCCCCTATGAGCACAATCCTGATCAGATAGACACAGATAACAATGGAGAGGGAGATGCCTGTGCAGTGGACATAGATGGAGATGGTGAGATGCTGATCAAAGCATTACAGCATTATCAATTAGACTATCAGTTATAGATAGAACATTCATAGTTCTTGTTCTTACAAATTTTAATCATGTTTTTGTGTCAAAATTTAATCATATCAAGTTCCATTTTTTTCAAATTGTCAATGATCAGCTTTTGATCTTTTTTAGTAGAAAATTTTAAATGCAATTTAAATGAAAAGTATGTCTTGTTTTTGATCATATTACATCATTTTTACAACTCAACCCATTTATAATTGCTACATGTTTAAAATAGAAATCCTGAATGAAAACGACAACTGCCCCTACGTTTACAACACTGACCAAAAGGATACAGACTTGGATGGAGTCGGTGATCAATGTGACAACTGTCCATTGCTTCACAATCCAGACCAGGTACCAAATCAGACGCACCACCTATAGTTTACAAATAAAACATGAATTATAATGAATATGTTTGTTTCAACAGACCGATGTAGACAATGATCAGGTTGGAGATCAGTGTGACAATAACCAGGACATAGATGAGGATGGACACCAGAATAACTTGGATAACTGCCCATATGTGCCCAATGCAACCAAGCGGACCATGATAAGGACGGAAAGGGGACGCTTGTGACTATGACGACGATGATGATGGTATCCCTGATGACAAGGATAACTGCAGACTCACCCCAAACCCCCAAACCCAGCACCAGCTCTGACTAAGGATGGTGTAGCTGCACTGTCAGTTGAAATAATGGCTAACTGGGTTCATGTACATCTCTCACGTAGCTGACAAAATTTATTATATATATTGAAATAATCGCATACAGACATATGGTACCTTACTAATGCCAATATATATATATACATCTCTAAAAAATATATATATATATATATATATATATATATATATATATATATATATATATATATATATATATATCAAAGCATTGCAATGACATAATATAGCAACTACATCCTTTGTTTTGTTTTGCATTACACATTTTTCACATATAATGATAAATTAGTTGATTGACCAGCAGCATTTTGGGCACCTTTGCTCTGATGTGCGACAGTAGCTCACTTGGAGGGTTTGTGACTGATTCGAAGGTAGGTTCGGATTCTACTCTATACATAAGCATCATTGGTGCAGTGGTTAGCAGGTACTACCACAGATGAATACTGCTGTTGTGTCCTTGGGCAAGACACTTAACCCATGTCACCCCCAGTGTCTGTGTAAAATGGTGTATGAATGGGTGAGTGGTTCCTTGATGTAAAGCGATTTGATGGCAGAAGGTGGAACAGTGCTATATATTTACTTTAATTTAATTTAATGTGACCATTTTACATGTTTCAATTGCAGCCAAAATTATATTTAGTGCATTTTAGATGGACAGAGACAACAGATAACTCATTAATCAGATCCGATTTTTGGTTTGAGTGCTTACATCTACAAAAGAAATCTGATCCAAAACACCTGGTGTCATGTGTCAGTTAGTTGAGTTAATCTATGGATTTTTAAAGTAATTACAGAATTTTGAAGACAAAGTACAATGGATGCTTTCAATCTTTAAAAAAAAACTCTCTCTATCGTGTCAGAAATCAGATAATGGTAAGATGTTTGGTGTGCATGTGAACAGCCACTGATGTTTGTTATTTGGCCCTGCTGCTGTGCGGGCTACAGTGGGAATAGAGGCATTTAGTAAGGAAGTAGTAATGCATGACAATACTGTGCATGATTTACGAATGAAGTGAAGATTCTTTGAAGCCTTTCTCTGGATCTAATATGCTCAAATTACCCTGGGAATTATCTAAAGTATGTACAACTGTTTGTAATTGGAAGCAAGCTGGAAATTAGTGTCTCTGGTAACTTGCACTTTTACAACTGGAGTGTTTATTTGCTGTCACATTACTCAGCAGTGCAGTTGTAGATGCTTAAAATCAATAATATTTCATGCAGTCACAGATATTATGACTTTAATAGACTTCATTCAGAACCAAGTACTAGTAAAAGTTTCTACTGCATCAGAGAAAGGCTGTCTGGAAAAAAACACAATGAAGTCCGTTTGTGGGGATGGATTGCTATTTTTTCCACTCATTTGGGATATGAACTTGAAAGCGCTCCTAAAGTGCAGTGGGAGTATCTCTGACATTTCCAGTCAATTGAAATAGATGAAAAATGTAGTAGTTCATTTAAACCACACTCAAAGCACATATTGTTCTTGTATTATTTGGAAAGATATTTTACCCACTTGGCTCATAGCTGAAGGATTTCTGGTATAAAAACTTTATTAAATTAGCACTTTTTACTTTTGCGGTGTGGGGTCCACTACCTTCTTTTTCCATGGATATGTTTGCCTGGAAAGTTCCACATTATGGCATTTATCTTATTGATGACAAAATACAGATGGTTTTATTACTCAAAAATACCTTGAAGATGTGTTCTTACTGTGAGCGGGATTGCTTCTTCACAGCTGTGACCTGTAACCTAGCCTGGTTGCGTCACATGCTTGTCTCCATGGATATAGATAACTTAGATGCTATACTGTGGAACATTCGTGGCAAAGCAATACTAATTGCCAATCTCTACTGAACAAAAGGCAAAAGGTAGCTTTTAACTTAAACTACTGCTTCATGATTTCACAGGGTGGAACAGAGCATTTTAAGCTTTGGAAATGTAGACAGACTAATAAAGGGTTACTCAGACATGTGTGAATGAAACAAAACACAACTCCAGGTGTGTTTTTGAAGAGATAGCAACATTCTAATACAGATTAAAGCTCACAAGAATCCATTTTGTGTAATATAGGACCTTTAAGTTATTGAGTGACAGGTTTACTGAGATAACACTGATATTATAAGGGAGCAGAATATTGATTTAGGTATAACATATAGCTAATTGATTATAATAAAAAAAAAATAAAAAAAATGCCTGTTGCTATTCTCATTCCTTTGTATGCCACTGCTGTGCTTGTTTTTATTAGTGTAATATTTATTAATAATTATAAATCTACAAAATGTGTATTTTTTGTTCATGTTTCATATAGGTGATGGGAGAGGAGATGCCTGTAAAGATGACTTTGACAATGACAGTATCCCTGATATCCTCGATGTGTGCCCTGAAAACAGCGCCATCGGTAACACAGACTTCAGAAAGTTCCAGATGGTTCACCTGGACCCTAAAGGCACCACTCAGATCGACCCCAACTGGGTGGTCCGACACCAGGGCAAAGAGCTGGTTCAAACGGCCAACTCAGACCCAGGCATTGCAGTCGGTAAGAGAAAGAAAACAGGTTATGGGAAAGGTGCCGTAAATGTGGTAAGGAAAACTGTTAGTGGTGCAAATGTCTTGTCTGGTGGGACAGAGGAGTTTTTTGCAATTGTAATTATTCTATTTAAATGGTGAACCCATGCTGAAATAGACAAGACATTTTAAATTCCCTTTTAGATCTGTTTGTATGTGGCTGATTCCAAGTTTTGCTATGTTTTAGTTCTTTTTTACAATCTATTCATCTTGTCCTTGTTTTGTCCGGTTTGAGCCCAGTGTAGTTTTGTACTATAAAGTTCTGGTTTGGTCCTGAACTAGTCCAGGTTTAATTCTGGGTATAGTCCCAAATTGTCTTATGTGGTTTGTGTGAACACAGTCTTAGGATCAAGATTTGTGGTGGTCTCTGGTTTATTTGCA
Organism: Periophthalmus modestus; assembly: GCA_019594935.1. Classification (NCBI taxonomy): domain Eukaryota; kingdom Metazoa; phylum Chordata; class Actinopteri; order Gobiiformes; family Gobiidae; genus Periophthalmus; species Periophthalmus modestus. The sequence goes on from JAIEZT010000441.1 coordinate 27,368,742, forward strand.
TCATGTAATAGCCGTGGTTTTGTCCTGTGTTACATATAGTTTAATTTAGCAATGGATTAGTCCATCTAATAGTCTTGGTTTAGTGCTGAGTTGAGTACCACTGCACACTCACAATGATCAAGTCATTTATTAAAAATTATTTAGGCTTAGTAACTACTTAATAAAGGGCTTAGGGTTAACATATTAACTATAATATTTCTCATTTGTATTTGCAGGTTTTGACGAGTTCAATGCTGTGGACTTCAGTGGCACCATGTACGTTAACACAGACAGAGACGATGACTACGCAGGTTTTGTGTTTGGGTACCAGTCCAGCGGACGCTTTTACGTAGTGATGTGGAAACAGATCACACAGACATACTGGGAGGACAAGCCCTCAAAGGCATTTGGCATTTCCGGAGTTTCACTCAAAGTCGTCAACTCCACCACGGGCACAGGGGAAAATCTCAGGAACGCTCTGTGGCACACAGGCAACACTCCCGGGCAGGTGAGACATGGAACAAGATTTTAGGAAACACAAACATGCAAACATGTGATTCTGGTCAGCAGTTTTAGCTCTCCGAGTTCAGATGAGCATGATTGACATGTGGATTACTAAATCAGGGACCAGCATGGTCCGTCTGTATCAAAACAAATATCGCTGCTTGTGAGGAAAAAAAGAACTGGGACTGAAAAACATTGGGAATTTCTACAGAATTAATGAGCAAGGTGTCACTGAAATAAACAAATTTGATTGCACAGTACTCTCTGAATTTGGCTGGTAGACCAAGATACCATTCTTGACTTGCCAGGTGAAGGTTTTATATAAATTCCTGTTTTTGAGTAAAGTACACCGAAATTACTTTCAAATAGATCAAAATCAGACCAAAAATTGCCTGCTCATTTTGAAACAATGCTTATGGCTTCCTCCAGGTGCGGACTTTGTGGCACGACCCCAAAAACATTGGCTGGAAGGATTACACAGCTTACAGGTGGCATCTCGTCCACAGACCAAAGACTGGCTTCATCAGGTAGAAATTTGTATTCATTCCATCCTTTGTTCATTATCTCTAAAATATGTCCCAATAAACAGTGTAATAAAGTTAAACATGTGTTGGTCACAGGGTTGTAGTTTATGAAGGAAAACAGATTATGGCTGACTCAGGACCAGTGTATGACAAGACTTTTGCTGGAGGGAGGTTAGGACTGTTCGTCTTCTCTCAAGAACTGGTTTTCTTCTCCGACCTCAAGTATGAGTGCCGAGGTGAGTGCATTATTATGCAATTTTAAAATAAACATTGTTGCTAAAGGTGCCCTGTGAAACGTTTTCTGGTTGGGTGTTTGCCACCTGCTGGTTTTCCCAGATATGTTATTAGTTAGTTATTCATATAAATAGATATTGTAATTCTATTATTTTTTAACTGCAGGTTTTATTGCTCAAAAATGCCATGGAAAACATTCTAGGCAAACCATCAGGTCAGAATCAGAATCAGAATTACCGGTACTTTTATCCCTCCTCGGGGAAAAATTCTTTTCATTACAGACATGCAGCTGCCCAGCAGAAGAATTGTGTTTTCAAAAATAAAGTTAAGAAAATTATTAGATAATATACTATATTATTATATTATATAGTAATGTATCAGTAACACAGTAAAAATGGGTACAATAAGTGCAATAAGTCTTTATCAACTAAACCCCATTGCAGATCAAATAAAAAAAAAAATGTTGATATATTTACATCTTTATATACAGTTTTTTACAACAATGATGTATGAACAGAATATTGTAAAAGGTTTGTGCAGTGAGACCAGGGAGACTGGTGGAGGTGGTGCACCCTACACCCTTATTTTTTTGTATGTGTGTAAGCAAAAAAAAAAAAAAAAAATAAATATATAAATATATATATATATATATATATATATATATATATATATATATGATATATATATATATATATATATATATATATATATATATATATATATATATATATATATATATATATATATATATATATATATACATATATATAGACTAAAATAAAAATTAAGATCCAGATACACTTCCATTGAACAACATAAAAGTGTTTTAGCTGGTTTAAGCCCCATCCCCCCATGTGTCTATTGTGTGGGCAAACTCTTTGAACTGTGCTGGTCTTTTTACTCAGATAAGCCGGAGTTTCCATCAGTGTTCACAAGGTAATAATGACAGAGCTGCTAATGTGTTGTGTCTTTGGCTGAAGCATGACAAAGCTGTGTTTTTGCTTGTCAGCTCACCCTTTTTAACTTTGCATTGTGAAAGGCGGTCTAAGGCCGTCAGATCTCCTGCACAGAGCTCAACAGTGGAAAAATAATCCCAGCTATGCTTTTGACGCACACTGCATACATGCTGTTGTTGTGCACGTTGTTGTCACACGTTTTGGCATTTCATTTCTCTTTGTACTTAGTGTCCTAATTTGAGTTTGACAGTAATGGAGGATATTATTTTCTCAATCTTTCCACAGATAACTGAATCAACACAGACAGAAGATGGCAAGAAGGGATGGACTTGAATTTCAATGTGTGAAGTAAAAGTCTGTGGTGTTTATCAGCTTAAAGAGACTTGAATGTTTTGCCTTAACACGAGTTTGTATGGTGAGTTTTATATTTCAAAGACCACAACTAATGTCTCCATAGTGTCACATGTACCTTTTCTTATCATGTCCTCAAAAGTATTCACTGTGCAACCACTTAAGTTTTTCTACATCACAAGGATTATTATGTCCAACTTTTCAACTTTTCTGAATGTGGTTGTATGAAATTGAATGAGTGAATTGAAGTCATTTCAGCCAAAGTCAAAGATGTTTATACTAGGTCTGTATTATAATTCCTTTTGTAAATTATTGTTGTTCTGCCTGTTTGTCTTGTTTGTTTGCAGTTTTGATACCGTTTGTAAATATTTATTTATTTGTTTACACTGACAAATATAAAGCAATATCGTAAACCACAAACATGTATAAAAAGCCATAAGATGTGTTGATAATTTGTGCACAGTCCACAGATTAGACTTTCTCATTCCGGTCTGCATTTGAAGCAAGTATAAACTGCAGTTTAGAAATAATCCCACATGTTAACAAAGCTTTCTATCATACTAGAGCCGCTGCTACAATGATATATGCAAATTTTTATCAATTTCAGAAAGAGCATTGCCACATCATTTTGTAAATACTGTGCAGACATTTTGTCTGTGTCTGCTGTGCAATCAACTCATTAGGCACAAGTAACATAAAAGGCATGTAGGCAGGCAAATCTCTCAAAATTAGACTTGAAAGACTTGAAAAGTATAAAAGGGTTCAGAAGCTTCAACCTGCAATTAAAATGACCTTTGGATGGTGGTCCAGATGATTACTTTTGTAACCCTTTCTACCATGCACCACTCCTGGACAAATGAGGGATTTCATACAATTATTATATATATATATATATATATATATATATATATATATATATATATTTTTTTTTTTTTTTTTTTTTTTTAACTTTTAACTGTCCACTATTGTCCAGGGCTGTTCCTTATGTTCAGGTTTGTTTATTGTGAGTTCTTCAGGCTTTAGGTCATGTATTTCTCAGTACAGATGTTTCTGTCTCATCATTATATGAGATTTACTCTGTGGTCTATGAACAATGTTGAAGGAAATCCAGATGAAATTCCGAAAACGTGTAGCATGACTCCAGCTATCTGCATCACTATAGCCATATTCCTGTATTACTTTGTTTTGTTTTGTCATTGAGTTTTGCATTGCACAAAATGTCGAGTTTTGTATTTTGTTGTTAGAAATAGATTTTATACAAAATAAGATGTTTTTAATGAATTACTATATGTACAACAGTGTACCGAAATGTACACGATAAAGAGTTATCACTGTGGTTGAGTCTGTACAGCAGCATTGTTCTTTTATACAAGCAAAGTAACATTAAAATGGAAATGTTTAATGTTTTTCTGTGTTTACTGATCTACTTTGTTCATTTTATTAATTTATTTCGAGCACATGTATCAGGTACACTTAAAGCACATTTCACAAATTAGTATTATAAGCTCAAAAAGGAGTGGTAAGAACAAAACTTATTAAATCCCACCTCTGGTCTTTTTTGTTTTATTGTGAATGGTCATACTTTTATATAGTGCTTTTCCACCTTCAAGACACTCAAAGCAATTTCACATCAAGTAACCACTCACCCATTGACACACACATTCATACACCAGTGTACACAGACACTGGGGGCAACTGTCTTGCCCAGGGATACAACAGTGGGCCAGTAGATGTGACTTCTCAACCAAAGATTTTTATGTCAAGAGTGGGATTTGAACCCGCTGACAAACATTCTACCAATTGTCACTCAACCAAACTACCATTTACCCAAGTCAATTCTTTAGTATTTTTTATTTGTGCTCAGGACTATCACAATAAGTACACTTTTCTTTACGCCTCTTCTTAACCACCATATTATAGACAGTGCGCACTATTTTACAGTTATTGTAGACATTTTACCTAAAAAAAATCACAGTACACGAATGGGTTAAATAAGTGATATTGGAGCCAGGAAAGAAATGCGCTATTAGGGAAAATGGAAGTCAACCCCTCTGGTGTAGTTCTGTGGCAGAGATATTTGGGTTGAGGCTTTGGGACGGGTCCATGTGGCACTCACAGAAGACTATATAGGTCTGGCACTCAAGCCTCCGACACCATCCAAGGTGGTTCAGAGCGTCCTGCCAAAAGATGTCAACGCGTGGCAAAGTAAATCACCTTTTTCTGCTGAAGTGAAGATTTATCAGGCAGCAAATGATTTAAAAGTACTTTGTTTTCTCTTTAAGTGTTGGACAATCTGACAAGAGCAGGCTTAGCTCATACTTGTCAAATAAATGACAGATTAGATGACTGTGCAAAGACAGGCTTTCAAAACGGCTTATGTGCAAAAAAGGTAACATTTTAGGCAAGTTGGCACACAAAGAATGTCCTTACCAAATGTCTTCACAGAACTCATACTTTGCCATGGTAATATATTAGGACTTTAAAAGACTAGTAGAAGATTTGCAGTACTTGATCAGATTTTGCTGTTGTAGAGAAACAGACAAGAGAAAGCCGAGAGCAGACAGGAAACTCTCTTATTTAAGCAAGAGGTTGAGGTGCTCCCTGTGTGATGTTCCACTTCAGTTTGGTGCAAATGCCGGTCTGTCCCTCTCTGGGATACAGGAGCTTAACACAATATTCCACTGACAGACTTTCTCCACTTCACATTTATCAAACCATCATCTCCTGAGTGAGCTTATAACTATGTATGAGGATGCAGTGGGTCCAGACCTACTGGAAAACCCATAACTAGTTAACTACTGGTTTAGGAGCTCCAAATTTGAACTTAATAAGGGTATTTAATTATTAAACTAGTAGTAAAACATATTTTAAAAATCTCAAAAGAAGGTTAATAACTGCTACTAATTCCAATACAATTAAACAGTTATTGTACAAACTAATTTACACTGACTTGTGTGAGTGTGAGGAAACTAACACTGTCACTCGTGTTTTATTATCCCCATTTCAACCATGGATATAGCCAGTGATTTCAAGCAAAAGCATGATTCAGACAATATAAAAAATATATACAAATACTTTCATATTGGATCAATATATGATTAATTTAACTGTGTATTATTAATAAATCAATGTTTATTTATAGAACCCTTTACAACAGGTGACTAAAGTGCTTTCCAAATCATCATGTTGCTTTTTTTATCCCTCAACAGTTCAAAATGACCACATGTCCAGCAGAGTGTTTGCAGTAGAGGGGATCTGTCTGGTGAAATAAAGTAAGTCGTTTATTTCTGAGCATATGTCAGTGCGGTCATTGGGAAAATATCCTCAGTCCATGTTGGTGCCAGCCCGAGGGGTGCACACTCACTGCTCCCAAAAACAGGACGGCTGAGGTCCCACAACGGTCTGCTTTAACCCACATTTCACTTGTGCCCAGGATTCTGAGAAGGCTCCTTTCAGGCCATATACAGAGGAATGACAGATGGTACAATAAAAAAGTTATTACCTGTATTTCTTTGCATCATAAAAATAAACAGTTGGTTTAATTGAAATTGTCATTGCATGGAAATGGGAAAACAGTAACAAGGACAAAACACCAAAGTGCCTTTTTAGAATAATTTTGGGCCTTAGAAAAAGTGCAGCGTGGTCAATGACTCACTTTATTCTGAGGACTGAGTGGAGTGTTTACTTAAAATTGTAACTTTTCTGGTTGTAACTTTTCTGGTGAAGGTTATAACTTTTTTAGTGAAAGTTCCACCACCTGCTTGTCTCCATGTGCAATGCATTAACATTTCCTTGGAGACAAGTAGGTGGCGAACACCCCACTAGATGTTACATAGTGCGCCTTTGAATTTAAACAGGTTTTAAAGCAAACTACTCAAATGTCCTTGAGTAAGACACAAAATTGCACCTGTTATGACAAACAAACTGAAAATGAAACCTTTCAGATGTCAAATCAAATCAGGAAATGGATGACCTCATGTGCATACTATGAATATGGGAAGCACAATTTTCTGCTGGATGAGAAGAAGCACAACGAATGCAGCTACAGCATGACTCATTCGCTCCACACTTTTGCTCCGAGGGACGATGGGACCGGAGCAGGGACGAGGAAGGTGTCAAAACGGTAAGATTCACATAAACACTTTTGTACAGCGCAGACGTCATGTTACCAGCACCTGTAAAAACACTGTGCAAACTCACTATGTTAATGAAGGGGCTATATACATTTGCCAATTCTCAAACCAAGTGGAGAACTGAGAAAAAGTCTGCAGAGATCCAAACATTAGTGGTACTTCTCGGAGTATCTTTCTGTCTCGTCAGCAGTTTATTCACACTGCTGTTAGAGGCCTGAGTGTATTTGGTAACTGATACTGTATGGATCAGTTTGAAAGAGTTTCAATTGTAAAATAAAGGAATTTCTGGACAAAGCAGAAATGTAAAAGATAAAACTGTGTCAAACTAAAATCAATTGGTGCGAAAGATTTTAGTTTTCTCATACCTTCTCTTCTTTACACAAATACAATAGTAATGTAATATACTACTCCTTTCAGCCCATGCAGATGAAATGGGGAGATTCTACTTCTGAACCATTTAGGGTCAGTGATGGGGTTTGCCAGGGTGGAATCTTGTCTCCTCTTTTGTTTAATATCTATGTTGATGAACTGTCTATGCAGCTTAGTGAATGTAAAACTGGATGTTTTGCTGGAGATTATTTGTGCAATGATTTAAAGTATGCAGATGATCTGGTACTGCTATACCCTAGGAGTACAGTGTCAAGTACAGTGCTTAATGTCAAAGTCATATTATGATTGCAAAAACAAAAGAGGACCAAAAGCTTTTCCAGTCTTCTCTTTGTAGGAATGCTCTCCAGCTCACAGATGGGATCAGATATCTTGGACATAATCTCAGATGACAGCGACATGTATAGGCAGCAGTGTTAACTCAATGGCCAGACAAATATGCTCGCCCGTAAGTTCCACATGTGCCCCATCACTTTTCAAATCTTGCTGCTCGCCTTTGTACACTGCACACCTCTACGCAGCCACAAGAAAAAGAGTTTGATGGTGGCTTATAATGGCTCTTTGAGAATATTATGAAAAGTGGCAAAGTTTTGTAGTGCCAGTGAAATGCTTGTAAACTGTAGTGTGAGATCTTGTGCTGTCATAATTAGATACTGCATGTATTCATTAATGTGTTGCATGAGTTTGAATATTCTGATCATTCAAGTTCTAGTCTGTATAGATTATAACCTTTTTTTTCCCCCCTTTTTTTTAATTTTTCACTATGAACCAATTCTTTGTTTTTAATAAAAGATTGAATTTAAAGTTAAATTGTATATGCACACAGCTTTTTAGAAATTGAAATGGTGAAGAAATAAAGACAGTCCTTATCAGTTGACTGTGTTGTCAAAAAAGTGATACACAAATACTGATTGATTCTAAAACTAAGATTGAAACTAGATATTTATTTGAACAATTAATGACACTAAAAAAACAATGTCTTTCTTTTTTCTCACAAAAAGGACCAAATTTGACCCTTTCTGAAAAGTTTTTGTATTTAACTAGTTTAAGACCATATGCTTATAAAGAAACTACAATTATTTAATATTGAAAATGACATTCTATTGTTCATTTTTTTTAAAAGAGCATCACTCTATCAAAAAGCTATAAAATATAAAACCTTTAAACCAAATATTTAACAGAAGAATTCAAACCTGGGGCTAACATGAGAGGCACTACAATACTTTGGGAACCCTCCCTTTTTAACCAGTGGAAACAAGTGATCAGCTCGTATCCATTACGGCTCTGATGGGTTTTTCAGCCATGTTGTGCTCTGCTGTAATGGAACATCATCATGAACATACTCAGGCCGAGCTGTTTAAAGGCACCCCACACTCTCTTCCTTCTCTGGTTGTTTTCCAATCACAGGATCACTGGAAAATGTCTACTAGTTTTTCTATGATGATGCCTAAGAGATTTGTGAAATAAATATGCATAATTCAACAATAAGTGCATGTATTACACAATCATTAAAATATTAGTATGTGTGTTACTAAAGGTGTAATATCTCCCAAAAAACCTCCATTTAAGTTGACTTAACATGTGGCAGCGGTCTTTTGTTCACCTCAGTGCCACTGCTCCTGACAATGTGCTGAGTGTTTTCTGTCAAAATGAAAAATTGACAAAATGTACCAGACTTAAACCTTACATTGAACCGTACAGTCAGACATCTTAAAAGGTCATAGAGGCATAAATCTTGTAACATAATGTCCAGCCTATAGAGTGCATGCTGTTTATTGATCTTTATAGTCACTGCTCAGTATCCAACTATCCAACAGGTGCTCGTACATCATATATTTCCAGTGGAATGTAACAAAAACGTTTTATGACTAAATTTACTTTACTATTACATATTAAAACAAGGATAAAGTTTGTTTATTTTTGTGTGAGATACTAAATAAAGTATTAATTAGCCATATAATTTGGCCCTAGAAAGCGCAAATCTACTGGTGTGAAGGTATTTGTACACTTATGCACTATGGATTTCTTGGCATCCAAATGAACTCTATTCTATTTGTTTTACTGTCTGAATTATAGTAAGTGCTACTTGTCACTTCATTGTTAAAGCCATACTTGAATTCTTTCTGTAATTTTTCTTTCTGTAAAATGTTTTATTGATTCATTTTCTCTGAGATTCCGAAAAACCATTTATGTAATATTTAATTTAGTATATTAATCTAGATTTCGTAAACCTATTCATTTTACCTTCCATGGCTGACAGCCATAGCATGTGCTCCTATGTGAACTGTGAAACTCCCCCGATGTCTGTCAAAGAGTTTGGGAGGTCATACAATTGCATAACTTGATTGAACAGTATATTCCACTTCACCTTTTTTCCAATAATGTTACATCAGCTTGTCTGTCCTTTCACTTTTGTGGTTGTTGTCTTGAACCCCCCTGGAGAACTCCTGGGAACATCAGAGTAGGTGTCCCCCCCTTTCAGCTATATCTATGGGGCCAACTTTAGCTGTGAATGATGATCCTATGAAGAAAGACACAACATCAGGACCTTATTACAGGCTTACAGAATATATACATTGTGTCAAATGAAATGTAGTCATCATTATGCTGTCACTTTTTCTGATTTGCACTTTTTTCCACTGTCCCATAGCCTCCTGCGTCAGAAACAGTGAGCACATAGGTCTCTCATGATCCAGTGATATGATATTTCAACAAGCGCTCATTAAACTTAATCTGATTCAGTGTCTGATTTGAGAAGCAGCCATAAGTGAACACCATTCGTAAAAACATGTGCACAACTGTAAGTAAATTCTTCGTCTATACAGTGACCGTTAAAGCTAGTGCTGCATAGACAGAGAACACATTAAGGAAAATTTGACTTTGGTAAGCATCTCTCTTAGACCAGGGGTAGGTCAATGGTTAGTTAGTTTGCATCCAGAGACTTTGAGGCTCAATTGAGAACAATTACCCCTGAACTAAAATATCCTCAGCTTGTATTTATTTATCTCACTTTTAAGGTAGAAGGTTTGCCAAAATGTGCAGTATTTTTATTCAAAAAGGCTAGATCATAGAAATCACAAGTATATTTCTGGACATGTCTACCTTTGTAAGATAAATACCTATTATTAAGTGGTGTGTTTATGTGTGAACACTCCAAGATCCTATCTCCAACCATAAAGGATATGTAAAGGAACAGGGAATTCTTACACCAACTACTATATGTGGCTGAATAGCATTTACCCCTAAACAAGAAGACTGCTGGTCCATGTCTTGGCATGATACAATTACTTATAGAAAAATATGATAGCCAATAGCAATATCTTAACATCCTGTACAGGTTTATGGTCTTATACAGTCCCTAATTGCCAGTTGTAAGAAAAAAGCCCCCCGGAGGCTGACCCTTACAGTAACACTAAGCTCCTATAATGAAAGCTGACGTGTGTTGGAACATGGAAAGTCCTTGTGGTGAGGTGCCCCACCAACATCTTTACATCCACAGACCTCATATCAACCACTCTTTTCCACTCATGAGTCAGTCAAATGCAAATGACTACTTAAGGAGGGGAAGCACTCAGGGTCTCGGATTTCACTGCAACTAGTGGCATAGCAGCTATGATTATTATTGCTGCATTATTTCAAATGGTTAAACTTATAACATCACACTCTTAGGCTTCTAACTTTTTGAATATTCATCATTTTTGTCTTTACAAATATTTAGTTTGATAATAGCCTCATATGCTGTTGACACTATGTAACTTGAAAAGGTTTAGTGCTTCTTTGTAATATGATTTGAAGACTACCGCTGTGCTCCTGCAAGAACACATAGTCTACTACAGCCAAAACATGTCACATTAATGCAGATTTACATTGCAATAGGCCTATCAGGATATTTATGTATGATTATGTTAATCTGTATTGTAATGACCTCAAGTGAGACATTTAAATGGTGGGACTCACTGCATTTAAGGCATACAAGATGTGTTTACTCTTCTTTACAGCCTTTGCCCAAGTTTTCCTTTTCCTTTTCTCTTCTGTTCTTCTTCTCTTTAGGTTGCTTGCATTTGTATTTAAATGTGTTCAGAATAATTGCACTAAAGTAGTGCTTAGAAGTAGAAGTAGAAGCAGATGAGGTAAGTTGATTGTCCTAGATTATAGTGTTTATAATCTTTTTTTTTTTTTTATGGCATAAAAACATGTGCATATCAGTTAAATGTAGGGTATTTCAGCACTGTATTTATAATGTTGCAAACATAACCAAATGGTGACCCTGGAGATGAGGTACACATGTTCAAATGAAATTTTATTTTATTCAAAACATCCACAATGTTGATTTATTCATAATTACAAAAATGTATCCTACATCATAGCTAAATCGTTGATGCTTTCATTTGGTGTTTTGGTTCTCTGATTGTCCAATAAGAAAGCAGGATGAGCCTCACACCTGAAGTTGTCAGTTCCTTTGAATAAATATAAAAAAGAAAAAATACTAAAATGACTGCTCTGAGAATGCTACTTATCTACTCCATAGAAGTATAGATCTATGATCTACTTCCCTAAACTCCATCACATGTTGTCAATCACCTGGAACTCTCAACTATTTCCAGTAAGCAGCCAAGAGCCAGAAGAGCGGCTTTCGATGCAACTTTGTGGCCATCTAGCGGTGATAAAAGGATATTTCAGATTTTTTTTAATGTAGCCAACTTTTATGTCATAATCTACATTATAGACATCAAAATGCATAGCGATGTTAACAACTAATCTGACGTGAAATATTTTATCTGAATATGATCTGTATTTGTTTCCATCATGGCGAAGTGGCCGACCCTCCCTTTACCGCATAAGGAGCTACCAAAGAGTAAAAACAGTTGACAGACGTCTCACTCTTTAAGAGAATACATAAAAAGATTTAGCATGCTACTGTCTACAAAGGTGTCTTGATGATGGTATAGACAGTTTTGTTGTCATTACAAGTTACTAAGCCCAGGACACGATCATAAAGCGATTTGTGAACAACAAGAAAAAAAACGCAGCTGTTGTATTGAGTAGACGATCTTTGGGAGGGAGGCTCGCTGCATTTCAAGGAGGAAGCGGCTTCTCCATCCCGAGGCGCGGCTGAAAGTGGGTGTGGTCCTGTACAACACTCAAGTTCAGAACATTGACCCCGGAGAGGCTGCTGTCCTCTAATATGAATGTAATGTATTCTGAAAATAGGTAGAAAAGAGCTTATAGGCCACGCGCATTGAGGTGTACTGTACATTGTCTCAGGGCTGTTACTGCACGGTTGGATTATTTTATTCCAGAAAATTGAAAGCCAAACGCAAAGGTGAGTTTGTTGTACTTCCGATATTTCATTAGTCATGGTGGAACTGTACTAGATCAACTACTACTGCATTTAGTCTTTGGGCTAGGTATGTTTGAGCAGTTGACCATTATGGTAGCTTATTAAACTGTTTGGTCACATGATACAGCCTGCAGGACTGACAGGAGAACATTTTGGTTCATGTTAATGGCTAAACTTGACCTTTGCATTGCTGTCAAGGGATAATCTATCCAGTTCTTTCAATAAATATATTGCAGTAGTACATATGCAGTATTATTATTATTAAACTGTGTACTTTTTTTGTCAGTGCCTTCTGGACTGCTTATAACTTTATCCAAACTGACCTATGCAATATTCATATCCTTATCTTAATAGCCATATTAGTCAAGCTTAGTAATAAGGATTATGTTTTGTGTCAGTTTAAGTACATTTTTGAAGAAATACTTTACATTTGAAAACATAAAACCTGAAATTCTTAAAACTTTTTTATGATACGGTTTTGCTTGATTACATATTTGCATGTTTTTTGTTTCTGTTCTCTTTGCAGATGGGGCTCGTTCAGCTGCTAAAGTCTCAGTTTGTGTTTCACCTGCTAATGGTCTATGTGTTCATGGCCAGTGGTGTCATTGTCAATCTCCTACAATTGTGTACTTTACCTCTGTGGCTTGTCAGTAAACAAATTGCCCGAAAAGTTAATGTTCGATTGGGCTACTCCATTATGAGCCGTGAGTACTATAGTTTGACTGTATAGAACTACAGAAGAATAATGCAACCATTTTGAATATTACTTTGACATTCTATATATATAGTTTAGCCTTAATTTTGACCTTGCACTAGTATGACCTATATTTTGTCCCACACAAATATAATGTAGAATAAACATATTGTCTGTTCTTAGAGATGGTTGCACTGCTGGAGTGGTGGTCTGGCACACAGTGCACACTTTACACAGACCCCAAGAGTTACCCTCTTTATGGAAAAGAAAATGCTATAGTTGTCCTCAACCACAACTTTGAGATTGACTTCCTGTGTGGTTGGACCTTCTGCGACCGATTTGGGGTTCTAGGGGTAAGATAATGAACCAGTAGATTTGTACTTCTTCTTTGTATCAGTTTTAATGTTTTTGTTTTTTTTGTTTTTGTTTTTTCAGAGTTCAAAGGTGCTTGCTAAAAAGGAGTTGGCTTATGTACCAGTGATTGGGTGGATGTGGTACTTCCTGGAGATAGTGTTTTGCAAGAGAAAGTGGGAGGATGACAGAAAAACTGTAGCTGAAAGTCTGCAAAATTTACACGATTATCCAGAAAACTTTTGGGTATGTACACAATAGTTTAAAGGTGTGCTATGTAACTTTCCAGAAGAGGGTTTTGCTACCTGCTTGTCTCCATGGAGATGTGATGGCTGTGATGTCTCATGGTATAGTATTAAAGTTGTCTTGCATTTATTTCATTACGGGTATTTCCAACCCTTATACCTAAAAAAAAAAAATGCATTCTTAAGGTGAGTGGGGTTGCCTCATTACTGATCTGACATGTAACTTAAACTGGTTGCGCTACCTGCATGTTTCCATGAAGATAGATATGTTTATTGCCATAGTGAGGAACATTCCAGGAAATTTTTTTCTTTATTTTTAAATAGCTAAATTACTGATGTGTTGTCTTGTTTTATGCAGTTTTTGCTTTACTGTGAAGGGACACGTTTTACACCAAAGAAGCACGAGATCTCAATGCAGGTGGCAGAAAGCAAAGGCCTTCCAAAACTGAAGTATCATCTTCTACCCCGTACCAAAGGATTCTGGGTAACGGTCCAGAACCTCAGAGGGAATGGTGAGTATAATTACTGTGCCTTAATATGTGAATAGAAATTGTTAATATTGATTTGCATCCAATATATAATGGGTGTACTCAATATTGTTTAGCTGCTGCTGTGTACGATTCAACTCTAAATTTCAGAAATAATGAGGCCCCAACTTTGCTTGGACTCTTGAATGGGCAGAAATACCATGCCGATTTGTATGTGAGGTAAAGTAAGCTTAATGCTGTCGATAAGTGCAATGGACCTTGTAATGTTTCTTGTTGTCTTGATGTCATTGCCATGTAACATTATTTGCATCTTGCAGAAGAATCCCTCTGGACACAATTCCCGAAGGGGAGGCGGAGTGTGCAGCTTGGCTACATAAACTCTACCAAGAAAAAGTGAGGTGTTGTGTGAGAAAGTAATCAGTGGTTTTGTCTTGTCCTTTGTAAACTACAGGTATATTTTGTTGTTTAACAGGACAGCTTTCAAGAGCACTATGCCCAGACGGGACGGTTCCCTGGGCCCATTAAAAGCCCCCCACGCCGGCCCTGGTCTCTGATCAACTGGCTCTTCTGGTCCTGCCTCCTCCTCTTCCCGTTGTTCCTGCTTTTTGCACGACTGGTTAGCTCTGGTTCAATGCTAACCATAGCGACTACAGTGGCCTTCTGCATTGCAGGTTGGTACCCACCTTATGGTTATGGCTTCATTTAATTAGGCTCATTTTTTAACTCAATCCTCTGTTTAATAAAGCAGCAGATCTGACCACTCCAATGTAAGTCCCTTTTGACAGTTTTGGGAGCATGTCTATAGCAATGGGCCAGCTCAGGGTTTGGTTACAAATTTATCTCATATTGTGGGGGAAAAAGCAACAGCACTATCTGAAAGGGCATGTGCTTATGAAGTATGATTAAGATTACACAATAAAAGTACTTCCAATGATTGCAGAGGTCAACTACCTCCCTGCTGTAGATGGCACCATGTATAGCTTTTGAAATATTACCTTTTAACGCTATAGTAGAAGTCACTATGGTGGTTTCATTCTATATTTCCTTCTTGATAGTTTTTACCATTATCCTCTCATTTCCAGTGTCAGTGGGGGCTCGTTGGATGATTGGCCAGACTGAGATAGACCGAGGCTCCAGTTATGGAAATAAGGAGGTCTCTATCAACAACAACTAAGGCCTGCACAGCTGCTGCCACTTTAAACACTAATACAGAACTAACTGCACCCCCAACTCATGGGACAGGGCAGGTCCAGCAAGTGTGGACCTGCTTCAGAGCACAACGAAGGTGGAGTTACTGTTCAGCAATACTAAAGCTAAGGTTAAGAAGTAAATGGCCGCTTGTTTAAGCTTGTTGCAAAAGATTGGCAAATATAAGAGCAACAGAGACATATAACAAATCTACCACAAAACTGGGTACTATTACTCAACTTGAAAATAAAAACAGGTGTAACTTGAAAAGTTTAAAAATGTTTTTTTGATAATGTTTTTGTAAATCTCCATTTTGTACCTCATGTTTAGTTGTATATTTCATTAATAAACCATTTTGGACATGAGTAAGTAATCCTCAAGAGGAAAACATTTTGGTCTGAAATTCATGCCCACAACAAAACAATGCAGGTTTCTCAATATAAAATTAACTACCGTGTGTTTTCGTGTTAAATAGCACTGGTTTTCTAGTAACTAAAACCCCAGCAAAGTAAAAATGAGCATAACATATAACTTTGCTTATAAATGTATTATAATTTGCACAAATACTATTTCTGATTTGTGCAAGCATAGTACTTTCCTCTGGGGATAGAGAGGTATGTGTTCGGACAAACCTACTAATTTGCAAATCAAAATGGGTTCAGGGCAATGTGCGTACTGTGGCAATCAACTACACTAAATCCGCTGAATAGTGAAAACGTCTCATCTTAAAAATGTATAATCCAACTTCAGGAAAAAAGTTTGACGTTTTTTTTAAAAAAATGATTGGTTTATTAATATTGTTTGTACATAGCAACACTGTGAGAGCAGCAGACCCAGTGGTTTATGTGTTTTGTGTTTTTGGCCGTTTGTCTCCAGCAGCAGGGAGGGGGAGCGTGCCCAGTTACTCCGGTTTGCCCGCTATTCTCCAGTCACATGTAAATATATCTTATTCATCACACTTGCACAACGCTTGGACATTTGACATTTACTCCTCAGCAAAGGCAAAGAAAAAAATAAAAATGAAATCCTTCCTAGTGCCCAGGCTTGCCAAACCAGACAAGTGATAAATTAATATTAATATTTGAATGGTATTCAATTCATTGAACAAGCAACTCCTTCCACTGAGTGGCAATTATAACCACGCAGAATTACACTCCCCTATTCTAGTCAACTGCTCCCTTGGATAGACAGTTAAGAAAGTGCCATTAAGCCCCGCCCACCCCATTAAAAGAAAACACAAACTAAATGCCTTTTTGGAGGTCTGTTCACCAGTGAAAAGAACAATTGTGGTAATAGTTAAACTTTACAATTTTGTTTGTACAAGAGTTAAAGCCATTCCTCTTCTTACAGTATGTACAGTCCATGGTTCTACAAGACAGGACCTATTGTTCTTAGGTCCAGATGTCCTCTGAAATGATCTGTGTTCCTCAGTTTAGCTCCATGTGCCTTCAGCAATAAATCCTCAACGCCTCCACAGTTCATGTTGCCAACAGCATGTACAGTAGTGCTTCATTTGTAAACTTAAAAAGCCAAAGAAAGTTCCTTTTACTCCTCATCCGTACAAACCTGGAAAGAAAACACTTTGTGAAATGTTTGGAAATGATTCAGGTTTCTAAGCAACTGTTGTAATAATGGTATAATAATTCACAATTAATTAATATTTTATTATATACAATTTCAGAAGTATTTTCTCACTATGATAATGAATCTACTACCATTTGGTTGGCATGAAGTAAGAATCTTGGTTTATTTAGCCAAAAGTACCTTAACAAATGGGTGGTCTAACAGCATGCTGGCAGTCCAGCGCCGCTTGGGTTCACTCTCCAAACAGTGGGCAAGAAAGTCTTTCCCCTCAGTGCTGAGTTTCTCTGGGATCGGTGGTTTGTGACCCATTCCCACTTTGTACATGATCTGGAAGTTGTGCTCATACTCATGCCATGGCCTCTGCAAGTTAAGTTAATTGTAAACGTAAATGTGTTTCCACACCCTTTTATAAAATTCATACACACAACACAATATCTACAATTCAAAATAACACAGTAGAGAATTACCTTTCCAGTCACCATTTCGATAAGTACACAGCCTAAACTCCATATATCTGCTGCACGTCCATGGCCTTCTCCTTTTGCTCTGGTAATGACCTCCGGTGCCATGTATGCTAACAAATTAAGAGGAAATAAACCAATAAATGTATTGTAAATGAATGGTACAAATCCACTGTATAGGCCTGTGCCAGTTAGAACCACACGATAGTATGCAACAGTGCCACCTTGTGGTTAATTGGATGGAGACTTGTACCTGCAGTGCCTAACGTGCTGTTGACCTCTCCTGGCATTGTATGAGTGTTGTTTCTTAACTTCACTGAGCAACCAAAGTCACCCAGCTTTATAAGACCAGATGATGTGAGAAAGATGTTTGCTCCTAGAAGAAATCATTTAAAATGGTTAAAGATGTTTATCTGACGTTGTTTTATCTTGAGACGACTAAATTAGAGACAGACTGCTGACCCTTGATGTCTCTGTGCACAATTCCATGTTCATGCAGGACGTTGATGGCTGTGGTTATCTGTTTACTGTACAGTCTGATCACATGCTCCTGCAGCCCCAGGCGAGACACTTCCTCCAAAGTGCCTTCATCACAGTACTCCATAAAAATGTACATCTCCTCCTACTCACAAACACTTCACTGTCAAAACAACTAACAAAAACTAGTACTACGGACATGAGTGTGCAAATCTTACCCGATGAAGCTCAACTCCAAAGTACCGCACCAAGTTAGGATGTTTAATTCCTTCAAATATTTTCAACTCATCGGCAGTTTCCTTTATTGTTTTGTGATCATTTGGCTGAAATCGAATCTGGAGAAATGAACAAGATATTTAAGTATATAAGCAGTATTCACCGTATAATTCTGCACACTTTCATTCAACTTTCTTACATACCTCCTTCATTGCCATTAATTCTCCAGTGTCAACATTAATGCAGGTGTACACTTTTCCATACTGCCCCTCACCTGTTTAGAGGAAGTGAAAATTAAAAAAAAAAACTTTCACATAATATTGAAACAGTCTCACACTCACCGATCTTGTTGCCCCTCTGCCATTTGAAAGTCACTTTCCTGAGTCCCACATGCATGACATTGTCATAGGACTTTGGAGTGTGACACACTTGGCCGATGATATTGCGTTGTTTCAAAACAGCGTAGCGCTTTTCCTCAAACTTGCGAATAGACCGCCGAACAGTCTCCATAGGACATTGTCTTGCAGCTGCATCTAAATGTTGCAATGAAAACATTAGTTGCAAAAACCCTTAAATCTTTTAGTTAAATCTAAACCAGCCTCACCCTTTATGCAGGTGCGCAGCTCCCAGCTTCGGCGAACAATAGTAGGGTCTCCTCGAGGATATGAGGGCTCTAGAATGGGATCATAAATATTCAGGAAGAAGAACTTCATTAAAAACACAATGAACAAGAATGCACCTACCTTCTCTCTCCTCTGTGGGACTTGAATGACGACTTATGGATTTAAATTGTAATTCTGCAGCAACTGATGAGACTCTGTCATTTTCATGAAAACTGGACACTCTGTAAAAAGGTGGTCTTTTAGTAAATAAATAATGTAATTATATTGTACTACTGGTGTGTTTTGTGTGAGTGCATATATATATATATATATATATATATATATATATATATATATATATATATATATATATATATATATATATATATATATATATATATATATATATATATATATATATATATATATATATATATATATATATATATATATATATATATATATATATATATATCTATATATATATATATATATATATATATATATATATATATATATATATATATATATATATATATATATATATATATATATATATATATATATATATATATATATATATATATATATATATATATATATATATATATATATATATATATATTATATATGCAGGTTAATATTACATTTCAAGAGTTACTTGCAAGGTGTGCGAAGGTAAGTTTATTAAAAAGACGCTTTTGCCATTTTTAAAAGAAGCAAAGATTCAGCTCTCTGACAGTGGCTTAAGAAAAACATTAGCACTACAGTAAGCAGGCACACAGATAAAACACAGATAAGCCTCAAGTCTGAGAAGCATAAGTCACAATAGCAGTGAATCACCAGACCAGCATCACAGCAACACTGATGTTAATGGCACTCAGGAAGATTACAGCTCACTCTTTCATGAGAGAAAAAAAAAAAAAGATTTCTTTCCTATGTTTTTGCACCATGCACAACAATCATGGTCTCCCAATTTTAAGGTGTATTAGATAAGAGCATTTCTTTCGGTGACATTTTCTGGCTTTGAAGACACATTAGCGCTTTATAGCTATAGTAAACCAAGTATTGATTTCAGTATCTAGTTCTGATCTCTGGCTGAATGGTACTTTGTAAATGCTTCATCTTTGGATATCACAAGGTCGCTTTGGATAAAACTAATTAAAAGGTGAACTATGTACATTTTTTTGGTTGGTCACCAGCTCATCTCCATACATATGTTATTGATCTGTCTGGAATGTCCCATATTATGATATTAGACGTATCAACCTTGTATCTACAAAAACTGACCCATTACTTGGCCTTTGGAAATAGATCTGAATAGAATAGATTAATGCTATGGAACATTCTTCGCAAAGCAATAACTTGTACTCATAGACTCAAGAGTGACGGACCCTACCGTAGAAAAGTTACATAGTGCACCTTTAATATTATTTTGAAATATGAAGTACAAAAATTTCAGTGGTTCAGCAAGAAGGTGCAGTAGTATAGAATCTATACACAGGGCTTTCGACAAGCTCTTTGATTCAAAATTTGTTTGTTTCCATTCAGCTGTTTGATTTTGGGGCAAAGCTACCTGGCATCATTGGGGGTGCTGCTGGGTGCTTTGGAGTTGTCCCCGGAGCCCACAGTGACGGGACGGGGGCCGTTGGGGAACAGTTGGGTCCGGAGGTCACAGGGAAGGCTTCGGGAGCTGCGCAGTGAGAGAACAGACCAAGGAGCTTTACCTTAGGTAGTGCGGAGGCTTGTGTGGGAGGCATTTGTGCTTTTTGGCAAATACACTCATACACCATTCATTCAACTCAACACAATGGAAAAATACTGTTATCAAAGCTTAATGAGACAAGCCAATGTGGAAAGGCATGCAGAAAATGTGGAAAATAGCACAAAACCCAGTTGTACAAGCAAAACACTTACCTAAACCCCTCAGCATTAGAAATAAACAGGTTTGGATTTGGAGGGTCACTATGGCATCGGGGAACCTTAACTGGACGAGGGCTGTTCCTGGGCGCTAATGTTGAAAATAAACAACACATTTTAGCTTTAAATGGTACAGCTCTAATCTTTTCATGAGTATTATTACTATGACTTCTTACCAATGTACATCCCTGTTACAGGACTATGAGGCTTCCCAATTACATGCCCAATGCATTCATTCATCAAGGCTTGTAAATTCTGCAATACATAATTATTATTTGTTTGTTTATTTATTTATTTTTCTGTTCTTGTGTTTGAGAGTAACAACCATTTATAATAGGAGGGGGCCTTACCAAGAAGTCATCCTCTGGTAGTGCTGAAATAAAACCTGGTTCAATTGCCTGAAGAAAATCAAAACCCTGAGTTGCCCACCTGTTTATAAAAACAAAAACAAAAAACAAAGGTAAGTAATAAGTAAGTAATTTATAAATCATTATCAGAATTACACAGATTACAGTATATATCTCAATATCTCGCTATGGAAAGATTATAGTGGGATATTTTATATACGTATAATCCTAAATCTTACCGGGGCTTTGTTCCCCTGCCACTTTCACATTTGGTCAGGACATAGTTCATCCATTTGCGGGCAAACGCTATGTATCGTTCTCCAATCCTTTGCCTGAACTCTCCAGACATCAGCCGTACAACCTCCTTGTGGTACTGAACAATATGGAAAAAGAGGCTTATTTATGTTTTAAATCTTGTTAGTAATACGGGACCTTATTGGAAAAATTTTATTGAAAAGTTTTATCGGGTCATTTTCAACAGAATTCAGCAATAAAGAGAAGATATAAGCATGTTCTACCTCAAAAGCAAAATTGTATCCCTGTATCATGGCCTCTCTGTAGTACTGGTGCAGTGTAGCTGACTCGGACTCTTCAACCTCGGCCTCAATATCTGTAGTGAAAATGTTCTCCACCTGGTCTATGGCAGAGCTGATCTTTATGCAGAGCTGTAGTGCTTCATTCTGTTAGAAACAACATCACTATGGTTACCAGAAAGCCACAGAATAAAGTAAATTAAAGTAAATAACCTGCAGCATGTTTCACATTACTACCTTAAGTTCCTGCAGTGCGGTTGCAATGAGGGGTTGGCTGGAGGTTTGCTCTCGGTTCAGAGTGAGCACGTCCTCCATAGACTGCTGAAATGCCTTGCGCTGGGTCACCAAGTGAGCCGAATGCATCACAATTAAAAGCATATTTTCAACCTAAAACATAATAATAAGTAATGAATTACATTGGTCTTAAGCTGTGGCTGGCAGGTGCTAGCAGATGCACATGAGAGTTACTGCTCTGCTGTACCCTAGAGGTATAATCTAGTGAGCTGCAGGATCCTTGAATATGCACTTTGATGTTGTTAATAGCCAGATGCTGTATAATGAGTTATGTTTCATATATTTATCCATCTGTAATAAAAACAAAAGGTTACCGTCATTGCGCTCAGAGTGTCCACTGTCTCGAGCTGTGACACCAGAGTGAGCGAGTCTCCATCCCACTGAGTCCACTCAGAGGCTGAGTCGCCTGCTCCGTGTTTGCTCATCAGGAGGTAGGCCTCGTCCTCCGGGATCTCGTCTGGTTCTTTGGAGCAGTCTTTTCCAGCTGCAGCATTGAGGAGCTGCAGGATCATAGGTCGCTGCTCCATCAGGCCACAAGGAACAAACACCTGAAGTTCCTCTAAACCAGGAATCACAACCTGTTTTGGGAAAAACTGAGGTGAGCAAGGACACACTACTAAGAAGTAACTGTGTATCTTCACGTACTTTGACGTAATTTCTCTTCTTGAGTGCTTCTAAAAGACAAACCACTCCATTTGTGATACTGAAATCGGCTGCGATTTCCAAGTCCTACAGAGAAGAGACAAGTAAACACACCATCCGAACATGTAGTCCAAATAACTAGGAAAGGACAATCAGATAAACTGCATACTCTGAGCTTTTGGCTCTGTTTGAGTGAAGGAAAAATTCCTGAGAGCAGCATCTCACCTTGCGAAGCATTTTTGCAAAGCCCAAGGCCTTAGAGGCTCGTTCTCTGGCCTCGTGAAACAACTCTTTAAGTGATCGACTAGTTTCTATAACTGAACGCCTTAGGACAGAAAACACAAAATAAAATACATAACGCATCTCAAAAAATACCAAAAAAAAGGACAAAATAAAATAATGTTATTACCTGATCTCATCTGATGCTGTGCTATCATCTGCATTTTCCCAGAATTCTTTACTACTTTTTTGCAGGCCAGCATCAAGAAACTCTCCAGTGGATTTTAATAGCATACCAGCAATATCACTATAAGCAATAAGCAAATACATGTTAATGGTGGAAAAATGCCATGGTGAGTAAATTTTAGGTCCACTCTGGGCGGGGAACACTGACCAGAACAGCTTCCCTGACTGGGCTTCTCCCCCTCTGATGTAGGGAGTAATGACCTTGGTGAAGTGCCATTCCTCCTCTAACAAGTTCTTTAAACTGTGTGAGGCCTGGGGCAGCTGCTGCAGCATCTGGATCCAACTGTGCATGTAGTCAAAGTAGACCTGCAAACAAAACAACGAATGAGAAAATTGAATCCTTAGTCAAATAACTGCACTTGTATTTACCCGATAATATGTTTCAAGTCTTACCACAAGCATTTTGTGCAGATCTTCCTCAAATTCATCAATATTAGCATTAGTCTGCAGCCCTTGAGCGTCAGTCACAACTCCACGCAGCATGAACTGATAGTATTGTTTCATCAAAAGACCACCTTTGAGAACTTCTTTACACTCTCGCACCAGCTACAGAGAAGACAATAAAAACGCACATACAGGTTAGACACATGAACTTTGTTCCTTTACAGCTCTTTCCAAACACATGGAGCATTTACCTGTTTGATGCTGAGGAGAGAAGGCTCACCGGCAGGCCTCTGTTCAAGTCGCAGTTTAAGGCATTCGTGAATAACATTAAGAAGTACTCTACACAGCACAAGGAACGCAGGTCGGAAAGACGGGAGGTCCATGTCCTGCAAATCCTCCCACGACACCTGGTCCAAAAGTCCAGAGCCACTGTGTGATACAGTGCGGGACAGTTCCGGCAGGTAGTCACTATACAACATGGAGTCTGGGAAATCGGAAAACTGCAGACAGAAAATTATGGTGAGTTTACAGATTCAATTTATGCAGATTTGCATCCTTTGGTTTGCAGACTTTTTAACTATGTTGTATGCTACAAAGTTTAAGGCCTCATTTGATTTGGAGTATCTGAAAAGGGCTTCAGAAATTTGCTGTATTATTATTACTGATACTTGGATGTTTGCTTTGCATTCATAGTAAATTAACAGAAATGCAACAATAACGTTCCTTAACAATTTCAGTTTACATGAAAAAACAACTGATAAATAAAATAAATATAAATCCTCTGTACACTGTCAACCTCAGCTCACCTCCTGTGCAGGGACATGGCAGAGCAGAGCTGCCCTCGATCGCTGCAGAGACCGATCCATGAGTTTGTGCAGTCTCAGGATCAGTTTGCGCAGTCCCATTTGTTTCAGAGCTTTATCCACAAACGGTCTGTAAATTGCTGTTGGACAGAATACCCCTCCAGATGTGTCTGTAGTGCCAGATGTAGCAGAGGACAGAAACTCGTCCTCCGACAACAATCGGGCAAATTTGGGAGTGAGAGAGGGAGACAAATCTCCTTCCGGCACTGGGCCCAGTGTCGCCTCCTCCTCTGCATCACTCTCAGCAGTGTATGTGGCTGTTGAATCATTCTCTTCATCCTCTTCATTCTCATCTTCCTCATTTCCACGGGAACAGCGAGGTGAGGGGATTTCAAACACTGGCCACCCGATGCGTGACAGATCATGTAGGCCAAGCAGAGTGGCCATAACACGCAGCTTCTGGTTAAGGTCCTGAGTGATATTTAGCCACAGGCAGAGTGCCTGCACCCTGCCCTGGAAGTCCCGAGCTGCATACTTTTCATAATCTCTCTGCAAGGCTTGCAAAGATGGGTACAAGGCTTCCACAGACTCCAGTAACTCCATGACACGCTTGACTTGCTCAAAGGCCAGCCGCTGCCGCTGCAGGTGCTCCCTGCAGTCTGCCCCAGAGCCCAGAGGCTCGGCTGCATTCATGGAAGGGCAGGCACTGGAGCCCCACTGGTCGGCCCCAATGTGGTTTATCTCCACAAAAGACAGAGTGCTGTCAGAGTGGTCGTCACTCCCACTCTGTGAGTCCTCCTGCAATGCCTGAAACTCAGAGCTCTGGGCCAATCGCAGACTGCCATAGTTGACCTTAAAGTGCAACACCTCATTTATGATGTCAGGAATGGCCTGGCGGGCAGTGAACAAAAACAAGTCTTGGTCACTAGTGGAGCGTCGTGCATGCCATGCCTGAAGTTCTAACCAAATAACCTCATTGTTGTGACCCATAAAAGCCATGTTCTCCAGGCCCCTTTGCTCTTTCTCCTTTCTTTTGGAGGACATTGAAGTGAGTTTTAGGAGCAACCGAAGTGTCTCAAAAAATTTAAGGCGGTCGGCTGGGCAGTCCGTTCTCGAGGTTTGCCTGTGAGTCCGTGCCATGTGTGGCATAGACACTGGGAGCTTGCTACTTAAGCTCAAGTAATGTTTGCGTGGATCCATGCTGAGGGCACCAAAAGGGCCTGACTTTGAGAGAGGGTCGAGCATAAAGGAGCCTTCAAAGGTCTTCTTTTTGTCTCTTTCAGAGGTGCGTAATGTGGCTCGCTGCTTTTTACCCTGCTTGTAGCTATGTTCTTCAGGAGTCTCCACCAGTCTTGGACTCTCCTTCATCACGGATGGATTTACTTCCACTATAATATAAAAATACATGTTTTATACATTATCAATATGCACATGAACATGTGCATAGTAAGCATGAAGTACCTACAGTTCACACCAGTTCATGATTCACATCACCTGAACTGCAGTTGACATACCTTTGTTGGGAGAACGGCCACCACTCCTTGCTTGACAGTTTCTTTGGTGCTTTCCAGACATGCGTTTCATCTGACGTTGGCTGAAAGGAGGAGAAGTGCTGTATGCCGCTTCCTCTTCCTCACTGGGAGAGTCACAGGATTCTTCCTCCTCATTTTGTTGAGACACATTGTCCAGTGGGTTGGCCTGCCTGTAAACAGTGAAAAGAATTTAGGCCACAGGGAAACTTAACAGCTTTACATTACATCATGCTTCCTGGAAATTCAAACAATGTGCAAAACTAAATTATGCTCATCTCTATCACGCTATACTTTTACTGGTTCTTTTTATTAGAACAATGTGCAGCAGCAGGACATTTTAAATACCACAAACACACAGCACCAGGGGCAGACTATGAGACTTTTACTTTAAACATATTGTGTTTCTTATTTAGCATTAAACTATAACATTCTTAAATAATTCCTTTACATTTTGTTCATTGTCAACTGTAATACTGATCTAAAACAACTTAATAATAGGAAAAGATCCATTGACTTGAAGTTCAATACCGCAGTACTGACAAGCCTCTGCATAGTAAAATTTCCTCAACAAGAAGCACATTTTCGATTGTGTGTTTACGTGATAGTTTTGGACTCAAATACATGATACTGTAGAATTACTCAGGGGAAACACATTTCAATCATTGAAAATGCAACTTTGAGTAAGCTAATGATGACATGGTACTGTTATAACATGATTAGAAGCTCATAAAAAAAAAAAAAATCAAATTTACATACTATGTCCCCTTTAACAAAATAATATTGTTCAAAGAAGTAGCTTGGTTCTCAGCAGGGATACAACAGCAATGCCCTACATAAGAATATACATAAGAATATAGAATAATACACTGCCTGGCCAAAAAAAAAAGGTCACACACTATAATATTTCGTTGGCCCGCCTTTAGCTTTGTTTTGATAAGAGTCTGACCGCTGTGCAAAGCCTTCTCCAGCACATCCCAAAAATTGTCAATGGGACTCTGTGGTGGCCAATCCATGTGTGAAAATCATGTCTCATGCTCCCTGAACCACTCTTTCACAATTTGAGCCCAATGAATCCTGGCATTATCATCTTGGAATATGCCCGTGCCATCAGGGAAGAAAAAATCCACTGATGAAATAACTTGGTCATTCAGTATATGCAGGTAGTCAGCTGACTTATTCTTTGAGCACAGACTGTTGCTGAACCTAGACCTGACCAACTGAAGTAGGCTTGTACCTATTTGCTTAGTTAAATCCAGGTAGCAACTTTTTTTTTGGCCGGGCAGTGTATGTTGAAATGTATCTTGGCATCTTAGTCTGAACTCGCATAATGACCCAACCAGAGCTTAACAATGTGGCTGCAGTAAACATCAAGTTTGCACACTCATCAACCACATGCTCAAAGTGGACCCTGCTTAACCACAAGCAAACCAGGTAATGTTGTACGAAGCACTGGATCTTAAAATGTTGATATTGTAATATGTGACCTGAAGACAAGCAGCTTGTAATAAGGAGTAATTTACTTGTTACTTAACACCAACTTGAAAAAAATAAAACTTCAAATATTGCCAGCCTTTCCCAACTACAATGTTCAATCTTTGTTCCCTAATGCATTTCTGAGAGTTTTTTAATAGGATTAAAGTGAAAGGTTGGAAGGCGTGACCCCACAACAAAAACAAAGCCAGAGACCTCCCTTTTCTGGGGGAATGAAAAGCGGCTGGTCACTGCAGCGGTCCTCCATCGATCATCTGACTGAAAGGCATTCCCCAACACGCGCCTGTTGTACTCAGGTCTAAAAGGGGCCGGACTGCTGTGCTTTCACTGCGGAGCGTGTGTGAGTGTTAAGGGTGAAGTGTGCTGAAGTGTGGGGGATAATCTGGAAATGACTTGCTAAAGCTTTTCAGGGCGCCACATGCAGGGAGAGACTTGTATTGTCCATCTGCCTAACTGCAGAATATTTAAACGAGGCCCACACTGGATCCCCAGGGAGTGTAGTGGTGCAGCAGGCTCACAGACAGACACCTGCTGCATGTCCACATTTTAAGACAGACACAGAACTACTGCAAGAACCAGAGCAGCACCACTTCATTAGCACAGCCTGCAGCAATCACATAATAACCCTTTACAATGGTGACTTCCCCTAAATCGCAGTAGTACAACTATAATTGTAAGAGAAAATGTAGAAATGGACTGTATAGAGAAAATGACCAATGCATACCCTACTGCATCTCCTAGGAACTTTGTAAATGTCTTAATAAGTATAAGGTGGTGTGAGATGTCTGCAGACCGAAATAGTACATGCATGTGAGAGGGAAAAAGACCAAGTTTTATAAATAGAAACATCTACGCAAGTCTGCGTAGCATGACTGAATCACTGAGGAATGACAAAGGAACCAATGACGCCATCATAGACGATTGTTTGTTTGGTTGCCATGAGACTCTTTGAGCTGTTCATGCTGCACGCTTTACATTTTATTCAACTTTTCTGCCGGCTGCAAAGACAAAGTTAGTACCTCACACTAAAGTATGACCGCACTATGGTCTTCAAGCTGTCGCTGTGTGGCTGGCACTGGTGAAATATCACTGCAGATGGTGTCTGGCCACTCTCAATAGCTCATCTGATGGCTCCAATAAAGGCCAGCGGAATGCTAAAGTCCCATGGGTGCAACACAAAGTGCACCACAAATTCAGGAGTCTTTTTCTTTCGACAATTTGAGCAGTGATAGTAAGGGCTGCCAGAGTCAGAGCCTGACCTCTGACCTGTCACCATCCACACTATTGTGCCCGAGTGGGCCACTCTTTTGTATCACAGTGACACGTGGCCTGAGAGGCCCACAGCTGAATAGCACACAGCTGGCTGCTGAGCACACTTACTCACAATGCCCAATCTACAGGAAGGCCAAAGGAGGAGAGGTTGGTCCATGTTTTGTGAGAGCACACTTTCTACTAATTACTTTGTATAACTGCAAAGAAGTTTTTCAGTTTGATATCTAAATTATATTGCCTAATTTAATTGAAGGTGCTGCCTTATTTAATGTTTGAGAAGATTACAGTAGGGACAGACTGGTCGGCTGATAAACATGCAGAATAGTGGAGCCACTATAAGTGCGCCACAGGCTGTAAGCATTCAAAAACAATGAACACAGCGTACTTGACTTGACCTCACCCTTCTCTGGAACACCATGACATTGCTGCATGCACATGTTCCAATCCCAACTATGCAGCAATTCTATTGAATGCACAAATCATTTTCTCCTCTAAACCATTATTAGTCACTCAGGTTACAACACTCTTTACAAGCAGCATTTACCTCTCTGCAGCAGAAGCAAATTATAATATGGATCCTGAGTCATGTGGCCTAAATGAATCTAAATGTAGACAGTGCTGATATGGACTGCAGCAAAAAGAGTACCTATATACTGTGTCTTTAATTATAATGCAACAAAATGAAGCTGGCTGCACTGAAGTTTCAGTTACAACTAACACTGGCACAATAAGCATTTAGTCAATGCTGGTCCCACCCAACTAATGCAAACTTGTCAGTATAACTGCATAGTTTCCAACACACAAAATATCCTATTGTTGAAAAAGAAACGGCAGATGACAGTGACAGAAAACGCTGCATTAATTTGGACTGAAGCAGGTGTGGGCAGAAACAGGATGCAGTCAGGAAATGCAGAAGGCTGCTCCATCTGTATCGGCCTGTGCTCAAATGTGGCCATTAATGAGTTGTAGCTTGAAGCGTCTGCAGGGCTCCAAGCATTTCTCATCATTTCTCCGTGTACTGTACACCACATCCTGAAATCCCAGGAATGCCTCCAGACCCACTGAGAACAAGACATCATTCATGACAAAGGCCTTCTGTGCAACAATAATTGCAACAGCCATTGCCTGCCTAGGACTTAAATTTGAACCAAAGAGAAATAATAAAGTCCATTTAATTTACTTTTTGTGTAAAATGAAAAAAACACCAAGGATAACCAAATGCTACAATTGCAGTCGTGCAACTGACATTTAAACTTGGGTTACAGCAGCAGTTTATGCTGAGAGGCAGTGTGTGCAGTGGTGTCATGCACAAGCACAAGTGCATGCAAATTACCTATTGTGCATTGACGTGAAGAGCGTGCATCAAAATATTTACTGTATATGCACTGTACAACACTTTTGTAGTGTGCAACAAGAGCTGAATGCAATTACATTAGGGTACTATTGCACAATCATGTGAGATGTTTGTGTCCACATCAGACCTAGTGACTGGGCGCAGAGTGCAAATACTGCATCTGGCCTGAACATGAAATAACAGTACAACAGCAAACAATGGAAAGACCTGGTATTTTGCACAAAATCCGGGATTATGATAGCCGCCACATTGTTGATCCGAAGTGATACATGCCCTTCGAAGTCCGTCGACAACAACTGCATGCGAAGGGACGGGAGGAGAGAGAAGACACAACAGCGGATTCCTGAGGGTCTGCTGCCAGCGGTCAGGGGCAAATACTCTGCTATTTCGACTGGATTTAATGCGTACTTTAGAGAGGCTAACATGTACGGATTGGTGACCTGAACAACTCCACTGCCATGCATAATGATGACAGGGTTTTGCAAAACCTCTATGTGCAACACCAAACACGCAATCAGATAATTAATGTCGTGTTTTAAAAGTACAGAGTCCATGTCATGATTCAGCAGACAACACAAGCTCCAAAGCGAGTATTAACAGAAACAAGAGCAACATGCTAGTCCCAAAGTTGTGGCTACGGGTTAACATTAAGTGCACGCTACAAGATAATCAAATGGTTATTATTACGCATTGTTGATCACATTAAGGGCAATTAATTAATGGCTTGCCTGTTTTTCCCACCACCAGAAACTGTTACTCAACTTGTCCATAAACAATGCACTGAACATGCAGCTAACAGTAAATAAGAGCTAGCATGTACTGTGACATGTTTTCCTCTTTCTGATGCTGCTAGCCTATCCATAACGTTACCTTCTCATTTGCTGATCATCGTGGCGTATTCCCAAGCTCTGAAACGATACAAAACGCAAGAATCCCCACCAAAGTGCGCAAGCAAGCGCTGCTCCAAAAAGTTTGCAACTCCGGCGTGAGAAATGCAGTATCTGCACCGCCGCACTATTTGACAGGAAGTCAATGTGCACCAGGCTAACTGCGGTGTCACATTGAGCTCTTTATTTGGCAGCCCCTAAGTCCTGATGGTGTAGCCTCTGTTACCTGCTGGGCTTGTTACGATCCGGAGGCTCCATTGCAAGGCCGATGTTTCTTTTCACGAAATATGCATGCTTTAAACCATGTCCTAACGCAGTCAGATACACTTTGCACCGTCGATAGGTTGCAAAAACGTCCAATATTTGTGTTTTTAGAGCACTTTCTATCCGCCGGCACAGTTGACTCTCGCTGGTACGTATGCCGTCGCCATCTTTCCAGCGTTCATTGAGGAGGTGCGCCAGAAGGTGGCATTACTACGGCAGCCCGAAAGGGCCATGGCCGATCAAGAGTTAAGTCTGGTGTTTAAGTAAGCATTCATTAATTCACGAGTAACAGTGGACACATATAAAATAATATACAATCTCAAATACACGACTTTACATCCTGCAATTTAAAAATCATTCCACACCTTATTTTTACCTGTTATGCCTTGTTATTGTAAAATAAACAATCTGGCATATATATGTCTATTTCTTTTTTTCTGCGGCGCTCAAGAAAGACTAAGAAGTTAGAAATTTTGTAACAGCACACTAAATCCATACATGAAACTCAAAATATACTTTATTTTTCTAACAACCACAAGAGGTCAGTGTTTGAGTGGTGAAGTAGTCACATCAGAGTGTGTGTGTGTGTGTGTGTGTGTGTGTGTGTGTGTGTGTGTGTGTGTGTGTGTGTGTGTGTGTGTGTGTGTGTGTGTGTGTGTGTGTGTGTGTGTGTGTGAGTGTGTGCGTGCGTGCGTGCGTGCGTGCGTGCGTGTGTGTGTAAAAGACAGGTAACAGCTAGGTAATAAATGATGAATTTTACAATGATTGGAAATAGGATGCCAATCCATTGCACAAGTATTTATTATAAAGACGATACATTTGTACATTATAATGGTCTATTAAACATGAGCTACCTATAATTTCTAATTACACAATTGCATTAGCTTTTTAAATTAAAATAAGCCATGTTAAGTTGTGTCAGTTTGAAATTATATTTTGTATTGTTTTCAGGAGAAACTGAAAGTTTGTGGGAGGAAAAACAGCACTGACGTCACGAGCGGCCACATCACAGGATGCGTTCATGGACCCGCAATATCAGGAAGATATCCTTTCACAGACTACCAGCCTGAACGACTGAGAGATTACACTGACATGATAACAACTGTAAATCGTATTTATACCCCAGTGTTTGTAATTCAATTTCGTATCACTTGATGTTAAAGTTGGCAATACCAGGGCCAAATTTAAATGAAAGAGTATCTTAAATATTACGTATATAATCTTCATGTAAACATTTCCGACTGTACATGAATGCACCATTTGTCAAAGCAGGTTTGTGTCGCTCCTCAAAGGGAAGAAGAGGGCTCATTTGCGCTTTGTCTTTTCTAACATCTCGTATTTCGTTCACATCGGTGGGTCGCCTTGTGCGTAAAGACAATAGCCAAACTGCATTTCTATTATAAAATCTACGCGTATCTGCTGGTGGTCCTCCTCCTCAAAATGCTCCAGTCTCTCGCCAGTAATTCGTGCGTTCGCTTGATACAAACTCATAAATCAACATGGTATTTTATTTCTCTGGTATTTGGTTATATTCTTTATCTGATATTTGGTGCGGTGGTGTTTTCCTCCGTGGAGCTTCCCTACGAAGACCTTCTGCGTCAGGAGCTAAGGGCCATCAAAAAGCAGTTCCTCCAAGAAAATGAGTGTATATCTGAGGAGCGTCTGGAGCGGTTTTTAAAGAGAGCCCTGGACGCCAGTAATTATGGGGTTTCTATCCTTAATAACGCCTCGGTTAACTGGAATTGGGATTTCACGTCTGCGTTGTTTTTCGCCAGCACCGTGCTGTCCACCACAGGTAAGCTCTGAAGATGCTGTGGCGCTAGTGGCTTTGGTTCAGGCCTGGATTATGATCCCGCCTAATCAACTATAAAGTTATAACAAAACAGCAATTTTATGGCTATGAGGATAGGCACATAACCTACAATGTATCATGATTTTAAAACATGCCTTTATTCACATTTAGATTAATGTATTTCCTCATGGGAAAAGGCTTCATTATATAGGATATTTGAATCATTTACTGTTCTAGGGCTGGACATTTAATCCAATTAATTCGATTAATTCGTGTTTTTAATAACTGAGATTTAGAAAAATAGCAAAATCGTGAAATCAAGGATTATTATAAAACAGGTTTATTCCTGGCTTTCTTAGTTGCAAAACAGGGTGATTGTGCATTTAAGCGACTGACAGCAAAATTAAGTCTAATTTAAACTATTAAAATTAAATTACATACAGTTTATAATTTCTTAAATAAAAGGATATGGAGTTTCCCCCCATTTGAAACACAAGCAGTCACTGCCCTGTCTTTGACTGAAATGGATTAATATCACAACTGTCCAGTGTGTGCAAATAAAAGAGATTTTATGTTTTGGTTGTATCACCGAACTTTAACTACTACTGTTTCCTACCAGACTAACTGCAATTTTACTGTCCTTATACATAGCCCACACTAATACCACAGTGATGTTATATTATCAGGAAGAGACATAGCTGTAAGCTGTAAATCATGCCTTATGGATCATGAACAACATGCAGCCTGAAAAATAGAACGCAAACATAAAAATGAAAAACTCCCTTAGCCTACATTCACAAAGTCATGCAGTACTCTGTGTTGTGTTGACCTTTAACAATTTTCCTTTTAAGAAAACTATCTTACTTAAACCTTTAGGATTTAGGTTAAAATATTAACATAACTCAACATTTGCTAATGTCATTAGTGTTTTTCTCCATGTAATGAGTCCCAAAGCTGTCTGTGGCTTTCAGAGCATTGTCGAGAGACAACACAACTTGCCATCTTAAGAACTTTAGTCTGACTACATGGCAGTTTTATCTCTGCTGTTGCAACACACATTATTACAGAGATTATTATCAGTATAGTGTATTGCGTAGTATGCTTTAAGCTACTGCTGAAAGTTTGAAGTTAGTAAAAGTGTACCATTTCAATGTCTTTCCAAGGACACTCTACCCTTCATAATGCAGCACAGTTTATTTTATTAATTGGATAGTTAAATAATACAATGTACCGATTAGCTAAAAAAAAAACATTTAAAGTAATTGTAATGCATTCTGTTGTCTTTATAAAGCTACACCCATTAGATGTTCTTATTTGCACACTTTTATTAATAGAAGTACTTTGTATCTCTCAAGTCTGTAGTAGGTAAGGCAAGGCAAGACAAGTTTATTTGAACAGCACAGTTCGTACACAAAGTAATTCAAAGTGCTTTACAGAATAAGAAAGACATAAAAAGTAGTAAGGTACAAAGTTCTTTTTACTCAAGAGTGGTAATGAAGTGACATTACTCAGCACCTAAGGCTTCTTTTAATTAAGTCAGTATCCTAATAAAATAGAGAAAACGAGGTAATGCTGAGTATATATAGAAGTACAGGTGCACAATCATTCACTAATCTGCCCCAGAAACTGCAACGTTGCCACCATGCCAGGTAATATTCCTGATTGAATCCTCTCTTTTAATCCAGACCTATATAATCAATAGTAACACTTGGCTATTAGTAATGGCTTAAAAAAAAAGCAGAAATCCAAATGTGAGCTGATAATTAGGTAAGATGATCAGTGGTAGTAGTGGTGGATGGCCCGCCATCTGCTTGTCTCCATGGAGATGTTATTGTTTTGTCTGGAAGGTTCTTTAGTACAGCATTGGAATTATTTATGGAGAAAAGATGGTGACATCATTAGGTAGGTTAACTTACAAGTCAGATCTGTGGAGAGGCGAGCCTACTCATAGTAAGAATGTCTCTTTTTTCAAGGTATGTTTGAGCAATAAACCTGTTATTGGATGAATACAAGAATGTTTAAGGTCAGACTGTGGGACTTTCTTGGCAGAGCAATAATTGTGTAGAACAACATGTAGAAAAGTTGTATTGTGCACCTTTAAAATGTCACTTAATTCATGAAATTCTTTTTGTGTCTTCATAGGTTATGGCCACACTGCCCCACTCTCAGATGGGGGTAAAGCCTTTTGCATCATCTACTCTGTGATTGGCATACCCTTCACCCTCCTCTTCCTCACTGCTGTGGTGCAAAGGATCATGGTCTTCAGCACTCGACGGCCCATTGCGTATTTCCACACTAACTGGGGCTTCTCCAAACCACTGGTCGCCATTGTCCACGCAGCCGTCCTCGCTGTTTTGGCTGTTTCCTGCTTCTTCATTATTCCCGCTGCCATCTTCTCTGCGCTGGAGGAGAACTGGAACTTTCTAGAGTCTTTCTACTTCTGCTTCATCTCTCTCAGCACCATTGGGCTTGGTGACTATGTGCCCGGAGAGGCTGCCAACCAGAAGTTTAGAGAGCTCTACAAAGTGGGGATCACAGGTGGGTATTATATCAAGTATTTGACGACAAGTTTCAATTTTGCTGTTTATAATAACTTTATCTAATTAGCCTCAATAAAGCATGAAGAAAGTCTTAATTCATAATCAACTAATAGTTTATTCAGAATGATTCATGCTTAGTAACGTCTTAAATAATACCCTAACTCCTAATTAATCAGTTTCTAAGCCTAAATGATTCTTTAATGGCCCATATTATGCTATTTTTTCCGATTTATCTTATAATATTGTTTCCTTATCACAAAAATGCCTAAGTTGTGTTTTGTTTCATTCACACACTTTTAACAGACAAATCTTGCATATTGCTTCTCTCAAACAGCAAACACAGTCCTATGCTCATGCCTCTGATGGATTATGTTACGAAACTAAACTCCATTTCATTGCCACACTGCAGTTGTGACATTACAAGCTAGTTGCAATTTTTACTTGTTTGGGCCATTTTTTTCTAGATTATTTTCTTCAAACGTTTCTTACTCAATAAAATAACAATACATACATAGAAAATACATAGAGTTAAAAAATAAAGACTTGTTAATAATTAATTTATTAGGTACTTTCCACCTTTTCACTTTTTCTTAGTAATTCAGTAATTTCTATTTGAGGATATGCAACTGTCTCTGGTCATGGGAGTAAAGCTTTCTCAAGTTTATATTGTAGCCCAGGTATCAACACAGGTACTTTTTATGACCACAGATTATATCGCTTCCTCTTCTTAGGCGGATGTAGCACTTAGATTTATTTGAACTGAAATAACAGGTGTGTTTAGGGTTGTAAAATAACCATGTATACAAGAATTTCTACATAGGAAGTGTGCACTTTCACATATAAACTACCCTTAGAAGGCTGAATGGTGACCTTTAGAAGAAAAGACTGAAATGTAGATAAATATGTATCCATCCATGTATTTGCTTATTGCACATGCAGCTTTTTAGGCCCTGTAT
Source organism: Periophthalmus modestus (assembly GCA_019594935.1). NCBI lineage: Eukaryota > Metazoa > Chordata > Actinopteri > Gobiiformes > Gobiidae > Periophthalmus > Periophthalmus modestus. Next base: position 27,404,933 of record JAIEZT010000441.1, read on the forward strand.
CAAGTAAAACAACTGTTCAAGGACTGTACCTATTTACATTTGCTTTGTGTTTACTCTTTATTTGTCTATGGGCTGCCTGACACCAATTAGGTGGAAATATTGTTCTGTGATCGATAAGTCAAAAGCACATACTTTTCCCATGTGGCCAATACAATAGGGAGCAAAATGTGCATAATAGCTACATCTCATTATGTTTTAACAGACCGACAGAATTAATTGTAAGTCTATTTTCTATTATTATATCAGGACCTGCATATTTGGCAACAATGGTTTTGAATTTGGACACGGACTAAAATAAATATGCAGTACTTATTCAATCAGAATGAAAGTACATTGCTGTCAGCTTCAGTTAAAGAGCAAATGATTATTGTAAACACTATTCTTTGCTGGTTGGAAAACTGAATGCAGTAGTGGGTCATAGTTTGAATGGCAGAGTAAAGTAGAACATGTTAACCTGATTTCAACAGAAACAGTGCAGTGTGCTGTCCTCCGCATGTGTGCTGTGAATGTGTAGTGGAGACGTCATGAGTGGGCACTGTGTCGGCCTGTGGGAAGGAAAAGACAGAATGAGCTTCTAGTCACTGATTTGTTCAACTTCCTGCTCTATATATAACCAAAATTGGATTAACTAATGAAACTAAAATTATATAATGTGGTTAACCGTTTCCTAATCATAACTCTTTATAGGCCCTCCAGTGTCAGAGTACATACTCATCATTTTGATGAAATTAAACACTGTATTTTTTTTATTTTCTTATTATTTTTAAACAGCTAATTAAAAGGACGGGGTGAAGAAAATTATCACTTTTGTTACAGCTAGCTTTTTGATCAGGGTTGTCTATCAGGAGGAAATTACAATTTTTGTGTTGAGTTGAAAGTCTGCATTGTCTTTATTTATTAGCCTTGATGTAAAAAAAAAAAAAAAAATCATGTTTTTGCCACATTGGCCAGCCTTAAATTATCCTTATCCTGCTTAGTTCATGCAAAAACAATATCTTAATGTAATGATTATTTTTTTATATAATAATTGAAATTTTAATACTTCATTTATTGTACTACAAAATGCATGTTTACTTTGAACTCACCTTTTAATTCCAAACCAGTTACTCATTAATACATTGTAAAATTCTCCCTAAAACATTCCCCCTTACACATACTCTATCTCTGCAGTGTACCTGCTCCTGGGCCTGATCGTGATGCTGGTGGTGCTGGAGACCTTCTGTGAGCTGCAGCAGTTGAAGCAGCTCAGGAAGATGTTCTACCTAAAGAAGGAGAAGCCTCAGGACCGCATGGCCATTTTGGAGCATGACCACCTGTCCTTCACCACCGTGTCTGACCGAAGTCCAGGCCAACATGAAGAGAAGTCCCACGGCTTTGAGGGCCTCTGCAGCACGCACACTTCACATGATGATCCAATATTACAGTAAACAAGCACAACACAAGAAAACACGGTCAGTAGACATTGTGTTATTGGGAACAAGGATTACTTCATAATAACAGCTTGCATTTGTCACAGTTCTCATTGCAATTAAGCTAGAGCAGATTGTTCAGATTATAGCGAAAAGCAATTTGGTAATAATAGCACACCATTAGCGATTAGGTAATAATTACAGAAAAAGTTATTATTGAGTTTGCAGTTAAACTTTGCTATTACATGTATTCTTTATCACTGTTTAATAAGGAACTTAATTCTATAGTATTACCAACTATTCTAGTACATGTAGGTTACCTAAAATGCTGCTTAAACAGAAATATCAATAATAATGGTACGGTTAACAAATAAGTTAGTTAGCACTCAAAACAAACATACTCAAACTTTGAAGTACCACATACATAAGGTATGGCTGCTTTGTGAAATGTACATAATGAGACATATGTGACGCTTTATAGTAACATTGTGTCCAATCGTGAAGTAATTCTACATGTAAATACCTATAACAAACTGAAGTACTGAGTCCACACTCCATATATCTGACGTCAAAATGTGTCCCACACTGTATATTGTTAGTGTTGCAGTGCAGTTTGTGATCCGTCCTTGTTGTGAGAACCTCTCTAACTTATTGATTTGTATGAATGAGCTGTTGTGTGTAAAAGGGAAGTGGGATTAGTCCAGGATGAAAAGGGAACCACATATGGCCTATCATTTGCATTTTTACTGTCAATACAGTGAGCCTAATTTGCACATGGACTGCAGCCAGGCGGTAGCACTCGTCTTAAAGGATTTCTCTATGATATAGAGGGGCCACAGTGTCAGATCTGCTGTTCTCACTTTTGATAATATTTATAATAAATTTGCTGCATTTGTTAAACTGAAAATGGGAAAGACTTTTTGCTGTATTTAAACTGATTGTAAAGGTAATATATTGAAAAAAAAACTGTTGCATATCTTTTGAAGGTATCTTTTGAACATAAAGTAGTAAGAAAGTACATTTAGCTACTGTGCATCATGCAGTTGTTACTTCCACTTATGGTACTTTTTACATGTAAATTTTTTTATACCTTTAGAAGGCATAGGATAGGCCTTCTAATGGTATAAATTATGTTCATTATTTTGTGTCATCTGCTGAGTTAATTTAAGTGTCTTTAAAAGTATATCTAAATGGTGACAATGTGATTACCTCATTTTTACATAGTTCTGTCATAAGCATTTCATTTTTGAATGTAATGCTTTTGTCTGCTTATGAGATCAGGGAATGTGGTGTACAAATTGGTACATATCATATAGTGACAGATCCTATGGTGAAAGAGATGCTCAATAGTTGAAAACACGCAACATGGAATTACGACATTGATGAAAATAATTTAATAAAGTGAAAAAATAATAATTACTTAAGACCAAAATCTACTTGAATCTAGGCTAAATCATTATTATTTCATGGAAAAATTAAAGTAATTGCCATTTTGTTTTTATTTTAATTATGTATTTATTTTTTTGTAAATTGCAGTTGCTTCGAGATCAATTATGAAAAATGCAATATATTGCAACCCTACAAGACTCTGCGTAACTAAATCATTGCTTGTAAACCTGTCCATAATCTCACTGGAACCTGCTCATGCCTTAAGTTCAGTGTTATCTGTTTTGTAACATTGTCAATGCCTTTACCTTTCAGCATTACAGTTCGAGGTGTTTGTCTTTCTATATGCACTTAGTCTGTGGCAAAAGGGAAGCAACAATCTTATTTTATTTATTTATGCATAATGTGATTCTGCAATATTTAAAAGGATAACTGTCTGTACATATGTTTTCTAGTTGAAGTGGCTGTATGCACAGTGTTGTAGAGTAATGTGTAATACGACTGTTGTGACCTACAAGGCAGTCACAGCACCACTTATGTAAAAATACATTTCTGAGTTAATGAAATGCTGTGAAATATCGGTGTGACTTGAATAAAGTGTTGTTTGGCATACATTTTAAAACATATTTAATTTGTTTTTTGTGTATGTTTTTGTTTGTTTGTTTAAAAAGAAAAAAAAGCACTTTAAAACACAAGAACACTGGCTGTCAGAACTTCTATCTCCTATCACCTCTGGATATAACATTTCAACTTTTACATGGCATTATTCTGTGTATGTGTGTGTTTGTGTATGTATGTATGTGTGTGTGTGTGTGTGTGTGTGTCTGTGTGTCTGTGTGTCTGTGTGTGCATTTACACCAGAGGCGTCAGACCCTCGATTCAAATTGTTTAAAGAACTGTGGCTAAAAATATGCTAAATAGGCAAAATAATATACTTACGGCCTCTATAATCATAGAGACTATACTAAAAATGTACATAGTTGAACAAATAACATTTATTAATCAGCTTTTCTCAACAAAATGTTGTGAGGATACTATATTTTTCAGTTAGAAGTTTTATTTTTACTAGGAGTTCAGTTGTAATTAGTCAATTTTAGTTTGCTTTCCTTTATTGATAGCTGTTTCATCTGCTTGAAGGATGGTCTTCTGCACGTCTGAATCAAAAGAATTCAGATGTAATTTTTAATAGTCTTTTTTTACCACAAAAACTAGCCTGAAAGTATAACCCTTTCTTTTTTCTGCTGCACAAGTCTTTTATGTAAATAGACTTTGTATGCCCCACCCGTTTTCACATTGTTTTTACACACTCAGAGCCACGACAAATGCATCGATATGTAATTGCATCGGACAGAGTAGTGAGAGTATTGAAGCATAACAGCAGCATCCCCTGAAGGGCCGGCGCTGCTCACTGGACTGAAATGTACCAGCCACTCCTCGTCATTAATATTGCCATTTGATCTTATTTCTTCTCTCATACTGAATGCATACAGGAAGCCACAGCTAGAAAAACAAGGGAGTTTAGGCAGCGACTATGTGTAGTTGCCTGGCCAGCCACAACGAGATTAGAATAGATGCCAGGAAATATGTGTGGTAGAAAATGTACCACTATACAAAGTCAAAATCATATATTTTTTAATTAGTTTATTTATTTAGATCCAATTAGCTGAAAGCAATCCAGTTTTCCTGGGCTCATGATTGGCAAAGAAATAAAAGTATTTTACAGAATGTGGTGTACATGGGTTTCAATGACATCACTACTTCCTGATTTGAAGGACTTTTGTCCATACAAAAAAATGTACATTTTATTTTAAGGTGTTAATTGCTATGGTGACAGTCATCACTCGGCATCAACTGATACATTAATCAATTCATAAAAACAAGAACACTGTGTGAGAACAATGCATTTCCCAAAAGAACACTGGGCTGAACAATTTTGGAAAATATGTAATTGCTATTTGTCTATTGTACAGTTTGTAAATTGTAATTTCAGTTCACAGTGGACATTTTAAACACTGAAATATGAACAGCTATACTAATACAAGAATCCCATGATCACCAAACTATGTTGTTAACTTTGCAGAATGTTGAACTAAATCAATGAGTGAACTGCTTCTAAACGTGTGTGATGCAAAGAACAGACAACTCTGCATTGAACACATGTCTATCACCTGAGCATAACAAACTGCAACAGCATTTCTGGATATTTTGAGATACCAATCCACATCAGAAATGTACTGACTGACTACTTTTTCTCCATCAAACAGAAATACTGACACATTTATATAGGTCTATAGTTTCAACAATATACCAGCTGTGTCACTGAGTTGGGACAAGGGATGTTATAAGGGCCGCTGACTGGCATGTCCCCTACACTCGGGTCCTGTCTGTGGACTATTTATATCCAACACACTGGGACTGTGGGAATGCAGGGCCCTCGGGCACAATCACTCTCCACTGCCGACTCTGAAACAACACTCAATTGATTCAGCTAACACAATGCTTTTGCACATATATGAGGACTTTATATTATAGTTTCCATCTCAATAACATAGAAAAAAACACTAACATGTGCTTAATAAGATCCCCAGCTATTTAATATCAACAACTGATGTGTAATGATTTGCCTATTTATTCGTCTCAGACCTCTAGATTTAAACAATATAACAATATAAATGACTTGGTTTTTTAAATCCACTGATTATATAAGCACTGAATTTCAGAAAGGATACAGCTGATAAATGTACTACGAATATTTAATAATGATGAACCTTTCAAATAACACATTACAGAGACAATAATTGGTGCCTAAGAGACTGCATCCACTGCATTGTTAAATGTCCTATTTTTGTAACACTGGAGCACTTATATACTTTAAGAAGCACACAGTATGCTCAAAGAAGCCTCTCAACTTCAATAGTTTAACTTTTATTATTTATTTAATTTTGGCACGTCTCTAAATGGAATGTCTAATAAAAGAAACTAGGCTAGCTAAGGATGCACCAACAAAAGAAGACAAAATATGCCAGGGTGCTTCAGTTCCCAGTGGAGCAGTTTGCAGGGCCGGCTAACTGGTTCATGATGTTGACACATAATAACATCCACAAGGCCTGTTGTCCACAGAGAGTGTGCTGGCTCTGCTCCAGCTGTGTGTCAGCCTCACACAGAATGGCAACGGAATAATAAATAAAGCCCAGGGTGATGTCTCAGGGATGTGCGGCAGGATACCAATTTCATAAAGGTTACAATTTCTTTAAGAGGCAAAAAATCTGTATTTATAAGCAGTAAAATGCAAAATTGTGATGTGCAGCACTGCACTTAATACAAGAGCTCAGTGGTTAGAGTGCCACATTGAAAGTTATTGGTTTGAACTGGTGTGTTTACATGCATGTTTGTTATGTGCCATTTAACATTCACTCTGCTGACAAATAATAATAATAATTTTTTTTTTAAAAGCATGGAGATAGGCGACCTCTATAGCCACAGCTGCCCTGGGCTGGGGGATGAAAACATGCCAGCCAGTCTGTACATCCTACTCACACATTCACTTTGGCAAGGCGTCAGGTTCACTTCTTGACACAACTCTTCATAATGTCTCATATGTTTGCGTATTTATTGCTTCATTTTAAATCAAAATAAATATAAGATATCTTGACAATGCTTAACAATGGCCAATCAATCCATAAGCATTTTAACTGGCTCTGAGTTGTCAGAGGTGGCCAATCAGCAGCTGCCTGTCGCACTGTTTCCAAGCTGAGCACAGAGTTAAATATTGATGTTGAGAGGAGCCGATGTACAGTACATCATACTTTTGTAGACTGAAACTGGGCACGGGGGATCACAGGAACAGGTAACAGAGAAAAGCACATTTTGAAGAATCACTTCCACACTTCAGCCTAAGTGGGCCATCATTTGGGGACTAGGTGCTACATTTAAATAAAGTGAATTATAGCCTAAATGATATCTTAGCAGCATGGCTGTAAGGGTTGACAATACATGTATTTCATATAGCACAAGGCTACATCTTCAATTTTTTTTTCTTAATACTTAGCAACATTCACTTGAGCCTCTCTAGCCCAACTTGAAGCAGTATTTTACATCTGACAAAACATTAATTTTTCATTAAAAGCAGTAAGCTTTAAAAAAAAAAAAAAAAAAAAAATAATTGTTTCAGCCCAACAGTTCTTCCTTGAAGGTTCATTATGTAACTCTATTGATGAAGGGTTTACCATCTACTTGTTGTTGTATGGGGTGGGTTCCGCAATTTCTTTACCTGGAATTTTCCACAGTATGGCATTAAACTAACTTTTGAATTCATTCCATTACACAATTCCACAAAAAACATCTTACTGTGAGCTGAGTCGCATTTAACTTGTAACTCGGCCTAATGGCATTAGTCTCTATGGAGATAGATATTATAGTGTGAAACATAATATATTGATGCTATCAGTTCTTACAAAGTATGTTTCTTCTCACCGTCCACTTCCTCTATCTGAGGCTCTGATCCATATTTAGAAGTGTACAATGCTCTGTAGTTGGGCCTGTAATTACTTTGCTCTTAGGTCTTCTGAGGGGGAGATTGTAACACTAAATGAGTTCCCTTATCCATTTAAATCAACTGCCTGCCTGAGATGTGTCTAGAATGCCCTAGACACATCCCTTCCCTGTGTACATTGGGGTACACTGAGTAGCACAGTTAAGAAGTGCAGTACTTAAGATAAACCTGATCCTCTGTTCCCAATAACTGTTGATGCAAGGTGTTGACCCGAATATTGATGAGTCTATTTTTTTTGCAGGGGTAAGCACAGGTCTGAAGTGGAGAGGGCTGAGGTGAGTGAGTGTGTGTGTCTCTGTAAGTCCACTGATCAATGCAAAACCTGTCTTCAAAAGGCAGTCAGTGCCCGGGTGCTACTAGAAGGTGCAGTCAGGGGTCCACAGAATGCAGACGCAATGCAGCGAGTGGATATAAAAGATGAACATTATGGATTTTATGACCACCACCACTCCGGGTAAGCAATAAACTTTATTCTTGATACCTTCAAAACTACTGAAAATGGAAACAAAAAAAGTTAAGTATAAAACAGTGGTTTAGAATGATCCCAGCAAAAATGCTAATCCTTTGAGGGCAACTCTGGGAAATCACCAGTAAGTTTTAAGAGGTTCTGGATGAAAAACATGAATTTTATCTAATTAAAAATTACGTTATACATTTATTCTTTGATTTGTGTGGTTAAGACTTCAGATATAATGACTGAGGTTATAGTCAATGTGTAATTTATACTGCTATCTGGCAAAGACTGTGGCTGGATATCAACTTAGGCAGTAGGCAACACTCTATACAATATACTCAAAATGAAATTATTTTTGTGAAGATTGAGATAAAAATGATGCTCTTTTGCGGATATTAGAGCAAAAAACTACAACATTTAAAAAATATAAACAACACTAAACACTTGCTCAAATACATCATTAAGCATGGACTATGATATTACTCTTCACTGAAAAGATAAAACATCTGCTTGATTTACAATCTCTCATGATAGGCTACATAATTAGGGAACATAATTACCACACTGCACTGGAAGCACAGGCACAGCACTAATTGGCTGTAATCAACACTGTCTCTGTGATTGTCCCATTCAATATCAAGCGGCGCTGTTACCGCCAACCCGTTCTTTGCTGAGTTGCACAATTACAGCTTGTTGTCAGCTTAAAAAATGAAGTGGTCACTTTAGGTAAGATGCCATGTGAATGATAGCCCAGGGCAGCCCCAGGGAGCACAAAATCAATTGGGAGTCTATAATGTGACACTCTGCAAAAGTTAATTCAGAAGCGTGTGGGCTTGTTACACAGGTATTAAAAAAAACTGTGTTGTATTAAGATCCAATTTGCATATAAATAAAGCAATTCAGAAGAAACAGAGCAGCTCTTGTAGTCAGAAAGATAGAGTTTTCAGATTATTCTGACAAACTGCATTGTAGTTTGAAAGACATGTGGCTTAATAGAATTTGACTGAGTATAAATTTGAGAGTGCACAGGTGCCAGACCAATTTTGCTATATAGACTACAGCTAATCCATCACTGTCTAGGGAAGGTACAGTGCAGTAATTTTGTACAGTGAATGGGAGGTGGAAAAGTGTGAGCAACATTTTGCAACAAATGACAAAGTTAAACATAACCTCAATGCATATAATATTTCGAGCTTATTAGATTTCCATTACACTGGGGTATAAGGAGAAATGCTTGTATTGTGTCTTTGGGCTTTCCTGGCCCTGAGTTAGTTTGCCTATTTGTGTCCAGCAGATGGCGCTGGCGCAGTAGAACGCACAGCCCAAAGCTGTTCAGGCAGCAGCGCAGCGCAGAGTAGTGGCCAGGCATATGTCAGTGGGAATGGGGAGGAGCAGGACCATGCCTCTTGTCTCTGGTGCTTTTTCTGGATGAGGGTTTAAACTAAACGTGATACGTGATCTTTTGAGGATGTACGGCGATGGAGAGGGCAAAGTGTGGGACCGGGTGGCAAGGCCCCATCGGGACTGTATGTGCTACCTCGGACCACCTACCACTCTGATGCCTATGTAAGTAACTTGAGAACATGTAAATGTGCAACTCAGGTAAATCAAGTGGACCGGGGGAC